>CAUOFW020001613.1:597583-1280083 GCA_963454935.2 Ilex paraguariensis
GGTCATGTTGTGCAATTAGATTATTTGCAATGGAAATCTACATCCTCACTCAAATTTGACTAAAACAAAAGGATAAAAAGTTTGAATTGGTATAGATATTTCTAATGGAAAAACTCAAATTTAAAAGAAGAGAAAATCAAATTTAAATGAAGACACATCTAAGTACGCTACTTTAAAATTCCAGATTAATTGAAAAAAAAAAAATCATCTTTGTCCTTCAAAAATATAATTATGTCATCTATATCTTTCATATTTAATGTCTTCCAAACCTTAATTATTTATTCCCTGCTCCCTGCCGACACCTCCCTTTCTCCCGACCTCTCCTCTTTCAGCTGTTTGTCTCTCAGTTACTCGGGAAAGGCTATGGTAATGCCTGGTCAAATAACAGTACTGTACCACTAAAAAGGTTTGGTTTTGAATTTTTTGTCATTAAATATTTACTTACTAAAGGTGATAACTTTGCCTATAAAAATTATATATTTTTTTTTTAAGATTGTAATTTTATCTATAATGGTGATAATTTTGTCTCTAAATGTAATAAAATTACTTTAAAGGGTTATAAATCCACCTTAATAGATTGTAAGCTTATCTTACATCTAGAGGTGATACTCTTACCTTTATGCTTGGAATCTAATTTTAAATAGTTATAACTTCATATTGAAAGGTAGTACCATAAATAGTTATAACATTACATCAAAAAATTGTAATCCAACATCTAAAGATGGTAATTATACTTATATAGAATGTAATTTACCTTCAAATGATTATAACCTCACTTTCAAATATAGTAATTTTACTTTCAATTGTTGTAACATTACTGTAAGAGATAAAAAAAACGAACAAACCTCTCACATGTATGAAGAACTGGTATTTCTAGTAAGGTTATGTTTCTGAACTAAGTATCCCNTTTACTTTCAATTGTTGTAACATTACTGTAAGAGATAAAAAAAACGAACAAACCTCTCACATGTATGAAGAACTGGTATTTCTAGTAAGGTTATGTTTCTGAACTAAGTATCCCAGCCTTCTCTTTCCTGCAAAATGAACAAACAGCTCAAGATCGAAGTGCTTCAATCGAAGGCACTATGATGCTTAAGTCAGTAATGGGTCCGAATCTATTGCAAGAGTACAAGGAGAGTTTAGCATACCTTTCACCTTGGCTCCTTGTGCCTTTTATAGATCCCTGTTCAGCTAGGGTTTCCACGATTTTCGATTCAAGGTGGTACACCCTCCTCCAATTAGATTGCTCTAGTTAGGAAGTTGCTGATATTTCTCCAGCAAATCCTCCTGCCAGGCCTATAATTTCGTCAATTCGTTTAGCCAGAATGCCTGAGTTATCGGCACCTCCTTAGCTCTTCATTTACTATTTGAAACAACTCGGTAACGTGGTTGGTCTTGTCTTGCTCACGTGGAGTCATTAAATGCACGTGTACGTGTCACGTTGGGAGACGCCCTCTTCATTTGCCCCCAGAAAACATCTTACAAACGTCTTTCGTCTGTCAGCCATTTTATGTCCTTAATCCCATCATTGCTCAAGCCTTTGGGACATCCCCTTTTGTTTTGGCAGCGAGTCTAGTCATTTAAATATTGTCTTTTAGAATTCCCTCCCTTTATAAACGATTTCGCTTCATACTTCCTTCATTTTGTCTTCTCAGCTTCAGACTCCTTTATCTTTCTCTTTTAGTACTTTCATTATCCCCTCTCTTTCTGCACTTCGTCTAGTTTCTTCGTTATCTATTGTTATGGCTCCTTTGCAACCCTTTGAAGTTCCAGATTTCAAGGGAAAATACAATATTTCTGATGATGTCGAGATACGAGTTGATGGCAAAGATGAACCCTTGATAAGTACCAGAGAGAGTATTCTTATTCATACTCGAGCGATAACTGAGGGTGGAGTCGTTTTCCTCTCAACTCCCTTCTTCTTTGGGTGCTTTCTGCAACGAAACTTTGCCCAATATAGTGTTGCTCCAACTTATTCAGGATCTTTATGGGGGTTTCTGCTTTAAATAGGTTGCTAAACCTAAATCTAAGTCTTTGGAAAATTCTCTATTGTTATATCATCAAGTCAACTGATTAAAACTACTACCTAACCGTTAGGATGAAGGATCGATATCTAGTGACCCATCTTTCTGACTCGAATAAGGGTCATGAGAACGATGTGATTTTTGTTTTTAGGAACTAGGAGCATTCTGCTGGAACCATCCCTTCTTATCGCTGCCCCTACGAGGATGGCGCACCAGGTAACTGTCTTTTTTCCTCTTTCATTTTAACTTAATCTTTTCCTCTTAATCATCTGCTGTTTACTAACTTCTGCTATCTTTTATCTGAAGGTGAGACTGTGAAGGGTAGAGTTCCTAAATCTGCAATAAACATGGATAATCTTTACAAAGTATGGGGTTATAATTTTCTTTTCTACCGAGCAGCTCACACCATGCTCGGGTACACCCCCACTTATATGACCTTTATTGCTGTGTTGAACCGATCGAATGCTACTCTTGCGGCAGATTGGGAGGTCATTCATATTGCTCGGGAGCAGACACCCCGATCTCATAAGAGGTCTTCACTTGTCATTTTTGGACGAAGAACGGTGAAGAATTTTTTAGACTTTTTATTAACTATTGAGCCGACCCAAACTATCGAACCGTCCTTGCCACTCGATCCATTAGCTTCTTTGATCCTTATTCAAGAAGAAGAACCTGCAATCGAGGTTCTTGCCAAAACTGTTCTTCTCGAGCAAAACGATGCAATTCCACCAGTCAATGACCCAGCGAACTTGGTTCAGGCCTTGAAACTTCAATTCATGTTGAATTAGATCCTCTTGCTTCTATTCACTCTCTTAGTCATCAAGATGACTCAATCTTTGAACTCGCTTAAGACCCCACCCCAAAAAGGCAAAGAATTACTGAGTCTGAGGCAAGCCTTTCCCCTAATCCAGTCAATCCCCCTTTCTGACCCGTCCTCAAGGCCAAAAGGAAAGAGATCACAGTAAAAGATTCTGTTATCGAGGACTTCAATGTTGTAGCGGGGATTGCCAAAGGGGTCATCCTGTCTCGGGATCTTGCTATGAACAAAGCTTTAACTGATGATGAAGTGTCCCGCCAGGCTATTCAGCACATAGTCTTGGTATGATTTGTTCCTTTAGGCCTCCTCTTCTTTCTTCAAAATTTTGTCTAAGTCTTTTCCTTTTTTCAATTTTAAGGGTCTGCAAAAAGCTCATGAAGTGAGGGCTAGGATAGTCCGAAAAGACAAAGCAATGAAGGATATTATCCATGCTCGAGCTTCAGCTTTAGCTAAGTAGGAATCGATGGATGAAGAATACAACAAGATCTGCGAAGAAGTTAAGGTTCTCCAAGCTTAAAATCGAAGCCTGACTGAGAACAAAAAACTTCTAGCAGAGATTGGGAAGTTAAAAGATTCTAAACATGAAGCCAACGTGGACCTTTCCCAATCCTAGCTCGATTATACAAGCCTTCTTGAAGAGTTTGATCAATACACAACTGAGGATAAGGAAAGAGAAGATTCTGCATATGATGATGGGATTGAGAAGGCAAAAAATGATCTAACTTTACAGATTCCTCAATTGCGGGATGCATACTTCAGTAAGGGTTGGCATGTCGCCCTAATTACTGCTGGAGTTCATCTTCTTCTGAACCTTTCTCTAGGCATTCCTTTTCGAGCTCCTCCTAACCTCCTGCTTCCTAAAAACACTTAGAAGATTTTTGTACTTTTTGTTGTATATGTTCAAAGATCCTTTTGAGATGACCTTGTAATCTTCTGAAGTTTAATGAAAGTTACTTTTTAACTTTTCATTTTCTGTGATTTACTTTGAATATTTGAAAAAACTTGACTATTGAAGTCCGAGGCCCTTTGTTTGGCCTTTCTTCAAGGGTTCGGCCCCTCAACAGAGACTTTAGAATACTTAAGAAATTATTAGGCTCTTGAAGTTATGGCCCTTGTTCGGCCCTCCTTCACAAAGTTCGATCTTTCAAAAGAGATCTTAAACACTAAGCAAAAATTTTTGCTCTTGAAGTTATGGCCCTTGCTCGGCCGTTCTTCATAGAACTCGGTCTCTCAATAGAGCCCTTAGATACTTAGCCAAACTTTCTGCTCTTGAAGTTATGGCCTTTGCTCAGCCCTTCTTCACAGAGTTCGGTCTCTCAACAGAAACTTTAGAATACTTAGGAAATTATTAGATCTTGAAATTATGGCCCTTACTCGGCCCTTCTTTAAAAAGTTTGGTTACCCGACAGAGTTACTCTTAGACCCCTTGGGCATTTCAGAGATGATTTCTACCCCGCACCGACCCGTCAATCTGATTAGACTCAAATCCATCCCTAATCAACTTACATCGTCATGCCTAACTAAGAGCTTGGATTCAATCGGGTGGTTGCGCCTAATTTACGTTTGTAGTTCTATCAAGATTTTTTGTCTCCCTATCTTAATAGTAGGACGTATATAACAAGAAAAGTAAAACAAGAATAAGGAGATAAACCTTCAAAATTTATTAATAACTTTTATTCATATCAATACATTTGCTAATCACTTGTCGATTTTTCAGGATAAGGGGCACCCTTAAGTTTCTGAAGGCACTTCAACATTCTATTTAAAAAGGTATTTTTTAGAAATAGACCTTTTTTAGTTAGCAGAGTTTCAGGGGCGTGACACCATTTTATGGTCCAAGGTCTCAAGCTCATAGTATCCACTGCCTCCTACTCGGGCCACTCTGTGTAGACCCTCCCAATTTGCTCCAAAGTTTCCATGTGCTGGATTTTTAGCCGATCTCAGTGCGCAAGACCGCGGATTGACTTTCTTTTTGTAAGCTCAGAACATTTGCTGCCGATAAGAGGCCATCCTTATTGCTGCTTGCTCTTTTTTTTCTTCTGCCAGATCAAGATCTCGAATGATAATGGCACCATTAATGTTGCTTTCAACTAGCTCAATTCTTAAGGTCGGCAAACCAACCTCTAATAGAATTACTTCCTCCATCCCATAGGCTAGAGCGAACGAGGTTTCCCTAGTTGAGTATCGAGGTGTGGTTCAATACGGTGACAGAACACTTGGTAACTCTTCCACCCACCTTCCTTTGGCATCCTCCAATCTCTTCTCAATACCATCCAGAATCGTTTTGATGGAAATCTCTACTTGTCCATTACTCTGAGGATAAGCCGAGGTCGAACAGTGATTTTGAATTCCATACTACTAGCAAAAAGTTTTGAAGGGACCACTATCAAACTGAGTCTCATTATCAGAGATGAGTACATTAGGGATTCCAAACCTGGTGATAATATTCCTCCAAACAAAATTCCTCGTATCAGTATCCCTGATGTGAGCTAAGGGCTCGGCTTCCACCCACTTTGAGAAAAAATTAGTTGCAACGTTTATTGTCAACAGTACTGTTGCAGGCCATCTAAAGGAAGCAATTTTTGGGATGAATCGGTGAGAATTTCTAACACTTCTCATACTGTCTAACATACTGTTGAGCATCCTTCTGCATGTAGGGCCACTAGAACCCCTGGAAAATGGCTCGGTGCGCCAGAGATCTTCCACCAGTATGAGCGTTGCAAGTTCCCTCATGCATTTTAAACAAAAAATTAGGCACCAGTTTGGGGTGTACACACTTCAAGTAGGGGCCTTCGAATGAACGTCAGTATAGCTCATCCTTTGGAGATAACCAGAACCGAGCTGCCTTTAGTCGCATTTTATGGGCTTCTTTCTTGTCTTTAGGCAAGTCGCCATTCTTTAAAAAAGCGGTGATCCTATCCATCTAACTTAACTTTAGTTCTCCTGATAAGATTTCATCTGACTTGGTAGCTAAAATGCTTGGCTCGGACTAGAATTCAATAGTGATAGCCATTTCAATCTATTAGTCAATGGTCAAAACTAGTGATGCTAAGGCATCCATGACTATTTTTGTTCTTCTGACCTGCTGGATCGAATACTCTAGAATCTGACCTAATTCCTTTTCTACAACAGCATGATATGTCATCATTCTCTCATCCTTTGTCATGTACTCCCCTTTTATCCGATTTACTATCAATTGTGAATTAGAGAATATCTAGAGCTTTGTTATACCCAATTCAATTGCAAGTTTTACTCCTGCTATTAGGGCCTTGTATTCTACCTCATTGTTTGAGGCTTGAAAACCAAATTTGATGGTTTTTTCCAGAATACAGCCCTCCGAACTTTCTAATGTGAAACCAATGCCAGCACCCTTCTGGTTAGAGGATCCGTCTACACATAATCTCCATTCGCCACCAAGCTCTGGATTGACAGTCTGATTGTTTGGTCCTGGATTATCCTTAGGTTGGAATTCAGCAATAAAATTCGCAACTACCTACCCTTTGATTACTGTTCTCAACTCGAACACAATATCAAACTCCCCTAGCTCCACGACCCACTTAGTGATGCTCCCTGATAGATTATCCTTTCGAAAAAAGGCTTTTAGGGGCTAGTCTGTCAGTACTAAAATTTGGTGCGCTTAGAAGTAGTGTCTTAAATTCCTAGCCGAATAGACCAAGGCAAGCGCCAGTTTTTCTAACGGAGTATACCTTGACTCGGCATCCAAGAGCATGTTGCTCAAATAATACACATGCCTTAGTTTTGTCTAGTCTTTTCTCATCCACGCTCCACTTAATTCGTGCTCAAACACAACTAAGTAGAGGAAGAGACATTCCTCGAGGTAATGGCATCGTAAGGATCGGTGGGGAGGCCAAGTATGCCTTCAGATTTAAAAACACCTCCGCGCATTCCTAAGTCCAAAGATCTCCCTTCTTCCCCTTGATTGATTGAGAAAAAAGTCTACACTTATCAGAGGCTCAGGATATGAACCTTCCGAGCGCAACTACCATTCTAGTTAATCTTTGCACCTTTTTTACAGTCTGAGGTGATCATAGTTCTGCAATAGCCTTTACTTGATCAAGCTTCACCTTTATACCTTGGTCTATAATCAGAAAACCAAGGAACTTCCCTGAGCCAACCCCGAATGCACACTTTGAGGCATTTAACTTCATTTTGTACCTCCGAAGGATGTCAAATATGCTTCTTAGGTCAGAGCAATGATTGGTGGTCATTCAACTTTTCACCAACGTGTCATAAATGTAAACTTCCATGGTACTGCCTAGCATGTGTGAGAACATCTTTGTTACCAACCTCTGATACGTTGCTTCAGCCTTTTTAACCCAAATGACATTACTTTGTAATAGTAAGTCCTTTTTGGTGTTATTCTGGTCTTGTTCGGTAGGGGGGATCTGGTGATATCCCCTATAGGCGTCCAAAAAACTAATTTGCTCGTGACCGACAATTGCATCGACTAATTGATCTATCTTGGGTAGGAGAAAGCTATCTTTTGGACATGCTTTGTTGAGGTCGATGAAGTCAACACAGACTCTCCACTTCTCATTTATCTTCTTCACCACTAGGGTGTTCGACAGCCAGGTCGGGTATTGTACTTCCCAGATGGTTTAGAACTCCAACAATCATGCCACTTCCTCTTTTACTACTTCCTGACATAGGGATGCCAACCTCCAGAGCTTTTTTTTGACTGGCTTGAAGCTAGGGTCAACGTTCAATTGGTGATATGCCACTTCAGACAGTACGTTGGGCATTTCACTTGTGCTCCAAGCGAAGATGTCGGCATACTCTCTGAGTAGTGTGATAAGTTCATTTTACTATTCGGGGCTGAGAGACGCTCCTAACAAAAAATACTTGTCCTGATCTCTATCCTTGTCTAAAGGTACTTCATACAAGTCTTCAGTTGTTCAGTCGGTAACTTCTTTATCTGTGCCTAAAGGTACTTTAGGGCTTTTCGTGACAGTTCGATCAGTGGAATCAATCAAGCTGTCGACGATTGGTTGCCATTTTTGCCTCCTTGGCTACTGAGCTCCTCTCTCAAAACCCCACTACGTCTCTAGCTTTGACTGAGGCTAGTGAGCAAGTTCAGGAACTTACTTGATCTCCTCTGATGTTGACTATTCCTTCAGATGTAGGGAATCTCAGCATCTAGTGGTACATTGATGGTACCGCATTCATCTCATGCGGCCAAGATCGCCCCATTATTGCATTATACGCTAAGACCTTAGTAACTACTAGAAACTCGGTCATGACGCCAACTAGTCTAGTCTTTACGAGAAGCGTGATCCTACACCTTTGAAGAATTATTTTTCTACTGAAGACAATTAATGGAGTATTAGAGGGTTTAAGATCCTTCTCCCTGAGTCCGAGCTTCTCAAAGAGTTCCATATACATAATTTTTGAGAAACTTCTTGGATCAATCAATACCTTTTTCACATCGTAATTAGCAATCCAAAGCATTACAACCAACGCGTCGTTATGCGGCTGATGTACCCCGACAAGGTCCTGCTCGGTGAAACAAATGGCTTCGGTTGATTCTTCTACCTTGATCCTTTTGCTTCTCACCTCTGGGGTCAGACGCAAATGATAAACTTTTCTTTCTTTCATAGCTTTCTGGATATATGCCCTAGCTACGTTATTTGTTGTCATTTACGGGTTCATCGCAATAAGATCACATCTATTACACCTGCGACAGTGGTCTTATCCCCTCGTGGATAGGTTCTTCCTCCCTCGGATCTAGTACCATTCTCGATGTACTCAACAAGATGCCCGACCTGGACCAGCTCTTCCAGGTGCTACTTCAAAGATCGATAATTTTTGGTCATGTGACCTACATCCCAATGATAAGAGCACCAAAATTGGGATTCCTTTTTGAAGGATCCCCTGTTAGCCTTGTTGGGCCATTTGAAGAGTGGTTTCCCCTTGATCTGAGTCAGTATCTTATATATCGGCTCTTTGAGGACAGTATTCACCCCAATGAAGGGAGACTTGGGGGGATAACCTTTTTTTTTCTCTTTTCCTACCTCCTTCTTTGTTCGACTTTGCCTGTTTATTCTGAGTAAACTATTTCCTGTTAGGATGTTCCCTCCCCATGTCTCTGGATAAATCATCATCCATTTTTGCGTACTTCTCGATCCTTGCCATTAACTCCTCCGGATCTATGGCTGGCCTTCTATTGAGAGATTGATATAAGGGATTCTCCTTTGGCAATCCAATTTTGAAGGAAGCCACAACTATTTCAAGGTTATAGGCTTCAATTTCATTCATCATTTCCAGTAACAATGAGCATACTCCCTCAAAGTTTCATTAATCCTCTTCTTCAATGTAAGTAGAGCCCCAACGTCCTTGGGCTGCTTACTACTTGTAATTAACCGAGCTGTGAATTGCTCGGCCAACTGGGACCATCCATTTACTAAACCCTTCAGCAAGCTATCGAACCACTTCATGTCTGACTCCGCCAAGCTACTGGGAAAGATGGTGCAGAGCAGCGACTCATTCCTCCGATGGATGGTCATAAGCTGCGTATAGTGTCTGATGTGGGGGGTTGGATCGGTCTTCCCATCATATAATTTGAAGTTAGGGACAATGAATTTACTAAGAATTGGCCCCCTTTTGAATCCATAGGGTGAAAGGTGAGGATTCAGAACCATCCTCATATTCTCTTGTTGCTCTTCTGGCCAGGTCCCTAGTCGATTTCTGCTCGGGTCTCTTTAGACAGTTATTAAGTTCTTCAATAATGAATTGCTTCTAGGAATCTTCCTCCAACCCCCGAGGTTGTTTCTACTTGTATTTTTCATCCTCAACATTTTTTCTTCTTTCCCGCTTTTTCTGGACTCTATCGTCGGCTTTCCCTGCTACGTTTCTCTTTCTTAGTCGTCCCCTTCAGTTTAGCTCTCAATTCCTAGTTTTCTTTTATCAAATCATTTTCCCTAGCGTAGGATTTTTTGAATAACTTGTCATGCGCATCAATTCGGTCCTACAGGGATTGAACCAACTTTGCCAAGGAGTGGTTCTCCCCCTCAGCACAGAAGGATTCACCACCATCTTCGCCTTACTGGTTCTGTTGCCTGGATGTTTTGAAACTTGCTGAAGACACCCCGTCATCCTTATGGAGTCCAGATGGGCTTTTGTCCATATGCAACTTAACGTCGTTATGAGATGGAAGCGACACTCTATAGTCTAGATCATAATTCCCCAAGGCAAAACTGCCTATAGGTGATCTGATGGCACTTCTAAGTCTCGACATTTTGGCTTTTTGTTTCGATTGATGAGAATCTTTCCATAGACGCCACCAAAAAATGTCAGAGATAAAAAATGAACAAACCTCTCACACGTATGAAGAATTGATATTTCTAGTAAGGTTGTGTTTCTGAACTAAGTCTCCTAGCCTTCTCTTTCTTGCAAAATGAAAAAATAGCCCAAGATCGAAGTGCTTCAATCGAAGGCACTTCGATGTTTAAGTCAGTAATGGGTCAAAACCTATTGCAAGATGACAAAGAGAGTTCAGCGTACCTTTCACCTTGGCTCCTTATGTCTTTTATAAACCCATGTTCAACTAGGGTTTTCACGATTTCTGATTCAAGGTGATACACCCTCCTCCAATTAGACTGCTCTAGTTGGAAAGTTGTTGATATTTCTCCAACAATTCCTCCTGCCAGGCCTATAATTTCGTCAATTCGTTTAGCCAGAATGCCTGAGTTATAGGCACCTCCTTAGCTCTTCATTTACTGTTTGAAACAACTCAGTCATGATGAGGACTGAGCTTTTATGTTCATTATCGAGCTCTTTAATCAGCTCGGTTTGAAACTATTGACTTAGTATATAATTATGCTCAGTCACGTGGCTGGTCTTGTCTTGCTCACATAAAGTTATTAAATGCATGTGTACGTGTCACGTTGGAAGGCGCCTTCTTCAATTACTTAAAGAGTTTGTACTTCACCTTTAAAGATGATAACTTTATCTCTAGATTAATAATTCTGTCTTTGCAAGGTATAACTTTCAATAGTCATGATCGATCATGATTATCTAGGATCGATCTCAATGCCTCTGATGGATCCAAATTATTTTTTTTTTTTTTGCTATTCCACTAAATTAGGATCGATCATAACTATATGAGATTGATTTTAATGAATTTTTTATCGCGATCTTAACGCATTTGATGGTCTAAAAATTATACAAAACTAAATTTCTGGTGGTTCCAATTAAATAGGATCGATCATGACTAACCAAACTTTTTTTTTTTTTGGGATCACAATCTTAATGTATTTGATGGTTCAAAAATTATACCAAACTAAATTTCTTGTGGTTTCAATTAAATAAGATCGATCATGACTAGTCGAACTTTTTTTTTTTTGAACTGGTCCCGATCCTATATTTAGTTACATTAAATTGAAATGTAATTTTATGAAATTAATTTTTAATTTTATCCAACGAATACTGAATTCATCAAAAATAACATTAAATTGACCTTCAATTATATTAAATTAACATTTAAAATTATTAATTTAAAATTCATAAAATTAATAGGATCGGGACCAGTTCAGAAAAAAAAAAAAAAAGTTTGGCTAGTCATGATCGATCCTATTTAATTGGAACCACTAGAAATTTAATTTGGTATAATTTTTAGACCATCAAATGCATTAAGATCGTGATCAAAAGAAATGTTTTAAGATCGATTTCATATCGTTATGATCAATCCTAATTGAGTGGAATCGCAAAAAAAAAAAAAATAATTTGGATCCATCAGAGGCATTGGGATCAATCCTAGATAATCGTGATCAATCATGACTATTGAAATGAAATTACGCCTTGCAAAGACAAAATTATTACTCTTAAGATAAAGTTATCACTTTTTAAGGTGATGTACAAACTCTTTAGGTAAGGTTACAATAATTGAAAGTAAAATTACTATATTTGAAAGTGAGATTATAATCATTTTAAGGTAAATTACATTCTATATAGGTAAAATTACCATCTTTAGATGTTGGATTACAATTTTTTTATGTGAGGTTATGACTATTTATGGTAAAATTATTACCTTTGGATGTAAAGTTAAAACTATTTAAGGTTAGATTACAAGTACTAAAGGGAAAAGTATCACCTCTAGATGTGAGGTGAGCTTACAATCTCTTGAGGTAGATTTACAACTCTTTAAGGTAATATTATTACATTTAGAGATAAAATTATCACCATTATAGATAAAATTACAATCTTTAGAAAACAAGTATTATTTTTATGAACCAAATGATCGCCTTGAATGAATAATATTTAATGACAAAAAATTCACAACCACATCTTTTTGACGGTATGGTACCGCTATTTGACCCGGCGGTACCATAGTCTTTCCCCAGGTACTCTCTCTCTCTCTATAAACTGTCCAATATCCTCACCGATTTCTCTACCTGTCTCCTTCTCTCTACTTTTTCCAACCTTTAGCCCATCTTTCTCTGTCTCTCAAACTCTCTAACTTGCTTCCACTAATGTAAATTGTAGGATATCTTGGATGTAAGCATTGAAATCCTTGCAGCTATTCTTGAAGATGGTGGGGCTACACGTTGGCTTGATTAGTTGTGAACATGGAAAAGTTAACACATCATTAGTAATATTCCAGAAGAGATCCAAATTTGTATAGCGTTCAATTTTCACACAGACCATCAATGTGATTTGTGTTATCAATTTTCTGATCTCACAAGTGAATTTGTTGTATTTTGTTATTTATGGGAGATTTCCCATAGTTTATCAAAAAATTGGTTGTTTCTTTTTTGGCTCTAAATGGAAACCATCATTTTCCATCAACCTTATCTCTCACAAAGCAAAGATCTCTCCAATCTCTAAATCTTCATCGCTAGGTATTAGGTAAATTATCTTCTACACAGTTTGATATTCAATTTCTTTATTTTGTTTCGATTTGAATCATTTACTTTTAGCTATATGACATTCAATTCGTCTTAATTTCGATCATTCTTCATATCAATGCAATTTGTGTTCGAATTCACTTTATATATCCAATTGCAATATATGCGATAAGCTAGGGTTTTTATTTATGCTACTCTGTTGATTTATTTATAGTTGTATTATGTTGTAAAAATGTAATTCCTTGTGTACAGGTTGATAATAGAAATTCTTTAGCATCCAAATGTGCTCGAACTGATGGTACGTTCTAATTTTTATAGTTCCTCATCGATTTCTTTAGTGTGGCTGTATGGATTTATATCTAGATGAATACACATGTATATATGTGTGTTATTAGTAGATTTGAAGTTATAGTGGCTTGAAGATAGGTATATGTATATGTGTTCACATATATATTTATGAATGCGGTTGGAAAGTCATAATTACTTAAAGATAGATTGCATTTGTCAAATTGCTTCTATTTATTCATTTTGAATATGTTGTCCCTAGTGTAGAGTTTTTTTGTCATTTACTGGATGGGTGGATGCTTGGATGGAGTGATATGCTCGTAGCTTAGATTAATTGTCTGAGTTGATTTAAATAATGGTTGGTTTTTTTGGAGCATACTTTTCTGCTAAAATTTGGTTGAGCATGTCGTTGTTAAATTTTAGTGTCATTTTTACCATGGGTGTTTCTCTTGAACTTCCTCCGCCGGTCTCCCCAAAATCCTTTTGCCCCTCTCTGTCAGACGCCGACTGAATTTTGTGTCTTGGCATTTCACAACCATCAATGTATTCATCAGGTAATGAATTTTTATTAACAAATTGATCTTTCAATGTGTGTAGTCATTACCTATTGTAATTTTTTATATTGTTGGAAGTGTTGGGCTCATGGCCTACACTTCCAATGGAATTCTGCACAGGGTCACATGCTTCTTTTTCTGTTTTGGATGCTACAATAGGTGTTGTCCATTGTTATTGTAAGACCATCTCCCGCCCTTATCCTTTTTTATACCTTTTTTTAGAAAAGATAAAAAACTCTTAAAGATATTCTTCAATGTTAGACCCACACTCATATCAAATGAAAGAAAACCCTATTTTAAACCCAAATCAAGGGAGATTTAAATTCTTACCATTTTTCACTAATTGTGAGATTATACCCTCTTTTAAAGATCCAATGATCATATTTATCTTCTTTTAAATTTGGGTTTGTCCTCATTTAAAAAGAGTTTCTCTTCCTTTAAATTTGAGTTTCTCCATTGGACTTCTTATCATATAGTCCTGATATTAATAAGTTAAGTAAAAATAATAATAGAAATCATAAATCACATTCATTTGAGGACTTAAAAACCAATTGTTCATGAAGTTTACCTCCTAAATAAAATTCGTTACTGTGATGATTTTGTTAAACCAAACACCAAAAAAAGAAAAAAAAATTGATTTTTAGTGTATTATCTAATGCTAGGCCTTGGGCTCCTTCAGTTCATGCCAGGTCTTGTTAAACAAGATTCAAAGATGTTGTATGGTATCAACGGTCCCATATGGATTCCATGTCGATAACAAGCAGTGAACACATATGTTCAAATTGCTCAGATGAAAAGATAAAAACTCAAAGACCTAATATGTCAATCTAATGGTATGAGAGACAACTGGTATAGTGATACCATGACCTGACTTGAAATTCATAACATATTATTCTGGTCTTTAAAATTCATAATCCTCTCAAGATGTTACAGAAAACCTTTAATCATTTTCTCTTCTTCTACCGTCTCTTTTTCTTACCGGAGGTTCAACACACATATGAGAAAATATGCCAAATACCGCTTGAGAGGACTGATTTATTACTGTTTCAACTTCCTGCACATTCTTCACTTTCAAATAGTGCAAAAATATTTGAATAACTAAAACATGTATCGGTCTTCTGTTCTCTATTCCTGGCATTATGTAATTACATGACACTGTTGTGAACACTGATTCTTGATTATCACTAATGATTATTTTGTTTTTGACCATCCCAAAGTTGTTACGGGGTGCCATAGTTGAATATTTCTGGGTTTTGTTTTGACCCCGTTATTCTAGCTTTTGCATTTGTTTTGCCTACTGGGATTCAAGTTGTCTCATAAATGACATTGCTAAGATGTAACCTATCCCTCTCGAAATTACAGTGTTTCTTTAGGCTATTATTGACTTCATATCAAGATGCCAATTGCCAAATGACCACAAGCTTTTATGCTTTCTCAGTTTTATGTATCAAGCTTTTTTAGTAACATCTACTCAACAACTATTCCCTCATTCTATAATTATGAAGGTACAAATCAAGAAAGCATTGATAATTATCAAAAAGAATATAGGGAAGATGATGAAACAGAATTGACTTATGGTAATGTTGGGAGGCCTCTTACAGGTTACCCGGCCAAAAGAAAAAGGTGAAGACAAGATTAATGATGTTGTTGTAGGGAATGATGTCATAATTGAAGTTAATTTAGTGGAACTAATACATGCGAGTTCGTCGAGAAAAATGCATGTAAGGTTGTTGAGGAGAAGTTTATAGATAAACAAAAATCTCAAGTATGTGGAGTTGGTGATATTTTTGGGTTTGTAGATATTTTTTATGGTGATAATTTTCAACAGACATTTGATATTCATATCTTTTCATTGCCAGCTGATGATATTTTTTGTGACACCTTTCTTCAAAATCATAACAATTCGAGGGAGGCAGTGAACATGCACTGTAGATTTGTTGACCGAATTAAATTTGATTATTCAACAAAGTTGGATATTGATAATCCTAAAATAAATCAAGGTGAAATAAACACGGGGTAAACTTTGGAAGGTGTATATCAAGAAATTCTTAAAGTCATGGTACGACTTCTGAAGAATGTTGAATGAAAGATTATTTTATCAGTTCTCCGGGGCCTTGAAAATTCATGTAATGATTTGCTTGGAAGGATTAATCTGAAGTACAAATCGAATACAAATAAGCAAAGACTTATTGAATTGTTTCAAACAATAGAAACCCGAGAACAAGTTTTTTTTTAAGAGGGAGGGTCTGATGTAAAACAAAAATTGCGGACTTCTATATTTTTATTTTTATTTTATTTTATTTTTTAGTTGGAACAAGGGTTTAGTTAGGAATATTTTATAGTCATCAATTGCCTAAACTATGTCAATTTTTCTAATTCATTAAACATGTGTTTATTTGTTTTTAGTAATTTTTCTAAAACTAAGGATTTGTTTCCTTGTTGGAACGCTTAGGATTTTGAGTTTTTCTATAAATAGTCATATGTACTACAATTTTACTCGGTTGATTAATAATATACATTTTTTCAAAGTTATTTTTTTGTTATTATTTTTTTTTGTGGATTCAAAGTACCTTTGTTCTATACACTTAGAATCGTAGCATTCTTCGTATTCTTATATTCCGCTACGTCAACACACACTCTGAATTCACAGAAAAATAAACAAAAGGATAGGCTTTGCCTTATTCATAAATTTTTATTGTCAATAATTAGACTTACATCTATTCATGGAATAAGTGATGATCCAATTGTTCTTACTCCAGGAATCCTTGGCTTATTTTATTGAATCATCGTGGTTCTAGTATGAATCTGAGGTTTTAATCGATTGATAGGGTCTTAACAAGAGAATTCCTATCAATAATAAAGAAAATAAATAAGAAAAGCCACATTACACACAAAAACAAATCAACAGTAAAGTGCCAAAAATCATAACTTTTCACCAAATCAGTAGAACAAAACTGATACCCATCTTGAAATTGAGAAAATCACAAATAATGCCCAGCAAAAGGGTATAATTTCCAAATTTTCAATTCACAAAATGCATATCAAAACATACAACATGCTTAAAGTACCCAAGGTTGAATAAAATGAACAAACAAATAGCAACAGAGGCTCTTCTGAGGAAAATAAATCAAAATGTATGAACCTCTAGCCCATAAATTTCTGAAGAAAGAGAGGCAGAGACTACACTACCTTCAGTGAGTCGCCGGAATAGCTAAAGGAGGCAGTCATTGGAGGACAAGAACAGAAACAGAGAGAGATTCCACAACTTTGCGAACTCCTTCTCCCACCTCAGATCTTTCGTCAAAGGAATGGTTCTTCGCTGGCGGAGTGTCTTCATCGGAGGTAAACTCATGCGCCGGAGTGGTCTTCGTCGGCGGTATAAGCCTAAAGCAGATTGATCTTCGTCGAAGGTGTGGAGTGGAGAGGATAGGTATTATGCATGGTGGGTTTAGTTTAGACACTTAGGGTTTTTGTGATTTGAAAAATTTGGGGTCTAACTATAAGTCACAAAAAACGTCATTGCAAATGACATTTTCTACCCACTATATTTCTTAACGCCTGTTAGTTGCCGTTTGAAAATTTATTTTAAAAACATCATTAAAAAAAACATCTTTAAAAACGTTATTTTGAATAATGTTTTTAATTAAAAAAATCAGTTTAAAAAATATCATTTGAAATGACATTTTAACCCATGAAGGTGTCATTCAAAATGACGTTTTTAAAAAAAACTAAATTTGGGAAATAAGTTTAAAACATGTTGGGTTTGGGAATAAAGATAGTGGGGAGACAGGGTTTGGGGAAAAGCTCGACGGTTTGGCTATTGTTTCTTTTCTGTTGCTCTTTTAAGTTTTTTTTTTTTTTATTATTATTATTATTGTCCTCTCAATTCTCAAGATCTGAAAATTGAGGACGGGTTTTACCTAGCTACATTTATCTAAATAATTTGAGGAGATATTTGTTTTTATCTCCTTAAATTAACTTTTACCAAATTTTTCTATTCTTTTTTCTTTTATCAAAACTTTGCAATTTTTGGTTTATTTATCAAAGTATTGTTGCTTTTATGAAAGTTTTTTTTAAGAAGCACATTTTTAATGTTAAGGTGTGGTTCAAAAACACACTTCCGATATAGATAATGTTAAAATCGTATTTTTGAACACAATTTTACTATAAATATGTATTTTCTCTAAATAAATTTAAAATCATACTATTTCAATTAAAAATTTTCCAATCTACAATCACGAGTTCAACTAAATTTTTTGAAAAGGTTAAGAATCACCCATAAAGATGCTAAATTTTTTTACTATAAAATGACTTATAAAAATTATAAAAATACTCGTTAAAATAATAAAAATTAAAGATAAGGAATCACAAAATTTTCTTTCTTACGGTAATCAAACCGCTTCAATTCGGTCATACATGCCTTCCCAAAAAGGAAAAAAGGACAAGGATTGAATTATCAACTATTCGTCTACAATTCCATTGATAATGACTTCTCACTTTCGGACAGTGCAAGATATGAGTCAGAGAGAGAGGTAGTGAGCATGCATGAGGATTTGATGGATAGAAAAAGATTAAACATCCAAGTGAATAAGGATTTGATGGATAGAAAAAGATTAAACATCCAAGAGAAAAATGAGAAAATATTAGATATCACATTTATACCACATCATTTTCATGATATTTTATAATCGTCCATTAATAAGCTATCAAATAGATAAGTGTATTTTACATAATCATATAATCACCTATGTACGTTGTATAATAATTATCCATGTATAAAAGTAAGGTGTACTTTATCTATTTGATTTTTTTTCAATGATCGAAAGTTGAACATTTAGAAAGTGGGTCGGATTTACCTTTTTCTTTCTTGGCACTATGATATTAATACAACCAAACATGTTGGCCACCACACCAATGAAAAATCAGAAATGATATGAATGGATACGTACGGGAACAAGTTCGAATAAATTCGATTGAATTGTTGTAGACCAATGCTATAGGATTTTGAAATTTAACTGCATTCTCTAACTTAATATTTTGATAACTTGCATGGTCTATTGGTATTATTATTACTAGAGGTGGTAGATAGACGAGCTGAGTTGGTTCAAGATGGGTAGAATACAAATTCAATCAGTTTTTAATCCGCTCAATAAACCGGTTATAATGCATTAGATTTTAATTATTACAATTGTTAGATTTTTTAATTTAGAAAATAATACTTAACACATTATTAAGTTAAAAAATTATACTAATTTATAGGTCTAAAAAGTAATGACGATGATTTATTCCTTTTTTGTTTAGGGTGTTTTTTGTTTTTTTTTTTTTTTTTTTTTTGGGGGGGGGGAGGGGAGGTTTAAATGTAAATGATAAAAGTTGGCAAAACAGCAAGAATTGATGTCCTTTCCAAAGCTTACCCAAAAAATGATTGATGATTTTGCTATTGGATACTTGTAAAATCATCAATATGGTATATTGTGCTTGGACCACAACAAGAAATTTAAAAGAGCTAAAAAAGAAAGAATAAAATGTTCCCAAGAGTTTGCCAAACACGTGTTATATGATTATATCTACCTTGAATGTCACTAATTACATTTGTCATAATGCCTTGACTACTCTCTCTCCCTCTCACATAAGGAAATTAATAATTAGATGTGACTAAAGACACAATACAATAAATAAAAGAATCACAAATAATTGGACGTACCTATAGACATTGCATAATACAAAAAATTACAAAATTTAAATTTTAGATAGTGGGCATATATGGAGATATTCGTATAAACTTATGCAGGGATAAACAAAAACTTATCCCCATCATGCTAAATCCATTATATATATATTAAAAGTCCTTAGTCCTAATTCCAGACTTCTGAACACGCCAAAAAACTCTTAATTTAAATTTTAAGTCATGAAATTTTGTTAACTTATTTATTTGTTTTTTGTTTTGATCATATCATGTCATACAAACATATAACTTGTATTTTAAATATTATGATTTTCTCTTTAAATTACATAAATTAATTGTTATGAGCGAGAGGGGGCAAGAGCAGGAATAAGCATGAATTGTTATGCTATAGGGACTCATACATCAACCAAAGTATGAATTAACATCAAGCCCAGTGAACCTTTTTTTTTTCCTTCTTACAACTACCCTTCAATTGTAGTCAGTTAAGGGTTCGCTTGTGAAGGTGTGATGATATTCTTCTCTTTTAGATAGATTCTATGCTGGTGTCATTGTTTTTAACTAGGAACACACCTAATGCCAAAGTAATGGAGGTTGATGTTCCTGAGCATAGATTAATGTTATCAGTTTTAAACAATTAATGTTCCCCAAGTATATTATGATATTATCTTGTTTCATCAGACTACCAACAACAATCTTATACTTTGATAGTAAATGTAAACGTATGGTCCAATTATGCCATCAAATTCAAAAAAAAAAAAAAAATTGAATAGGTGCAATGTTATTCATTGAAGTTGAGAATTAAGTCATTCAAATATACTAATGGGTGTTGTTTGAGATTATCTTTCTTTGAAAAGATAATGCACGAATTGGAAAAATGATTAGACATTCGAGTTATAAATTTCTTACGGTATGTAAGTTGGATATTTGAATGTGTCCCTTAAATTAGAATTGTGGAGTGTAATTTCATTTGTTGTCTAAAATAATCCATGTGCAACGCATCTTTGCATCAACTAGTTTAAAATAAGGTAAAATATGACTATTGAATTTTTAAATGAAGGTGAATTCTCACTATTAAATATTTTGGTATGGATTTAAGTAAAAAAATGAGTCTCACTTAATTTGATACAAATATGAGTTTAGCACTGGAAAATATTTTTAAGAGTTTTTTCACCCAAATTAAATTTGGGTTTAAAAAAGGAGAAGGATTGAAGTTGCCCATATAATGACCTTCTTTTCTTGGTATATTATTTTTTTATGCTAACTCAAAATAGTTCACGTGCAACGCACGTATACACCTACTAGTCAATTTATAAATCAAAATATAATTTGCAATGATTCAAAATTAAACACCTGAAAACTAATAAAACTTAGTGTCTAAATTGATACAATTTATAAAGAAAATCACAATGTTTTAAAAACTTTGTTTTATTCTTACGGTAAGATTCACTATAACCTAAGTGTTAAAGGGTTCAAATCACGTAAATAGTTTATTCTCATTTAGTGGTAAAACTACGTATTTTAAACTTTCTCTATACTCCACAATAACAAGAGTCTCGTGCATTGAATTGATTTCTTTTTTAGTTAACGTGATATACTAATCGAAGAAAACTAACTTGACACCACCATAATCATTGAGATTATAGTGGGAGCCTGTAATCTTCCACGTGATTTGGTTAGGGAGTATCGATTGTATTTAGTTTTTGTAGCATTAGTCTTTTATTTTGTGTTAGGAGAAAGAGAAAGTTTGAATCTGTTTGTTGATTACAAATGCCACTCTGTTTTCTATAATTTTTTAACAATGATGAAATGATTGTGAACTTGCCGTAGAATGTGTATGCCCTGATAGAAAGAATGTTACAGAAACTTACTATAGGTGAGGAGTTAAAAGAGGTTGACACACGTGTTTATGTCAAGTGTAATCGAAGGGAGTGAGTAGGATAAGTGGATGGGATGGAAGGAACTCGAGCAACCTGTTAATGGAGGGACAAACCAGTTGAGCATAGGGTAAGTGAAAAATACTCTCACTAGCCAGAAAAATCATCCTCTATAGTGGGCAAGAAATGTGGATATTTATAGCACAGTGTTCGGGTAGGTCGAGCTGCCCAAAGGGCTGCCCGCCACGACCCCCTACTACTCGCGCTAACCCACAACTGCCTCGACAGCGACGATATCAATAGCTATTAATGGCTAGTTATACGTCCTAACATTAACTAGGCAGATGTGATGTTTCTTTAAACACAACCTAGACATGGCCCTAAGGAAGGTGCAACAGTTAAGGCGAGAGCGGGCTCCCAAGGTCCACAACCGCGACTGGTTATTGTGGGATCATGACCTCGAGAGGGCCATGTCCATGATGCCCCCAGCGCGCTCCTACCCGAGGTCCTCCTTTCCCTCTCTAAACCCTTCCTCGAGACCTTTGTCAAGGTGCCCCGATAGAAGAAACTTACATAGTTTCTGTCCTTCAGCCACCAATTCACATGTCTCATCATCCCATATGCTGATCCGGACCAATAACCCCAGTTACCTTAGGAGTCTCTCCGGATCCCAATCAAGTGCATCCCAACGGGTAGTGAGTCATACACTAGGAGGCCTGCTTGAACAGACTAAACTTTCGAGACCCTACCCCAAGCCGAGGTTGACAATCATGCTCATCCATCCCCATTACTCAATTTTCCCTTGAGGAGGGCCGTATTTCCATATCCCTAGGTGGGGACATCTCCTCTTAGTCCAGTGGGCCGATCGAGCAATGGTGTCCAACAGGTTGAGGATATCATTCCTGTAGTGGGAGAGACGAGTTTCATCGTGGTTGCCCCATACTTCTGCGATACCATTCCCGCAAAGGGGCGTTGCGGCCAGGGGCATTGCCCCAAGGGGGTGTCGCGCCCAAGAATGCTACACTTGTTATTATTGTCTATACCAGTTCAGCTGAACTCTGTCAGGCCCCATTTTTATGTCAACTGATAATCGTTGCCACTTGTCATGTTAAAGCAGAGACATGTGCTTTTTAAGTTTTTCGAGTACTACATTTGCCCCCTGCGTGCGCCAGGTTGCAGGAAGCGTCCTATTCGTGCACACCATTTTTCGTTCGCGCTGTCGTTTGACTGCAACTATCTGACCATAGTGCTGATGAATTTTTTTTTATTTTTTATTTTTTGTATTCTCGTACCACTGCGGATAAGAGACCTTGACTATTATTGAGCCTCGAAAATCACCAATAAAATGACCCATTATTTCCTTCGAAATTCTTGACCTTTAACCGTCTCAAAAAATCATAGAGAATCGGTACCTTAAAAAGAACCCCAACCATTAGTTACCGTGACTATAACGATGCCGAGGTCCTTTTCCCAACTGCTTGCCGAAACATTATAATACTTCCATAAAATGATGGCCATCGCTTATTTGATATGTATATATATGTATAGATATATATACATTTATGATTTTCAAGTGAAACATGTGGGCCCATTTTCCATTTAATGCTTCATTCTCCACATTTCCGTAACTCCTTCAAAAAGAATGCATCAAAGCTTGTTCCAAGTGGTGAGCCCCACTATCTATTTAAATAAAACTTGGCTTTGACTTTTCTCTGACAAATTGAGTCTTGCCGTACTGTGCTGCCCTTGTCTTCTTGCTTGGACAACACGATTTGTTCACCACTCAGTACTACTGCCAGTGATCGGCGTCTGACATGGGAATGACATTGACATTGGCGTCTGCATCTTCTTAATTATAATCTGTTTTTATGTACTCCATTTATTAAAATTGACTAGATGTCTTACTTGGACAACCCGCTGGTCATTGACAACAGCAGCTAATGCGTAGGGCTGTTGACAACTGTCATTTCTTTTGAGTAATGTGACCGGTCACCACGTCTATTCCGTCTCCCTAGCTTCTTATCTCGCGACTTCATGACCATCCAGCCCACCTTGGATACTGCAACCTCTTTAATTTCTATGCATAAGCCTCCACTTTTTTTTTTGGCCTATAAATTGAAGACTGCAGTCACTTCTCATCTTTTATTCATCATTCTCATTTTTCTCACCGAACCTTGGCACGTTGTCTGACTCTCTTACAAGTGTTGACACCTTGTTTTTTTTTTAAATATCATAGCCTTACATTTTTTTTCTTTCAAGACTCCTTTTTTTTTTTTTTTCTTCAAGTATTTCATTTCCCACACCACTCATATTTTTTTTACTTTCTCATGGCCGATCATCGTCATATTCGCGTGAGTCCAGTACCTCCGTTTGAGGAGTGGTATCGCGCCCCCTTTCTCGGTGCTGATGTTGATCGATTTTTTGAGTATCTCCGTAGCTATGTGCCTGAGGGGGAGGAGCCAGCTCATCCATTATTTTTGGATCCTCCTGTGCATCTTTATAGGGCACCTTGTATCAATCCCGAGTTTGTGTTTAGGATGCCATTGGAGAAAGGAGACTACCCCTATTCTTTTATTGACTTTGAGACCTCATCTACTCCTTCTGCCGGCTGGCACAAGTGGTCTAACCACATTCTTGCAGATGGGGCATTTCGCAAAACTCTGAAGTCTGCCAGTATTATTTCTGCTATAAAGTTGTGCCACCAGATTAGTGTTAACCGACGTAATGTCAGTCTATTTTCTTTGATTTCTCGGTGGTGCCGTGGGACTCATACCTTCGTCACCGCTTGGGATGAATTTACCCCCACTTTGGAGGATGTCTTGGTACTGATGCAACTGCCAATTTTTGGAGATTCCATTTACCCCTCCGAAGATTCCACTACTACTGAGGCAGCCACAGTTTCTTACTTGTCTAATTGTTTTACCGATGTAGCAAGACTTCCTTCATCTTTTGGTGTTGGAGGTAGTGCCAGCAGGCACAAGTATACTTACACATCTTGGGTGAGGTTTTTTTTAGGGACAACGAGCCTGCAAAGAGCAAAGGTTTCGAGCGTGTTGACCAAGATGGCCCTGGATCCCGAAGTGAGCATGTCTTAGCTACCTTTATCGCAATGTGGTTGACGCGATACATTACACTAGACCCCCTTCTGATGGTATCAACACTGGCATTTTTCCTCTGGCTGCTAGGTTGGCTCGCGGCTACGCCGTCCCTTTGGCTCCCCTATTTCTCGAGAACCTGTACCTTTGCCTTGACGAACTACAAAAGGCAACGTCTATTTCAATGGGGCATTACCAAATTAGTAGCTACGTCTCTACCCTCTTCTTACAGCTCTTCTTACTTGAACGTTTCCCAGCATCCGCCCCAGAGGCCAAACGACCTACTGGTGGTAGTCCTTCTCCCTGAGCACTGCGATGGTCTGAATGCCCCATATCTAGGTCGATGGGCACCTTTCTCGATGATGAGTCACATTTTATCTTCCGTCCTTACGCGGTCTATCACCCTATGGTCGAGCCACCTTCTTATTACCATGCCGAGCCCGTAGCTATTATTGTTGATGCCATTGAGACCGTGGTCGAATGCTATTTTGATTTTATTGCTTGCTCCACCAAGGGATACCTTCCCTTTGCTGGAGACCAGGGCACCGGGCTTGTGGCTTATAATCTACATCGGGTGGCCCTATAGTTCGGGTTGACCAAGGCGTTCCCTCTGCTCTAGGGGATGCCCTCGAGCTACATTGACACCGTGCGCTGCTATTTATTTGCCAACAGAGTCAGGCTACTTGAGGACAGAACAATCATTATTCCTTCAGCATCTAGGGCTGGTGTTTTTACACCAGATTATCGAATTTACTGGGCTGCTATGAGGTCTTCATTATTATGTTTTCCTGAGACTAAGACTTGTGTATTGTCTCGAGATACGAACATCAAGGGCTTTTCCTGCTTGAGGAGTTTCAAGTCCAAGGTGAGGATTAGAGGGGGTTTGAGCGAGTTTGTACCGGTCGACCATCCACTTATTCAAATAGGTGTTGCGGGAGAGGGCCCCTTGGAGATTCAGCCATAATAAGGCCCCCTCATTCGTGCTAACGAACGCCTCACAAAGAAGTCTCAACGAGTTGCCTTGGGGAAGTCTAGTGATGTTAGGCCTACTAGCACCTCTCACTCTGGTTGTTTGGCACATAGGACCCGATCGCGGCGGCTAGTTTTCGTGCAATCCTTCCCTCCAGTTGCAAACTCTCCCTTTCGCCGTCTGTGGAAGGTAAAACTCTCATTCTATTGCTTGGTGTTTTGGCCCTTAGGATTTTATTTTTTTTTATACTACCCCTTTTTTCTTTAACCATGTAAATGCACCTATATATTCTTTCACTAGGGTCTTCCTACACGAGAGGCCGCTAAAGATATAGTTTGATGTCTCAGGACATCCCTTGACGCAGAAGTCACACTAGATAAACCTCCTGTGACATCTACTATGGCGTTGCCTCCCCGGAGGGTCTACATCGCTTGTGATTTTGATGACGACGATGACTTATGTGTTATCAGCACTGTTATCCCGGGGAGGCAGCCTTCCCTCTCTGTTGTTTCGCACGAAGATGATGACGCTCAGTCCCTAGCCTCTAGCATTGCTGAGGGGTCGAGACCTCCTTCTCTTGGCATCGCGCAACGCATGAAAGAGCACCAGGAGGCTATTGTTTCTTCCGCGGTACACACCTAAACTGTTCTTTTTGTTATTTGTTATGTTTCCCCTTATCCCAGACTAACCTTTCTTTTTTTTTTCGCTCCAGGTTTGTGATGTCGGCACGACTTTCCCCGAGGGTCAGTCTTCTACTTCCATACTTGACGTTAACCTCGCAAGAAAGTTTGACTATAATGGCGCCGACAGGGCGGGTAGTCTAGAGCCAGCCCTCTCCTCTAGGGGAGGGGAAGCCCTTGACGAGCCCACCCATTCTGGCCCTATGACCCATGAGGGTGGCCTTGGGAATCTCGATCAGGTAAGCCCCTTCCCCTTTGGCCTGGACTTCTCAGATGTGGACTTTTCTGGTCGTTCGCTCAGTGACATTATGCTTTTTCAGAATGACTTTGGTGATAATTTTTTTGTGGGTATTGCTTCTCCTTGCTTGAGCGACGTGACTCTACCTCTTTCGGCACTTTCCTTATTCCCTTGCTCGGATGTTCCAGGCACTACCCCGCTACAGGTTCCTCCGTCGCCCCCCTCTCAGACACTACCTTTATTGCCTCCGCTAATTGTTCATATTTTTTTGACTGTCTCCTCGGATGTTCCTCTAGCACCTATTCAGACCATTCCCTCTCATGGCAGTGCTTTCTTTCCCTTGCCCGAAGGGGCGTGCCTCATATCACTCGCCATCCCCAAGCCGAGCACCCCGCTCCTACTACTACAGCATGTGCCTTTACATCCCAGCCAACTATGAGCATTTCCACCACCACTAGCCGTGTTACCAATTAGTGTGGTCCTGCACAACCTTTTAGGACTGTTATGCTTCCCTTTCCCCCTCCGTATGATGGTCCGGGCTATAGAGAGGATACTATTTTATGGCGCGGTGAGTACTTTACCACTCGACGGAGTATCCCACTCTTGGATCGTTTGTTGCAGCGTTTTCCCATGATACTTCACTGTTTACCCACGCAACATTAGCGTATGCAATCTTTTATCTTGAACCTTCTGGCATCCTTGGCGTACACCTGTCAGCATTGATCAGCAAGAGATCTCGGCCCAAGTGACCTTCTCCATTTGGAGTGTGCAATTTGGGACTTGCGGTGTGTTGGGATTACTGTTCTGATCATTGGTAATCGCATCGCTCATGCCTGTATTTTGTACAACAGCGAGCATTCATGGAGGCTAGTTGACCATTTACGAGCTGAATATGATGACATGCAACAAAGATTTGAGGCACTATATGATACCTTGAGGACCCATGAGCGGCTACACATGGACCGCTTGCAGGCCGCGCGGGCCCTTGGGGATTTTGATGCAGAGACACCATTTGCTTGTGGATTATTGTAGCTTGTTTTCATGTATGTGTTTCCCCCCTTTTTTTTTGCACAAAATATAACCAAAGGACAAGTTTCATATATATTCATATCAATCGATGTTTACACTTTTGTCTTCCAAAATTAGTTTACATGTTTTCTATGGATGTTTACATTTCTATCCCTCAAGAGTAGTATAGCTTCAACCATTGACATTAAACTTTTCCATTGTTTTCTTTGACCCGACACACCCAATTTCACAATATTCGCTGTCCTCAACCTTATGGACTTTGAAAGGTCCTTCTTACTTAGGGGCGAACTTAGGAATGGTCAGGCCACGCATAACACTTGGGACTGTTTTTAGCACCAATTCACCCTCTTGGAAGGTCCTTGGCTTTACCATCAAGTTGTAAGCCTTAGACATTCTTCGGTGATATTTTTTTAAGTGTTTTCGTGCCTCGTCTCGGTGCTCGTCAAGTGCTTCTAACGCAGTGTGCCTCACCTCTGAGGTTGCCTCGGCTCTGGTTGCCAACCTCATGGAGGGTACCACTATCTCTACGGGGAGTACTGCTTCCTCGTCGTAGACCAATGAATAAGGCGTCGCGTCAGTAGGCTTCCTCTTTAAGGTCCTATAGGTCCATAGTGCTATTGGAAGTTGTTCAGCCCAGTCTTTCCCATCCTCGATGGTTCTGCTCAAGATCCTTATCAAGGTCTTATTAGTGGCCTCAGCTTGACCATTTCCCTATGGGTAGTATGGTGTGGAGGTATGGTGGATCACCCTATGTTGTTGTAATGTTGCAACCACGTCTCTATTGACGAAGGGGGTGTCATTGTCTGACAGCAAGTGTTTAAGGAACCCAAACCTGCAAATTATATTTTCCTTTAGAAAGTTGGTCATTGTCTTCCCTGTCGCCCTTTTTAGGGGGACTGCCTCCACCCATTTTGTGAACAACTCTGTTCCGGCCAATATCCATATATCTGCAAGATGGAGGATTGATGGGTCCCATGAGGTCCGTGGCCCAAGTATGAAAGGGTCATGGGATGGCTAAAGTCCTTATAAGTTTGTGGCAAGTGCGTGAATGAGATCCCCGTGCTTCTGATAAACATCACACCTTCGTACATGCTCTATGCATTCCCCCTCCATCTTCGGTCAGTAATACCCCAAGTCCAACATCTGTGTGTATAGCTTCGCCCCTCCTTGGTGCTCTGCGACATGTAACATTTTTAGCACCTCCAAAACTTCATTGCCCGCGAGACACCTTAGGCTTTTTCCATTGAACCCCCTTTTATATAGTTCATTGTTATTCAAAAAGAATCTAGGGGCTCTTCTTTTGACTATTGTCGCGGCACTCTTGTCTGTTGGAAATGACCCTTCATGGAGGAAGTCGATGTACAGTTGGCGCCAATCCCCTACTTCTTCTATGATGATGCACTGCTTGGATTCTGGGTGTTCCTGGCATCGCTGAAAATTTCGCTGCACTTCCTTGGCATCATTGGCCATTTCCTGCCAATAATATCCTTTCCTCTGAAGTCTCCTATAGAGACTGATGTCTGCGTCCCCACAGGTGTCTTGGTGGACTTGGACCAACCTGTCGCGTGATTCTTATTGTGAAAGACATCTTAGGAGAACTCCCTCAGGGCCGCAGAAGTACAACATTCCGCCTATCATAGTGAACTGACTCAGTTTTTTAACCGGAATTTCTCCTGTCCTTTTTTTTCAACTGTTCCACTATAGGGTTCTCCAATCTTCGTAGTTTGTGACTGGGAAAATTTTAGTGATAGGAGTTGGCAGTGTCTGCCTTTTTACTTGGATGGTCGTCTTCTCTTCTACCATGTCCAGTTTTGACGCCAAAGTAGCCAACCCGTCGGGGAACCTATTCTCGGTTTGCGGGGCATACTCACTGGTGGCCTCCTCAAATTTCTCTAGCAGCCTCTGTACCAATGCCTTATACCTGGCAAGTGCTGACTCCTTCACACCATCTTCCCCAGTTACTTGCTTAATGATAAGTTTTGAGTCCCCCCTGATTTGGATGTTTCGTATGCCTAACTTCCGTGCCGCGAGTAATCTTAGAACCAAAGCTTCATATTCTGCCTCGTTGTTAGTGCATCAAAAATCTAGTTTATATGACAAAGTTATTTTCTCCTTACTTTCATGTCTAGTCAGCATTATTCTTGTTCCCCCTCCACTTAAGGTAGATGAGTCATCGAAAGCTAAGTGCCACTTGGTCGGGGGTATGACATCCATTGTAGTAAGTATTTTCGCGATGGATGTAAGTTCCACAGTTGTGGAGGGTCCTGCGGTCTTTGAGGGTGTCGCAACCACAGGAGGCCCCTGCTCTAGTTTCCCTCCTAACAGTTCTTCTTTGAGCAGTTCGTACTCATTATCTGGGAAATAGGCCAATAAGTCAGCCAGAGCTTGACTTTTTATCGCTTTCGGTGCTACATACTTAATGTCGAATTCTGATATAACGAGAAGCCATCACACTGCCCTTCCTGTCAGGGCGGGGCGCGTTAACAAATACTTGAGAGGGTCACACTTGGTCATCAGCTTGATTTCGCGAGTGAGAAAGTAGTGTCGCGCAACTTCTGTGCTGCGAATACCAAGGCCAGACAATACCTTTCCACCCTGGGGTACCTTATTTTGCATCTTTTATAATACGATTGAAGTAATAAATAAGTCTTTCCAGACCCTCCACCTCTTGTGCTATTAATCCTCCAACAGTCTTTTTAGTGAAGGTAAGGTATAGTAACAAGGGTTGGCCTTTTCGTGGTGCAACCATAGTTTGGGTGGAGCCGAGAGCCTTTTTGATTGTGTCGAGAACCTGTTGTTGCTCCACGTTCCAACTGAACGGTGCCTTTTCCATGAGTAAAAGGGTGAACGACATGGTTTCCTCTGAAAGGGCTAGAATGAATTGCCGTATGTAAGACACCTTCCCAAGGAAACTCTTTAGCTGCTTCTGACTTTTAGGCTTGGGCATGTTCTGGATAGCTTTTATCTTTCCTGCATCTGGATCTATGTCATGCCGATGTACTAGAAAGCCGAGGAATTTTCCTACTGCTACTCCAAAGGCACATTTTAGGGGGTTCATACGTAGGTTATACTTTCGACACCTTTTGAATACTCTTCGCAAGTCTGCCATATGGTCCTCCTTCTTCCGCGATTTCACAACAAGGTCATCGACATAGTCTTCCACAATATCGTGCTTCATGTCATGGAAAATCTCGACCATAACACGTTGATAGGTCGCGCTTGTATTTTTCAACTCAAAAGGCATTACTGTATAGTAAAAGTTGCCGAAGGGGAGTCCTGAAAGCTGTTTTTTCTACATCCTCCTCGGCCATCTTGATTTAAGTGTACCCTACAAACCCATCCATGAAAGACATCATCTCGTGCCCCGAGGTAGCATTGATGAGAATGTCAACATTTGGCAACGGGCACTCGTCTTTTGGACATGCCTTGTTCAAGTCCCTGAAAATCCACACATATCCTGATGGCCCCCACTTTTTTTCTTGACGGGCACTATGTTTGACAGCCACACAGGGTGCTGAATAGGCTTGATGAAGGTAACCCATAACAGCTTTTCCAACTCTTCCTTGATTTTTATCATCACCTCAGGGGCATAGTTTCATGAATGCTATTTGACAGACTTGTCTGAGGGGCGGATGTTTAGCTTGTGGCAGACCAGACTTGGGTCCAATCTGGGCATCTCTTCATATCTCCATGCAAAAACATCAGTATATTCTATCAGTAGTACCAAGAACACCTGCCTCTTTTCTGAGGATGGTCCCTTGCAAATGAAAACTGGTCGCGGTGGTTCCCCAAGTGGGGCGAGGTTTACTTCCTCGAGCTCCTGCTCCTGTGGCTTAGGACGATCCTCCATGCATTCTGGCGTGGGGACTGCATTAGTGGGCATCGCGATGATGTTGGCCTTTACTTCATGCACCTTGTCTCGGGGACTCACCCTCCCGGCCTCGCGAGTAGTCCCCCCACACCATCATAACTGGTAAATGACTCGGCCATCAGGTAGGACGCGACAGATACATCTCTTTGGGGCCGCCGCCTCTGCGAGGGCTCTTCAACTTGCCTTTTTTCTTGGGCCCACTCTCCGAGCCTTTCTTTCACATTAACCCTTCGCGGTGTTACATAGACTTCTCACTAAACCTCCTCCCAGGACGGGGTAGGGAAGGACAAGGGCTGCTGTAGTGGACGGGCGACTTCGTTGTCTTCGGCCACTTCATCGTAAAGTGTTCCCTCATCCAAATGTGCCTTATTACTGCTAAAGGGGTCCTCGGTCACAGGTATTATCACTTCCCTTCCATTCCAAATCATCTTCATGCACTGGTGGTACGTAGAAGGGACTCCTCCTAGATCATTCATCCAGGTGCGCCCCAGGATGCATGATAAGTCGTAGGAGCATCGATCACGTGAAAAGTCATAGGTACCCTCACTTTCCCTATAACCAAAGAGACAGTGACATACCCGAGGGTCCTTCTTTTGTCACTGGCGAATCCGGCGATGATAGTCATTTTTCTGACTAAACTTGACTCGCGAAGTCCAAGCTACTCATATATGGACAAAGGCATGACATTAACTAAGGCCCCATTGTCTAGAAAAGTCCTTTTCAACTGTACCCTATTAATTTTGGTGGTGACGTAGAGCGAGCGACTGTGCTTCCAGGGTACCTGGCGATCCCGCTCTGTGAAGGTGACGACATTAGACCTTTCCTTGATACTACGAGACACCGAGCCTTCCGTAGCCATGCATTTCTCGAGGCCTGAGGGCCCATCAGCACACAAGTCTATGATGGCCTTGGTGGTTGGCAATCTGGTACCATCAGTAAGTCCCAACTGATTAAATTTTTTTTTGAAATTGACTGTTTCCTTCAAGATACGTGCACTCGCGTAGAGGTTAATTTCTAGCACATCGTGACACTCTTCTAAGGTCTCTCAATTTAACTGGATTTCAGGCCACTCTTAAAAGTTACCTTCCGCTATATCCTCGATTTCGTCATAGAACGACACCATGTACACCTCTTTACCTTCTTCGTGGTCTATGAGAGGTAGATCATGGACATTGCCCTCGGCGCCCATTAGTACCAACTCTCCACTCTTTAAGCGTTTCTAAAATAGTCGGCGAATGGTCCAACAATCCTTAAGGTTATGTTTGGTGTGGCGATGAAATTCACAGAAGGTCGGGTTATTTTTTTCTTCTCTAGTTGGCTCTTTTTCCACTGGTGGTAGCTCGACATCGTCGTTCTTAATCCATTCCATGAGAATCTGTCAGACTTCCTTCATACCACAAGGATACGGAGGTGGCTCCTCGGGCTTGGAGGCTCTCCCCCGCTTCTTTGGTCGTTTTCCCTCCTTCGGGACCTCCTCAGCAACTTCAACAGTTACTCCTTTCCTCTTGTCCTTCCAATTGGCTATCTTCAGAGAAGGCTAGACCACCTCCCAAAGCCTTTGAGCAGATTCACATAGCCTAGTAAAGGTTTTAAATTCACTGTTCACCAAGTATGCCTTGTATTTATTGTGCATTCCATCGATGCAGATTCAGACAAGGGCCTCTTCGGTGACATTTTCTTGGCACTCAATGGCTTTATCACGGAACATGTCAATGTATGTCATCAGGGCTTCCCCATCATCCTGGATAATCTTTGTCAGAGAAAGTACTGTAGTACGTTGCTCGACGTGAAAAAACTTTGCGTAGAATTGTGCAACCAAGTTGTCCCAATTCCTCACCGATTCTGCCGGGAGGTTAGCATACCAGGTGAAGGCTCTGTCCTTGAGGGACTTGGAAAATTCCCTCATCCAAAGAGGCTCATGGAGTACATAATGACCAAGGTTATCAAGATATCGGGTAATGTGCTCCTTAGGGTTGCCATTTTTTCCATCAAACTTCTCAAACTTCGACGGTGAGTACCCTGCAGGATACATGGCTTGCTGCACAGCCGGGGTGAACTTGGACCTTATGTCCATGGTCATTGGCATGAGCTCCTTCTGTCTATCTAACAAGACCTGTACTTGGGCCAGTGTGACAAACCCAACACTAGACACTGACCGTTCTGTGCTAGTCGAGTACAGTGTCCAAGCGACCGTTGATGGAAATGAGGTAGAGGCGATGGGGGCCGAAAATGCTGAAAGAGTTTGACCCCACACCTGGGTAGTTGTCGGTTCTGTTGTAAAGATGGTGAGAGGAGTCATCTGGGAAGCTACAAGGCCATAGTTGTAGCTAGCCGCAACGCGCTCATATCCGAGAGCCGTCGAAAAGTTGAGGAAAGGTGCACCTGTTGTGGTTACGGGTATGGCCACGGTGGGTACCTCTGAGGTTATGACATTTTGAGGGCCCGTTATAGCTATTTACTGTAGAGGAGTTAGAGATCCCGTTGCAGTAGTTTGTTGCAAAAGTGCTAGAGGGTTGCCTGTGGTAGTTTGCTGTGAAGGAACCAGGGGGTTAGTTGCATCAATTTGTTGTGGAAGAAGTAGGGGTTCACTGGTAGGGTTTTGCAAAGTTAAGCCATAAGGGCTCGACTTCCGTGATGCATCATTATCGCCCGACAGTGCCATTTGAGGAGATGCCTGTAAAGTCGAAGGCGGTGGCACTGGGTACTACGAGAACAATGGTAAGAACATTGGTGGGTTTTACAAGCTAGGTGGTAATCCAGGTGGTCAGAAATACATCTGAGCTTGAATCATCTGCATTACAACAGCCATCTGTTGCTACAGAGTCTGCATATCGTGCAGAGCTTGCGCCATTGCGGAGGGCCCTGGAACCTCCGAAGCCCTTCGACTCGTAGAGGAACCATTGCTATCCTCGTGTCGGGGTGGGTTTTTCTACTGCTCGTCTTCCTTGTCGTTGTTGTTTCCGGTCATCGTATTAGACAATACTTTTTCACTTCGAGTTGTAATAGGCATAGACTAGCAAGGACAAACCTTCCCCCAGTGGAATCGCTAAAAGAATGTAGGTGGGGAGTTAAAAGAGGTTGACACACGTGTCTATGCCAAGTGTAATCGAAGGGAATGAGTAGGATAAGTGGATGGGATGGAAGGAACTCGAGCAACCTGTTAATGGAGGGATAAACCAGTTGGGCAGAGGGTAAGTGAAAAATACTCTCTCCAGCCAAAAAAATCATCCTCTACAGTGGACAAGTAATGTGGATATTTATAGCACAGTGTTCGGGTAGGTCGAGCTGCCCAAAGGGCTGCCCGCCGCGACCCCCTACTACTCGCACTAACCCACAACTGCCTCGACCACGACAATACCAATAGTCATTAACGACGAGTTATACGTCCCAACATTAACTAGGCAGATGTGATGTTTCTCCAAACACAACCTAGACATGGCCCTAAGAAAGGTGCAACAGTTAAGGAGAGGGCGGGCTCCCAAGGTCCACAACCGCGACTGGTCATCGTGGGACCATGACCTCGAGAGGGCCATGTCCGCGATGCCCCCAGCGCGCTCCTACCTGAGGTTCTCCTTTTCCTTTCTAAACCCTTCCTCGAGACCTTTGTCGAGCTGCCCAAGTTTCGTCATGGCTGCTCCATACTTCTGTGATATGATTACCGCAAAGGGGTGTCGCGGCCAGGGGCGTTGCGCCAAGGGGGTGTTGCGCCCAAGAATGCTGCACTTGTTATTGTTGTCCATACCAGTCTAGTTGAACTCTGTCAGACCCATTTCTATGTCAACTGATAATCGTTGTGACTTGTCCTATTATAGCGGAGACACGTGCTTTTTAAGTTTTTCGAGTACTACACTTACAAGTCTCGCATACATTTCTTACTCAATACAAGTAAAAATTAGGACAAATTCAACTTTGTACTCCAAAAAATTTCAAACTTTTTATTTTGAACCCACAAAAATTATTTTTTTTATATTACACATTTTTTTTTCTTCTGAACCTCAGGCTAGCGATGCATGGAACATCGCCCAAAGGCCACAATAGTGCACACTACTATTAATAAGCCTTTGGAGGCACTGTGCCAACAAATTAAACTTAGAGTCCAATGTATCAAAAATATTATAATATGACCCTTTTGTTAGCTTTCTGTTAACTTTTTTGTCGGTGTTAATGGGTTATTTTTTAATAGAAAAAAAACGAAAGTTAACCGAAGGATTATATTATAACACTTTTGATATATTGAAAGTAAAATATAAAAATTTTAATTTTTAAGGTACAAAATAAAAAAAACATAAAATTTTTCAAGGTAAAAATTATCAAGAAGGTTGGGAACGTTTCTCTCGATTACCATCAGTGTGATAATTACTAAGAATCAGGTGAATTTTGTAATAAAAAAACCCATCAAAACTCATGGATTTCAATGTAATTCACCGCCTTGTTGCCCGACTTTCTAAAGTCATGTTTTTTTTCTTAATCAATAAAAGTATTATCTTTTATATATATATATATATATATTACTTAAATTTATAGTAACACAACCTTGATTGGTTGACCTGGACATGAATGTACGACATGCTAATTAAGCATTGAATTTATTGATTTGAAAGAAAAAAGTGATAAATATAATCTATACCTATATCTATATCTATACTATTAATAAAAGTAGCTTAAGTAAAAAACTTTTGACTTTCTTATTTATCCTTCAAAAATTCTATAATGTCTAATTTATTATTTTTTGAGAAATTTTTTATTTTTTCTTTTAGTTACATTAATTCAACTAATAAATTCATTATTTGACTTTTAATTATCTTATTTTCAAATTATATAAATTCAATCCAAATCTAATTTAAATAATGTGATTTGAATCCAATTCAATTGTTCAATAAATTTTATTTTTCACAGTGCATATACGAGTCCATTAAAATAGATATTCGTTTTGATCTGAATAAGTTGATAAAAGACGATTTTAACATTTAACGCATGGATTTTTACTCAATTTTATTAACTAATCACTAAATTACATCATATGTTTGTAGGTACGTAGTGCATATCCAAATTTGCTAAAACATAAACATTTGAATAGATCTAATAATATACATATTACTTTTGAATGTCAATACGTATCAAAAAAACTTAATTGATAATACTATACTTAAAAAGATAAAAAGACAATAATAACCTACTGTAGTAACTTCTTATTAATCCAAGAAATTAGTAATCATCCATTTATTAATCACTTACTGAAGTTAAACATTACAGTTTTTAAATTTAATGCAATGCAATTCAATTTTTTCTTTGAACCTTATGTAATTCAATTCATACAGCCCAAAATACAAGAAAAATCTTAAGTGCAACAGTTACCTCATATCAGCAGTGCCACTTTGTGTAACCGTTCACTACCAAGGGAACAAGTGGACAAATGAGTCCCATATGTAATATATAATTATATTCATGTAAAGAAATTTGATTCAATTTATCAATTTTATTTTTTTTTATAAAAAGTCAAAATAATTGGCGTGCACCAACTAGTATAAGAAAGTGGGTGTAATAACTAATAAGATAATCAAGCAAGACCAAGAGTAAATATGTGTCCAGCCTCATATTAATCTAATATTCCTGTTACAAAACTGAATTATTAACTTATCCATATTATAAAATAGGGCGAATTTCAATAAGTTCGTTTGACGATTTCAAATGGACTTATTCAACGGTTACCAACATCCTCTAAAAACAAATCACACACTTTACTTTCAGGCACGAATTACTCCTAGTTAAAGTACAATAACGGTTAAGTTTTATCTACTTTAGTTTAATGGTATAAAATTCATCCTAAATTTTTTTCCCACTGAAAAATATTACTTTCTCTACATGGCCTATAATGTTAGACAATCCAATCGACATAATTTTTAATACCAAATAACCCCACTAATATACACCAACCTCTATCTTCTCTCTCATCTATCTTTCTCTATTCACTTTAATTTTATATTGCATACTTAAAGAAAAGAAATTATTATTTAAAATATAAATATTATATGATTAATATTTGATTTTTAATATTGCAAAGTACTTTCAAACACGAAATTAGTGTTATTTATTTCTAGAGTAGGTGCAAGAATATGTGACACCTGTCAGAGATTCTTGATATGCTATGCAAAGTGATGGATGAAATGATGTATTTTGGGGTGACAATCAAGTTGCGTTGTGTCAAGTCATTGTGAGTTCGTATTGAACATTAGTCAACCCTAATCTAACCTATTTAATTAATCATGTGGTGTTGAGTTGACCCACATAAATTTTGAATAAAAAATTTAACGCTAATATTCTATTTTTACTTAATTAAATCAATGCTTATACTTTTTCTACAAATTAAAAATTAACTTAATAAACATAATAATAATGATGAGTAAAAATATTTTTTTTATACAATAATTATGTCAGTGCTTACTAAACAATTACAAATAATTAATATTTTATTTTTATAATACTAGTTAAATGTGTTAATGTCGTGTTACTATACAAACGAAAAAATAAAAAAAGTATTAATTTTAAATAAATGGATTGATCGTGTTAATTTCAAATTTTGCGTGTTGAACATGAATATGAGCTATTTATATTTTGTGTTCGCACGTCAGGTCATTTTCAAGTTTGTATCATAAAATTTATATCGAATTCGAATCATGTTGTTATTTTGAGTTGAAAATTATCGCCCCTAGGTAGGGCTGTTAGTCGAACGAGTCCGAGCTTGAAAAACTTGTTTCTTAATCGAGCTTTAAAAATTGTTTAAGATCGACTCGTTTAGAAAATGAGCCGAGCTTGAACGAGTCAAACCCGAGTTGAACCCGATTATTTGCACATAAACTAGCCGAACTTGTCGAGTTTGAGTCGAACTTGTAAAACTTATTTTTTAAACAAGCCTAAAAACTTGTTCAAGTTCGAACTCGTTTAAAAAACGAATCAAGCCTGAACGAGGCGAACTCAATCTAAACTTGATTAGCTCAATTTGATTAACAGTCTACCCCTAGGTGTATCTGCTTTTTTAATCCTTGAATGACCTCCTACTTTCCCTATTATTTATCTTTTTCTTTTGATTAAACTCATGGAAAATTTAAATTTGGTTACCATATTTTCAAGCCTCTAACCGAACAATGAGAAATATATTAAGAGGGCAAATTACACTATAGTTAATTATGGATTTAATTTTATTTTGTTGCTTAAGCTATTAATTTTTTCATATTATCCCCTCATTTGAATTATTTGATAGTACCCCAAACACAAACATCTACTATCTTTTTGGAGGAAAATTATCAACATGTGGGCAAAATGAAAAAAAAAACATATATTTTGAGGAGTAAAATAGGAACAACTTTTTTTTATCAAATTTGTAACGGATAATTGGAGTAATGTGAAACTAATCTCATCATTAAGAGTATAATGTAAAAAATATAATAGTTTGAGGGAACAATGTGAAAAAAGGTCAAAGTTGAATGGGTCAAAGTGTAATTTTCCCTATTATTATCAATATTCCAAGGGCTTTTTGGGCATATTGGTTGAAAACAACCTTCCTGTCTCCCCACGCGTGGTTATTCCTCCTGAATTAGCATTAACATACAGCGAGTGCTTCACGGTGCTCTCAAAAGTCTCAAATACTGCAGGTTTCTACCTTTCTAGGGCTCATTTGCACAGACGAACACCACCACTTCATTTTGGTTCAGCTTTTGTCTCTCCATGGAGGCTCACTCACCTCCGCAATTCTTCTTCTCAATTCCGATCAGGTAAAACAGAAATCCCGAATTTCCATTCTTTAACCCTAAATTCGCAAAATCAATCGCTTGCATTTTTTAAATCCATGCAGTAATTTCCATTTTCCTACTAATTTACTACCTAAAATTCCTTGCTGCGTTATTTTTACCCATCTCCTGATCGAATCTCTTTGATAAGTTGCCGAACTTTTATAAGAAGTGTATTGGATAATTATTTTTTAGAGTGTGTATCCATATGTGTATAATGTATAAGATGGGCTGTTTTCTGAATTAGAAGAATATTAATAATGCCGTCTCGGACTCTTCTTTTAGTAGATTTTTCCACTGTTACTAGAATGGGTGGATAGACCCGACAAGTGTACTAAAGAAAAACATAATAGTGGTGGATGGTTGGGTAGACCCGATATTCAAACTTACTGTTGAAATCCAAAAGAGCAAACCATCCATGTGCCACCAAGTCAATTGGCATCCCCAACTCGAGTTTCAGATTCTCCCAAAGAAGTTTCAAAAGATAAGTCTCCATCTCTTCTTGCCATAGATGTTAATGATTTTTCTCTTCCTATTGCACTCAACATCCTATTTCTAATTTTGTTTCTTATAACTCTTTGTCTTCTTCATATCGTGCCTTTGTTTCGTCTTTATCTTCTGCATATATTCCACAGGGTTAGAAGAAAGCTTTTGCAAATCATAAGTGGAAAGAAGTTAAGGTAGAGAAAATGAAAGCTCCAAGGAAGAACAACACTTGGAAATTAGTTTTATTTCCAATTGGGAAGAGACCTGGAGGTTGTAAGTGTAGGTTATCAGTGGGTCTTTACTGATAAATTGAAAACAGATGGAGCAGTTTAAAGATATAAAGCAAGGTAAGTTGTCAAAGGTTTTACTTAGACTTATGACATTGACTACCAGGAGACCTTTGCTTCTGTTGCAAAGATGAATTCTATTCACACTCTTTTTTCTTGTGCGGCTAATCTGGGTTGGCTCTTGCAACAACTGGATGTGAAGAATGACATTCCTTTATAGCGACTTGGAGGAAGAGGTTTATATGGAGATATTCCACTAGGTTTTCCTCTCATTCTATTGTTACAAAGGTATGCTGGCTGAGGAAAACACTTTATGGCTTGAAATAGTCTCCTACAGAGCTTGGCTTGAGTTCGTCTCGTGTTTGGCTTGTTTAGAAAAGAAGCCCTACAAGCTCAGCTCAAACTCGACAAGCTCGACTCAGGTTCGACTTGTTTAGGTTCGGCTCGTTTCCTAAATAAGCCGAACTTGAACAATTTTGAGAATCGATTAAAAAACAAGTTTTTCAAGTTCAGCTCGAACTCGATTCGAGTTCGTTCGACTAACAGCCCTAGTACAAGGCAGTGTCTCACCTAAAATTACGTCGGGCAAGGAAGTTTGGGATCAAAAATTTAGGTTCATTGAAGTACTTTATAGGGATTGAGGTTGCTAGATCTGATCACATCTATATACCTCATAGGAAGTACATGTTTGACATACTTAAGGAGATTGACATGTTAGGATGTAGGCCTGTAGACACACCAATTGAGGCTAATCATTGGTTGGGTAGTGACATAGGTGACCATGTGGATAAAGAAAGGTACTGATGAGACTTTTCTGAAATACCCTATGATGAAGACACGTGTCCTCGGTTTTACTAGAACACTGTTGCTAAGATCAAGCACCATCGGCGCACGAATGTCCTCGCCCCCGAGGTACCGTCATATAGGATCATACATTCAGTATATTTTACAATCGACACGTGGCCTCGGTCTGATATGTACCTCGGTCGGCATACCTCCTTCGGTCCCCGAGATGAGCCTTTCCTCGGTGCCGAGAGGTACCCCGTCCTGGACGCTTCCTCTACTCCAGGATAAGCTATTGACGTACAGGTCATTAGCCTAGGTTAGTTTAGGCTATTCATCATGACTTCGTCTTACACAAGTAATGTCAAAACATACTGGAATACAGAGGTCACAGCCAATAGGGGATGGACGCGTGGCATATGATATCACATCAAAGACAGACAAACCGCATGCCGTTGCTGACACGCGACTTGGGAAAGCAAACTATTAATTACACCATTCCTTTGATGAGACCGCATTCAATGCGGTAAGGCTCGGAAATGAAAGACAATAAATGCTCCTAATACAGAGCATTTATTGCATCCTTCCCGAGAGGAGTACATTGTACCGTCGGCGTCCCGATGGCACAACATTGATTGCTCGGGACCCCGAGCAGTTAAGAAGAGAAGACATTCTCATCAGAATCAGTGCACACACCGCCTGTACCTAATGATCATCTACTGACCACACTGACAGCAATCATGAGCTTTTGAGGTATAAATACTCCTTGCAAAAGGCAAGATGGGTATGCAACAACAAACTCTCTACTACAATACATTCTCAGTGTTTTCTCCTTTCTCTCTCTTTCTAAAAGACTGACTAGATCGTCGGAGGGGATACGCCGGAAAATACTCCGGCGCCCTTCTAACTTGTTCTTCTTTGTCCAGGAACCTCTTTCAGCCTTACTGGATCGTTCTTCCGTTCCCAGGATCTCCCATTGCCGTTCCAGGTTACCACCGTACCTTGCAGGCTGTTCCAAGCAGCGTGTTTGGTCACTCAACCGGCTCACTCGAGTTCACCAAGGGAGAGATCTGTTCTCGTTTTTTATATTGTGCAGGATCTTGCACGCACAATCTGGCGCCGTCTGTGGGAAACGACTAATTTTCCTAGTCTTTTCTCTCTAAAGAACAGTGACCATGGTGAACACTCGACAGAAAGGGAAAGGACCCCACCAAAGGAGTCTCGAGTTACAAGCTCCCTGTCATCACGGAGGGAGGGATACACCAATACGAATAAAAGTGCCTCTACTCGGTCAAGAGGGGTTACCCCTCAAACCAGTATGGGAATCAGGTCAGGGGGATCAGCCCCCTTGGCTCGTCAGCTGGCGGAGGTGATTGAAGAAAAATTTGGTGATAGATTACGTCAGCTGGAAAAGGACAATGTAAACGTCCTAAGCCGGCTCGACGAGTTTGCCGCCTCTGGCGGGGGGTCTAGGGATTCATTCCTTTCCCGTGGGCTTCCCGCCCGGGAGGAGGAAACGAAGGACCTAAGAAACCATCTAAACAACAAAGCAGAAAGCTCTAGGGCCCCAAAGCGACCTAGAGCCGGCGAGCATCATCATGACAACCTTTCAAGGAAAGCAAGGCCATTGGCCCTGGACGACCTCCGGCGAGGTTTGTCTAGACGGAGGAAGGGAGATGAATCCGAGGAGGACTCAACCCAATCCACACGACGCCCGGGAAATGAGGGGCTTACCGATGAACTCAAGGACTTCAGAAGGCATCCCGTCAGGGAAGAAGTTGATCTCAGAACCCGATTGGATTCCAGGAGGAAGGGTAAGGCTGTCCAGGATGAGGCCGAGGACGAGGCCATACAAACACCCTTTACGAGGGAGATCAGTGAGATGGAGGTCTCAAGAAAGTTTGTCGTGCCGCGGTTCAAAACTTATGACGGGCGGTCCGACCCCGAAGCCCATATCAGGCAATACAAGCAGATGATGTCCCTCTATCATTCGGACCAACGGTTTCTCTGCCGAGTGTTCCCTATGAGCTTGGGGGACTCTGCGATGAAATGGTTCGAGACGCTTCCCCCAAACAGTATTGGGTCCTGGAAGGAATTGACTAGGCAGTTCCTGGCTCGATTCATTACGGGGAGTAAGCGCCCCAAAGACATTGGATCATTGTTGACCCTCAGACGGAGGGAATCCGAGACTCTTCGCCAGTACGCCATCCGATACTGGGAAGAGGTCAATGAGGTAGAAGGCTGCTCGGAGGTCATGGCAGCGGCATCTTTCCGGCTCGGCTTGGCGAGGGACACGGACCTGTACCGATCCCTGACCAAGAAGACTCCCTCGGATATGGGGGAACTGATGGCCCGGATCAACAAGTACTCGAGGGTTGAGGACGAGATGGGAAGCAACAAAGGCCGAGCCCTCCAATCTAAGAGAAAGGAGAAGGAGCGCGAAGATATTCCCCGAAAGGGATTGCTACCCCATCCAGGGGGTTCGTCCAGAGGAGTTCACACTGTTTTCAAGGAACCCATCTTCAAGTTGCTCCATAAAATCAAGCACGAGCCGTTCTTCAAATGGCCGCCCAGGATGCAGGGCGACCCCTCCACCCGTGATCAAAAGGTTAAGTGTTCCTATCACCGGGATTTCGGGCATCGCACCGAAAGCTGTAGGGTGTTCAAATCGTTCTTGGAAAGCTTGGTCCGAGACGGACATTTGAAAGAGTACATAGAGCCCAGGCCAGAAGAGAGACGAGCCCTTGCCCCGACCGAGGAACCGGACAACATCATAGACGTCATTCATATATGTCCCCTGGAGCGCCCCACGTCCAAGGAGCTCGAGTCCGACCTCAAGAGGGTAGCTTTTACAAGGAAGGTAGCCGAGGGTGATGTGGGGCCATCAAGTAAAAGGGCCAGGACGGGTGAGCTTGGCATTACATTCTCCGACGCGGATTTGACAGGCGTGGTGACACCTCATAACGACGCCCTTGTCTTGACCCTGAGGATAGGGAAATTCGATGTCAAGAGGATTTTGATAGACTCAGGAAGCTCCTCGGAGGTGATGTACTTCGAAACTTTGAAACGGATGGGTCTTGGCCCCAAAGACCTCACCAAAGTCAGGACACCCCTCATCGGGTTCAACGGCTCATTCGCCTTGCCCGTGGGGAAAATCACATTGCCAGTTGCCACTGGTCCCTTTATCATCGACACCGAGTTTGTTGTGATCGATACGGACTCTCCCTACAACGTGATTATGGGGCGAACATGGCTGCATGCGTTGGGAGCGGTGCACTCCACTTTCCACCAGAAGTTAAAATTCGCCACGCCAGAGGGTATCATGGAGATCCGGGGGGACCAAGCGTCCGCGAAGAACTGTTTTTATTCAGCCGTTCGAGCCGGGGCGTCCAGCCAGGAGAAGGGGCGAGCACCGGAAGAGATTATGGAAAAATAGCAATTACAGTCCGGGCGTCCAGGAATGGATGACCCCCGGATAGACCCAACTGAACGGTCGGTTGAAGACCTCCGGAAGGTGCCCTTGGTAGAGGGAGAAGAAGAGAGGTATTTCTTAGTGGGGACCTCGATGCCTACAGCCGAACAGGAGGAGATGATCGAGTTCCTAAGGGGAAATACAGACGTGTTCGCCTGGAACGAAATGGAAATGACAGGGGTAGACCCCGAGATAATCACTCACAGGCTGCATGTTGACCCGTCGCACAAGCCAGTCAAACAGAGGCCACGACGCATGGCCCCGCATCACACCGCGCGGTCAACGAGGAAATCGACAAACTCCTGAAGGCCGACGCCATTCGAGAGATACAATTCCCAGAATGGCTATCTAATACGGTGTGCGCAAAGAAGAAAGGGGGGAAATGGCGTGTCTGCGTAGACTTTACAGATCTGAACAAGGCATGTCCCAAGGATGACTACCCCCTGCCAAAGGTGGACCAGCTGGTAGATGCCACAGCCGGATATGAACGAATGGACTTCCTGGATGCCCGAGCAGGATATCATCAGATCCCTCTCTATGCCCCGGATCAGGAAAAGACGGCATTTATCACTCCGAAGGGAGTTTATTGTTACAAAGTGATGCCGTTTGGACTGAAGAACGCCGGGGCAACATACCAAAGGCTGATGAATCGGATGTTCAAAAAGCAGATCGGCAACACCATGGAGGTCTACATAGACGATATGCTGGTGAAGAGCAAACGGAGTTGTGATCATCTGACAGATTTGGCGGATACCTTCTCCACCCTCAGGGAATATGGGCTGAAGCTGAATGCGGCGAAGTGCGTTTTCGGAGTGGAGTCCGGTAAATTCCTCGGATATCTGGTTAGTCAACGAGGAATCGAAGCCAACCCGGATCAGATTAAAGCAATCCTGGACATCCGAAGCCCTCGCACTGTCCGAGAAGTCCAGAAACTCACAGGGATGCTGGCTGCACTTAACCGTTTCGTCTCACGCTCCTCGGATAAATGCAAACCCTTCTTTGGAGCAATCAAGAGTGCTGGGAAGAATATGTGGAGCCAGGGGTGCGAGGACGCCCTGGCTGGGATCAAAGAATACCTAAGGACTCTTCCAACCCTGTCCGTCCCCATCCAGGGGGAGATGCTGTTCCTGTACCTGGCAGTTTCTGAGTTTGCGGTAAGCGGGGTACTTATCCGTGAGCATGAGCACCGCCAGAAGCCAATTTACTATATAAGCAAGGCACTCCTGGATGCCGAGACAAGATATCTACCCCTGGAGAAACTGGCTCTGTCCTTGGTCACCACTGCAAGGAAACTGCGGCATTATTTCCAGGCGCACCCAATCACTGTCCTGACCGATCAGCCCTTGAAAGCAATCTTGAGAAAGGCGGAACTCTCCGGAAGGATTTCCAAGTGGGCAGTGGAGTTGGGGGAGCACGACATTCATTTCAAACCCCGAACTGCGATAAAAGGTCAGATATTGGCAGACTTCATAGCTGAGTTTTCAGGGGAGCATCCCGTTCTAGAAGGACCGCCTCCTCCCGACTTAGCGTCTCCAACGAATTATGAAGGATCGCCATGGCTTTTGTGTGTGGACGGTTCGTCAAATAGTAAGGGGTCCGGAATCGGTGTCTTGCTGACCTCTCCAGATGGGATTATTGCGGAGCAGGCCGTTCGGCTGGGATTCAAGGCTTCGAATAATGAAGCTGAGTACGAGGCACTCATCTCAGGACTTCGGTTAGCTGAGGCGACTGGAGTTACCGATTTGATCGTGCATTGCGATTCTATGCTGGTGGTCAATCAAGTCAACGGAGAGTTCGAAACGAGGGACCCTAGGATGAAGGCGTACCATCACCAGGCGACGACCGTAATCCAAAGGTTCAGCCGGATTGAAATCAAACAAGTGCCCCGAGACAAGAACACACATGCCGACGCCCTGGCTTGTCTAGCCTCGGCAGTGGACTCCTCCCAGTCGCGCAGGATCACCATTGAATACCTTCCCACATCCTGCATAGACCATGCTCCCGAGGCGATGGTCATCCAGGACGCACACAAGCCGCCCAGTTGGATTGATCCCTTTGTCAGGTTCCTAACAACAGGAGATCTCCCGGAGTGTTCAAAGGAAGCAAGGAAGATAAAACTCAAAGCCCCAAGATTTTGGGTCTCTCCGGATCAGAAGCTGTATCGGAGGTCTTTCTCAGGGCCTTACTTGCTATGCGTCCAAGAAGACCAAGTACAAGACCTTCTCTATGAGGTACATGAAGGAATATGCGGGGGGCACTCTGGGGGGCGATCGATGGCACACCGCATCATGTCTCAGGGATATTGGTGGCCGCAAATGCAAAGGGATGCGCGCGCATACGTCCAAAAATGCGACCAGTGTCAGAAGTTCTCCCCTGCAATCAGGCAACCCGCAGGGGACTTACACCCCCTGACCAGCCCTTGGCCATTCGCCCAGTGGGGGCTCGATTTGGTTGGACCCCTGCCTAAGGCTCCGGGAAATAGGAAATTCCTCATTGTGGCCACGGATTACTTCACCAAGTGGGTAGAGGCGGAGCCGTTGACTCATATCCGCGACATAGATGCCAAAAAGTTCGTCTGGGAGAACATAATCATCAGGTTTGGGATTCCCCGGGCACTGGTGTCGGATAATGGGACTCAATTCACCGGCGGGCGTTTCAAGTCTTTCTGTGAGCAACTCGGGATCCGTAACTTCTACTCCACCCCTGCCTATCCACAAGCCAACGGCCAGGCAGAGGCCTCCAACAAGACAATTATCAATGGGATCAAGAAGAGGTTGGAGAAAGCCAAGGGAAAATGGGCTGAAGAGCTATTAAACATTTTGTGGGTATACAGGACCACCCCTCGGTCCTCGACAGGGGAAACTCCGTACTCCCTGGCATACGGAATGGAGGCAATCATACCCCTCGAAGTAGGGCTCCCGACCATAAGGACCCAAGCTTTCGACGAAGGGGGGAATGACCGTCAACTGGGATTGGATTTGGATCTGGTGGAAGAAAGAAGGGAGGCAGCCGCCTTGAGGATAACTAAGTATCAGGAGAAGATTTCCCAACTATACAACAGAAAGGTCAAGGCGCGAGAATTCCAAATAGGCGATCTGGTCCTCAGAAGGGTGACGGCCAATACCCGTGATCCAACAGAGGGAAAAATGGGACCTAACTGGGAAGGCCCTTACAAAGTGATATCAATCGGGGGCGCCGGGTCGTACAGATTAGAAGGCATGGATGGGAAACTTGTAATACGACCATGGAATGTTATGAATCTAAAGAAATATTACTTTTGAAGTATTCTCTCCCTCAAGTGCTTGCCAACGACAAAGATAAAGGGCAAGGCCCTGGGGGCAGAGTTCAAGGACTCCTGTCCCCAAAGCAAACACAGGAGCAAGCCTCCTGCAAGGGTAAGGCCCTGGGGACAGAGTTCAAGGACTCCTGTCCCCGAAGCAAACACAGGAGCAAGCCTCCTGCAAGGGTAAGGCCCTGGGGACAGAGTTCAAGGACTCCTGTCCCCGAAGCAAACACAAGAGCAAGCCTCTTGAATGGGCAAGCAGCCCCGAAGACAGTTCAAAAAAAAAAAAAAAACACTACTGCGCGCAAAAAAAAAAAACTCATTCATTTCAAGAAGAAGGGGCTTTGCGTCCCCAAAGGCTACAAAAGAAAGTAAAAGGGGTACAATCAAAGAAGCAAAAAGAGGCTATCATCTGGCTCCAGGCATCTCCAGAACATCAGCCGAGGGCGAGTCAGCAAAAAATGGTTGAGAAGCTTCTGGGGCAGGCAGGAGAGGTACTTCGGCAACAGGGAGAACTTGGGCAACTTGAGGACCAGGAGCATGGTCCGACGGGGCGTCCTCGGACAAATCCACGATCACTGCCTCGGGAGGATCCGCCGACACTTGCACCGGCGTTGGGACCTCATCCTCGGCAGCAACCTCTGCTTCGGCCCGTGCCATCTCTGCCGAGGGCACATACTTGTGCATTTGGAAGAGCGGGGAGTCTGAGGGGATTCCAGCAGACTGGAGCGCCTCGTCCCACCCTTTCTTGAAGAACTCCTTGCTGTTTTCTTCAAGAGCAGGGAACACGTCATCGGCAAACTCTTCCCGAAGTTGCTCCTCCGATTTTCTGTTCAGTGCCTCGGCTCTGATCCGGTCCAGCTCCTGGGTAAGAGCCAGACAGCTTTCCTCTGAGCCTACCGCCCTCTCCTCCGCAGCAGAAAGCCGCCGCGTCTGCTCGGTTATCCTCCCCTCAGCATCGGCAAGGGCAGCACTTAGCTTTTCAGCGCCAACCTTAGCCGACTCGGCGTCCTTGAGGAGTTGCTCGATTTGAGCAGCCTGCCCCGCCAGGGTAGAGTCCCTGGCAGCTACATCCTCCATTGCTCGGGCGAGGGCCCCCTCCGCCTCCTCCTTCTGCTCTCGGGCCCGCTGGAGGTCCATCCTAGACCCATGGTACCGAGCAGCTATTATGGAGATCTGCTGGGTAGCCTGCAAAGGAGGGAAAAAAGTGTTATCACAAAAATGGAAAGCAAGAGAGAAGAAACCAAAGCAAAAATAAACTTACCACCAGGGAATTCTGGATGATGGAGCGGAACAACACGTTCGTTGAACGCCCCCTATGAGCCGCCATGTCAGCCTCGAAATGCAGTGTCTCACTCACTGCATTGGCGACATGAGGATCCAGCAAAATGGAATCATCGACCCTGATCACTCGGTTCATGTGATCAGTGGCTCGGGGATTCCACTCCGCGGCCTCCACTGTAGGCGGAAGGGAAGGGGGAGTCTGCTGCTGCTGTTGTCGTGGCTGTTGCTGCTGCTGCTGTTGTGGAGGAGCAGGGGGTAACCCACGGCCTCTCCCGCTTTGCTGCTGAGCGGAGGTGCCCTGGATCCTCGGCCGAGGCCATCATGCCGATGTTTGACCCTTCTCTCCTCCTCCACTTGAGGATCCCGGTCTCGCACCTGACCCCGACCGAGGACCCTTGAGGATGGGGTGGAACTGGTCCCTGCAGAGGGGGTGCCGCCGGTCGTTCCTCGACCCCTCCCGGCTGCGAGGGCTTGCCTCTGCCTAAGGAACCCCAAATCAATGCGAGGGGTGCTGGACATCGCTACCTCGAGGGCGTCCTCGGCGTCTAAGGATTGAAGAACTTGGAAGTCTGGCCACAAGTCTCCTCCCGAAGTCCCCACCTCGGCGTCCGAAGGAACAACGTCCTCTCTGACCCCGAGCTCTTCAGCAACTCCCTCTACCTCTGCCTCCGAAGCCCGATCCGGGTCTTCCTCCAAGTTTTCCTCAACCTCTAACCTCGCCGCCTGATCGAAGAGTTCAGACCACCGCGAAGGCTCAAAAGGCTGAGGAAGCTGTGAAAATTTCTTATACCCGGGGGTATAATTCAGCAGGATGTGAGCAGCACGGCCAAACCCGTTGTCACCCGTGAATCTCCAAACCGTGATTAGGTCGGCAAAGTTCACCAGCGACCGAGGGGGAGGAGCTGTTTCCCGAGCAGGAATATCTGCACAAACAAAATAGTCATGAACATGGGAAGTCTGGAGAAAGAAATAATAAACCCAAAGGAACCGACGTACTTGTCGTTCTCCATTCCAGAGGGCATAACAAGTCATTATACTCGGGACCAACACCTCTCTGCCAAGATCCCTTGAAGATAAGAATATCATCCTTGTACCCCTTGTCCGAGTCCGGAAGATGAGTTACAAGGTACATGGAGGGGTCCCTGGCTTTGAGGTAGAAGTGTTGGTGAGGCATGACTCTCAGGAGGGAATAACAAAAAAGGAGATCGTTGAGCCCAATATTTACCCCGAGGCGCCTATTGAGCTCTAAGACCCCCATAATTATTCGGAAAACATTAAGGCAACATTGCCCGGGGAAGAGGCGAAAGTGAGAAAGGAACTGAAGAAGTAAGGGGGGTAAAGGAAACCTAATTCCTCCCTCTATTATGGCCTTGGTATAAAAGGGCATGGCATCCTCGGCCCCGAGGGTAGAAGAGTGCAACACAGGGTCATAATCCTCTACGTCTACGCACGGGGGAATGCCGTACTTGACCTTAAACCTATCAATCTGCTCATCACCCTTCACTTTATATTTCCCCGACCCCGAAGGACCAGCCTGAGGATTCTCGGGAGCAGGGCGACGACGAGGCATCTCTAAAAAAGTAAGAAAGAAGAGGGTATTTGTTCTTGAAAATCCCTGAGGAAGTTTCCCGAGGGTTAAATCGCTATGTATCAACCGGATGACACCTCCAGTCAATCGGAAAACAAAAAGCTAGGAGGAAGAAAAGAAAGAGGATTCTGAAACTCACCCGAATGTCAAAACGGAGTTTTTTCTGGAAAACCTTAAAGCGACTCCCTCCAGAAAGTTCAGAATCAACGATGGGTCTGCTGGCTTTAAGATTTTAAGGAAGAATGGGCAGTCGACGATGGAAGAAGAAACAAAACTCCGGCGAAGATTCAAGAAGAGGCTCTCTTGAGGAAGTTCGAAATGGCAAAACGAGGAAAACGGAAGAGGAGCCCCCTTTATATAGAGGCAATTTTCATCATTGGGCGCGAAAAACGAAACGGCGCATTTAATGCGCACGACATCCCAAGCCGGGGAAAGCGGCTCGAGGCAATGATGAAGTACTGGTGGTTGTTGGGAAACCCTTCGTCTCCTTACGACGCGTGTCCTCGGTGTCAGAAGATCGAAGGCTGGGGGGCAGTTGATGGGACTTTTCTGAAATACCCTATGATGAAGACACGTGTCCTCGGTTTTACTAAAACACTGTTGCTAAGATCAAGCACCATCGGCGCACGAATGTCCTCGCCCCCGAGGTACCGTCATATAGGATCATACATTCAGTATATTTTACAACCGACACGTGGCCTCGGTCTGATATGTACCTCGGTCGGCATACCTCCCTCGGTCCCCGAGATGAGCCTTTCCTCGGTGCCGAGAGGTACCCCGTCCTGGACGCTTCCTCTACTCCAGGATAAGCTATTGACGTACAGGTCATTAGCCTAGGCTATTCATCATGACCTCGTCTTACACAAGTAATGTCAGAACATACTGGAATACAGAGGTCACAGCCAATAGGGGATGGACGCGTGGCATATGATATCACATCAAAGACAGACAAACCGCATGCCGTTGCTGACACGCGACTTGGGAAAGTAACTATTAATTACACCATTCCTTTGATGAGACCGCATTCAATGCGGTAAGGCTCGGAAATGAAAGGCAATAAATGCTCCTAATACAGAGCATTTATTGCATCCTCCCCGAGAGGAGTACATTGTACCGTCGGCGTCCCGATGGCACAGCATTGATTGCTCGGGACCCCGAGCAGTTAAGAAGAGAAGACATTCTCATCAGAATCAGTGCACACACCGCCTGTACCTAATGATCATCTACTGACCACACTGACAGCAATCATGAGCTTTTGAGGTATAAATACTCCTTGCAAAAGGCAAGACGGGTATGCAACAACAAACTCTCTACTACAATACATTCTCAGTGTTTTCTCCTTCCTCTCTCTTTCTAAAAGACTGACTAGATCGTCGGAGGGGATACGCCGAAAAACACTCCGGCGCCCTTCTAACTTGTCCTTCTTTGTCCCAGGAACCACTTTCAGCCTTACTGGATCGTTCTTCCGTTCCTAGGATCTCCCATTGCCGTTCCAGTCACCACCGTACCTTGCAGGCTGTTCCAAGCAGCGTGTTTGGTCACTCAACCGGCTCACTCGAGTTCACCAAGGGAGAGATCTGTTCTCGTTTTTTATATTATGCAGGATCTTGCACGCACAGGTACCAACGACTAGTGGGGAGATTTTGATATACATAGTTCACGCTTGGCCAAGTATTGCTTATGTGGTGGGAGTTGTTAGCCAATTTATGCATGACCCTTGTATAGTGCATCTAGATGCTGCACTAGGCCTGTTAAAATCCGACACGACATAATTAATCGACACGAATTAAGCGGGTTTGGGTGATAAACGAATTGACTCGCCAAACACGTTTAATAAACAAATCGTGTTCGAATGAGGCCTGTTAAACCATTTATCACACGTTTACCCATTTAAATAAAATTGATATAATAATAAATTAATAATTATTTTAAAAATTTTGCCAAAAAATAAGTAAAGAAATCAATACCAAAAAAAAAAAATGTAAAGGAGCAAATCAATTTAAAGACAAAAGATGGGAGCTGGGGAACAGTTCAAAGACAGACAATGTCTTTTGTTTTTGTCCCACATCCTCAAATGGGAGGAGATTGGGACGGTTGACTTGCCTATAAAAGGCAGTGGTCTCTTCCCTTTTTTTTAGATTTCAAGTGACTTTCAAGTGAGATTTGACTTAAAATTTCTCTTTTTTGAGGCAAGTACAACTGACAGTTAAAAAAAAGTAGAGTATTAAAATTTGTTGATATAATTTTTTTAAAATTAAACGAGTCGAGTCGAATCGTGTTGTGTTATCTGTTTATTAAACGGTTTGTGTTCGTGTTAAAAATTTTCACCGGTTTATTAAACATGTCGTGTACGGGTTTACATGTTTTTCACCCGTCACCCTTTTAACCCGACACCTAACCGTTTAACCTAACATGATTGACACCCCTATTCTGCAAACAAAATTTTGAGGTATCTTAAGTCCGCACTAGAAAAGACATGTTCTGTAACCATGGCCACTTGAGGTTAGAGGTCGTCATTGATGCTGATTGGGTAGGCTCATTTGACGATAAGAGATCTACCTCTGGTTATTGCACCTATATACGAGGGAATCCAGTTACTTGGTGTATTAAAAAATAGTCTGTGGTGGCCAGGCCTAGTACTGAAGCAGAGTATGGAGCTATTACTCGTGGCGTTTTTGAGTTTATGTGGCTTCAGAGTTTGATGCATGGCCTAAGAATTTTGATCGATGGGCCTATGAGACCTAGGAATTTTGATTGATGGGCCTATGAAGTTGTATTGTGACAATACGACTGTTATTGATATTGCTTACAATCCGGTTTAACATGACAGAACCAAATATATTGAGAGTGATAGATTTCATCAATGAGAAACTAAATAAGGAGGGTGATTTGGACACTTTTTGTGAAATTAGGAGATCAATTGGCAGATGTTTTCACTAACCATTGTTTATAAGTTGGACATGAGAGATATTTATGCCCAAGTTAAGGGGGAATGTTAAGAGATGTCTTATAGCCATGAGGGGTATTTTTGTACTTTCAGTTTTACTATTATAAATACATAGGGCTAAAAGAGATAACCCTAATCTGATTCTTGGGCTTTTTCTCAACAGCCACTACATTCCTACAGACTCTCTTCCTCTCTACTCCTTCTCCTTTCTCTCTTCATATCTTAACATTTAGAAACCCAACTGATCATTTTATGTAAAGTTGGAGAGACCTCCCATTGGAAAGAACTCCCAATTTTTATTAACCAACCCCTTGAATTGAAATGGCCGTTTTAGAAGTCGTTTCTTATTTCTTGTAATCGAGTAAATAATGTCCGTCATAGTTGTGACATCTGTACGTCACTTATATTTCATCCCTTTTGAAGAATTCCATAAGCAAGGTATTATGCTCCATGGGATTACTCATCCAACACGGATATAGAAAAGGAAAGACAAGGACAGGTTCATTGCTGCATGTGTCATCCTATCATTCTATTTTGATAAATATTTGGAAAAACACAAACATAAAGGAATGGGAACACTGTGATAAGAATGTGTAGATGGATTAATTGCCTCATTCTTTTTCTTTTCCCTCATTGGCATGGGATGCATAAAGGCGATGGTGGATTGATCACTTATTTTTACATTATCCTATTGCTTTAACTTGGTGGTATAAGATGTTTACATTGGTTGGCTTGAGTTGGGTGGTTCCTGTATCATTCATATCCTTGTTTGTTGAAGATTTGAAAGGGCTTGATGGGGTTGGTAAAGGTGTCACACATTGGAATTGTGCAGTGTTTTGAAAAGCTCGCCTAGGCGAGAAGCGAGGCGAGGCGAGCTTATCTCGCCTGGAGGACCCCAGGCGAAGCGAACGTGAGCGAAGCAAGAAAAAAGCGAGAAAAAACGAAAAAGCGAAGAAGCGAAAAAAGCGAAAAAGCGAACGCTTTATTATAAAAAGCGATTCTGCTTCACTTTTTTTTTTTTTTTTCCTGATTACAGGTTAGTAGTCTCTTTTATTTTTTAATCACTAATGACTTTTTTTTTAGACTATTGCTGGTCTATTTTTTTTTTTTTTCTAATAAACAATGTTTCGAACAAAACACATTCCTTTTTTTTCCTTGTGTTGCTGAATTCATTTAGAATATTTGTGGGATGTGGGAGTCAGGCGACTACACTGCATGACAATTATGATAAAAAAATAAAGCAGGAGTATCAGAAATTGGGGTAAATAATAAATTCTTCTACAAAGAAGTGTCTCTGATATGTCTTGGTTATACTTTTCCCTTTTCTTATATATATACAAATGGTACCAAAAAGTGGTCTATGCTTATACCATGTTTAATTATTTTAGTACATGTGAAATGTGCCTCTGTTCTGCTTTTTTTTATTCAGTATATAATTACATATGAAATTGTTTACAATTGATTCTGCTCCTGTCATGATCATTGTGCTTCTGTTTTTTTTTTTAACTCATTCTGCTTCTATTTTTTTTTTGTTGATTCTGTTGCTGCTTCGATTTTGCTGTCCTGTGTTGCTTTTGTTTTTTTTAATTGTCATTCTGTTTCTTTTTTTTTGTTGCTAATTCTGCTGTTGTCCTGATTCTGCTTCTTTTGTTGTCCTACCCTGTCAATATGAAAATGTATACAATTGTTAGTATTTGTTTGAATTTAAATATTTAAGTTATGACTGTTATTAAGATTTGAGATATTATTAGTGTTTTTTTTAATTTAAATGTTTATGGTTTTACTTGCATTTAAATATTTAGTATATATAAAATTAGAACGTAGATTGTTTAGAAGTAATTAAACTAAAATATATATTTTTTTTAACTGTTCGCTTTGCTTTGGTAAAGCGTGTCGCTTCGCTTCTCGCTTCTCACCTAGGCGTTAGGAGCCTTGGTCGCTTCGGTTCGCTTTACGCCTTAATTAACACTGGAATTGTGCTATCATTGCTACATTGTGGGCATTTGGATGGAAAGAGATACAAGAATTTTTGAAGGCCCGTATGAAGGTTTGGAAGGATTGTGGGACCGTGTTTATTTTCTATCGTCATTTTGGGCTTCAATTTCTAAGGACTTCTAAGGAATTTCACTTTTTAATATTTGCGGAGGATGAGAGCGGATTGTGATGTATAAGCCTGTTATATATTTTTTATCTTGCCTGTTTTATGTACTTTTCATACTTCATTAATAAATGAGTTTTCTTTCCTTTCAAAAAAAAAAAAAACTTGCTTAATATCCACAAATTCTTGTACTCTGAATTGTCGATTCCATTGAAGTTCTTACTGCTAAACCACAACCTATTTGTGGATTTAATACTTGCCTGTGCAGATTGGACTTCAATGTTAAGATTACACGTAGATTTTGGTTTTGGATTCCAAATTATGTAATAGTTGTTTAGCCAGTCAATAGATGGTGCATCATCAACTTTCTTATAGTCACCACCCTAGAGTTAAACCTGGTTCCCACACTTCTTTTTCCTTCATATTTCTCCTGTTGTTAAGCATCTCATCGTGTGCAGCAGAAGTGAAAACTCTTTTTGTTTGGTTGGAATTTCTTATTTTTACCCTGGTTATAGTGAAAAAGTTTTGTTAACGCTTCAGCTGCATCTTTGTTAACATCTAATCAAAAAAGTCCTTGCAAAGTCTCATGTCAATGGTAGTTCAACCTTCCTTAGCTGTAGGTATGGAAAATTCATCTGGGCTGGCTCTAATCTCTGAGTATCAGAAGTCTTTGTGAAAACAATCTGTTTCTATCTGAAAGATTTGCTACTTGAGATATGTCTATCCCTCAATATTTGTGAAATCAGTTTGCTTCGGACAAAGAAGAGATGTAACTTAAATAGACCAACACTCAAATCTAGCTTATCATTTTGTGAGGTTTTTCATTTTTGAGTCCTGGTTATTAGTTATCATTCGTAAAGTTGGATTTGTTAGATAGTTTAGTTGCCAAGATTGTTTGTGGGATGCCACAGACACCTGCCTCTGTTTTGGAGATCCTGCTTAAATGCCTTCTTATATTACTTTTTTAAAAAAAGCAAAAGAACATAGGAAAGAGGAAATTATATTTTTTTTTCAAGTTTGGAATACGGAACATCGAGTTACGAGCAATAACCCTGTGTGAAGATTTGTCATACTAAAAATCGAGCGGTCAACATTTATATTTTAAATAACAATTTATTTTTTCATTCTTTTCTTTAATTACGTAATTTAACATTATATTAGACCGAGAGAAATAGGGGAGAGAGAAGAGAGAGATACCGGTGGGTTGATGGAGTTGTTTGACATTGGGGGCCGTGCAAAGTTGTTTTTTGGTGAATTTTTTTTGGAATGTAATGTATTTTGTATGGTTAGATAGAATTGGATGAAGATTGGATTAATCTCAACCATTGTTGTGCCTTTATAAATGTGCAATTCAAATTGTTAGTTGTAAATATTAGATAGGTTATTTGATATTTGCATGCATAGTCAGTTAGCTCTAAGACATGTTCAGCTGGCAGTGGTATTGGTATTTTTTTTTATTAGATTTATTTGATTTTTAAATCACTTTTGATTATTGTAATTTGTCTGGACAGGGTGGCCTTCACAACAATGTTCCTGAAATAAGCATGCTTAGAAGTGCAGCTCCTAGAGATACAGGGAAATCTCCAATCTCCCAGGCTCCTACCTCTGGCATGCCTTTTAAGGAACAGCATTTGAAACAGCTCAGAGCCCAATGCCTGGTCTTTTTGGCTTTCAGGTGTACATCACTACCATAGCATCGGCTTCAGCCTTTTAATGGTGGAACCATGCAAAGGAGTTTTGGTTTTGGTTGTAGTCATATTTTTTCACCAATGGTTTTTGCATGTGTAGGAATGGTTTGATGCCAAAGAAAGTGCATCTCGAAATTGCACTTGGAAACTTTTTTCCCAAAGAAGGTGATCAATTCTTGATAGCTTCTATAATTTGATTTATTTAATTTTCATATAACAAAATTTTATGCAGATGGACCTCCCAAAGAGCTGATTGACAATAGAGGGAAAGATCAATATATCAATGAAGTTGGCAGCATTCCTGAGGTAACGGTGCCATTTGGAAGACTAGATAATGCAAGTGAAAGAGATAGAAGAATCCCTCCAGGCCCTTCTCCTACTGGATCACTTGCAGAGGGAAATCTTTCTAAGGAAGCTGAGAAGACAACCATGATGGAAGACAAAAATGATCAGCCTTATGGTCTGTCAGAACGCGCAGAAGAAAGGAATCATCTTTTAGGAGGAAGAAAACTGGAGGATGAGGCTGGAACCCAGGAAACATCAGAATCACGGGCATTTGCTGTCAAGGGGCCACAACCTGATTCAAAATCAAGGGGTATAGCAGTCATTAATCAAGGAAATGATTTGGACAGCCACCATGGACAAACTGGAATGGCAAACCGAGCTTCCCCTATTATGGGCATAGGTAAACAGACGAAACCTGAGTTAACTAGTAGGACTGCGAATGGATGTGATAATGAGGTATCTAAAGTCACCTCTGATGTTCCTCATGAACCAGTGGAAGATGGGAAAGATAATACTCCACTTTGATCTCAAACTATTGATGACGGATATATTCAAGGAAATCGTCATGGTGATGTTTACTTGCCTAGTATTCCATTAAGAGAACATTGGAATCCCATGCCAGGAGTGGATGGACAACATCATCCAGTGATACCAATTAAGGATTCCAGCGTGTTGTTAAAAAATGGGCAACAAGGTGACAACCATACCTCTTGACCAAATTCTTCTCGTATTAGTTACTTTTGTGATGTTAATGCTTCTTGTTACATAAGAGTTTCACATGATGCAAAATATTCAAATATTATGGAAAATGTATGCAAAGTAGTTCCCATTGATGATGCTCTAAAAATGGAATCCCTTTTTAGCACTTGAAACAGATCGAGAAGAGGAAGATATTTCAGTTCCTACTCAGATGCTACCGTCTCCGAAATATACAACGTCAGAGAAGTGGATTACATCCCCTGTTATTAGCTGTGTTTGACTGTTTGCAATCGTGAGCCTCGTTGCTCCGACTAGGTATTCCAATGTACTCGATTAGCGTCCCTTACGAATCTCCAATCTATAGCTCTCTTTTTGAGCCCTGAGCTCAGCCACTCAATTGCATAAATTGCACCATTATAATCAAATTTATCTAGTAAATATAATACTAGACCTAATTAAATAAATAATAGTACAATACAATTTTTAATTCAGTTATAATACGTCTATCAAACGAATTTATAGTATTGTAATAGTAATATTAGATTAATATGAAGTGAAACCTATTTTAAAACCCAAATCAAATGAGACTCAAATATATATTCAAATCAATCTCATAATTAAAGATTCAAAATTATATTTTATCTTCTTTTAAATTTGGATTTGTCCTTGTTTAAATTTGAGTTCTTTTAAATTTGAATTTTTTCATCAGAGATGCCTATACCAAATCAAGTTTTTTACCATTTTTTTACTCAAATTTAGATAAAAGTTTGGGTTTCCACTAAAGATGGTCTTAAGGTCTAATTATAGTACTACAAACTTATTTTTTAGTACCAAATTTTTGTTTTTTCATTCAATAAATGTTGCCTTGTAATTTTTTTACTTTAGTTTATTATTTTTGTACTCGATTGCTACAAATGTTTCAAATCAAATCAAATCAAATCAAATCAAATCTACATTGTATAAATATCTGCCCGTCAAAACATACTAAATTAATGCATATTATTATCAAGAATTTTAAATATGCATTACCAATGATGCCATCTGTAGAATGAACTGTGAAAACGCATGAGTGGAGGGTAGAGTTTCAATTGGAAAGGGTAGAATCCCACGGTGACGGGGAGGAAAGGGAAAAGGGTGGAAGATGCTTATATAGAATTTGTCTTGGGTGGTGGTAGGGTCGACGGATGTCAACTAGAGCAAGACTATAACTAAGAGTTGAGGTGGTTGACAGGAGTTAGAAGAAGCTAGGGAAAGTCGACAACTAAGAGGGAGAGAAAAGTTTGATCCCACATTTGCGACTGTGTGAAGCATTATATTTTCATTTAATTAAATTCATGGTCATATTTTTTTTACAAATTAAAAATTAATTTAATAAGCATAATAATAATAATAAATAAAAATGTCTTTTTTATACAATAATTATATTAGTGCTTAATAAACAATTATAAATAATTAACATTTTATTTCTATAATACTAGTTAAACATGCTAATTTCGTATTACCATCCAAATGAAAAATAGAGAAAATATCATTTCTTAAATAAATGAGTTGATCGTGTTAATTTTGAGTTTCGCGTGTTGAACCCAATATGACCCGTTTATATTTCGTGTTCCCATGATGAGTTATTTTTGAGTTTATGTCGAGTTATAATTAAATTTCTATCATAAAATTTGTATTGAGTTTGAGTCATTTTATCGTATTGAGTCAAAAATTATCACTTTTAGGTAGATCTGCTTTTTTAATTTTTGAAAGGCCTCCTACTTTCCCGGTCATTTATCTTTTTCCAACCTCTAAACGAACAATGAGAAATATATCAAGAGGGCAAATTACATTATACTCTTGTTAATTATGGATTTAATTTTATTTTGTCACTTAAACTATTAATTTTTTTATATTATCCCCTCAACTATCTAAATTATTTCATATTACTCCAAACACAAACATCTGTTATCTTCTTGAACGAAAATTATCAATGTGTTGCACCAAATGAAAAAAAAAACATATATTTTGAGGAGTAAAATAGGAACAACTTTTTATCAAATTTGTAACCGATAATTGGAGTAATGTGAAACTAATCTCATCATTGAGGATATAATGTACAAAATATAATAGTTTGAGGGAACAATGTGAAAAAAGATCAAAGTTGAATGGGTCAAAGTGTAATTTTTCCTATTATTATCAATATTCCAAGGGCTTTTTGGGCATATTAGTTGAAAATAACCTCTCCCGTGCCTATCTCCCCACGCGTGGTTATTCCTCCTGATTTAGAATTAACATACAGCGAGTGCTTCACCGTGCTCTTAAAGTCTCAAATCCTGCAGGTTTCTACCTTTCTAGGGCTCATTTGCACAGACGAACACCACCACTTCATTTTGGTGCAGCTTTCTTCTCTCCATGGAGGCTCACTCACCTCCGTAATTCTTCTTCTCAATTCCGATCAGGTAAAACAGAAATCCCGAATTTCCATTCTTTAACCCTAAATTCGCAAAATCAATCGCTTGCATTTTTAAATCCATGCAGTAATTTCCATTTTCTTACTAATTTACTACCTAAAATTCCTTGCTGCGTTATTTTTACCCATCTCCTGATCGAATCTCTTTGATAAATAGCCGAACTTTTATAAGAAGTGTATTGGATAATTATTTTTTAAGAGTGTGTGTATCCATATGTGTATAATGTATAAGATGGGATGTTTTCTGAATTAGAAGAGTATTAACAATGCCGTCTCGGACTCTTCTTTTAGTAGATTTTTCCACCGTTACTAGAATGGGTTGTTCATCATCGAATCTCCTAGATAAGTAGTTGAATTTTTATTAGGAAGTGTCTTGTATGAATTTTATATGGGTGTGTGTATCTATGTGTGTACATGTATAAGACGAGCCATGGCTGAATTAGAGAGCATTAACACTTCCATTTTGGGCTCTTTTTAGTAGATTTCCAATAGATTGTTATAAATATTGTGCACGGGCGTTCATTCCCTTTTGGGGCTTAGAAGTTCTGAACTAGATGCAAACATGCTCCATATGAATCTTAATTAATTTTGGATTATGCAAAATTGGTTTGAAGTTCATTCCCTTTTAGGTTTGCCTTACAATCTGACACATTTGGTGTATGATTGCATAGGCAGTACATTGCCTTGTCTATAGATGTTATATCTGTTGTTGCATAATTTTCATTATATACATATATGTATGTATCTTTGGGAGGGGCCATTGCTTGGTGCAATGGTAAAATTGTTGCTGACCACTGTGAGATGGTTATTTTGAATGGTAGCCACTTTGTGCAACTAATGCCACAGTTAGGTAGATGCCTGGTCCAACCCTCTAGCACCCTTGATTAATGGGACCATCCTGGTTAATGTCCCTTTTTATTCTTAGTTTTCGTGGGCACAACTTACTATAAATGGAACATACCATATTTATAGACATAATCTATTTTTAGGTGTAGATGAAGTTAGCCTATTAAATGTAAACAAGAAAAGATGTGAGAATGGTGCACTTTGCTAAATAATTTGTGTCAGCTTAGGATGAGTTTGATTATTGGTACTTTTCATGTAGGAGGCTTCATTTGCTATGGTGTTGTAGTTTGAAGAATCGAAGATAATGGGGAACCCACATAATGTTGAGCTGGAGGCAGCAAAGTTTCTGCATAAACTAATTCAGGAGTCTAAAGATGAGCCCACAAAGTTGGCTACAAAACTCTATGTGGTGGGGGATCATTTTCTTCTAGATTATACTCTTATGTTATTTTCATTTTTGAGTTCTAACTAATTCCTGTAAATTTATATGCATGTCCTTACTTATTTTTGTTCGGCATTTAAGATTTTGCAACACATGAGATCTAGTGGAAAGGAAAATTCAATGCCCTATCAAGTGATATCAAGGTAAACTATTTCCAACTCCTATAGTGCTAACCATCTGTACAAGTTTATTTATATTAAGTGGTTAATAATTTTTATCCCCATCCCCTTATTTTTGTGCTTTTATTATTTTTACTTGCTAAATAAATACTAGTAAATTCATATGCCTAATATGCCTTTCTTTGCTCAGTTGAACAGACCTTTCAACTTAAGAATTGTTGGATTAATAATTACATTGCCACAGTTGATCTGGAGAGCAGTTAATGTAGCTGACCATTTTGCAAATTACAGTTTTAAATGGCCTCTTAATGTGTTTGTTTTTGAAGTTAATCTCATATTTTCTACTTTAATAATTTATTTTCTCATTCTAGGGCAATGGAGACAGTTATCAGTCAACATAATCTTGACATTGAGGCTTTGATGTCATCTCGTCTTCCTTTGACCAGTGGAACGCACATAGGAGATTCTGCATCATCACAATTAGCTGGTAAAGATACAACTAACAAATTAGTTGCTAGTGAAATAACTTTCCAAGGTGCACCTGTCAGTGCATGGCCAAGCATGATGAGACGACATAACTGTAATTGCAGGTTCCTCACAAAGGTGTGGGGCCGTGAATGATCCTAAAGCTAGCTTGGCTGGAAATGAGACGGGAAAACTTGACACGTATGCTTCGAGCAGGCCACTTGTTGGCCCTAGCAGGGCAGGGCATGATCTTTACCAAGGATCTGCTTCCCATCTGAATAGTAAGTCCTTTGATAGTGAAAGTTCATTAAGCTTTGGCAGTAGGCCCGTCAACTTGCAGTCTCGAGATGACCTGATGCATTAAAGTGGGATAAATTAAATAAAAAAACGACAACAATAAAATCAGCATTCAGAGAAAGAGGAGCGATTCATCGTTGAACCCTACGTATGGTCCACTGAACTATATATTGATTCCCTGCAAGGTTTTTTATTCAACAAACATCACCAGCTTGGTGTTGCAAGCTCTAAACTCTTGAAAATAGCAGTTTCCTCTGCTCATAATACTTTAGGTCCACTGCAAAGATGCCGTTTAGCCTCAATGTTTGATGTTCTTAGTTCCAGATGATTGCAGCATTAAATTAGATGTGGTTAACACCTGGAAAGTCTCAAATTTCTGTGGTTTAGTTTTATTGCTGGAGGTATTGTGAGCAGAAATATTGATAAACCAGTCATCCCTTTCATGTCTTGAATCAATTAAGGAATTATTTTTCAACTGTAAAATAATAACGAATGTGGGTTGTTGGAAAACTGTAAATTTGGATATTATGTACCTAATGATAAGGAGATTCTTCCAGTATGACTTCCCAAAAGGAGAAAAACAAATGAAGAAAGGAGAATTTATAATTTTGTGCAGTACCCAGTTGGTGTAAAAAGCAAGATTTTAAACCAGGGGGCCACATTTAGTGATGCTTTTTGTTGGTGTTCTCTTTAGTCGTGGCCCTGATTAAACTTGTTGTGCATCTACAGAAAATTGTGTTATGTGGCTCTCTTTGCTTGTGCTTGATGAATGAAATGTAAAAATTGAGTAATCCTTTTTGTGTGAGTGTTGGATTTTACTTTCCGGAAGAGATTAAGTACCGCGACTTCGATCTTTTTCAATAACATCATGACATAGTAAATCAACAAATCCTAATGTGCTCTCCCTTTCCCCTTCAAGTTTTTGGCAATTAGTTAAATCACAAGGTACTGCAAAAATTTCAGATGCACCTAGCAAGGTTCATGGAGTGATGCCCAATGCTTCTAGTTTATATCCCTCGACCGAATCAGGTATTTTAAGTCCAATGCAGTTTGGCAGTTCTTCATATGATAATAATGGCTTGGTTTCAGAGATGCATAAAGATAGAAGCCATCAGTTTATCTTTCTTCTGGTAAAGTTTCAGTAGGAAAGGCTTTGGAGCACGATGGAGGAATTTCCAGTACATTAGCAAATACAAATACGATATTTCCGGTACATTTTCAATGCTTCTGTTAATGAAACAAAGATAGTTTAGGTACTGCATATCAGTCAAGTTTCTATCCTTCTGGCAAAGTCTGGGCATGGTGTTGCACTAGTTTCTAGTATCACTGCCTTGGGGTTATATTATTCTCAAGAGGTTCAGTATCAAGTATGTTGCAGGTCAATTTATTTTTTGGATTGTATTGCAGGTTAATTTATTATGTAATATTTGTTGCTGCTTTTAATGTTAAGATCATTTCAGTACATCTTTGGGCTGGGATGAATTTGTCAGCTATCCCCCCTCCCTTTAAGTGCGTATTATGGGGTTTCTCATTTTCACTCGCATTGTGAGATTGTGCACCAACTTGCTCTCTTGATTTTTTTGCTTCTCAGATTTATCTTGCCCTTGCTTTGATTTATGCAATTGTAGTCTTAGAGGTGGGGTTTCCATGAATGTGCTTGTTACGACATTCACAACCCCAATGCTCTATTCAACAAGTGAACAAACTATTTTCCAATTACACTCTTCAACTATGTCAAGGAGGGTACATGAAATCATTAATTGAACATGATCTAGTTGCCATCTACCCCCTCATTTGTTGACTTAGGGTTAAGAGATTTCTTATAGACAGGACCGGTTATTTATGCACTTTTAGTTTTACTATTATAAATACATGGGGCTAAGTTCTGATTTTTGAGGCTTTCTCTCAAGAGGCACCACATTCATATAAACTCTCTTCCACTATATTTCTTCACCTTTCTCTCTTCATATCTTAACATGGTATCGGAGCTCGATGCGCCTTAAGTTGATTTTCTTTTCATTTTCTTGTTTTTTCAGTAATGTAAGTCTACTTACTTCCACCCACAAGTGTTTTTTTTCCTTTTTTTGCTAAAACCTAAAAAAAAAAATTCGAAAAACATTTCAGCATAGTTGATTAGGGTTCTAAATACTTCTAGAAAAATTCTCAACTTTTTTTGGAGTTCATTTGATGTGTTTTTTTTCATTTTTTTCTATTTTTGGGAATTATTGGTCTAATTTTCCCAAATTGCTTATACTAGCTTGTTTAATGCAATTCGATGGCTGGAATAGCTCCCTTGGGGTCCGAAATTACCTTTTTGCCAGTAGTCAATTGTTGTTTAATCCATTTTGATGATTCTTTGGCCAAATCTACTCTTGTTCTTGAATTTTTTTTTTTTTGCTAAAACAACAATTTTTTTAATCCTTTTATCACTTTTTCTGATCATATTTGGTCCCCTTTTTTCAGTTTTTATTGTGTGGGTATCTTATTTTTTGCAAGTATTCCTTGGATTTTGTGGGTTTGTAGGTGATTGAAACCAATCTTTGATATTTGGGAATGCTATCCTTTTTTGGTGGACATGGCAGTCGATACTAAGACTTGTTGCAGTAAGGCGAATGCATTGAGTCGTGTTGGGACTCTTGGAAATAGCCCATCCCTTCAGATTAGTTCGGTTAAGTTGGATGACATCAACTATTCGATTTGGTCACGATTTTGCAGTTTGGCTATTGTTGCACGTGGCTTAACTGGTTACATTATAGGAACTCTCAAGGATCCTATGACACGTGGACCAGCACGAGAGAAATGACAATAAAAAAATGCTCTTGTTATGACTTGGCTAATTAACTCAAAGCAACCCTTTATTACTTGTATGTTCTTGTTGATGAACACAACACAAAATTTTTGGTTTGCAGTTACACAGAAGGGTAATGACACACAGGTCTATGAATTGAGGAAGAAGATTTGTGAATTAGATCAGAAAGACAAATCTCTTGCTGAGAATTATGCAGAATTGAGTAGTTTGTAGAACTTGACTATTATCAGTTTTCAGACTGTTTGTACGAAGGATGCAGTTGCCTTTTAGCAGATGATGGAGAAAGAGTGGGTGAATGATTTTCTTGCTGGCCTTAATAGGGAAAATGATCCAATTCGAGTTCAGGTTTTGGTCGATATCTGTTCCTTACCTTGAAAGATGCCTATTCTTGTGTTTAGCAAGAGGAAAGTCGGCATGGTGCTACGGTATACACTCCTAGTTAGGATTGTTTTGCTTTGCTTGTTACTCCTACTTCATGGCATAGTAATGTTAGTTAACCCAAGACTAGTGGGCAGAGTAATGTTGGTGATCGTGATTTGTTAAAATGTGAGTAGTGTGAAAAAGAATGCCATACAAGAGAGCACTATAGGAAGTTGCATGATGGTCCAACCGAGGGTGTGGAGCTGGTCATGGTGGTATTATGCGGCTCAAGCTCATATTTCTAAACCTTTTGTTGATATTAGTGCTCTCTCCTAGGATGAGATGTGTACTCTCAGGTGTCTGATGTCTAGATTTGATATATCATCTACCATAGCTTCTCCCCCTTGCACTAGTTTCCTCTAACTTTGCTTATACAAGTAGTCAAACATATGATCTCAGTGTTGCTAATGACTCTTTATCCTCTGATTTTGGAAAAGGTTCTGTATAGTGTTTTCCCTAAATTTCCCTTTCATTTGTTCTTCATGTTCCAAACTTTTCCACTAATTTATTCTCTATTAGTAGTCTTACCAAGTCCTTAAACAACCCAGTAACATTTTTTACTACTCGTTGTGTGTTTCAAGGGAAAAATAATTGGTGGTGGTAGAGCACTTAGTGGTTTGTATTTGCTGGATGATGTTTCTTTATCTACATTGCTGCCAGATCGGGCTCTATAAGTGGATATTGTGTCTTATTTTCCACTCTTATTTCAATGGCACCACACTTTAGGAAATCCTTTCTTTGGTGTTTTGGAGAAACTTTTTCTTATGTCGCCTAAATTATGTCATAGGAGCAATTTTGTTTGTGATAGTTGCGAGTTTCCAAAGCATAAATGTTTATGTTATCCTTCCATTAATAAAACTAGTGATTTTCCCTTTATGTTTATTCATTCTAATGTGTGGATTTCTTCTCAGTTATTACTCGTTTTGGTTATTGTTAGTTTGTTACATTCATTGATTGTTATTCTTGTGTTACTTGGGTGTATTTACTTTGAACTAAGAGTGAAGTATTTTCATGCTTTGAAGCTTTTCATAAGATGGTGACTAACCAGTTTGATACTACCATTAAAACCCTTAGGAGTGATAATTAGATTGAATATATTGATTGCAAATTCTGAGCATACTTTGAAGAGCATGGTATTTTTTATCAAACGAGTTGTGTAAGCTCTCTTGAACAAAATGGGATTGTTGAGCACCAAAACCATCATGTTCTTGTGATTGCTCGTGTTCTTATGTTCACTATAAATGTTCCCAACACCTTTCTGGGGATGCTATTGTTACTGTTGCATATCTTATTAATCACGCTCTCTAGTGGTCTTCGGTTTAAGGTTCCTCTTAAACTTTTCCCTAGGTCCCTTTCTCTTTCCTCTCTTTCTCCCAACGTATTTGGGTTTACTTGTTTTGTTCTTGTCTCGACTCATTCTCAAGGCAAATTCAACTCTAAGGCGTGTGCGTTGTGTCTTAGTTGGATACCTCTACGACGTTGAAAGGTTACAGAAGTTAAGATCCTCGGTCTCACAAGGAATATGTTAGCATGGTTATCACATTTCGTGAGACCGAACCTTACTTTGCTTTATTTCAGTCCTTACTTAAGGGGGAGATTGGTAATGAGGAAGAGAGGCAATGAGAGGAACTCTTATTTTTTCTCCCTTCGTTAAGAGAGATTGTTTGTGGTGAGGGGGAGAAAGACAAGTGTACTAAAGAAAAACATAATACTGGTGGATGGTTGGATAGACCCGATATTCAAATTTATTGTTGACATCCAAAAGAGCAAACCATCCATGTGCCACCAAGTCAATTGGCATCTCCAACTCGAGTTTCAGATTCTTCCAAAGAGGTTTCAAAAGATAAGTCTCCATCTCTTGTTGTCATAGATGTTGATGATTGTTCTCTTCCAATTGCACTCAACATCCTATTTCTAATTTTGTTTCTTATAACTTTTTGTCTTCTTCATATTGTGCCTTTGTTTTGTCTTTATCTTCTGCATATATTCCACAGGGTTAGAAGAAAGCTTTTGCAATTCATAAGTGGAAAGAAGTTAGGTAGAAGAAATGAAAGTTCTAAGCAAGAACGACACTTTGGAATTAGTTTTATTTCCAGTTAGGAAGAGACCTGGAGGTTGCAAGTGTAGGTTGTAAGTGGGTCTTTACTGTTAAATAGAAAGCAGATGGAGTAGTTTAAAGATATAAAGCAAGGTAAGTTGCCAAAGGTTTTACTCAGACTTATGGCATTGACTACCAGGAGACCTTTGCTTCTGTTGCAAAGATGAATTCTATTCACACTCTTTTTTCTTGTGCTGCTAATCTGGGTTGGCTCTTACAACAACTGGATGTGAAGAATGACATTCCTTCATAGCGACTTGGAGGAAGAGGTTTATATAGAGATATTCCACTAGGTTTTTCCTCTCATTCTATTGTTACAAAGGTTTGCAGGTTGAGAAACACACTTTTTGGCTTGAAATAATCTCCTACAGCTTGGTGCTTATAAGCAAAATAATGCAGATCACACCATGTTTATCAAACATAATGGTGATAAAATTACTATCCTTATTGTTTTATGTGGATGACATTGTGGTAATAGGCAATGTCTCACCTAAAATTACGTCGGGCAAGAAAGTTTGAGATCAAAGATTTAGGTTCATTGAAGAACTTTATAGGATTGAGGTTGCTAGATCTGATAACATCTATATACCTCAGAGGAAGTACGTGTTTTGACATACTTAAGGAGATAGACATGTTAGGATGTAGGCCAGTAGACACACCAATTGAGGCTAATCATTGGTTGGGTAGTGGCATAGGTGACCATGTGGATAAAGAAAGGTACCAACGACTAGTGGGAAGATTTGATATACATATCTCACGCTCGGCCAAGTATTGCTTATGCAGTGGGAGTTGTTAGCCAATTTATGCATGACCCTTGTGTAGTGCATCTAGATGTTGCACTAGGTCTGTCAAAATCCGACACGACATGACACGATTAATCGACATGAATTAAGTGGGTTTGAGTGAGATCTTAACGGGTTATCCCGCCAGACACGTTTAATAAATGGATCTTGTTTGAATGAGACTTGTCAAACCATTTATCACACGTTTATCGGTTTAAATAAAATTGATATCATATTAAATTAATAATTATTTTAAAAAATTTACCAGAAAAAAGAAGTAAAGAAATCAGTACAAAAAAAAAGGTGAAGGAGCAATTCAGTTCAAAGACAAAAAGAGGGGAGATTGGGAGATGGGGAACCGTTCAAAGACAAAGACAATGTCTTTTGTTTTTGTTCCACATCGACAAATGAGGGGAGATGGGGAGGGTTGACTTGCGTATAAAAGGCAGTGGCCTTTTTCCTTTTTTTTTTCAAGTGACTTTCAAGTGAAATTTGGTAGAAAATTCTTCTTTTTTGAGGTAAGTACAACTGAAAGTAAAAAAAGTGGAGTATTAAAATTTTTTGACATAATTTTTTAAAAATTAAATGGGTTAAACGAGTCGAGTTGAATCCTGTCGTGTTATTTGTTTATTAAACAGTTTGTGTTTGTGTTAAAAATTTTCGCCTGTTGATTAAACGTGTCATGTACGGGTTTACATGTTTTTCACCTGTTACCCTTTCAACCCGACATGTTACCGTTTAACCTGACACGATTGACACCCCTATTTTGCATACAAAATTTTGAGGTATCTTAAGTCTGCCCTAGAAAAGACATATTCTCTAACCATAGCCACTTGAGGTTAGAGGCAGTCATTGATATTGATTGGGCTGGCTCATTTGATGATAAGAGATCTACTTTTGGATATTGCACTTATATATGAGGGAATCCAGTTACTTGGCGTGGTAAAAAGTAGTCTGTGGTGGCCAGGTTTAGTACTAAAGCAGAGTATGGAGCTATGACTCGTGGCGTTTTTGAGTTTATGTGGCTTCAGAGTTTGATGCATGGCCTAAAAATTTTGATCGATGGGCCTATGAGACCTAGGAATTTTGATTGATGGGCCTATGAAGTTGTATTGTGACAATACGACTGTTATTGATATTTCTTACAATCCGGTTTAACATGACAGAACCAAACTTATTGAGAGTGATAAATTTCATCAATGAGAAACTAAATAAGGGGGGCGATCTGGACACTTTTTGTGAAATCAGGAGATTAATTGACAAATGTTTTCACTAACCATTGTTTATAAGTTTGGCATGAGAGATATCTATGCCCAAGTTAAGGGAGAATGTTAAGAGATGTCTTATAGCCATGAGGGGTATTTATGTACTTTCAGTTTTACTATTATAAATACATAGAGCTAAAAGAGATAACCCTAATCTAATTCTTGGGGCTTTTTCTCAACAGCCACTACATTCCTACATACTCTCTCTTCCTCTCTACTTCTTCTCCTTTCTCTCTTCATATCTTAACATTTAGAAACCCAATTGATCATTTTATGTAAAGTTGGAGAGACCTCCCATTGGAAAGAGCTCCCAATTTTTATTAACCAACCCCTTGAATTGAAATGGCCGTTTTATAAGTCGTTTTTGATTTCTTGTAATCAAGTAAATATTGTCCGTCATAGTTGTGACATCTATACGTCACTTATTTTTCATCCCTTTTGAAGAATTCCATAAGCAAGATATTATGCTCCATAGGATTACTCATCCAACGCAGATATAGAAAAGGAAAGACAAGGACAGGTTCATTGTTGCATGTGTCATCCTATCATTCTATTTTGATAAATATTTGGAAAAACACAAACATCAAGGAATGGGAACACTGTGATAAGCATGTGTAGATGGATTAATTGCCCCATTCTTTTCCTTTTCCCTCATTGGCATGGGATGCATAAAGGCGATGGTGGATTGATCACTTATTTTTACATTATCCTATTGCTTTAACTTGGTGGTATAAGATGTTTACATTGGTTGACTTGAGTTGGGTGATTCGTATATCATTCATATCCTTGTTTGTTGAAGATTTGAAAGGGCTTGATGGGGTTGGTAAAGGTGTCACACATTGGAATTGTGCTATCATTGCTACATTGTGGGTATTTGGATGGAAAGAGATACAAGAATTTTTGAAGACCCGTATGAAGGTTTGGAAGGATTGTGGGACCTTGTTTATTTTCTATCGTCATTTTGGGCTTCAATTTCTAAGGACTTCTAAGGAATTCCACTTTTTAATATTTGCGGAGGATGAGAGCATATTGTGATGTATAAGCCTGTTATATATTTTTTTTCTTGCCTGTTTTATGTACTTTTCATAGTTCATTAATAAATGAGTTTTCTTTCCTTTCAAAAAAAAAAAAAAAAATTTGCTTAATATCCACGAAGGTTCTTTTACTCTGAATTGTCGATTCCATTGAAGCTCTTACTGAAGCCTTTTCTTTGACTCATCCTCCATCTGATTTGCTACTTCTGCTGCATCTGATATTGTGTGAAGTCATCTTACTGCTAAACCACAACCTATTTGTGGATTTAATACTTGCCTGTGCAGATTGGACTTCAATGTTAAGATTACACGTAGATTTTGGTTTTGGATTCCAAATTATGTAATAGTTGTTTAGCCAGTCAATAGATGGTGCATCATGAACTTTCTTATAGTCATCACCCTAGAGTTAAACCTGTTTCCCACACTTCTTTTTCCTTCATATTTCTCCTGTTGTTAAGCATCTCATCGTGTGCAGCAGAAGTGAAAACTCTTTTTGTTTGGTTGGAATTTCTTATTTTTACCCTGGTTATAGTGAAAAAGTTTTGTTAACGCTTCAGCTGCATCTTTGTTAACATCTAATCAAAAAAGTCCTTGCGAAGTCTCATGTCAATGGTAGTTCAATCTTCCTTAAGCTGTAGGTATGGAAAATTCATCTGGGCTGGCTCTGATCTCTGAGTATCAGAAGTCTTTGTGAAAACAATCTGTTTCTATCTGAAAGATTTGCTACTTGAGATATGTCTATCCCTCAATATTTTTTAAATCAGTTTGCTTCAGACCAAGAAGAGATGTAACTTAAATAGACCAACACTCAAATCTAGCTTATCATTTTATGAGGCTTTTCATTTTTGAGTCCTGGTTATTAATTATCATTCGGAAAGTTGGATTTGTTAGATAGCTTAGTTGCCAAGATTGTTTGTGGGATGCCACAGACACCTGCCTCTGTTTTGGAGACCCTGCTTAAATGCCTTCTTATATTACTTTTTTAAAAAAAGCAAAAGAACATAGGAAAGAGGAAATTATATTTTTTTTTTCAGGTTTGGAATACAGAACATCGAGTTACGAGCAATAACGCTGTGTGAAGATTTGTCATACTAAAAATTGAGCGGTCAACGTTTATATTTTAAACAACAATTTATTTTTTCATTCTTTTCTTTAATTACGTAATTTAACATTATATTAGACCGAGAGAAATAGGGGAGAGAGAAGAGAGAGATACCGGTGGGTTGATGGAGTTGTTTGACAATGGGAATGTGTTTGTTGCGTTGTTTGACATTGGGGGCCGTGCAAAGTTGTTTTTTGGTGAATTTTTTTTGGAATGTAATGTATTTTGTACGGTTAGATGGAATTGGATTAATCTCACCCATTGTTGTGCTTTTATAAATGTGCAATTCAAATTGTTCGTTGTAAATATTATATAGGTTATTTGATATTTGTATGCATAGTCAGTTAGCTCTAAGACATGTTCAGCTGGCAGTGGTATTGGTATTTGGATTTATTAGATTTATTTGATTTTTAAATCACTTTTGATTGTTGTAATTTGTCTGGACAGGGTGGCCTTCACAACAATGTTCCTGAAATAAGCATGCTTAGAAGTGCAGCTCCTAGAGATACAGGGAAATCTCCAATCTCCCAGGCTCCTACCTCTGGCATGCCTTTTAAGGAACAGCATTTGAAACAGCTCAGAGCCCAATGCCTGGTCTTTTTGGCATTCAGGTGTACATCACTACCATAGCATCGGCTTCAGCCTTTTAATGGTGGAACCATGCAAAGGAGTTTTGGTTTTGGTTGTAGTCATATTTTTTCACCAATGGTTTTTGCATGTGTAGGAATGGTTTGATGCCAAAGAAACTGCATCTCGAAATTGCACTTGGAAACTTTTTTCCCAAAGAAGGTGATCAATTCTTGATAGCTTCTATAATTTGATTTATTTAATTTTCATATAACAAAATTTTATGCAGATGGACCTCCCAAAGAGCTGATAGACAATAGAGGGAAAGATCAATATATCAATGAAGTTGGCAGCATTCCTGAGGTAACGGTGCCATTTGGAAGACTAGATAATGCAAGTGAAACGGATAGAAGAATCCCTCCAGGCCCTTCTCCTACTGGAATGCTTGCAGAGGGAAATCTTTCTAAGGAAGCTGAGAACACTAACATGATGGAAGACAAAAATGATCAGCCTTATGGTCTGTCAGAACCCACAGAAGAAAGGAATCATCTTTTAGCAAGAAGAAAACTGGAGGATGAAGCTCGAACCCAGGAAACATCAGAATCACGGGCATATGCTGTCAAGGGGCCACAAACTGATTCAAAGTCGAGGGGTATAGCAGTCATTAATCAAGGAAATGATTTGGACAGCCACCATGGACAAACTGGAATGGCAAACCGAGCTTCCCCTATTGTGGGCATAGGTAAACAGACGAAACCTGAGTTAACTAGTAGGACTGCGAATGGATGTGATAATGAGGTATCTAAAGTCACCTCTGTTGTTTCTCATGAACCAGTGGAAGATGGGAAAGATAATACTCCACTTCGATCTCAAACTATTGATGACGGATATATTCAAGGAAATCGTCATGGTGATGTTTACTTGCCTAGTATTCCATTAAGAGAACATTGGAATCCCATGCCAGGAGTGGATGGACAACATCATCCAGTGATACCGATTAAGGATTCCAGTGTGTTGTTAAAAAATGGGCAACAAGGTGACAACATGCTTCTTGACCAAATCCTTCTAGTATTAGTTACTTTTGTGTTGTTAATGCTTCTTGTTACATAAGAGTTTCTCATGATGCAAAATATTCAAATATTATGGAAAATGTATGCAAAGTAGTTCCCATTGATGATGCTCTAAAAATGGAATCCCTTTATAGCACTTGAAACAGATCGAGAAGAGGAAGATATTTCAGTTTCTAATCAGATGCTACCATCTCCAAAGTATACAACGTCAGAGAAGTGGATTTTGGAGCAACAGAAGAGGAAACATCTCACTGAGCGAAATTGGGTGGTAAAACAGCAAAAGACAGAGCAAAGGATTGGTGCATGTTCTGACAAGTTAAAGGTTTGTTATGAAAATTGTCTATTTCTACTTGATCCCATGTCAAAATTTTCTATGTATTGATCATATGATATTAAGGACCAGTTTGATAACCCTAGTATCTACTTAACTTTGGAAAGTTTCAGTGTTTCCTTTTATTTTTGTTTGATAGCTAAAGAATGATGGCTTAAGATATTAGATCCATTTGAAGAGCGGGTCGGAATTTTAAATTAGAGAGACCGGACATGTAACTAATAGCTGAGCATGCTCAGTGGAAGCATGTTATAAATTTTAATGTTCAGTGACAAATTTTTGTGTTGATCTAATAAGTTTGCCACTTAAAATTATCAGGACAACTAATTTAACATTAAAAAATTTCAGTGCTGACTTTTGCTTATCAATTTTGGTTTTCGATCCAGTCTTTTTAGTTTTGTATTGAACAACAATTAAGCATGCATTCATAAAAACTATGGTTCCTTGTTCATTTTCCTCTTTTTATTTCCTTCCAACTTTTTTTTTTCTTTTTCCTTGTATGTTTTTGCTTGTTCTCTTCTGGATTTGCACTGTATTCCCACATGCATGCATTTGTGTTGGTGAGTTTGGGAACTAATGAGGAATTACGGGAAAGTCTGGAAAGACATTACGTAAAATGCCCATTTGGAATGGGGAGAAAAAGAAGCGATTAACTTGTTCCATGGGGAAGTTTATACTTGTCACTCAAAGTTGAATGATGTGGATATGTCATCTAAGGGATCTGATTGTGTAGGAGGTCATCATGGAGGAAGAATACTATATCAAAACTCAAGGCATTTTAAAGAAAGTTGCCGTGATACATCTGGAATTCTAGGCTTTCTAGATTAGCTTGTGATGCCATAATGCTTTATTCTTTCGACTACATTGATGTGATTGACTTGCTTAGGGATGGTTGTACTTTCCTTTAATCTTTGTTTCGAAGGAGATGCTTTTGCCCAAGGGTGGAGCTTGGGAATTAGCATCATAGCGGGTCTGAAATGTTCTGGACAATATGCATTATTTTTGTGTTAAATGAGCCTTAATAATGTGATGAAAGTGCCCTCTGAAGGCAGTATTTGATGCATTTGTACTCCAAAAATTACTAAAATATTGGTGATTTGATGCTATTAAGAATTAGCCGAGTAGGTAAGCTAAAAAATAACCGGATTAGCATCAGATTCCGTTTTCATTAACCTCATGTTCTGTTCTCTCCTCCATTTCTCAAGGATTGGATCTGCTGAAAGCATAGTGGGGATTGTATCAGTCGTGTTATTTATTTACTTTTTGTCTTGTTCCTCTCAAGGAAGGGTGTTACATGTTGAACTCCATAAATTTTGATGCTCTTATCAACAGAAAATGTGAATGAAAAGATTACCTTTATTGATCTTCTTTTATGCAATCTGAAATAATTCTCGACTTCTTATAATTTATTTGTAATGCACAAGTGTATATCGACGATAGTATGCTTGAAATTGTTTGTCGGGTATATTATCATCTCCTTCCGACTCCGTCAAGACTAATTTTTAATGTGTAAAATAAAATCCCTATCCTCATAAATGATGTGAAACCTGTGTAAAAGAAACCACTTCTGGCATTTGCTTTATGTAGTAGATCTAGTTTTCGTCAAATGTAGAAGTCACAACTAGGCTGTTTCCAGCATAACTAAAATTAAGAAGAAAGAGAATCAAAGCTGTTAAGGAGCAAAAAATATGTTAATGATAAGGTGCTTCTAGATGTCGAATAGCTTCATGAAACTATTTCTGCCTGTGGATAAGGGGTTCTTTTTGGTTACATCCTTTAACATTGGATGGAAGTTTACTACTCTGATTGAAAAAAGTGGCCTGTATTGTAGTTTTTTTTTATTCTAAATATGCTTCATCTACAAGAAAAAAAATTGTAGTTTCCTCTGAATGCTTGCAGCCAAGTTACTTCGCAAGTGATATATGCATACACGAGGCTTACAATATTTATCTGTGACTGTGAGCTTAAGATTATCTAGCCTTACAATATTTATATGTAAGCTTAAGGTTGCTAACTTCAGAAGCCATTTGGCCAATATGTTCACAATTTATGGGGAAAGTTCTGAGTATTCAAAGTTCATAGAATCTGTGTAATGTACAATGCCAGATCCTTATCAGAGTTTTGAACCTAATTTATTTGCCCTTTTTGTTTGGAAAATGCTATTTGGACCTTATTTCTGACTTTAATACATCATAGTCATTGAATTGGTAGTGGACCCAACTAATAGTGGGGTCCACTATCAATCAAATGACAAAGAATGATTGGGTCAACAAATAAGGTCAATAAATGAGGTCCAAGTGGTATTGCTTTTTTTTTTTTGTTGAATTTATTCAAAGGAAGAGTGGGTTTTTTAATAGTTTCTTCTGCCAGATAACAGCTCATAGTAAGATGTGCCATCATTGAAGCTATGGGCTTGTTTGAGAAGTATGAGATAATTTTGACGACTAATTTTTCACTTCTTGTTTACATTCTCCAGATGAATAAAAAACTCTCCAGCCCCCTTCGTTTTTTCCCCACTCCAATTTTGGTGGCTTGGGTTTTTTATAGAAATCATTTTCTTGTTTAGTTGATGCTCTGTTATTGATTCTTTTGAGCTTTGGATGATGGTGTTGAGACAAGACAAGAGTATAATTTGTTTATTTGAGGTTTACCTTTTCACTCGAAACTCTCATATTCTTTTGAAAAAATATTTCTATCCGAATAAAACTGGAAACGTTTAACCCCGACAATGGCTACATGGTTGTTACTGAGTACCTTTTATCATTGTTCAATGCTTTATGATCTCATCTGATCTATAGATCAATAAGAAGTTTCCTGTCTAACATTTGTTTGATGGTTTGTAATTTTGACATGTGTATCCTTTATAGTAACTCCTTTGCCACCAAGTGTTGCACCTTTGCTGAACTTTTGTGGATTGTGTCTTTCTTTTATGTTCCTTGTATTGTTGCCATGTAAATTATATTGAAGACGGCCCCATGATTTGGTGGGATTGTATTTGTTTAATTTCATGTGATTCATGTACTTTATGCCTTTGTTTTTTGACCCTTACTGTACAGGAAAATGTGAGCTCCTCTGAAGATATTTCTGCAAAAACTAAAAGTGTAATTGAATTGAAAAAGCTTCAATTGTTGGAGCTTCAACGCCGTCTGCGGAGGTAGTCGGTCTTCCCAACTTGGCTTTGAGTTGATGCTAAGTTTATATTTTTTTTTAAGATGACAGAACCAATGATTTTTTTACACTTGATATCTGATCTAGCTTGCTTTCTGTATTCCTTCATTCTGCTTGCCCATTTTACACTGACATTGTAACTGTTTAATTTTGGCAGCTGTATTTTGAATGATTTCTTCAAACCAATAGCAACTGAGATGGATCGCTTGAAATCGATTAAGAAACATAGAATGGGTAGGAGATCGAAACATGTTGAAAAATTTGAGCAGAGAATGAAGGAAGAAAGGCAAAAGAGAATTCGTGAGAGGCAGAAGGAGTTCTTTGGCGAGGTAGAAGTTCACAGGTATTTATATTATTTTCTACTCAATATGTAATAATCTGGATCTCTTTTGCTATTTCAGTTTTGTATATATTTAATTATGCTTTCGTGAAATGTTTTTAGTTCTGTAGTTTACTTTATGTGACTTTTCTTGATAATGTCACCTCTAGGGAAAGACTGGAAGATGTGTTCAAAATGAAGAGAGAGCGGTGGAAGGGTTTTAACAAATACATAAAGGAGTTCCACAAAAGGAAGGAGCGGATACATCGTGAGAAGATTGACAGAATCCAGCGTGAGAAGATTAATCTACTGAAAATCAATGATGTGGAGGGGTATCTTCGAATGGTTCAGGTACAGTCTGGCTTATTAAACTTTACATACTTAGGGTGCTGTTCTATATGAAGTATTTGCTAATATGCTTTGAACATGATTGTAGGACGCAAAATCAGACCGTGTTAAGCAACTATTAAAAGAGACAGAGAAATATCTTCAAAAGCTTGGGTCAAAACTACAGGATGCAAAGGTTGTGGCAAGACAGTTTGAGACTGGAATGGATGAGAATCGAACTGCAGGTACTGTAGAGAAGAGTGACATTGCTATTGAGAATGAAGATGATATTGACCAGGCAAAGGTATGTGATTTTTCTTGCTCTCTCTGGAGTTCATTTTATTTCTCACGCAGTTTGTTACATATGCAATCTGCAGTTCATTCTAATTTTTGTTGCTCAATTTGTTGTATTTGATTTGTTATGCAGCACTATTTGGAAAGCAATGAAAAGTACTATTTGATGGCTCATAGGTATTGAAATCGCTTCTTATCTTCCCCTTGTAAAGGTTGTTATATTGCTGTATGCTCCAGGTCTCATAGATATAACATTGTGAATTATTTTAATACTGGCTGAAGTTAGTCTTCTTTCTCCTCCCTTGGTCTTATTACCCTTCAGTTTTGGTGTCTACTTTGTGAGTTGATAATACTATATCTCCCAAGAGTAAATTTTGGATGTCAATGAGTTTTTTTTTTGTAATATCAATGCTCTTGCTATTTCCGAGTATCTGATTGTGAACATTGTTTCTGCAGTATAAAAGAGAACGTTGCAGAGCAGCCAACTTGTCTTGTCAGTGGAAAATTGAGGGAGTAAGTGATGTGTAGATTTTTCACCCTGGAAAAATTGGTTATTGTTTTTACGTATTGATGTTATCCTTTCAATTTTTAATATGGGTACTTTATAAACTGTGGACATTATGAACTTGAGTGCTGGTTGACTGGTGTATTGTATGGATCATCCTCAGTTAAGGATACTGTTGTGGCAATAATGGACTGGGCTGTTTGGTTTGTGTAGCCCTAGATGATATGTTGGTAGGGACTTCAATGTGATTAGTTACCCTTTAAAAACGTCCAATGGGTGAAGATTTATTAGGAGTATGAGAGTTTTTCATTTTTGTATTAACGTACCCTCCATGAGCTAATGGTGTTTTTTAGTGGACAAATTTAAAGATTTTTTTTTTTGTAATAGATTAGATATGTTCTTTTTTCTTCAGATTGGGGGGACTGCTTTCCAGGTTTTCCGCTAGTGGTCAGAGATCATTGTCTCATTGTGCTCGAGGCTACTTCATTTAGAGGGGGCTGGATTCCTTTTAGATTTGAGAACATGAGATTGGAACATCATGCTTATAGGGGCTAGTTTAAGTATTGGTGTATGAAGGGGAGGTCTCAAGGTTGACTGGGTTTTATATTCAGAAAAAAATAGAATTTTCCAAAAGTTAAATGTGAGCAATAAAAAGGTATTTGATGATTTATGTGCCCATTAAGTTGTAGATGTTTGCTTGGACTATGGCTCAAGGTAAGATCAACACTTGTCATTTGTTCCAAAGGTTTGTGGCACGTAGGAAGAGTTGTGAAAGTGTGGATCACCTCTTTATCCATTGTCACGTGGCTTTGAAAATGTGTTATAAAGCTTATGAAAAGTGGAGTTTGGGTCATTCCAAAAGATTGTGTTTTCTTATTCAAGATTAGGCACGATGTTTTTTGGGAAGGGATACTGTAGGTCTTTTATATTGTGGGAAGGTGCGGTTACGACGGTTATTTGATGGTATGAGTTGAAATAGGAAAATTGATATTAGGGTTAGGACAAAAGAAAAGAGAAGAAGAAGAAACAAAGGAAAGATAATTATATGTTTTGTGTATTAGGTTGCTCTACATACTCTTATTTATAATTGTGTAATATTAGAGTAATTATAATATTATCCTACACTAATTAACTTATGTCTAATATAGAAAATAAGAACTTTAACTCTCCCTCCCAAGCTGGAGCATGTAGATAAAAAAATATCAAGCTTGAAACATAAACTATTGAAAGCTGAGCTTATGGCTTGGTTAGAATGTCACCCACACCAGACTTGATATATAGAGTGATGATTTCTTTTCGTATTAAGAGATCTCGAATGAAATGGCAATCCACCTCAGTGTATTTTTTATGCTAATGAAATATCGGATTACTTGCGATGAGAATGGCTACTCAATTGTCACAGTTCATCTTCAAAGGTGAAGACACATCAATTCCATATCACGAAGTAAAAAACAGGCTCATAACTTGTCCCATGCAGTTTGTGTTAAGTAACAAGGTTACCACCGACAAATGTGCAATAGTTAGAAGTAGATTGTCTATCACCATAATTACCTTACACAATCATTGTTAGAAAAAAACAAATAGTTATGGGTGATGATGGACAATGTAATAATCCTTTCTACAGAATCCCTTTTAGATATTGAAGTTTACGACAAACAAACTTTCAATGAGACTTCCGAGAGGCATGCATGAAATTTTTTTGTATGGAAGGCATGCATGAATTGACCGACCACACCAACAACATATTTATATCAGGGCGTGTAACTATATTATAAATCAGTTTACCAACCAACTATTGGTATCGCCCAGTATCATCAAAGATTTCACCATTCTCAGGATCTAGCTTAACTGTAGGGTCGATAGGCATATTAATCGGATGCGCACCAAGAGTACCAATTTCAAATAGTAAGTCTAGTATATACATCTGTTGGCGCAAATTGATACCCTCCTTTGATTGCCCTAATGACACGTTGTTCATTAATACTGATGATAATGTCATCAACATACACATTAACAATAATGTTTGCAGAAAATTACCGGGTGAAAATTGAATAATCTGAGGTAGAGCGCTGAAAACTAAACTGCAGCACCACAGTATTGAACTTATCAAATTAAGTACAAGGTGACTGTTTCAAGCCATACAATGCCTTCATCAAATGACACTCATTGTAGAATGCATTCTATATGTTCAGTTGATACAAGGGCCAATCAGAATTGATTGCAATAGAAATGTCTTTAGGTGTAACCTTTACCAGCCAATCATGCATTCAAGGTTTCAAGCGCTCAACGGAACCATCAAGATGATATTTCACAGTGTACACCCAGTGATGGCTAACAGACTGTTTACCAGATGAAAGGGAAGTGAGGTCCCAATTATGATTTTTATAAAGTGCCTTAATTTTCTCATCCATAGTCGGCTTCCATACATGAGATGTTAATGCTTGTTTCAAGGAACAGAAACAAAGACAAAAGACAAGGTGAATGCAAAACAACAAAATAATGAAAAAAGTCATTTCAAAGAGACAAAATTAGAAATAGGATGTTGGGTACAAGTACGAGTATTTTTTCGCAATGAAATGGAAAAATCAGATAGACTCAGGATAAAGGACCTCAGTAGAATCAGGTATGGGGAGCTGGAGCATATGAGGCAACATGTCTACTCGTGGAACAACGGTAAACCAGCATTGGAGGGTCAAAATTCGGAGAGAGAGAAGATACACAATTTGGTACAAGCGACAATATGAGCTCATAAATTTGGGGTAAGAGTAGTTCTTGAATTAGAAAAAAAAGATGACATCAACACTGATAAAATACAGATGAGAGACATGATTATAACAACGATAACCTTTCTAAGTACGAGAGTATCCCAGAAAGCCATACTTAACTGAATGAGGTTAAAGTTTATCCCACCTCGAACCAAGAAGGTGAACAAATGCAACAAAATCAAATATGCGGGGAGTTAGACCAAAGGGTGATGTATCATAATAAAGGTAACAGAGATTTGTTAGCTAAGATTAAGGAAAACATTTGATTAATAAGATTGGCTGCAGTGAGAACATTGTCTGCCAATAAGGCTTGTGAACATGCATGCTAAATATAAGGGTACGAACAACATCTAATTAATGACGATATTTTTGTTTTGCAACACTATTTTGCTGGGATGTATATGGAAATTTAGTCTGATGAATGATATCATGATCAATTTAAAAGAACCATTAACTAAAATAATACAAGAGTTAGAAGAATGAAAATTAGAAAACAATGAGAAAATACCAGACATGTGAGTACTAGCTTCTGAATCAATAATTCAAGATAGTGAAGTTGGATTGGGTTGCCACATGTGTAAAACTATTTGTAGTGGCTAAACCGGTAGTTGAAGTAGGCGAATCGAAAGAGAGTGAAGATAATTGTTAAAGGAGTTGATTGAGCTAATAGGTAAGATCAGCGTGGGAGCTAGATGTAGATGTAGCAGGGCCACCAGTTGATGGCTGAGATATAAGAGGAGTTGAATCATCAGAAACTTGAGTAGCATAAGCTGGTCTTCTATGTATATCCCAACAATAATCCTCAGTATGTCTAGTAGTTCCACAATAAGAATAATTCCACTTAGAACAACCACCACGATTATCACCTGAGGTTGGATGATGATCATCACCACGACCACCGTCACTAGAGAGTAAATTAGAGGACTTCTATGAGAGAGTGAGAGTCCCACGAGTTAGAGAGGCTCTCTAAAGACAAGAATAAGTATCGGTAGTAGTTGGAAGTTTCTCAGTAGCCAAAATTTGAATTTTGAATACACCATATTCAAAATTAAGATTAGACAAGAATAGAGCAACTTGAATTCTTCACGTTATCATCGTTGTAGCTCTAGATCTGCGTTCAATGACTGACAAAACAGAATTCCTCTCATAACCCTTTCAAAGTGTGATAATGCTCAACTAGAGACTTACTCCCTTGTTTGGTAATTAGAATTAAATTTACGTTCAAAAAGTTAATAGATTCGGGACACATTATGTTCTTGTGAATATATCTCCTCAAGAGAGTTCTAAATCTTCTTTGTTGTATCAAGAAGTTGAACATTTGAAGCTACATTAGGTTCCATACCATGCCACAACCAAGTCATTACTAAGGAATTCTCACTGTACTAGTCTTCCAAATTTTGACAGTCTGTGGACAACTTTCAGTCAAATACTTGATTTTTTGTTTAGCATGCAAAAAAAACTTTAATGACATGAGACCAAACATAATAGTTGGTTTCATTTAACTTCACTAAAGTAATATGCCCAACCTAATCATCCACCAAATAGACTTGATGAATCGGAACATCAACCGATGTATCATTTGCCTCCTTAGAAGTTTCCATAGGACAATCCACTACCAAGTAGCAATATTAGATGAGAAGGAAACCACAAAGATCTCCAAACACAAAAAATAACCAAGAATAGAGCTAAGAAAAAATACCCAAGATACCTCTTCAACGTTGGATCTGATTCACAAACCTCCTAATAAGACAAACACACTAAATAGCCTCAATATCCAACAAAAAGCAATTGATTCGACAAACAATAATTGAAGAACTAACTTGAAAAACTTGTTGAACCAACTTAGAAACCCACTGATCCGGCCTAAAAATACCTTTGAATCGGCCTAAAAGACTACTGAATCGGGACCAAGAGAGACTGCAATTTGTCTATGGTTGTTGAACTGGACTGAACAATAAAGGAGTAGGAGAAACTAGAAGAAGGAACCTAAATTGGATAAAAACTAGGCTAGGCTAACCTGAACTGGTCTGAACCAGTTGAGGCTAGAATGGTCTAAGTGTATTGACCCGAGATGGACCCAAATAGAAGTTGGACTGGATTGATTTGATAACACCAATGGACCGGATTTTTTTGTTTTCAATAACCCGAAGAAAGGAGTCCGACTGCCCAGGTGAAAAGGCTTCATATTCCTCGCGAGACCTTACCAACGAAATCCTCATCAAAACCCTAGCTCCATGCGGCGGAAGTAGAGGTCCACATATGACAACACTCTGACAACCACCGAAAACCCGATCAGTGAGGTTTTATGCAAATGATAATAACCAAAAAAAAAAAAAAAGCCAACAAGAAGGCATAATTGATCACCATAAGCTGGAATCCTACATCCTTATTCTTATAGGATTCGTTTAGTAGACGTGTTAAGAGAGGATTAAATATTAGATTGTACTATTTTTATTTAATCGAGCCTAATATTTTGTTTGGTAAGCAAATTTGATACTGTATTAATTTCAAAAATGTATATTCATTGTATACTTATCGTATATTTTTTGTATGATATACCTGTATTATGGAGGTTTTTTAATACCACCAAGAGAGGTGGTATTATAATACAACTCAAACGTATTATTCTACATATTTTACTATTATAACCTCCTCAGTGATAAAATCAAACTGTCATCAATGTAACAAACACTGATTGAGAATATTTTTGTTAATTCAACATTAATATGATAAAATAGTTTTCTAACCAAACAAATGATTGGATTAAACAACTACTATCCAACACTTATATTGTGTATTGCCAAACACTAAATAAAATTACTTATTATTTTAATACTATATTTAATCTTGTCTTTTATCCATCTGTATTGTATTAGACTGAATTACTTTATCCAATCCATCCATTTTTAATACGACAATCAAACGAGCCCACACTGTTCACAATGTCGACACCCACAACTATTGTACGTGCACATTAGGGTTTAAGCACTACATCCCAGTTTGTGGGATTCATATGGAACAAACACCGGAAGTGAGAAGAAAAAGAAAAAGCTTAGTATTCAACTCCATAATCATAATTGCTCTGATATCAAGTTGAAATAGTAAAACTAATATTAGGGTTAGAAGCAAAGAGAAGAAGAAGAAATAGAGAAGAGAATAATCTATTGTGTGTATTAGGTTGTTTTACACACACTTATTTATAACTATGTAATATTAGAATAATTACAACATTACACTAATTAACTTATGTCTAATATAGAAAATAAGAACTCTAACAATATGAAATAAAGGAATAGGAATATTTTTCATGAGAAGAAAGAATTTGTCGAGTTTCTTTGAGACAAAGTAAACTTCTTGGCTTCCCTTTTGGTGGTTGTACCTAGAGAAATTGAGGATGTGCCATTTTGGGTCGCAATATGTAGGTAGATGATTATGGCCTTAGTTTGTATTGCCTTGTATTTTCTTTTTGTTCTTATTTAGGTGGACTCCTTGCTCACTTTATTGCGATCTTTTACAATTTCAATGATAGTTATGTTTCTTATCAAAAGGAAAAAGAAAAAAATTGATTGTGGAATTTGATGATTGGAAGAGATTGACAGTTTAGACGGGAATTTGAGGAAATAATTGTGGGATCTTAGGAATAACTTGAGATATGATTTTCAATGAAGAAATAGGCAAAATTGAAATGGATAAAAAAAGGTGACAATAAGTCAATTTCATAGAGTGACCAATGGGAGAAGAAGGAAGAGAATGGTTAATAAATTGGAGCTAGATAATGAAATGATGATATAGAAGGTGAGGAACATATTGGAAGGGACATCGTTATTTTTTTACTAATTTATGTCCATCTCAACAATGTCATAGTTTGATCCAAAAAAAATAGTGTCATAGGCTTAGATGTGAAGGTTCAGATTGGAGTCTCATTAATGAGCTTTTGTTAAAGGAAGACAAATCTTAGATATAACCCTAGTGGCTCCTAAGGTGGTTAAGTATTATAAATCTCGAAGATGGAGCTCCTTCTTCTTAAAATTGATTTCAAAAGAGTTTTTGACCTTGTGGATTTCAGTATTTTGGATAGTGTCTTTAATGTGGAAACATTTAGGGGTAGGTGGAGGAAGTGGACCAAAGGATGCGTGTAGTCCATGAATGTTTGTCAAAAGTGTGTTTGTAGGAGACTTTTAGACATGGGGATTCTTTATCACCTTTTTTAGATTTCACTTTAGTGATTGATATGTTGAGTTGGTTAGTGATGAGGGTTTGAAGGTGCAATCTAATGGAAGGATTTGAAATAGCAAGAGAGAGAGCCTCTATTTCTGTAATGCAATTAGTAGCTGATACAATATTATTTTATGTGACGGATGAGGAAATATTTTTGAATATCAAGACAGCTGTGGATGGTTGGATGCGTATGGTAAGTCTTGGGGTTAAAAGTTAATATGGATAAATGCTTAATTATTTGTATAGATTCTCATCATGATAAGATTTCTAGATTGACTGGATCTTGGGATATTCTGTGAGTATTTTGGTTGGTGGTAATGCATTTGCTTTTGTTTTTTAAGGATCCAGTAAATGAAAAAATGGGAGAAAAGGCTATAGGTGTGGAAGATGTCCATTATTTCTAAAGGAGGAATTTTAAAATTAGCAGTCTCCTTTCACTAGTGTTCCATTTAGTTTATGAAAGATTGATGAGAAGTTTTTTGTAGAAAGTAAGTGAAAAGGCGAAGAAGGATCCTTTGATCAGATGATAGGTAGTTTCTTGATCTAAAGCTACATCTGGTCTTTTGTTGGGAACTTGATTGCAAGAAATGTGGCTGTAGTTTTTAAATGATTATGACAATTTTCTTTGTAGCAAAGTTCACCCTGTTATTCGGTTATCATTAGAAAATATGGATTACAAGGAGTGATGCTAATAGGTTTAAAGACGAATTTTGTGTTGCCAATGGAAATTCATTTCTCGGGGTATGTTTCGGTTTTATGTAGTGGGTAATTGCATGACAGTTTGATTTGTATAAAGCAAAAATGGTAGAGAAACCTTGGACTTGGTCTCACTGCATTTTATACTTTTGAATGATGGGTCATATGATAAAAGAAGTTAGATCATTGATTCTGCGGGTCTTTTTGTGTAAGCCTTTCTTTGAATCTTTCTTCACGTCCACACTTTTCACCGTCTTTGACGATTTAGAAACTAGAGTGGTTATTAGGGTGCAAGTTTGTCCATGGACAAATTGCTTATGACAATATTAATCGTAAAGATATGCTTCTAAAGCATGTCTTTCTCCGTAGTGGCGTGTGTTATGTGTCAATCTGATAGTGGAAGTGTTGATAATTTCTTCTTGCATTTCCCCATTGCATTGTCTTTGCGGAATAAGTTGTTTTTCTTGACAATTTGGAGCTGGATGACTACTTGGTCTTCTTCATCTTTGTTTGTTATGTCCTCTAGGGATTTTATGAGAGATGAGAAAAGGGTCTACTCGTTGGAGTTGTGTAATTTTAGATACCGTCTAGGCTATTGAGGTATCTTTTGTTTGATTCTCTTTCTTAGGTGGATGTGTTATCCAATACTTTGTAATACTTTTTGGCATCTAATGAAAGTCTTGTTACCTATCAAAATATTTGTCGGAAAGAAACTCTAGGACATTTGAAGTTTGATTTGTGGTGGTCATCTGGTCTATTTTCTAGGATCTTGGGGTTCCGTCACCAAGGATTTTGAGAATATTCATCTCTCGTGTTATGGCAAGGTGGAGAGCTTTATGTGCCTAAGAGTTTGGTTATACATATTCCATGTTTTCAAAGTATTTTGTTGTTGTTGGATTTTTGGTTGGACAGCTTGTCCATGTCTTTTATTTCTAATGTACCACTTCTTTATCCATAGTATATTTCTTATATAAAATAAGCTGTGGACATTAAGTTTGCATGCTTTATTTTGGGTCTCTCTACAATTATAGTTTCTGCTTTTAGGTACCAAATGAATGGACTGCGGTGGTTGGTTTCGCTGTATAATAACCATTTGAATGGAATTCTTGCTGATGAAATGGGTCTTGGTAAAACCGTTCAGGTATGCTTTTGTTAAAATATATGCTGTGATTTGACTCTCTTTTTTATTTGATATTGTTGAGTTTTCAGCTTTTGAATCTTATGGGAATCATTAAGAGTCTGACAACATGAGCTTTTGTAGGTTATTGCTCTAATTTGTTACTTAATGGAAACCAAAAATGACCGTGGACCTTTTCTAGTAGTTGTACCATCCTCCGTTCTACCTGGATGGGAGTCAGAAATTAACTTCTGGGCCCCAAGTATCCTCAAAATAGTCTATTCTGGGCCTCCAGAGGAGCGGCGAAGACTATTTAAGTAATGGCTCTCAATTTAAAATGGTTCTTTATCCTATATTATTTTTTTCAATCATCATAAGTTTATTTATTTTCTTGTCACTGCAGGGAAAAAATAGTTCATCAAAAATTTAATGTCCTCCTGACAACATATGAATATTTGATGAACAAGCATGACAGACCTAAACTGAGCAAATTACAATGGCATTATATTATAATTGATGAAGGCCATCGGATAAAAAATGCTTCTTGCAAGTTAAATGCTGAATTGAAGCACTATCGTAGTAATCACAGATTGCTGTTGACTGGAACTCCCCTGCAGGTTACAGCTCTTCTTTACTGGTGTTGTTTGTTCATCTAATTCTTTTATCTTCTTTGTGTGGTTTAAGAAATATACTTTTTTTCCTTTGGATGTGGGGCCTGGGTGATCTACATTACCTTACATCTTTTATTTCATCATGTTCATTTGATCGACTGTCTAATTTATATTATTCTTCTTACATGTAGAACAATCTTGAGGAACTGTGGGCACTGCTTAACTTCTTGTTGCCAAATATTTTTAACTCATCGGAGGATTTCTCTCAATGGTTCAACAAACCATTTGAGAGTAATGGCGATAATTCACCTGATGAAGTAAGCTTTGTATGAAATCTGCTTTTGATGCTCCAATGCTGTTCACTGACTTCTCCTATTGTAACTAGGCTTTGCTATCGGAGGAGGAAAATCTTCTGGTTATAAACCGTCTTCACCAAGTTCTGCGACCGTTTGTGCTTCGGAGACTAAAACACAAGGTTTTTGATGGCATAACTATGCTTTCCAACCAGGATTTTCGTAGATTAGAGTTCTTATGATACAAATAGGAATCTTTGTGTTTGCATATTCATGTGTGTATCCGTACTGGTGGCTGCAGTCACTTGGACTATCCTTCAGTGAGCTTCAGTCTAGTCAGTTGAGACCTGTTCTTCATTCATGATTGGGCAGCCAGAAACTCAAAAATAAAATATGATATTTATATATAAAGAGGTGAAACAATAAGATTGCTCTATTGTGGGTCGAGTTGCAAAAAACTCTCTCCGCATGCAGGGCGATTAGTAAATCCGAGTCTACCATGCTCCAGGGTCTCTCTACATGGTTGTCATTGTTATATTGCCTCAATAGCTTGGGGTGGTACCTGGTCAGGTTACCAACTTTTCCCTAAGGTATTTAATTCCTTAGGTGGAGTCTATCGTGAAAATTGACATAATTATGTTTATAAACGAGGCATTTTATTCCTTAGGTGGGGTCTATCATGAAAATTGGTGTAGTCATGTTAAAGAAAGAAGAGTAGTTAGGCTTCACAACAAAAGAATTGATCTCAATACCAAAGGTTTTGATAGGAGAAGGGTACATAATTTTTTAAAGGCATGTAAAATAGATATGACACCTTCATATCCCTGATCAACTATGGCAAAAATTGCATCCACCAAGAACAAAAAATAGATGAAGTTGAACTGATAAAATACAATTGGATGGTTTTTGAAATTTGCTTTTCTTTTGGCAGTCATCCAATTGAATTTAATAGTCAATGTGTAAGATTGTGTAGTGAACTAGGAAGCACGAATACGTATGAGACACGGTGTCCGACACTTCTAAAAGTGTCATGAATTGGGAAAGTAAATTTTTTGTGTCGGATAGGGCAGGGATATGGGAGGGTCACGATAATAATTTGGTGCAAATTAGTCTTAACTTAATGGACTTGGACAAACTTGTAACTGAGTTAGTCGATTCATGATGGGATCAAACAAATCAGTTAACAAAAAAAAAGAAGCAATTGAAGAAGAAATTGAAACCAAACCTACAAATCAAGCCATGTCGAGTTTTCATCATCCTCTTCTTCATCTTCTTCACCATATGGTCTTGGCTCCTCCACTGCCCGATCATCTTCGATCACATACGCAGTTGATCTCTTTCTGCGTCAACCGAAGTGTTTTGGGGTTTTTCTTTTTTGGGTGTGGGAGTTGAAGGGTTGGGTGTGGGAGTGAAAGGTTATTTTGGGAATGGAAGAGTTTTTTGGGGGTTTAGGAGTGAAAGGCTTATTTTGGGGGTTTTAGAGTAGAAGGGTTTTTTCGGAGTCGGCCAATAAGAGGTGTAGGAGTTAAAAGAGTGATTTTATTTTTTATGCATTTGAGGAGTTAAGACTTAAGAGTGTTTACTATTAGTTATAGTACTTTATTTTATTACTGCTATATTGGTAGGTTGTGAATTATGTCTTGTATTTTATTTTGGTATTGTTTATTTTAAAGAGATTGTATTTTTTTAGTTATTATTATACATATAAAAATATATTATATTATTTTAATTAGTCGTATCCTCGCAGTTCCGTGTCCTCTATTTTTTAACTTTGTCATGTCCATATCGTATTGGATATGACACCCGTGCGACCGTGCTCGTTTCCGTGTTTCATAGATAGTGAATGTTACTAGTGGTCCTCAAATTTTTTTTTTCTTTTGTATTTATATCTTTATTTTTTTAATGAATTTGTGTTTCTTATCACAAAAAATGTCACTAGCAGTCCTCATATTTGTGCAACACGCAAAAACAGCGTAACACGATAATAACTCGGTGCAAATTAGTCTTAACTCAGTGGACTCGGACAAACTTGTAACGGAGTTAGTCGATTCATGATGAGATCAAACAAATTTGTCAACAAAAAAAAAAAAAGAAGAAGGAAGCAATTGAAGAAGAAATTGAAACCAAACCTACAAAATCAAACTATGTCGAGTTTTCGTCATCCTCTTCTTCACCATATGGTCTTGGGTCCTCCGCTGCTCGATCACCTTCGATCATGTATGCAGATGATCTATCTCTCTGCGTAAACTAAAGTGTTTTGGGGTTTTTCTTTTTTGGGTGTGGCAGTTTAAGGATTGGGTCTGGGAGTGAAAATGTTATTTTGGGAGTGGATGAGTTTTTTTGGGGTTTGAGAGTGGAAGGGTTTTTTCGGAGTCGGCCAATCAGAGGCGTAGGAGTTAAAAGAGTGATTTTATTTTTTATGCATTTGAGGAGTTACGACTTAAGAGTGTTTACTAGTAGTTATAGTACTTTATTTTATTATTGCTATATTAGTAATTTGTGAATTATGTTTTGTATTTTATTTTGGTATTGTTTATTTTAAAGAGATTGTATTTTTTTAGTTATTATTATACATATAAAAATATATTATATTATTTTAATTAGTCGTATCCTCGTCATATCGTGTCCTCTTTTTTAACTTTGTCGTGTCCATATCGTATCGGATACGACACCCATGTGACCGTGCACGTTTCCATGTTTCATAGGTAGTGAATGTCACTAGCGGTGCTCAAAAATATTGTTTTTCTTTTGCATTTATATCATTATTTTTTTCAATGAATTTGTGTTTCTTGTCACAAAAAATGTCACTAGCAGTCCTCATATTTGTGCAACACACAAAAACACACAGATTTGGTTTTATGCATTGTGGTTCTTGTTCAGCTATAGTAGCTGTTGGAGAAATCTACTGCACAAGTGACTATTAAACATACTGTTAGCTTCGTATAGATTCACACTACTAGCATGATATTGCTAATTGCAAAATCATGAGTCATGACAATAATCATTAACTGGAATTTACTCTGCAACGCAGTCTACGGATTTACACACTTTGTGCAAAATAGCATATCTAGATTGCCTGTAAGTGGTATAAGAAAAAGAACAACTGTGATATGTTGTCTTATCTTTTCTTATTGAGAGATTTTATTTGTTCATGTGCATAATTTTTTGTTGATAACTTGAGATATAAGGGTGTTTGCAACCGTTGGATTTCTATGACTTGATTCATTTGCATTTGTGATTTGGTGGAATATCTCCTTGTAAAAACATCCAATACATAACCATGTGTGGTCATTGACATTAATTGTCAAATATCAAATTTATGTGTTCAATTTTTGTTGCCTTATGCAGCACTACTTTATCTATTGTTGTCTCCTGTGCATTAACTTTCTATGATAGTGGTTGTGAATTTGTGTCATAATTTATTGTGTTTGTGGGAAGAAAATTCCACTGCTTGCATCATGTTCATATGATTTTGCTATTGGGAACTATTCTATTTATTAATGTTTTTGAATTCACAAATACTATTCATAGGTTGAAAATGAATTACCTGAAAAGATTGAAAGACTTGTAAGATGTGAGGCTTCTGCATATCAGAAGCTTTTGATGAGGAGGGTAGAAGACAACCTTGGTGCGATTGGAACCTCAAAGGTTTATTTCCTTTGCAATTATTTCTAAGTTCTCTGTTTTAATTTTATGGTCAGGGGCATATCCTTTATTATTTGATTCTGGATTTATATCCAAAGAACTTAAGTTTTGCACCTACGCACATTGCTTTTGACAGCGACACATATATGTATGCATCTGAGCGAATACCTCTATGCTCTGACCTTAACTTAATGATTTTATCAGGTGCGGTCCGTGCACAATTCTGTTATGGAGCTACGTAATATATGCAATCATCCTTATCTGAGCCAGCTTCATGTTGAGGAGGTATGGATTTCGGGAACGATGATAAATACGAGAGGGAAGGAATATTTGAAGACATGTTTGCCTGTCTTGGATATAGTTGGATAGTTTTTTTCCTTTCCCTTATTGTTTTGGGAACCATACAGAAGTTCTCTAAAACCTCTGATCTCTTGTCCAGGTGCCTGATGTTGATGTATAGCCGTTATGTTCACCTTGTTTCCTACTTTTGTAGGTACATGGTCTAATTCCTAAGCATTACCTGCCGAATATTGTGAGACTTTGTGGGAAGCTTGAGATGTTGGATCGATTACTGCCCAAGCTAAAAGCAACAGATCATCGGGTATGGCCATGTTTGTATGTGCTTCTTGGCTTTATCAAAGTGTTTTGGATCATAAGTTTGATGTTTTACCCATTTAAGATGACAGGGTATGCATACACAGTCTAATATTTGGTTACCTTTATTCTTGGTCCATTTGCTGTTACTGCTGATACTTGATATTATATGCAGACGTGACGCGCTTTCTTTTCTTTTGTATTTGTTGCTGAGCTCTGATGTTCTTACTTTTTTTAAAAAAAGTATGTATGGTTATACCATTGTTGAATGCTCAATTTGTGTGGATATTTGCTGCTGTGTGAGATATTTTTTATATTTGTCAGAACAACATATTTACTTACTGGAAAAAAATCCAGATAATGATACCCATTGACTTTTTGGACATTGGCATTATGCAGTTCTTGATATCATGATGTCTTACAAGCTGAAAGTTTATTGTATTCTTCTACCTTTTTCTTAATGAGCCATCGTCTTTGGGATACAATCGTTAGTTACTCATCCTTTAATTTCATTTAAGGGGTGGAGGGTATTATGAAAGAAAGCTTTATTTTGGTTCATGTACTTCCTGTTTTTGCTTCTGATGATAGTTTGCTTGCATTTTTTGATTATGGACAGGATATCATTTCATGAACTGATGCTTTATAAAGTAGACCCTTGGATTTGAAATTTATAATTTTGCAGGTTCTTCTATTTTCAACAATGACTAGGCTGCTTGATGTTATGGAAGATTATCTCCACTGGAAACAGTACAGGTATCTTCGCTTAGATGGCCATACAGCTGGTGGTGAACGGGGAGCCCTTATTGAGAAATTCAATGAACCTGGTTCTCCATTTTTTATATTTCTGCTCAGGTAGAGTACATTATGTTCTATTTGGTAGTTGTTTAAATGTTTGGAGCCTTTTTTTCCTGTATGTTTTTCACTTAAAGAGGTGGTAAAGCAGTTGGCTCCAGTGAATGATGATTTGGGGGCCTGTATGTGTGAGGACCTGCATTAGGCTATCTGGGCACTTGCTGGTTCTGCCTCAGCTAGGTTGGGCACTTGTCGGTCATTTGCGACCTTGGGGATTGGAAAAAAAATTGCCTGCTCAGTAGCCCAAACAATAGGTTATTGCTCTTAGTAGCTTAGATGCATCTAACTGCTGCTGTGGGACTTTAGTTTAGCCACATAATGGAGACTCTTGTGTAAATTTCTTTAGCTGGTGGTTCCTGACTGTTCCGCTGATAAGAAGCATGCTTATTCAGGACTTGGTGGCACTTCCACCCAGCACTTGCATGGTGTTTATTGTCAAAGGTGTCTGCATTGTCCCATTACGGTGCTTAGGTGGTTTTCTCACATCTACTTGCCAAGGTGCTAGTTTTTGTACCTTGGTCGCTTACAAGACATGGCATGTCAGGAGACCTTTGAGGCTTGTTTTATCTTCTTCTGGATAATGCACATATATGCGTATCGCATGTATGAACACAGATGCTTATGTGTCTCGGTTTATTTCGTTCTTATAACACTGACATTTGGTTATGTGATGGTAGCATCCGGGCTGGAGGAGTCGGAGTGAATCTTCAAGCCGCTGATACTGTGATTATTTTCGACACGGATTGGAATCCACAGGCAACATATATTTACTCTGCCTCAAGTACTTTCATTTAATAGAAAAAGTAAATTATTGGTTCTAAAGTTTGTGGTTTTTCCCTCTGTTGTCCTGTCAGGTTGATCTGCAAGCACAGGCAAGGGCTCATCGGATTGGCCAAAAGAAGGATGTTCTTGTTCTTCGATTAGAAACGGTGAGTACTACGGTCTTGGACAGATATATTTCTGAATTATTTGTTCTGAACCTGAAAAACTTGGGTTGCAATTGAGGGTAAACAATGGACAGGTTAACTTTTTGAGATTATTTTATTGTAATAAGACAGAAAACACTGACCCATCATTCTCTGCATCCCTTCTTTTTCCGGTGGGCAAATTACATTGACGCCCCCCTATGGTTTGATAATTCAAGGGGGTACCTTTTTGGTTTCTAAAGTTACACTGAGATTTTGTGTTAGATTTTACGCCCTAAGAGTCGACATCAGTCAGTCAATTAGTGCAATGACCATTTCATGTAGAAGAAACAATAGAATACCTAGTTTGCCAGAGAAAAGAAAAGAGAGATGGAGGGGAGATTCTTTTGTCACATGGAGGGGAAATTCTTATGCCATTGTGCTATATTAGTACCATATTTCGTGTTAAATTGAAATCTATCCTATAATTTATTGCTATCTCAATCAAAATTAATATCGGTTTATTTCTACCAATCACACTCATTTGATAGGTATCACATCAGTTTTCATTATTGGTTTAGTAATATGTCGTCTTTAACCATGTATCCTATTAATTTTATCTTCTATTGGTGTTACTTTTACCATATGATGAATGCATTCATTTTTATTATATTGTCTATAGTATTACCGTACATCTATCTTGACATTCTCATTTCATCTTCATTTAGTTTTCTAGCATGTTTCTTAATTACTTGACAATTATACCACTAGTCACTGCAGGTCTAATGACTTTCTTGTAGAATTTACCTTTCTGCTTAATTGGTATATGCCGATCACATAGTATAACTAGATGTATTCCTCTGATTGGTCTAAATTGCTTTAAGTCTATTGCTAACATCGTCTCTGTTAAGTTTAGAGGATTAACACAATATTAGAGAGAAACAGAGAGGTTAAAAACTTAACCTACCTCTCATACATTACTTGTATTTATAGTTAACTCGCAATAATAAGAATTATACATAATACCTTAACACTATTAACAATTTACACATACTATCCTAATACTCTTAACACTCCTCCTTAACCTGGACTATATATATCATATAATCTAAGCTTGAAACAAATAGCTGTAAGACGTGTACGACTCAATACTTTGGTAAACATATTTGCAAGCTGATCTTCAAATTTTACAAATGGAGTCGTAATCTCCCCAGCTACTATCTTGTCCTGAATAAAGTGACAATCAACTTCAATATGCTTGGTTTTCTCGTGAAACAGGATTGACAACGATATGGATAGCTGTCTGGTTGTCACAGAACAACTGTAAAGAAGTTGAACTAGAAACTCAATTTTCTGGAGGAAGTGTAGTAGCCAAGTCAACTCACTCGTCGTATATGCTATTGCTCTAGACTGAGCCTCAGCACTAGATCTTGCTACCACGGGTTATTTCTTACTTTTCCATGAGACAACATTACCTCCTAAGAAAGTACAATAACCAGTGGTTGATCTCCGATCAGAAGGAGAGCCAGCCCAATTAGCATCTGAGAAATCTTTCACTCTAAGATGTCCATTAGCTCGATATAACAATCCAAGCTCAGGAGCTCGTTTGAGATGTCGCAGAATACGAGTAACTGCCTTCTAATGTGGTACTCTAGGACACTCATGAACTGACTTACTATACCGACTGCATAGAAAATATTCAGTCGAGTAATAGTAAGATAATTAAGCTTTCCAACCAATCTGCGATACCGACTCGGATTTTCAAACAATACACCATCATCCATCAATAATTTTTGATTTGGATCCATAGGAATATCAATCGGTCTATCACCTAGCAAACCTGCTTCCTCAAGCATGTCAAGTACATCTTTTTTTTGGGATAAACAAATACCCTGTTTAGATCAAACCACTTCAATACCTAATAAATACCTGAATTTTTTCAAATCTTTAGTATGAAATTGATCTTGTAAGAATATTTTTAACTTGACAATCCCCTTAGAATTTTCTCAGTAATCATAATATCATCTACATAGACCACCAATAGGACATATCTAGCATCTATCTGTCTATAAAATACAGAATGATTTGTCTGACATCGAAGAAGACCAAAATCTAAAAATACATCTAAAAACTTATCAAACCATGTCCTAGGTGACTGCTTCAAACCATACATAGATTTCTTTAACCGACATACACTCTTACCATACTCCTCCTGAGCAGTAAACCTAGGTGACTGCTCCATGTATACCTCTTCAACCAAGTCACCATGTAAGAAGACATTCTTGATGTCTAACTGAAACAAGGGGTAATCAAGATTAGCAGTCAAAGAGATCAAGATATGAATAGAGGAAATTTTGGCAACAGGAGAAAAAGTCTTCTCATAATCAACACCATAAGTCTGAGTAAAGCCTTTTGCAACAAGTCGGACTTTGAGACGCTCCACAGAACTATCTGGATGAAATTTAATAGTATACACCCAATGACAGTCAACAGTTCGTTTATCAGGGGGTAAAGGAACGAGATTCCAAGTCCCATTACTATGTAAAACATCTATCTCCTCCATAGCTTTCCTCTGACCCGGATCAGATAAAACATCGTGTAAATACTTAGCAATAGATATAGCAGATAATTGGGAGGAGAAGACAGGAGACAAGGCATCATATGAAACAAAATGAGAAATGGAATGATTAGTAACACACGAACGAGTACCTTTGCGAAAAGCAATAGGTAAAGAGTCTAAATTACCTAATGTATCAGGATCAGAAGGAACAAGGAAGATGGTACGGGCACCTCAATCGATGGGTGAGGACGGCGAGAGTAGACACGGAGAGATAAAGTAGATGATGACATAGTGGACAACGGAATGTCTGAAGATGAGGAAAGAGATGGTGGTACAAGAGATGATTCAAAGTCCAGATTCAAAGGCTGAGAAGGTGCTGGAAAGTATGGAGCAGATTTTTCAAACGTGACATCAGCACTAGTAAAGTATTGGTGTAGAGAAGGACTGTAACAACGATACCTCTTCTGCGTGCGGGAGTAACTAAGAAATACACATTTGGTAGCTTGAGGGTCAAGTTTGTCAAACCTAAGACCCAAATTGTGAACATAACAGACACATCCAAAAATCTTAAGAGTCAGAAAAAATAAGAGTTTACCAGGAAAAAGGACAGAATATAGATTTTGTCTATTTAACACAGAGGATGACATGATTAATAAGATGACAAACAGTAAGAACAACATCACCCCAAAAATATCAGAGAATATTAATTTGGAATAACAGGGCACGGGTGACTTTCAACAAATGACGGTTCTTGCATTCAGCAACACCATTTTGTGGAGAGGTGTAAGCACAAGAAGTCTGATGAATAATGTCAATTTTACTAAGATAAGCTGAAAAAGGATCAGATTCATATTTTCGAGCATTTTCAGAACATAAAATACGGATACGACACTCATACTAAGTTTTTATTTTTTTACGCAATGTCTCAAATATAGAGAATAATTTAGACCAAGTTTTTATCAGAAACAACCAAGTTACACTAGAATAGTCATCCACAAATGACAAAATATGGATATTTATTAGATAAAATATTCTCTATTGGACCCTATACATTAGAATGCACCAACTCAAATGGACTAGACACACGATTATTGACTCGAGACTAAAATGACACACGGTGATGTTTACTAAGTTGACAAGTTTCACAAGACAAAGACGGCACAGAACTAAGACTGGAAATTTGACGCTTCAGATTTTGGAGAGAGGGATGTCCAAGACGACAATGTCACTGAAAAGGAGACAACAAGGTCTGTAGAGCCCGAGTAGGTGAATCAAAATCAAAGTAATATAGGCCACCAACTTTATGTCCCATACCAATCTTCCTCTTCGTCTTAAGATCCTGAAAGACACAATAAGAAGGATAAAATGTTACAAAACAATTGAAAGAACGGGTAATCTTGCTAATGGAAAGTAAATTAAAAGGAAACTGAAGAACAAATAATATGGAAGATAGAGACATATCAAGACTTAAGTTAGTAGTCCCCAAACCTGAAATTTTAGAACAAGGGCCATTAGCAAGAATAACACTATGTGTAGAGGTAGCAAACTGATAAGTAGAAAAAATATCAGACGCACCAGTCATGTGATCAGAAGCGCCAGAGTCTATGATTTAGGGACTGCGATTGGAGGACAATAAATAAGTAGAAGCAATACCTGACTGAGCAAAAATAGCAATGTTGTCGCTGGGATAGGAACTGGGCATACTCCTCTCGACCCAGTGTAATAGTAATTGTAGGTGGCAAAGGTGGAGTTAGGGAGTTGTAACCTTGCTTGGGTTCCATAACAGTATTGCAAATACAAAAAGAAAATCACTAGATCACTGAACCGAACAAGAAACACTTATTGCATTGTTGAACCGAAGAAGAGAAGGTAGCTGGATAACCAGACCGGGTTGGAAAACCTGGCTGGGGCAGAGAAGTCCACTGGAGCGTTGAACCAGACTAGAAAAGTCTACTAGAGTGCTGAATCGGGCCAGAAAAGAATGCTGGAAAACTGAACCGGACCACAAGAGTTGATTGGATCACTGAACCGGGCAGACCAGGCTTGCTGGATTGCTGAACCGGACTTGTTGAGGCTGTTGGAGGACTAAACCGGACAGCCTAGGCTTGCTGAACCGGAGTAGATGCTGACTGAACCAGTGGGAAACTAGTTGAACCGGTCTAGGCTGAATCGCTGAACCGGTCTAGGCTGGACCGTGAACCGGATCAGGTTTGGGTTGGACCAGATTGGGCTGGATCTAGATCAAAAATATATTAAAACCCATGGACTTTGTCTTCTCTGTCGCTAGGGTTTCAGAAGGCCTAGTCTTCTCAACAGCGGCACCTAACAGCCACACCACCACAAAGAACAACACCACCACACTAATCAACACCACAAGAGAGACAAGCGGAAACGACAGCAACAGCACCACCACAGAGACAAACGGGAATGACAACACCACAACGATCAATAACGCCACAGTCTGATACCACCATAGTCGACAACGCCACAAAGGCCACCACACCAGACAACATAGTAACACCAACTTCCACAGAGGCCACCACAATCGTTTACGCTAAATTTTTATTTCTTTATTTAGGATCTTAATTGCTCTGATATAATGTTAAGTTTAGAGGATTAACACAATAATATAGAGAAACAGAGAGAAGTTAAAAATTTAACCTAACTCTCATACATCACTTGTATTTATAGTTGACTCACAATAATAAGAATTACACATAATACCCTAACACTATTAACAATTTACACATACTACTCTAATACTCTTAACAGTCTCCAATCTTCCCTTCCCTGTAGATACTTGACCCAAAATATTAAAAGTGTCCATTCTTTCGTATCTCCTGATCTTTCTTATGTTCAGTTCTGTTTCTACTTTTGTTGAATCCTTTTTGATTTTAAGACTTCTCAGTTCTCACCAACTAATTATTGGTCACCTCCGCTTTTCTTCCATCAATCAATAGTATATTATATGCAAAATAGAACTAGCTGTTAATTCTTAATTTACTTCATCTATATTACTTTTTTTAACTTCTTTATTGGCAAGCTTACATCTTTTAGATTTTGTCATTTTTTTGGAGTTTTTTGGTTTAAAACTTTTTTATCATGTGCTTTATTTCATTTTCTTATCATGTTTATAGCGCCCTTTGGTTATTATTGATATAGTTAGTCACGATACTCATACATCCTGTGCACAACATCAAATTTATGGTCGTATACCATCATGTCTTGAAGCTTTTCTGATTTTTATTTTCTCTGCTGTACTCTTTACTTCGAAACCCGTAGATGTATGCTGTTTTTTTTATTTTTTTCTCCAGTTTGGACCTATCATCATTCTGCCACCAAATTTCTCCAAGAACCTCTTTTTATGTTGCATTGCATTATTTTCATCTTCTAAATTTCATGTGTTTTTCTTTTTACTATTTTATGCTTATATGAAATGTTTTTTTCTTTTAAGATCTACCATCTAGTTCTTGGTTTTGTAATATCTTTTACTAGTCTTAAACAATCTTTAACACGTACATTTAATATCAATACCTTGTCAAGCTCTCTACCATAGTTTTAAAAATAAGCTGTTATGGTGCATAACTACCGTTACGTAATGATAACTATATGGCCATCAATCCTATTACACCCTGATTTTTTTTCAATAAATTTTTTCACAGCCGTAACAAGTATGGGTCAAATTGGACTCATACAAACTATTACAACCTGATAACCTATGTCAATACACACTGCCAGATCTACTAAATTTTTTTCTTGTGTCGACATCATAGTAAATTAAATTGTGAATTTTGTAATATTTTGCTTATTATTTGTTGTTTAATTTATGATTAACGGTTTTATTTTTTTTGGCGGGGGATCTTTTTATGAATTTGGTGTTGAATTGTGTTGTGTTAGTTCTGTTGTGGTAGATATGGTCACCGTGTGTGTATTTACATCTCTCAATTGAATTGGGTTGATTTGGAGAACTGGAGTTTGTTGGTGGTCTCGTGGGGCCTTGATGGTTGAATTGGTTTGATTTGAAGAACTGGGGGGTTGGTGGTGGTCCGTACGGGGTAGATGGTGGATGTGGAGGGCTGTCATGGTGGTGGGGTCATTGGATGGTGGCGGTTCTGCACAAGGGTGTGACAGTGCGATGGATTTGGGCAATGTGGCTTGTGAAAAGCTACAAAGGTGTCCCATTTAAATTGTTAGGAATCATGGGGGTTGTTATTTATTAGTGTAGTTTGTCCTTGTTTCTCATCTATTATCACCTATATTTTGAGTAGTCTTTCTTTGTTAGAAACGAAAATTATTCTTGGGTGGTCTATTGCATGAGGCTTCAGACAAATGGGGGGTCAGATGTTTCTGCAACTCAAACAATTTATGCCCGGATGATAATGGAGCAATTTTACTGTTGCGCCAAGGTTCATCCTCTTAAATGATTTTTTTTAAGATAGAAAAAGGTACAATAATTGTGGACAAAAAATCCAACTATTGGTACAAAAAAGCTTAAAAACAGAAACTCACAAAGCAAGACCAACTTCAGACAGAGTCCCTTTCAACTACATGTTGCAATCGAATTTTGGTGGATAAAGAAGGAAGGGGTATCCTGAAGCCCTTTGGTTTATGCTTTCACTTGGATCACTAGGTTTGAATACTGGCAGTGGTAGCATCACATTTTCACGTGGTTTTAATGGAGTGATGTTAATAAAAACAAATGGAACTGACTAAATAGCGAAGCTTGATAAGTGGGATTTATAGAAATGGCACCAAATGCTTTGGGCAAGGTTCCAGAGTTGAGTGGGAGAGTACACTTTTGTAAAGTTTGAAGTATGCATGCATGATTTAATTTACTGTAGTTTGAGACACTAAAAATAACTTAATGAGGGAACTTTTGTCTAACAAATAATGGTTTTGTAATTCTGCTTTTGCACCGTACTTGATGCATGGTCAAGCAATTCAATGTTTTGATCATTGTTGACCGTGAGAGTGTTCATGTTTCACTTGCTTAACTACTAATGTCTGCTAACTCTGTTAGATGCCATGCAGAATTTCTTGGTTCATTCCTTTAGTATATTCATCGTCTTCTTTTACTTGCATATGGCAAAATGTGTTGAAAATATTGACACGTCATATGCCATAATATTCCATGTCTCTTCCCTTAGGAAGCTTCGATTTCTATAAATGCAATGGTAACTACTGTTATGCTTTTTGCCTTATTTTTCTTTTCCCTAGAAACAATGATCAAAAATTCGTTTGGGTGCATTGTTTTGGTCACCTTGGAAATAAAAACATTTTGACTTGTTTTAAAAACATTATTTTTTCAAAACACTGGTTAGACTAAACCAAAGCATCTTGAAATATTCTGAAACAATTATGTAAAAGCACTGAAACACTTCAAAACATCTCAAAATATTATGACACACCGGACTTTCGATTCCATAACTGATTCGTTTTGATCTCTATGAAAACGGAAACATTTTGGCTATTTTGAAACGAAATTTTGATCCTTGCCTAAAAATTGAAATTTAGAATCAGCTTGAACATAATGCATGATCACATTCTGTCATCAGATTTGGTGGTTTGTTGTTCAGTGTCAGTAATTGTTGATAACTTTGAAGATAGAAGAACTGAAGTGCTCTATGATTATATCGAAGTACTGAAGTGCTCTAAATTATATCAAACAAGAACTATGGAATTCTAGATGCTACACGCCTATAACAATTGTGGTGGTGTTATTTTTCAAAACATTCCACTGGCTTCTGTGTGGATCATGTTTTTAAAAGTTCCATTCTTGAAATAAGGTCCAAAGTGTAGAGGAACAAGTTAGAGCTGCAGCTGAGCACAAACTTGGAGTTGCTAATCAGAGCATTACTGCTGGCTTCTTTGACAATAACACAAGGTAAGTTTGAGTATTTGTAAAGATGAAGATTGGGAAATTTTGTGGCTGTTAGAAAGCACACTTGATCTTTGCTCATTAGATTTTCTTTAATGCAATTACAGTGCTGAAGATCGAAGAGAATACTTGGAGTCCCTTTTCCGGGAGTGTAAGAAAGAGGAACATACACCAGTTTTGGATGATGATGCTTTAAATTATCTTATAGCCCGCAGGTATGTCTGGTTTTAGTTTTATACAAGCTATTTGTCCACCTTTATTATTGGTGTTCAGTAACTAACTGTGATGGTGGGATCCATAGAAGCCCTTCACCTTATGCAATTTCTTAAAACATTTACAATGCAATTGAAAATGACTGAGGCTGGTGCAATGGCATATCTTCAAGATCGGGATTCTTGAGTGGATGCATGCAGTTCTGAATTTTACTTTTTTATACATAAGTAACAAATTTTATTAATAATAAGAGATAGGTAGGACAATAATAGAGTATGGATGAACAAGTAGTCCAGTCCATAAGCTAAACAGTCCCATAAAGGATTACAAGCATAAAAACATGAAAACTTGTCTAACAGCCACAAATAATAGACCAACTCCCCAAAATGCCAAAAAGAGTAATGTTCGCAAACTCCTTAGTAATTGATACCCAAAAGAAAGCTATGAAATGGATACGATTCCATAACCCCTCAACTACCTCGCATTAATTATCAAAGATTCTTGCATTTCTCTCCATTCAAATCACCCACATAGTTGCAAAAATTGAACACTCCCAAAGAGTGACTCGTTAACTGTTCTTTCCAAGACCTTGGAAATCCATTCAAAAGATACAATCAATAGATCTAGGAGCCACCCATGAATTTTCAGCCACCTCAAAACATTTGTTCCACAAAGACCAACCAATCGGGCAATATAAAAATAAGTGATCCACTCTCATATAGTCCTTCCTATACACAACACACTATTGTAGTAATAGCACTTCATTTGTGTTAATCCATGAGCAACCACCCATGCGCGTATTTGCACTTTCAAAGGCACTTTGGCCTTCCGAATTTTCAATGATGGATAAAAAATTGGGGTAGAAAAATTATCAATCAAAGAATCCAAAAAAGATTTACAAGAAAACACACTCATATAATCAGGTACCCAACATATTTTATCCATGGAATCATAATGTAAAGATACATGACAAAGCAAAGAAAGGAGACCAATTTTAAAGTTTCCCTATCATTAAGATTCCTAGGAATCCAAAATTCCGAGACATTCGATAAGAGTATGAACCAATCATTGAAGCAATATGAACATGATAGCACAAAAGATTGTAAAGACGAGGATATAAACAATCACATAATGACTCCCCAATCCACAAATCGTTCTAAAATCGAACTTTTTTCTCGTTACTCACAATAAATTTGGCCCTCTATGAAAAAGAGATGAATTTCCATGTTGTAAACCATATTTACTTCTAATAACTTAAGAAGCACGGATACTTCATTTTGGACAGTGTTGGTGTCGAACACGTCTGGGACACGGACACGCTTCGGATATGTTAAAATGAGTGTCCGATTTTTTTATTAGTAAATTTTTTTTAGTACATGTTTTGGACACGTTGGGACATATTTTGAGATTTATTTTTATGGAAAAGAGTTCTTATTGTTCTTGATGATGTGGATGAAATGGACCAGTTATATGCAGTACTAGGAACTTGGGATTGGTTTCACCCGGGAAGTAAAATAATCATAACCACTAGACAAAAACAACTCATAGAGGCTCACAAAGATTTCATGGTGCAAGAGGTTAAGAAACGTAATGATGAAGAATCATTTATGCTTTTCAATTTGCATGCCTTTGGGCAAATAATCCATTTGAAGGTCAAATTGAGCAATCAAGAAAGGTAGCGTGCTACTGTTGTGGGGTTCCTTTAGCTCTCAAAGTGGTGGGTTCTTCCTTATCTGGGAAAAGCATAGATGTCTGGGAAAGCGCAGTGAAGAGGTCAGAAGTCATTCCAGACTTGAGAACTTTTCAGAAAATTTTATAATTAAAAGTTATTTTTATAATTTTAAATGAATGTGAGTCACAATAATAATATAAAAGAAGTTATAATCATTACATTGAATATAGGACATGAATTTAATATAATTTTGGATATGTATACGAACTTATATACAAATGAAATAGTCTTTTAATATGAAAGTAATGTGAAAAAAAATAGGATTACAAAATTGAAACTCTTGGAATTTGATGAAAATTAGTATTGCGAAATAGAATATTTTTTAAAGTAAAAGTTGTAGAAGTCATTGATTATTGAATTATGGATGTTAATGTTGAACATGTATCAATATATCTTATATTATACTTTTTATGCAATGATATCATGATGCAAATTTTTAGAATTAGGAAAATAATAAATTAGAAGATTATTATGATAATATTTTTATTTTATCACATGATATATATATATATATATATATATATATATATATATATATATAATACATATTATTTAACGTATCGTTAACATGTCTGTGTCTTACTTTTTTGAACAATTTCGTGTCGGCGTGTCCGTATCCCTGTCCTGTATCCGTGTTCATGCTTCTTGACTAATAACCATGTGGCACAATGAATTTTACTCCATCAGAAACTTCTAAATTCATTTCATAGCTCTATTCTGGCCTTCAAATTTTTCACCGAAAGACCACCCTTAATTCTAGGTCTAGACACAACCTCCCAATCAAATGATCTGAATTACCTTCATCACTGCCCTCCTATAAAAAATTGTTCATCATCCCTTCAATCCTTCTTGTCACCTAATGAAGGCATCTTAAAGAGAGAATAAATTGGAATACTAGCCAAGACCAACTGAACTAATGCAAGTCTTCGTTCTCTAGATATAAAAGTTTTCTTCAATTCATCCAACTTTTTCCCAATTCTCGCAATAACCGGATCCCAGAAACAGATAAAGGGTTACCACATAAAGGAAGTCCCAAAGACTAAATTTAGGGGCCAATATCCTGCCAACCTAATAACCTTTCTCCTGCATGGAGTTAATCTCAACAGTCAAACTTTTATCCATATTGACCTTAAGCCCAGATGTCACACTGAACACATCAATAAACCCTTTTTCCCCCAAAAAAAAAAAGCTCACTCACCCTGATATCTTGGTTTGGTAGACAAGTTGTGTTTCACTGTACTGCTCTATCTGGAACCATAATACTTCTTGGTTGGAGCCCAACCATATAGAAGTACCATTTCTTTAATAGAATGATGCATGTTTCATGTTTACAGTGCAGGGGCTGTTACACTATGTTTGCCTTGCTTGTTGTTCTCTTGTAGATTAAGATCTTTGTTCTCTTCCATTCCAATTTCTTAGAATGTTTTTACCCTTGATGTTCTAGTGCAATTTACTAATTAGCTTTTACTGTGGCAGTGAGTCAGAGATTGATATATTTGAATCAGTTGACAAACAAAGGCGGGAAGAAGAGCTGGTAGGCATATTAGTTTTTATGGGCATGCTACTGATTGCTGATCGCTTCTGATACATTTGTTGGATTTATGGCTGATTACTTCTTAATTGAAGTGGCATAATAGTAATAAACTTAAATTCTGCAGGCAACCTGGAGGATGTTGACGTCGGGACATGAGACAAATTGTTCTGATCCTGTATCTCTCCTGCCTTCTCGGCTTCTAACATACGAAGAATTAAAACCATTCTATGAAGCAATGAAGATTTCTGAAGTACCAAAGCCTGGATTGGTATCTAATGCTGGCATAAAGCGAAAGAGTGAAAATCTTGGGGGCCTTGATACCCAACAATATGGAAGGGGGAAACGAGCAAGAGAGGTGGGTTTGTTATACATGTTTTTCGCAGAATGTGTTCATGCTCAATGCCATAGCCTGCCCTTTATAAGCATTGCTTTTTTTGTTCCTAAGTAATTGATTGATACTTGAATATGTATGATCTTGTCCTTTCGTTTTAATATATTTCTTGATCTTTTACTTATTTAGGTGCGCAACTATGAAGAGCAATGGTCAGAGGAAGAATTCGAAAAGATGTGTCAAGTTGACTCCCCTGGATCCCCTAAAGTGAAGGAAGAAGTGATGGAAAAGAGCTTGCCAACAGTTGTGAGTGGGTCTATTATGGCCATTGGTGAAACAGAAGCACCAGCACCAGCACCAATCAAACTGCCTCAACAACCTTCTGTGGAGCCTCCAACACAACAAAGCAAAGAGGTTACACCACCATCTAAACGGGGCCGAGGAAGGCCTAAAAGAGTGACAACGGTAGTCACTCCATCGCCGATGGTTCTTCCAGTTCCGTCTGGTGCCAGTAATGTTGATGTGGTAAAGGTTTCTAGCAGTCCAACAGTATCGAGTCCTGATTCCTTATCAACTTCTTCTACTGTAAAGAGTATAACTGGAACCAGCCATCAATTTGGTGTATTTATTCCTCCTAGCTCCCAGTCGATTTCTCCCCTCTCTTCTATGGTTCCTGTCTCTCAGTCTATTGCTATACCTTGCCCTTCCCCATCTGTGCAAGTCAAAGGAAGAGGTCGAAAGACTCAGAGTGGGGCAGAAATGCCTCGGCGTAGAGGGAAGAAACAAAGTACAACACCACCAACTGTTCCAGTTCTTCCTGCACCAGCTGGAACAGGCACAGAATTGGGTTCACAGAGAGGAGTGGTGTCCAGTTCCTCATCAGCCTCTGCTCCCGATTCTGTTTCTGCCTCTCCTACTGTAAAGGATATTAGTAAGGTGGCTGAACCAATTTCCCCCATTGTTCTGGTTCCTCCTGCTCCTTCTGGAACCAGCAAAATGGATATCGGATCACAGAGGGGACCAGTTTTCTGCTCTCCTGTGGTCTCTGCTACTTCTGCTATGACTGGAATCTGTGGAACTGTGGATGCTCTTGGTTTAGGTAATGCTTCTAGCTCTAAGCCAATCCCTCCATTACCTTCTGTCGCCCATGGCGCTCAATCTATACTTCCTTCTCATTCTGTTCCTGAGCAAGTTGAAATACAAGGAAGTAAAGGTCAAAGTAGAGTTGTGGCACCAAGCCGAAGGGGTAAGAGACAGGATCCTGTAACCCCTGTTATTCCTCCTGATGTTTTAAGTAATCAGCATCCCCAATCAAATGAACCACCACAGAAGAAATCAAGGGTATCAGGGGTGAGAAAGGCCATTACCACAAGAAGTATGCGAGATAATGAAGATCAGAAACTGACAAATGTCATCCATGCACAATTATGTGAAGCCCCTAACCCTGATGGTCTAGCTGGTGAAAATTCAAATTTAACTGAGAAATCAGATATTTCAGTCCACAACACGCAGCAAACGAGTACATCAGCAACAAATAATGTTGCATCCTGGTCCCAAGAAAAGAAGTCTGCCTATTCGGAAAATAAAGTTGATGCCTCACTGGAAATAAAGAATGGAAAAATCTCTACTGAAAATGAAGCATCTCAAAGTCTTGCAGATCTTACTGTTGAACAAGTCCATGCTGCTGATGCAAAAGTTTTTACTCCTGGGATAAACAAGGTTTCACATGAAACTCCCTCAACAGAACCTAAAATTGACGGGGTTTTAGGAAGCAGCAGAGAAGATGCCCCTGCTTTAACTGCATCAAATAATACGTTCATTGAGGTTACAGTGAAACAAAACTTGGATGATAAAACCTCTCTGGCTTCATCAACTTCAGGAAGGACTCCAGTTTGTGATTTTCCTGTTGAGAAGTGTGGAGGTCATTTTGAGAAGGAAGGTGGTGGAAATGCAGAAGAGGAGAAAACTCATGTGATGGGCAAATCTGTTGCTCCAAAGCCCGTGGTTTGTGAACCTGAGAGCAAAGAAACTGATAAAGAACATTGTCACGACAAGTGTGGAGAGAATATTGAAGCTCAGAAACTGACTGATATAGCTCAGGTACAGGCATGTCAAGTCCATATCTCTGATGGTTTTACTGGTCCAGATTCTAAATCAATTAAGCAATCAGATTATTCTCTACAAAACAAGCAGGAAACAAATCCATTGGCAGCAATTGATTTCGCATTTATGTCCCTGGGAAAGAAGTCTACGCATGTAGAAGTCCAAGAAGTTGATGCAACAACAAAATCACAGGATAGAATTTTGTCTACAGAAATTGAGACTTCTCAAAGTTGTGTGGAAGTTGTCTCAGAACAAGTATATACGGCTGACATAAAAGATGCTGCTGCTGTAATAAAGGAGGTTCCTTGTGAAACTTCCTCGTCAGAAGCTGTTATTGATGAGTCTTCTAGGAGTGAAGGTGGGGATGCCCCAAATTTTCCGGTCTCAAGTAACACCTTAATTGAAGTGACTGTGAACCAAAGTTTGAATAATAAAGCCGATCCATCTTTGTCAACTTTGGGATCTAATCCAGTTTGTGATCTTCTGATGTGTCAAAGTCAATCTGAGATGGAAGATGGTGAAAGGGTGGAAGATGAGAAAAATTCTGTCATGGGTGAACCCATTGCTCCCAAGCCCAATCTTAGTCGATCTGAGGGCCAAACAACTGACAAGAGCCAGTGCAATGAGGAGAAAAATCCTGTTATGGATGAATCTGTTGGTCCCAAGCCACAGTTTAGTGAATCGGAGGGCCAAAGGACTGACAAGAGCCATTGCAATGAGAAGGGCGGAGAGGATGAAGCTGAGAAACTGGAAGACATTGTCCAGGCACAGGCATGTGAGGTCCATGCCCCTGCTGGCTCTGCTAGGCAGGATTCAAAGTCAAGTGAGCTATCAGATTATCATGCTCAATGCAGACAGGAAGCAACCTCAGGAGCTGTAACAGATGCTGCAGCCATCTCCCTGATTGAGGAGCCTGCCTATTTAGAGGTCCAAGTCAATGCACCAGTGATATCAAAGGATGGAAATCTCTCTACAGAAAGTGAGGTTTCTCAAACTTGTGAAGATCTGGCCACAGAACAAAGTAATACTGGTGATCTTACTCCTGCAATAACAGAGGCTCCATGTGAAGCTCCCTTGTCAGAAACAAAAATTAACGAGTCTTTAACGACTGAAGGTAGAGTGGTCCAAGCGGTACCTTTACCTAGTAACACCACCATTGAGGTAACTGCAAACCAAAGTTCTGATAATGAGATACATTCAGGTTTATCAACCTCAGAAATGGCTCCAGTTTGTGTTCTTCCAGTTGAAAAGTGTGAAAGTCAATCTGGGAAGGAAGGTGCTAGGGTTCTTCCAAATATTGTTCTGGATAAATCCGGTTCTCCGAAGCCCGATATTTGTGAACTTGAGAGTGAAAGGAAAGATGTTGTCTCTGTTTTGGACATTGATGATTCAAAGCAGCTTATTGACGAGTCTATTGGCTGTGGCAGTGACACTGCCCGGGATGTACCTATTTCAAGCAAGAGCTTGATTGAGGTCATGGAGCCGAAATGTTCAACTTTGTCAACTTCGGAAACAGGCTCCAGTTTTTGAAATTTCAGTGGACAGGTCTGAGGATCAATCTGGGAAAGTAGATTTGGAAAAGCAAGAAAATGTAGACCCTGTTCTGGACTAGACACTTTCTGGGGGACCTGCGGTTGATCAAAGTTCCGGGCAAAATTCCATCTCATCTTCATCAACTTTGGAAACAGCAGCACCATCTTTGGACATTCCAATGGACAAGTCTGATAATCAATCTGAGAAAGAAGATACAAAAGAATAATGTTTGATGCTTCTTGATCGAAGTACCAAAGCATCAAACATTAGGTTTGTAATGGGAATGTGTACTACAGCAGATGCAAAAACTACTAGAGCTTGTAAAAAGCTCTGATACATTAATGGCTTTCTGATACATTAATTATGTGCAACCTTGTTAAAATTAGGGCGAACTCCCTGCTTTTTTAATGTTTGTAATGCAGGTCTTTTGATGAACTCTCTGCCTTATTTAAACCATGCCTTCGATTTGAGCAAGGGATTTCTGAGAAAATTCCCAAAGTTTCTTTTGTCCTAAATTAACCCCCCCCCCCCCCCCCCCCCCCCCGGGTCGGATAATACCACTTTTCAAGGTTACTAGTTATAACTATCCACGATGAACCGGAACATTTCACGACAACCGATTGTATCAATCAGGAATAATCTCAATTAATTATAATTTTACCAAAGTTATAACTTGATTTTTTGAAGTTATATTTTTTATGATCTGTTATAACATTTTAAAATCGATCACAATTTTTTCAGTTGTAAATTACACTCTGAAAATGTAATATAAGGAATAATTGGATCTTGCAACATTCTCGCTCATTACTACTTCAAATTATTTGGATGAGAGTTGAGAATCGGATTGCAAATATTGATCTTATATCAATTGAATCGGACTCAAAATTAGTGTGTTGGTGTTGATATGATTAGAAAATCATTTACTTAATTTTATGGACCACATTAATGAGCAAGTCATGTTAATAACATATTATTCCAAATGATTAAATAGATAATTTGAATTAAAATTAATTTATGCTCAATACAATTTCACATGATACTAGTCTAATACGAACATAGTCGCGGGTCAGCCCAAGACCTATCCCAACCCAGAAAGCTATCTCATCCTTTTTTAATCCTAACTCACTCCCGTAACCAAACACTCTCAAACTCATCCACAAACCCTAGACACTCTCTCCTCGTATAAAAACCCCTCTTTCCCCATCCAGGGTTTCACTCAGTTCAACCTCAAGCTCTCATTTCTCTCGTATCTCTTCAAAACCCTACCTATAATATTACCGAACAACCAACCATGGCTGAGAGAGGCGGAGACCGCGGTGGCTTTGGTAGAGGCTTCGGAGGCAGAGGGCGTGGCGGAGACAGAGGCGGCAGAGGAGACCGTGGCGGCAGAGGAGGCCGCCGTGGCCGAGGCCGCCGCGAAGCCGACGAAGAAAAATGGGTCCCAGTTACCAAGCTCGGCCGGTTGGTCAAGGACGGTAAGATCAGATCCCTAGAGCAAATTTACCTCCACTCACTCCCGATCAAAGAGCACCAAATTATCGACACTCTGGTAGGACCATCTCTCAAGGACGAGGTCATGAAGATCATGCCGGTCCAGAAACAAACCCGGGCCGGTCAACGTACCCGGTTCAAGGCTTTCGTCGTGGTCGGTGACGGAAATGGCCATGTAGGGTTGGGGGTGAAGTGTTCGAAAGAGGTGGCGACGGCGATTAGGGGATCGATAATTCTGGCGAAGCTGTCCGTGATTCCGGTGAGGAGAGGGTATTGGGGGAATAAGATTGGGAAGCCTCATACAGTGCCTTGTAAGGTCACCGGAAAATGTGGGTCCGTCACCGTCCGGATGGTGCCTGCTCCCAGAGGTGCCGGGATTGTGGCGGCGCGTGTACCCAAGAAGGTGCTGCAGTTTGCTGGGATTGAGGATGTTTTCACTTCGTCTCGTGGCTCCACCAAGACTCTTGGAAATTTCGTCAAGGTTTGATTGATCTACCCTCTTTACCTGAATATTGATACCTTAAATCCCAGGAATTAGTTGTAATTAAGAATTGCCTGCATGTTAGAGCATATCTCTAGTATAACTGGTAGCATGCATATATTGTTGATTTTTATTTTGATTATTATTGTTCTCTTGAAGTCCTCATAAGTATTCATCAAAAGTTCTCTCATGCTTTTGTAATGCTGGGTTTTTATTGAGCACTTTTGGAACTTCACTGTGACTGATAATTGTTATGTATTCAGGTGTATAATTAGTGTGGATGGATATTTGGAGGCCCACTTATTATCCAATGACTATGATTTCTATAGCACTTGAAAGTAAAGATCAATCCACCACAATAGTGCTAAAATGATTCGTCTCCATTGCCCCTCTTTCCCCGGGGGAAAACATATGATTCTGTTGTCTAAATGTTTGGACTACAAGGATATCATAATTACAACAAAACTATTTGTTAAGAAATTCTAGAAACACTTGTTATGTTTTCATAGCATGCTTTTAGCTGTACAATATTCTCTGATTTATCGGTGGAAAATATGATTAAATTGCCACCAAAAGAAACATGAAAGTTCCCGTCTCTTGTCAAATGCAAAACATTTTGGGATCATTCACACGTCAGTGTCACGAATTGTTATGAATTCAGACGGGCATATATTTATCTATGTATTCTTTTGCATGTGTTTTTGAATTGGGTTGTTAACTAGGGTAGGGTATTAATTTGTTGGAAAGACATACTTTTTTTGTTGAACATGGAATCTTGAGTGTGATTCTGTGCATGTATGTGGATTTAGGTGTGGGTGGTCAACTGGTCATTATGGAAATTCTTTACATTCATATTGGTTTTTTACGGCATCTAAATACAGATCGAAGTGTTTTACTGGTGTTTGTATCTAATGTCATGTCTGTTATCACTTTTTCTCTTGAAATAGTGGGGATATAACTGTGATTTATGTGCATCTTGATATTTATAAAAGTTGTTAGTTTGAGCTGGGAAGCTGAAATCTGATTGCCTATCATGTCAGATTTTCATTTTTTTTGGCTGTTGGAGAATTTTATTATTTTTTGTTAATTTAAGTGAACATACCTTCTGTGCACACACGATATATAGTTCAAAGAAAAAGTAGGAAAATGTAAAAGTAATTTTACATTCTTCAATTGTTGATATGCATATCTTTTTCCATGCCATAGTATTGTATGAACTTCAATCTTTTTGAGTGCCCAGTTACATTTTCTTTATCAGAAAAAAGTAGAAGCTGTTCAGTTTTGATTTGACGATTAAGAAATGATGTGGTTAGTACTTGACTTGCCCCAGTTCATGCGGCTATGAGCAGAAATCAATAAGGTAAAAGATGCGGTGACTAACCAAAATTTAGGAGTGAAGAACCATGGAACTGTCTAGATGGAATTCTAGAAGATGACTGTATATTAAGGGCAGCTTGTTGTTCTGTAGGATTTAGAGATGTAAGTGGATGTCTAATGCATTTGATCTGTGCAGGCAACTTTTGATTGTCTGCTGAAGACTTATGGGTTCCTTACTCCAGACTTTTGGAGCGAGACTCGCTTCACAAAATCTCCATTCCAAGAGCACACAGATCTGTTGGCAAAGCCGACTAACAAGATTGTTTTCAATGATGATGCTGCTGAGAGGATTGAGCCTTGATATGTGTTCTAGGTTTTAATAATAGTGCGAAGTATGTTTTGCTAGGACTTTCCATCAAAGAACTCAGATTGTTTGAATTTAATCCTCTCTTTCTAGGGATGTTTTGTTGCTATCATTTTCGGACATGTTCAGATGGTTCTTTAAGATTTGGACTAAAATGTTTATGCTTGCTTATTTTTAAGGAATGAGAGTTTTGTATGGGTTGAAATGTTTGTTGCAAGTTTCTAGGAAACATTATTTGGATGCCCTCCTCGCCCGATTTTGTTGGCTGCAATACTTCAGTGGACATAACTATTTCATTGTTATTTCTGCTTGTCAATAGACTCCATGCACATCCCTACTGGAAAAATCTGCCAAACATCAGTGATCCATGGACAGTGAAAATTGATGTTACATAGTTTCCTCGTCTACCCAACAAATTGGGCATGCAGAGGATTGCAACATTTTTCTTTCCAGAGATTCCATTTAGTACCGAGTTCCTATGATATCTTTCACATGAAAATTCTGACAGTTGGAGAAGTCAGCAGCTTCCATATAAATCCTTAGAGGTCCTCTGGTACCAGAAAATCAAAGGACATCCTTGATTAATCTCTTCTTGATTTAGTCGATGGAGGTTGGTTATTCACGTTGGAATTAAAGTATTTATGAATAATTTGTCTTTTATGGCCTGATTTTAAGGGATTGTTAAGATTTAAACTCATGAAATTTAAGTTTACAGTTTATTTTTGTTATCACTTGATTTAGCATTCGGATTGATATTCATTCTTTATTCATATAGGAAGGTGGCAAACATCCCACAAAAAAACTTGTCAGTATCAAGGTAACGGTGTGGTTCAGGACAAACCTTTATTAATGCATGAGATTTTGGTTACAAAAAGTGCTTCAGTCGCTGGTAACGACTTGACTCGAGTTTCTGTTGTTGGATTAAGTGAGAGCCGAAACCAAGGCTCTTTGCTACGCTCTATAAATATTTGTACGATTTTTATGAATTTTGGGTGTGTTTGAATTCAGCCTCTCGTTAAGTCTTCATTGAAAGATTGTACTCGTATCCCTGAGGGCCAACCCCTTTCTCTCTCCTCTGGTTATCTTACTACATTGCCTCCCTTGAATCCTTTTTCCAACTGTGCTTTTACTCTATCAAAAGCTAGCTGTTATGGCACCAATGTTCTTGTTGAAATTAACAGGATATTTAAAAATTGTCGAAGTATATGAAGGAATGGCTTGTATGGGTGCCTTAATTGGACGTTTTCTTTAAGCTCGGTTTAGCATTTTCACAAGTTTTCTCTTTCATCCTGCCCAAAGCTTGTCTCTTTGATCTTCTCCATTCGGTGCTGATGTGCCCAAAATTAACTGGGTCAGGCCCAATAGATTAAGTAGGCCCAAGTCAACTAAAGAGCGATCCAAGCCTACTTTGCCAGTCCAACTCAGTTTAGGATCTAAGAAGTTCGGAGAGATAAGAACACATGGGAGAAACTATCGGCATACACACTCATGGAAATCCAATCCTAACTTGCTTGTACTTACCAAATGGAATAGTGCCCTCTCCCTCATGTCACCGCCTCTCCATACTTATATAATGTAAGCCCTCTCTACATAGAGGGCATGACCTTGAGGCCTCTACACTTTGAGATCTCTACACATACTACACCTCCCAACACATATTGCTTCTCTCTCCTCACTATTGTAATACTCCAGAATATACTCTCCTGGAGACTTTATTCATCAATAAAACATCATCCGCCACCGCTGTCGTTCCTGAAAGTAGAGTAAGTTACTCGAACTGAACCACTATAAATCTGTGTGTTTTGCTTTTATTTACTATTTTGTCTTTGATTGTCTATTTATTGTTCATTAATTACACTCTTACATATACTCGACTATTAATTTTACACAATACCAATTTATGCATCATCAAATGACAACCTAGGAATTTCTCTATTCTCTAAAACATAAGAAAAATATTTATTCGGGTTCATGTGTAGACCAAATACTTGGTATTACTGATTCACTGTATCTACTAGGTCATAGCAATTTGACTTTGATACCTGAGAAGACAGACCAAATCGTTTGGAAACAACAAATGAGAAACACTGCAACATATGTTATTAAGTTCTAATTTTGTGACATTACCACAATAAAAGAAATTTGGTGGCAGAGGGCCATCTTGTACATGATTTTTATTTTTCCATAATTTCCTGGTGGAATTGAAAACAAAAAAAAAGGCAGTTTTAGCCTCTTGGTTTTGTTGATTATAAGAACAAGCCTTATATTTTGTACATAAGGGAAGTTTTGGGTACTAAATTTGAAATTTTTGAGAGAAACATGGCATTGTAAAACCGACGTCAATTTTCAAGCACGTGCAATTGAGTTTCTATCAGCTCAGTCAAAATTTTTAACAAGTTTTCTTTGATCATAAAGGTTACTTATATCTCTCCAAAATATAGATATATTAGTTATAACCCGTATTTGAAGGTACGGTAAAACATAAAATTTGATTGCTTAAAAAATTAATCCTACTTTACTAAATAATAATTTTTTATTTCTTCATTTATTTGATTACATCATTTAAAATTAATTTCTATCGATTATTTTTTTAAAAATAACATCAAATTTTCTCAAAATGTATAACTCGATAAATTTTTTTCAACACGTGTACATTATTGTGTATGAACAATGTATGAAACAATAATTATGTTAAATTACAAATTAATCAAATATTAAATGATTAAACATGTGATAAAATTGGGTGATGGAATAATTTTTTTTTTGGGGGGGTGAACTATGTTTGAGATAAAAATTCAAACTCCTAGGTGTTTTATTATATATATAAATACATAATGACACAAATATAGATATATAGATAAATAATGTGTTTCAAAAACAACTCACCGGAGAAAATAAAAATTTCTCTTTTTACACAACCAACATGGGTAACAATTGATACAGTTATATACTAAAAGTTTGTCTTTTTATAATGAAATTCAGTTTATTATGTAAAGAAATTTCTATTAAGAATTTGTATGAGCAAAATGTTTGTATTATATCAAATATACGATTTATACGCAAAATATCAGATTACTAAATTCTTATATGATATAAGAAAAAGTTCATAACCTTAGATGGAATTAAATATACTATCAGCGTGATTATAATGAAATCTTCTAGCATAATTTTTCTTAACTATAGGAGACTATTTAATGTTTTCGATTGTTGTACTAGTACATTTATAGTGTATTGAACAAGACCATTATTGCGGTTTTTTTTTTATTAGTTAAATAAGAAAATAAATACTTCATAGTTATTATGATTGTTAAACTAATAATCTTGAGATATTTAATTGACATGTACATATAATAATTATTACTTTAATTCATCAAATAGTGAGATTTATATTTGAAGGCATATGAGATCAATAATAAATTTTTAGTACACTAACTTATTATTAATGTACCGTATGATATTTATTCTGGGTTGGATATAAGATTCATAAACTCATTAAAAGCTTGACTTTTATTTCTACTTGGGGTCTCTACTGTAACTTATAAATTTACACTCTTGCTTGTTCTCTTAGTCATAACATTTACGGTCATAATTAGAGAGAGAGGTGCGAGAGAAGAAAATTTGGAGGTTTACAGTTCACACTACATTCAAATTATGATGTGGAAGAATATACGGTAGAAGATCATGAGGTGCTACGAGTTTGCTGTTTGATCTGTATTTGTCTTCCTTCGTACGAATCTACTAGTACAAATCCACTAGTCAAAGGTAAACTCTAATTTTGGAATAAATTTTTGTAATCAATTATACACGTCATCAACGAATCTTGGAACTACGGTTCCAACAATCACAAAAGACACATGTCACACTCTTAACATGCGTTATTATTAATCAAATAAGTAACTAGATAACATAAAAACATATTACATATTGATTTGCAATATTCAGTCTATTGGGGGCGAGATATTATAAATTTTCCCTCACGATTAAATACATGAGTTTCTGTACAATACTTCAAAGGGGTGAATATGTTAATTAAAATTTCGTTTGGATAACCACCAATTTTAACTTATATCTATTACAATTACCTCTTCACAAATTACTTTAACAATTAAGTATGAGAACCGCTTAATAAGAACATAACATCAAACGCACAGTGCACGTGTGTGTTTCAAAATGAAAGTGTGTATGAAAATAAACAATATGAATAGAAATAATTTGTTGATATGGAAACTCTTCTCTGGAAAAACCATAGAAAACTACTCATGCTTCACTAAAGTTTAATCCACTATTCCAATGTCAATTTACAAGTACTTGATTTTTATATCTTAACCAATATTATTGTTAGACGTTTATTTCCTTCAATTTTTTTCTTTTTTTTTAAAGTGGGAGTAGAGAAGGATCAGAGTTCTTTCCATTAATAGATCTCTCCGTCGAAACTCTTTTCGACATTATGGATAACTTTACTTGAACTGCCCGTCGCATGATTCGTTTAGATCTCGGGCAATGAGATAAGATACATGGTATTTTTAGATAAAATTTTTTAGCAAATTTGGCTACTCAGTTGCTATTTTGGACGCGTGTATCATACGAGCCATTAAATATGCGATACTTGTCTTGTTTTGCATAAAAAAAAATTGTAATTCAGGAAGGTTTAGTGCAAAAAATTTAAATTTGAGGGAGGTTCTCCACCACACACCCAAAGAACAGAGGGGATTTTTGTATTTAATATTTTTTTTTTAACATGTTGGTCACCTATTTAAACCATCTCTTTCTCCGACTACACATATTCTCTCTCTTTTTTGGATAAATTCCATAAATGCCCCTTAACTATATAGTCTTTATTTTATATTACCCCCTCAACTTTCAATTTTTTTAATTTATCCCCTTGAATATTTAAACTATTTTAATCACCGCCTTTTTGTTAAAATCAACCATTAAATTAGAATGAAACCCAAAATATGACCTGCACATAGCAATTGGTGGGGGGAAGGGGGGGCATTTCTGGCACATAAAATTCTATGTAAAGTTGACACCAATTTTTTCTCCCATTTTCCTGATGCTCTGTTACCTAGACTTCAAAACAATTGACTAGGTATTGTAAGAAATATAGCAATGGAGGTGAAAAAAAGGGAGATAAATGGAGTTAAAAGGCTGCAATGGTGTTGTTTTAGTAGGATAACAAGGAATCTAGGTCAAAGAGGGGAGGGGGGGGGGGGGGTACTGTCACTGTGAGAGTTATTCTAGCATGATATAAAGGAAGCCATGGATGTTTATTACCATTGTGGGAGAAGAGTAGTAATGAAGACCTCTGACTGATCATGTTTATGGGAATCGATCATGGAAACTTAATTTGCAAAAAAATAATAATTTTATGATGGATGTGTAAAAATTTATCAAGATCGATCATAGATTAGCATGATTAATCCTCTTTGATATTCCTAAAAGCTTCTCACCCTCAAAGTGGTAATCTCTTCCCCAAATACTAGTAACCGCACCCATAAAGTGGTAAATTGTCTAGAAAGTAACAATTTCACCCAAAAAGTAGTAACTTTACCAAAATAAGTAATAACCATATCTCAAAAAGTTGTAACTACACCCCCAAAAAGTGATAACCACAACTAAAAAAAATTATAACCACATTCCAAAACATGGTAAACTTCACTCTAAAAAGTGATAATTTCACCCCAAAATTGGCACTGTTCATTAATTTAATTTATAAATGAGTCTTTTACCATCCAAAACATGCACCTGAATGCACATCCCACAAAACTTAGAAGCAGAAATTGTAGGTTGCAGATTAAAAATTGTAGGCCACAGACGAAATACTTACAATACACTAGTTTCGGGTGAAAGACAACATCCATTGTCCTCAATAACTAAGTCCTTTCAGTTTAATTAACTTGAGACTCGATACCCTAGTTCCTAATCACCATGCATTGGTTAGATGAAAAACCAGGGAACCTTACCAGTTGGCACCATAAACGAGTCTTTTACCATCCAAAACATGCACATGAATGCACAACATCCCACAAAACTTAGAAGCATAAATTATAGGCCGTAGATTAAAAATTGTAGGCAACACACGAAATACTTACAATACACTAGTTTCAGATGAAAGACAACATCCATTGTCCTCAATAACCAAGTCATTTCAGTTTAATCAACTTGAGACTCGATACCCTAGTTCTTAATCACCATGTGTCGGTTAGATGAAAAACCAGAGAACCCTACCGATTGGCACCATGAGCAATTTAGATGAAAGGTCTAGATAATAGAGCATTTGAAAAATGGGAGGAAAAATTGCCGCCAACTTTAAATAGAATTCGATATGCCGAAAATGTCCCCACAAGTTGCCATGTGCAGGTGTCACTTGTTGGGTTTCATTTTAATTTAATGGCTCGTTGAGGGAATAAATTAAAAAAATTAAAAGGGTTGTGCTTGAATTCAGACCGAACCAGACTCTTCTTTGTTTGAGCTACTCCCGCTTATAGCAATTACAAAACGGGGGCTCAAGTGAGGGTTTGAAAACTAAGAAGCGACAAACGATAAAGCACAAAAGGGAGAAGAAGCTGGGTCTCTAACTTTGCTAGAATTTGCATTGAAATTCAAGCTTCTTTTGTCGACACGCTGGATGGAGGAATGACAACCCGTGGCTGTGAATCTTCGGATGGTGGCGGAGACTTTATGATCTTGGAGGCCGAATTCCCCAAATTATGCTGAAATGCTCGGCTTCTTCTTAAAAAGCTTAACTTCTTTATTTACTTTTTCAAACGGAGCTTAACTGAAAAGAGTTTCCTCTCTCTAGTTCATTCCTAGCCTTCCTCCTTTCACTTGCTTTCCTACCCCCTATCTATCTTTGGCTTAATATGGGATTGGGCGAGACTATAGCTCAGAGGTATTTATGAAATTTACCTTCTTTTTTCCTAGAGCCCTTAAGGGTTATTACTTAATCACTCGTACTTCTTCATATTTAAAATATTACGCACAGAACTCCTGAAATTTGTTGCTCAAATCTGTTAGTAAATTATATTTAAATTCCTTGAAATTTGTAGGTTTATAATACTTAAACTTTTAAGTTTAAAATATTATACTTAGACCAAAAATACTCCAATCAAAAATAGATTATTAAATATTCTAAAATTTACAACAAAAATTTATGTCCTATTGTATCATTTATTGAAATAAAATCAAAAATAAAAAGTCAATTTTTCTTAAATAATATATAATTATACTATTTATTAGAATAAAACAAAAAAAATAAACAAATGGTCTATGTCATTCATAATAGAACATGAATTTTACAATCAAAATTCATGTTCTATTATGTCATTTATTAAAATAAAATCAAAAATAAAAATTTAATTTTTTTAATTTCATTAGATTGGAATAAAAATTATATTTTTATTTTTAATGTCATTTCAATAAATATCATAATAGAACATGAATTTTGATTATAAAATTTAAAATATTTGATATTTTATCTTTACTTGGTGTATTTTTGGTTTAAATTTAATATTTTAAACTTGAAAAAGTGTTACGAGCGTATAAACTTTAGGAGATTTGTATTTAATATTTTAAATATTAAGGGATCTAACTGATTAAGTGTAAAACCTCAGAGGATTTAAATGTAATTCTTCCTTTTTTATTTTAACGGGCTGGATCACCCCTTCAAACAATCTCTTTCTCCGACTGTACATATTCTCTCTCTTTAGCAGTAATGTATACCTATATATGTAAGTCTATATACTATGCCAGCACGTATTCTTGGGTGGAGAATAAGATTGCCCGCCGTTTCCCACTATATGTATCCTCTGTTGATTACTCAGTCTATATTGGTGCAAACCCAAGTACCCAATTTGAATATCTATTTATATCAAATCTTCGTGACCCTCTAATAGTTCCCCATTTCAGAAGATAGAACTTACCCACCCAAGATTTTTTCTTGGTATCTGCTTCGAATCTTTCCTGAAGAAATTGGTGTTTTGCGTTTTGAATTATCAGAGGTATTTATGGATTCACAGGTGTTGGTTGCTCTTGCTCTCTCACTATTGGGTGGCTTGAGTACATCCATAGGTGAGTGACACTAACCTCTATACTTTTGAATGGGCATACCCAAGTTGCGAACTTGTATCTACGAAATTTTTAGGATAGGTTTGGTTTAATAAATTCTAGTTTCATTTTTTCGACCATTGAAATCTCTGAATCAGTCTTTTTATCTGTTTTATTAATGGCGATTTGGCAATCAAAGTCCATTCTTAGTTGCTGTTGATTTTGTGGTAAAATATTGTGCCATGTTAGTTTCTTATGTCGCTGCTTGTCAAATTTAAGTTCAAGCCCCATGTGTTTCCGTATCTTCTTCGGTTGTTGTTTTTTGCTAGCTTGTTTTGGATTTGAGTGATCCTTTAGGTGTTGATAGCTTGTTATATATTTCAGACGTTGAATTTGGTTTGTGTGTAAAATATTTGAGACTTTGTATTGGTGGTTTTATAGAGTTGCATATATTCAAGTAAGGAACTATTCCAAAACCTGCTGTCATGTCATTTTTTTTTGTTTCAACGATCAGGGTGTCCAAGTTAGCTCATGCGGACCTGGACTAATCTCCTCTTCGATTCGATCAAAGACAAGCTATCCACGCTGGGACTATAGTATTTATGAGAGATAAATTTCTCATGTCCTACCCCAAGGAGTTGTTAAAATTCGAATTCAGATAGGACGTCTAGGTCCCTGTTACCACTTAAGCTATCTTTGGGGTTGTCATGTTTTTTATCTGTCTCAAACACAAAGGAACCAATACTGAACCAATGAAATTGAAATGAGGAGTCTTACTCAAAGCCTCACTCGCAAAATCCAGCTTTGATGGCATGTTAAAGCATCCAACTTAAATTGTTTTGGCAATGAATGGAGACACTTATAAGACTTATATAATAATTTGGGAGGCACAATTATACAGATGAGTGACAAGTTCTAATAATTTTTATTAGTAGAAAATAGATCCAAATCCACTCCTCCGCTAATTCCCATCAATTCTGAGATGCTAGGTTACTTACCATAAATCAAGTGGAATTCATTCTATCCAAGTGGGCCCCTATATATACAATTTGGTTGATTTAGCATTGCAGGAATTAGCATTAGCTGAGATCCCAAATCTGTGAAGAACAAGTAAAAAACTGTGAGTAAATGCTCTATAGGCATATGAAGACAACTTTGCTCAAGGATAGGAGTTGAATAACCTATTGAACCTTATGTAAAATGTACTTTAGAGATGTCCAACATGGTTTTTTTTTTTTTTTTTTAAAGTTTTGTTGGGTGAGATGTCCAAGAAGTTGAAACAACCTTGGAAGTTTACCCCCTTGAAAGCTCGTACCTCATTCACATTGTAGTCTTGTAGGCCCTTTTATTTATGACAACATATTTTTTATTTGTAGTCTGAGACATACATCATTGGTAGTTCTCTATTCAAAGACTGATGAAGGTTTAGAAGGAACAGCTATTCTAGATGCGGCTAGCCGCACAATATCAAAAGAGATTTTGTTCCTTGATGATATACAAGTTAGAAAGGGTCAAGGGTGCACCATGTCAAAAGTTAATATGGTCCAAAAAGAGACGTCAAGCTAATCTAGTTGTCTAAAGGCCCTAAGTGAGGAAGGTGACATATTTGTGGGAACTACTATCGAATTGCCTATTTGCCTCAATAAAAAATAACTAAATACCCTTGGAAAGTCGATGGTCCACTGTTGAATAATGGTAGGGCTTGTGGGTCATGCAAGAAACAAAAATCTTATTGGCAGCCAAATGACACCAAAATGATCATCATAGAAACGTACCCTCAAATGTGACAGGTTGTCAACTCCCTCCCCTTGTGTCTTGGCTCCTCCCCTTGTGTCTTGGCCCAAAGGGAACACTTGGAATAATGAACCTAGAAAATCCCACTAAACATTTTCGGGCCTAGCCAGCCAACAATGGTCCTTTAGCTATAAACGATATGTAACTCAACTCTAGACAAATCGCCATATCAAGTTTCCCCTATGATCCGAACTCTAATGATCATGTCGGCCTTTCCATGTTCTAAGGAAGCTAAAATAATCTAATTGATCCTGAAACACCCTTTTGGGTCACCTAATGTTGCCGGTTGGCCTTGTAGAATCCGTTGGTGGGTAAATGGAGTTGTTGGGGTTAATGACACGGGTTCCCTTTCAGAGCCTTTATTGGCTTGTTTACTCTGTTTTGTGTTACTTAATAGACTAAAACACGCCATATTTCACTTGGGGCGAAGCTTTGTACATTATAAGAGGTAAACTATAGACGCATTGTCTCCCCCTAATCTATAACATACGCAGTTTTTATCCTTTGTAATTAAAACACAAATTTTTAGAGTAACATAGATGTATCCCTTGTACTATAGACCCTCCCAACAACCATCTTCCCCCCCCCCCCCACCCTCCAAAAAAAAAAGCTCCTACCCCCACACAACAGAGTGAAAAGAAAAAGAATACTGAAAATGAAAAGTCAAAAGGTTGTGTAGTCACTTTTTTTCTGATTATACTGTAAAGAGAGCTTCTACCCCACGTCGACTAATTAGGACTACCCAAGATTGGTTTATATACTTAAGAGGCTATCCACTTATAGTCAATTGATTTTGAGTTGGATACTATAACATATTATCAAAGTTAGGCCTTAGGTGGTCAGTGGGTCACGTCTCTTACCCATTAAATTTCCCAGGATGCATACTTGTTGGTTTGTTTAGTGGTCCCATGTGTGAGCTTGGGTAGCACTTGAGGCACGGTGTAAAGAGAGTTTTTAACCCACACTGAATGATTAAAGACACCCAAAATTAGTTTATATTCTTAACGGGCCTCTCTACTCGATGTCAGTTGGTTTCAAGCTAGATGCTCTAAAATGGTATCAAAAATGGCTCTTGGGTGGTCAATGTGTCAAGTTTCTTACTCATTGAATTTCTTGGTATGCATGTTTGTTTGTTTGTTTGCTGCTTGTGAGAGTCCAATCCCACGTGAAGCAGGATGCAAAAGAACTTGTATCCCACATCAAATGATTAGGACTACCACCGGAGGGTAGTTTTATGCTTAAGGGGCGTCTCCACTTATAGTCGACTAGTTTTGAGTTGAATACTATAACACATACTTCCTTTCAGCCCCTAAGGAGAAAATTTTGGCTAAGCCCCTAGTTTTCAGAACATAAAAATGATATTGACGCTACGAAGGCATGTTGCAATAAATTCTTTGGTGTCAAAAAAATAGTTTGTCATTGATTTTTTGCTCCTCCACTTCAACTCAACCACCTACCTCATGCGGAATTTCATTCTCCCCCAACCTTTTTGTATTTTTAAATGATTCTATTTGTTGTGGAACAAACATTTGGGTGTTGGGAGCTTGGTCTTGTGCTTCAAGGAATGAGAAATACATCTCTTTTGTATTGAAAACATGTGGAAACAATCATTTTTCCATTTAGGCAGGAAGATGAAGCATAAAACAGATGCAAACTACTTGTAGGCTAGCTAAATTAAACAAATATTTTTCATTGATAGGAGTTCACAAAGATTTTCCTCCCCAGGTCAGTTGGGTATCTCACAGGGTACAGAAACAAATAATAAATATGTTTTCTTTATTTTCGTCTTTCCTGAAGTTATTGTTTTTTCCAAATAGTTGACTTTCTTCTTTACTTTGGATAGAACACCTTTAGGTGTATGATTTTTCTCCTTAATATAATACTTAAACCAGTATCAGATATCAAATGTGACATATTTCCTCAATGTATATAATTGTGAGTGAAGTTTTTAAAATTATATTCTTCAATATTATAGTCAGGTTCATTGACATATGCTCAGGAATTTGGTCGACAAAACAGTTGCATCATTATTTCCCTTTCGGTTTCTCGTCATATTGCTGCCAAAAATTAAAAATCACCGTAAGGAGATCCTTTCAAGTCATACGATCAATTAACATTGTGAAAGAGTGTCCCATGCACATATTTATCAAGTTTTTTGATCTGCAACTTTTGTGCTATGAGTTTTGTCATAATCTTCGATTGTCTGATTACTTGTGGATTCAGTAGTTGGATATACTAATTCTTGTTGGTGTGGTTTCATAAATTGTGCAATCTAATTTTAGAAGCTTGCATGTTGTGCAGGTGCCCTTTTTGTTGTTCTTAATCAGGCTCCCAACCTGAAGATGCTTGGGCTTTTACAGGTGATGTTTAGCATTGTGTCTCTATTTTTTAAAGCGGAAGGCAATTTTCCCATCTCTCAGAATGCCATTCACTTATGTAGCCATATATTTCCCTGAAAATTAGGGATCAAAATTCCAAAACTCTTATAAATGTGAACAAATATGTATGCTACGAAGAACTTTATCATGTCCATAAATTGACTTTGCTTAACTTAAAAAATCATTTTTACGTTGACTCTATGAGACCAATAAATGATCTTTAGTTTCATTACCAAAACAGAGTGAGAGAACATAGCCAAGGGTTTGAATTTCGAAGAGATTAAAAAAAAACAGAAAAGTTCAAAGAATAGGAAGGAGGAGTCCAGACAATCACAGCTTGGTTCATAGGCACTCACGTCTTGGGAAAGATGCACCATGGATCATCAGGACTGATGGTCAAAAGATCTCTTCAGTCAGTTTCTTATCCATTATAACTTTTGATGTAGAGGAAAATAAATAGAAGACCAAGAGAAATGTGGGCTAGAAATTCTATGGACCCGATTTAGACTGAAAGAATTAGACCACATCCGAGCCCTATGAACCTTACAATATGTGCCAAATGCAAGGTAAGGTCACAACCAAAAGCCAACTAAGGCAGCCCATTCGACAATACTGGAGCACCCTAATGTATAATTGAAAAAGTAGCAGCAAAACTTTTTCTTCATTTTCCAGGGCAAGTCCATGTACCAAACAGGAAACAAATATTTTCATAGTATCATGTATGGCTCAGAATTTGGTCTTCCGCATCTGTTGTTGCTTCCTTAAACCTTTCCTGCACATCGTTTGCATCAATAAGACTTGACCTCTAGATTTCCTCTGAGCAGGGTTTCGCTGCAGGCCTTATGTTGAGCATATCTTTCTTTGACTTGGCTCATAATGCCATAAACTCCATTGGCTTCTTAAAAGGAAATTTATGGGTGAGTGGTCATAATAATCATTGTCCTAAATTAACTGCAACATTGTTTTTTCTGACCCATGACTAACAATTATTGTCCTTTCATTGGCCTTACAGTTCTTTTCAGGTGTGCTTTTCTTCGCAATTGTTGCCAATTTCATCCCAGAACCAACGCTTGCTCCCGTTTCAGATGTGAAGAATAAAAAGGTTGCAATATCTCATAGTGAATGGATTTGCTTTCATATGCATGTTTTTTTGGTACTCTATTTTTGAAAATTGAGTTTGTGCAGAAAAATGGTGATGAAGGGGGCAAGGACATCATGAAAAAGCATCGCCGCCAAGTTTTGTTTAGTGGAATAATCACAGCAATAGGTTCAACTACCCTTATGAACTTTTTTACCATCCATAGTGATTGTTCTTTAAGTTGTTTTATGGTCATTTGAAAGCAATCTAATTGGATTATTTACTTGGTTAAAGTAGAATCATATGTGATTTATCTGGCTGAAGATTTGACCCGTTTATTGAAGCAGAAAACTTGACATTGGTTGATGATGGCATTAGATCTTAGATTTAGAGGCCCATATTCATGGTACATTTATCTATCTGCATATGATGGGTTGACATGGTCTAGCAACCATTTTTTCTGGGACTCTTTGTGGGGTTGTAACTTGTTTGAATCACGTTATTGCCCTATAAGTCTGTCAATTAATTTTGGTCAAGTATATGAGCACTATCATCCGTTCTTCAGTAGATAATGTGAAAAGGAGAGCCTTGTTAGCATGTGCTTTGTCAATCAGAACGTCTCAAATGTAAATCCTAGTCAATGTCAGTTCCAGAATACTTTTATCTTGATGGATATATCCCACTTCACTCTCAGTGTTGCACAAAATCTAATTTGATATGTGATAATTGTGAATCTATTGAAAGATAATATCAGAGTGAATGATAAACAACAGATACATTGTGCTGTGTTATATATTAGGGCACTTTCTAATGTACAAAGGATGTACTGATGTACTTATAGAACTCTATTTAGAGTATCAAATACACAACAATTTTTATAAAGGAAGAGAAACAAATATTAAATGATAAAAAAAATCTTTTATATGAAAGATGTTAATATCAAGCTTATTAGAACATATGAATCTTATTAATTTGACCAGATAATGCTTTTCCTGATGTTCAAAGCAATAGATTTAGCATAAATATGATTTTTTGGAAAAGTAATTTTAGAACTCTCCAAAAAAAGCATCGCAGATTCATGTGGTCCGATGTGAATTGCGTTGCAACTTGCAACTAAAACCTGGTTATCAAAAGATTGCTGAAAAGGAGCTTTGGTTAGCGTTAGTTAACTTATCAATTCTGCTGATGGTAAAGTTGAAGTGATCCCATGGGGAGGGCCCAATTATTAGGGCAAAGTAATTCTTAAATAAGGCAAAATTAACATTGATTTTGAAACTACAAGGAATGAATTTCCTTGTGATAAACTAGTACATAAGAAGGATATGTTGTTAATAAGTTTGTATAAGGTGACTTGTGAGGAAACTTCCAACTTTCTGGTTATTAGGCAATATTTTGTATTTTTATGCATTGCATGCAGAGGAGTGCATATTGTACAAAAACCAAGATGAGAGGTAGTAGTCGGGGTGTGCCCATGGTTAGCCGTTTTCCCCTTTGCTAGATAAATTAATAAGCCATAAACTAGATTTAAATTAAGGTTGACACGTACTTGTTATGTCAATTCAATATCCTCAAGTTTTTCGAACAAATTATAAAAGTCATGGAAGGAGAGAGAAACTGTTTTGGATTGCCATCACAATTCACTAAGGTACTAGTCTATTCCATTAACTATGAATTCAGATCTGGAATTAAGTTAGAGTTTTTATTTGACTCTGCCCTTGTTTTTCACATCTCAATTGACACAATTCTTCTTGGCATGCATGTGTTGATTCACTTGTGATATGAGAAATATTGGTGTAGCAGAATTTGTATCAATTTGATAGATGTCCCTAGGGCATAGTGATGCTGCCAATCAGAAGAATTCCACCTTGCATATCAGCTGTTCAACAAAACAACAGCCATCGGGTCATTGCATATTCTTGATATGATTTAATGTTTTTGAGAAGGCAGATTGAAGTTTTGATCCAACACAATGAGCAAGTTTAGGCTCATTCTCAGGTTGGAGCGACCTTCTAGGAGGAGGAATATTACCTTGAAGAATATGCTGAAATTTGTCCTGATATGGAGTTGCTACATTCAGGTAGTTGATTTAACGTGCCCACCATTCTGTGATGAGAAGTGGATGACAGTGATGTGGATGGTTTAAATTATTCTGTTCTTGATAGTAAAATTATTGAAGATTGTGATGGTTATCTATTGTTTGGTGAATGTCCAAAGAATTGAATTTGTTGATACTATGGTGATGATGACAGCTTTGTAACAGTGACTTTTGTACAAGGCATTAGATGGGTCAGGTGCTTATGAATACAATAAAGGGTATTGGTCATATCTGGGAAGATTTGGTGGCATGTCAATCAATTTATGAGTGTGATATGATTTGGTCTTACAAGACTAAAGTCGAAAATGTCGTGGAAATATAAGCTTGGCTGTTTTATGTATACTTACACACACATCAGTATATATGAGTAAATGTATCTGTGAATCGAGAATATGATAAGAAAGATAGAGGGGATTATGGAAAATAAGAGAATGATTAGAAAGGAAATGGAGGGGAAATTACACAACGTCCATGCCTCTCACAGCGAAGGGGAGAAGCAGATGGAGAAAGGGGAATAGAATGGAAAAGAGGGAGGGGATGGCATCTGCGACTTCCCCAAGCCTCTCGATATCCATTGCAAGGATAATAGGAAGAGAAAAAGAAAAAAGAAGAATGGACAGGGACGGGGAGAGGGGGGAGGGGGAAAGGGAAAGTGAAAGTGAAAAAGAAAGGGGACAGTGCATAGCTCTTCAAAACTCAAATATTCTTTATTACTCAAGGCTAGCACATTCCCCTAAGAGGCATCTTTAAGACCTTACAAGCCCTTGATACTATTTGTAAATGACCCTGCCTTACATAGAAACAATATCAGCATCACAGTTCAATCCTAAATCACTTTAGGGATACCTGCAATTTATTCATTTGCTAAACTACAGTTGAGAGCCAAATTCTTTGTGAAGATTTATAACAAAGGAAGAATAGCTCTATAGTCTTTTACAAGTGTGGAACGATGAATATGGAGTGAATGGAAAGGATTATATTGGTATCTACTCTATTGTGGAAAGTCACAACTTGAGTTTGAGGTTTCTCTCACCTAGAGGGCCAATAAGATGCATATAGAGGAAGCCACTTGGAAGCACTTGAACTTCATGGGAGATCAATCTTAAAAGTCACTTTAATGGGTTAGTCTATAGCCACCTCGTATAATGTGTTTCTAGTTGCTTATTTGAACCACAATTCTGTCTTTTGATAATTGATTAATTCTTTTATTGATGGTATGCCATTTTTTACATTGTTTGGGTTCATTGAGAAACTTTGTCCTGTTTACAAACTGCAGGCATAAGCTTGCACAATTTTCCAGAGGGAATGGCAGTCTTTCTCGGATCTATCAAGGTACATCCAAATTTTTTTATGTCCATGACTCTTTAATTCTATGAGTCGCAAGGCTGGGAACAGAGGAAAAATTAATATGTATAACCTTTTGTCCTCAATCACAAAGAACTGAATGTTGATGTGCTTGTTCTAGTATCAAGTGTTTTATTAATTTGCTTAGCTCACTTTCTCTAATGTTGTTGCTTGGTATTTTCTTTGGTAGGTATGCTTTGTTGTTTTAAAAGTGGTGGTTAATTATATTTGTACAATTAGTTACTTATCATAGATATTTTGATCTAGTGTGGCAGCATTCTTGTGTACTCTATGAAACTGCATTATCTTGAAACGTGGCACAAGAAAAAGTAATGTTTTTTTGACTTGGACCATCTTTTTTTTTTAAGGGGAAGATATTTTCTATACATCTCCCCTACGGTCTCCTCTCTTCCTCTAACCCCATGTCACCAGTGGACCGGAACCCCCACCTCTTTCCTAGTGGGTGATTGGAGGTACAATATAAGCTAAATAAATGGTGGTTATTAAATTTAAAACATTTTAATGCTACAGCTTTTAGCCTGGCCTGAAAGATTGAACATGCTTTTCAAGAACTACACCTGCCTGTACTGGGCAGTATGTGACAAATTTCTTTGTTCATTTTTATATGCCTTTCTAGCTGTCTACTTGTTTTACTCGGCTGAAATGTCAGTAATTTGATGCACCTATGGTAAGTGAAAAGGTACAAAATCTTTTATGTACTACAGTTTGCTTCGAATACCTACACTTGTTGATCATTTAATTCCAAGTTATAATTGCTGGATGCTTATATCACCTGATTGCAAGTTGAAGTTACAAATGAGCCATATGAGCGCAGTGAACTGTGGTCATGTAAAAAGTAAGAAATTTAACTATAACATAGAATAATGATAGCTAATTTGGTGATTGAAAATTACTAAGAATATTTGATATCATTAGTATGAGGAACCATAGACTCACTTATTTACTGTCACTCAAAGTTATTGTCTGTTTTGTGCTTCTTTTGCAGGGTCTTCGGGTTGGTCTGAACTTAGCCCTGGCCATTGCTTTGCACAACATTCCAGAGGTATATGCTTAGATTCTTCTGTATAGCTTTCTCCTGCATAAAGGCTATAGGTTCTCCTAAATTTCTTATGAAACTCCATGAATGGTGAAGTTCTTAGTTGACATGGTGAACCCATGAATTCTATTATTATACATGATATGATTCCTGAGATTTCCTCTATGCCCAGTGAAATTCAGGAGTTGGTTACTTTGCATCCTATATATGGGTCATGATGAGATTCAATGGTAGGTTAATTCAAGTCAGACATAGGCTGTGATGTTTACTTAACCTAGAGTGGATGTGCAGCTCCAGTGAAGCACACAATAGGTCCTGTTTCGGAATCATACAGAGTGGAGTGTTTTTCTGGTTTTAGCATAACCTATTATATAGTTGGTTTAAACTTCTACTCCTGCTTGCATTTTTGTCTCAGAGTGAGTCGAAACTCAATACAAGAAAAGATAACTTGCCAGAATAGCATACTAACTTCACCAGCTTTTGGGATTTTTGAAATTTTCTTGTTGACAACTGTTTTTTATGGCTATTTTAAGAGCTTTTTAGCTAGGGGACCATTTGTGAATTGAAGCAGGGATGCAGCCATTTCATAATTGGTGCATGAACAAAAGTCTTCTACTTATATGAGCATTTTTGTCATTTTCTCCTTTTAGTCCTAACTTCTTCAGTCTTCACTTGACAGGGTGTTGCTGTTGCACTTCCTGTCTATTTTGCAACACAGAGGTAATCTTTCAAGGCACCAATGGGTTCAACTTTTTTTGATGGTTATCAGACTAAAGAAGGATATTCATTGTATCCTTTGATGATTTTCTTTTTTGCTGGTGAAGATTGCATCAAAAAATGCGAACAATTCCCTGGGATGGGCTTATTAAGTTGTTTGATACATCAGCTCATGCGCAGTTTCACAAATTGGGTTTTTATTTCTTGTCCCAAGCCTCATTGCACATAGGGGTGTTAATCGAACTGAATTCGAGCCTAAATCGAGCTGAATTTACACATAAACGAGCTGGCTCGTTTGACTATTTACAAATAAACGAGCTTTAAAAACTGTTCAAGCTTGGCTTGATTAACAACCCTAATTGCACATGCCGTAAGGGTGACTCCACAGCAAACGTTAAAGTTATATTTGACAAGGATTTGGTTGCATGTTCAGTTCCAACAATTTCTGGTGATCAAGTTATAGGCAGCGTTGAGCCTTGGCATTGAGATTTTGACAGATGTACTCAATTTCAAATGTTCTTACAAATCATGCTTTAAACCAATCACAGAATTACTCAATAGAAAGTTATTGTTTCCTAAAATTGCTAGAAAATTTCAAAATTAAGATCTGTTTGCGATTGGGATAATTCATGCCTACAAGGACTTACCCATTTATGCCAAATTGGCAGAAACTCACTAGGAATTATAATGAGGAAGAAAGGTTAATTGCTTGTATGTCATTGTACAAAATCGTGGAGTGCAAAATTCTTGTTTTTTGTATAATATATTTTTGGAATCAAATATCTAGTTGTAATTGGTATTTTGCTTGTGTGCCTCAGCAAATGGCAGGCATTCAAACTGGCAACACTTTCTGGCTTGGCTGAACCCCTGGGTGTAATAATTGTAGGTATGTTCCCTGACTTTTTTCCTGTGCTGGAATTTGATGCCAAAGGTTTTGCTTGCAAGAAATCAAAGTACTAGCATCATTTTTCTTTCTTTAGAGTCTGTGAGGCGTTGTAACCAAAAAAAATAAAATGAGTTTGTGAGGTGTTAGCCATTGTCTTCAAGTGTTGAGGCATTCAATCGTGTATATGACCTCTTGGACTTTGTGATATTGGGAGTTTTCTTAGCGCTTCACCTTTGATACATACTCTCGGAAGCCATTAAATAAAAATTTTTGCTGTGCTTAGCTGGGTTTTTTTTTCCTTCCTTTGGCCCTGTTTGCAATTTCGTGCTCATTTTTTGTTGTGTTTTCTCTTTGTAAATGCCAATGATAAACAGAAGTGCGTTCATTTTATGAGTTTCTTAAGACTAGTTATTCTTTTCGATTGCACTGCAGCCTATATATTCCCAAGCAGCCTAAGTCCTGAGATTCTGGAAGGTCTTCTGGGATCAGGTTTGCATAGTGTTGTTTACTGAGATTTCTTGAGTTCAAAAAAAATTATATAGGATGTATGCCACTATTGTTCATTGGATATGTTGTTTATCCAGTCGGTGGAGTTATGGCTTTTCTTACCTTGCATGAAATGCTGCCATTGGCGTTCGATTATGCGGGGCAGAAGCAAGCTGTCAAGGCTGTGTTCTTTGGAATGGCTTTCATGTCTGCAAGGTAATTCAGTTCCTGCTAAGAAGAGGAAAATGTGTTTTAGAAAGCCATTTTAAAAATTTTGACCAAGTTAAAAACTTCGTGGAACTAGATAATATATGGTGGTGTCGCGTTGACCTTATTCTTGCCATGTCTATTCATTTGTATGTTTGCAGATAACTAAATGATACGGAAATTTCAATTTGACAAACCAAAAAAGAAGAAAATTATAATTTTAGGGGGTAAAACTAACAATTGTAGGTTGACCAAGGAAAGAAATGCCTTAGAAGGATTATAACATTTAGTTTTAGCATTACCATCTGATGTGGGGTCATTGCTTTCATCAGCAATGATGCATTTTGAAAAGAGGGAAAAAAGTTGTTACAGGAAATTGCAAAAATTAGTGGAGGAGAAAATAGAGTGTTTCTGGAGTAAAGCTTACCTCTTCGTTCTTTTTGTTGTTTCTGCACCTTCATGAATTGGAGATTAGATAATGGCACCTGTAGTTATTTTAACCTGGGATGGCCTAGTGGCACTAAAATCATCCCTACCTGCAGTTGGTCGCTGATTCATGTCTTTTATCATCCCCATTCCCATTTGTGCAAGTATCATATCAAAAAGCTTGTAACCATGGTCCTCCAGCCCGAACAATTTTGATTGATTAGTTCTGTTTTGCTAGTTCATCCTACAACCCATTCCTCTCTCTCTCTGCTTGTGTTTGTGTTAACGCATGCAAATTATGTATTGCCTCTTCTTTTGCAGTCTATACTTCCTTGAGATCAGCTTACCTGAGGATTTGAGCTTGTAGCTATGGATTTTCCAACAAGTAATTTGTCATGTTTACATGTTCCAAAACTGCATGATTACAGGCTTCTCATGGCACCTGCATTTGTTAACCAGCAGCAAATTTTTTATATTGGCAGTTAGCTTGCAACACCAACTTGATCTTAGCCAGCAGGCCGAGATAAGTATAGCTTCCTCTGAAAGTGTTGTCATCAAAAAGAAATCCTCCACCTTCCCAAAGCTTAGGAAGAAAAAAAGAAAGTGTGGATCTTGTATGTTTCTGTGTTCATCACATGTCATGCTTGTTAAAGGATTGTTGTAAACATGTATTCTTATTGCTTTATTATGTAACGAGCGTAGCAATGCAAGCTGGGTATTCACCTATATTCTGATATTCATCGTTTGAGATTAGTGCTTCTCTGGCTCATCTCCGGCCCATGAATACCTACATTTCTGATCGACAACCTTATTTGAGTGGCATCGATCGGGTGATCTCTAGAACATAAGTAGTCTTGGCCTTAAACTCAACATAACTTTTATCTCAAACTTTTTAAAATCAATTTTATAAATCTTTTTTCTCAGTTGTGTGTGCTCTATCAAGCGTCTTATTACTATAAGAGCTATATTTTCCGCAAAAGAAAAAGCTAGTGCATCAACTTGTTATCTCATTCAAAGTTGGGATTCATTTTCTTATTGGGTTTGACAGTTTTATGTTGGCCGTTAGTTAACATAATCCTCTTTTTTTATTCGAGCTTTGAATAAACTAATAGAGAGTGAGAGGGAGGAACGATAAAGGGCGAGGGAGAAGATCCTCCATGACTCTATACATTGTTATAGAGTAAATTTTACGTGTATGAGCACCTTATCCTAACTCCCATCAATTTTCCCTTGGAAAAAGTTTGGTTCTTATATGAAACTTGATCTCATACCCTTTGATTCGGATATGACATGGCATATGTAATGAGCCATTATTGATAAGGTAGATATACTGGCTTGTGAAAAAGATTCTTCTTCTTCTTCTTCTATTTACACCCAAAAAAAAACAAAAATCGTTGGGAATAGAGATCATGTTAAGGTTCACTTTGTTCAAATAACATCGACCTTCCTCTTGCTTTCAAGTTCAGCTCACTGCCTCTTTCTTTCTAGTACAACTCACTGAATTCTGGCGTTTCCCATTAATACAAGTACAACCCAGTGAATTCAAATTTGAATGAGTGAATTTAACAGAAGTTCTTTAAAAAATTGAAATTTAGATGATCCAAATACACATCTAGTTAGTAGATGCATGCTCTTTCAGAGTCTTTCCACAAGTCCTCACAATAAACGGGGGCATGGAAAAGGTAGAAAGCCTTCGAATTTTTTCCCGTTTGGGAGATGTTTTACCATGGTGACATTGTTTGGATAGCTCAGACTGGATTGCTACCATGGAACATCCAATGTCATTTACTTCGATCAACATTCATCTAAGCACAACAATACTGTCACGTCGACAACCTTGAGTAAGAGAATTTGAATCTGAAAACAACCACATTGCAGAAATTCTGGACAAAAAAAAGTGCACCTACTCCACCCCTCAAACATTCACGATTATCCAAGATGATAACCACTCTCTTATCCCATATGTAAGGTAAATGGCCTCAAAATTATAGAACCCTCCTGCCACTATGAGAAACATGAGATTCTTAAGCAGTTAAAGCAGCAGCATGTAGGAATAACCAAAGCATATTTTGTACTTCATCCATTTCTGGAAAAGGCACCTAGAGAGTAGTTTCTTTCAATTCATTTTAGAAGGAAGGGAAAATGTTACCAAAGGGAACAAAATTGAAATCCAATGAAATCAAAAATAAATACTCCAGAGAATTGGTGCCAGATCCCCATCTGTACACAAACCCTATTTTGCTACCTTAATACATGGAAGATTTATCGTTTTCATAAAATAAACATAATCTTCGGAAAATATTTGCGCGAAGAACATTCACCACCCAAAATGCCCCAAAGAAACTACAACAACAACAATGTAGTAATAATAATATTATTCAAGAAGTAAAGATGATTCAATGGAAGACCAGACCACAAATACGATTCAAGAAGAGATAAGCTAAGATAATATCTCCCAGGATGGAAAAAAATCATATGTAAAATTCAAAATCAAATACGTAGACCCACTAACAACACCCGAATATATTTAGAAATATATGCAAGCAAAATGATGCAAAAAACTTCATAGCGCTGAGAAAAACCCGTAATGACCAAAATAGTCCAACCCCATGACAGAATCACCCATCCACCACATTCTGTTACATCTATAATTAGGGTATCTTCATAGCCATTAGTGTACCAATAAAAGTAAGAAAGATACAACAAAAGACCCAAACACCAAACACTCTGTTGATGTACCAGTAGAACATTGTTTTGGAACTGCATTTGTAAAATAAATACCCGTTTCATCTAAAAAACCCATGAACAAGATCAAAACAATGGCGACTCAGACACTAGTAGCGTTTTGTCCAGTGTCCAGCACCATCCGCTTACCTCTTTCTTTAAAAAATACCAAGGTCAAGTATCAAAATCTGAAATAGCTAAAGGAGTAAAATGGGAGCCTAATCTCAGAATCAGGCTTTAGATTAAGTTCATCATCCACAAAACTCCAAGCGCATGTATGCATGCTAGTAGGGCCCGTACAGCTTCCAGAGTTTCAAACCACCCTTTAACCAAAAAAACTTTCCAATGACAAAATAAAGATAACAAAGGAAGTTAAAATTTCGCAAGAGTCGTAAATGGGATGTGACCATTATCATTTAGCAGGTAGATTAACCAAGCCCAGCACCAGTGATATTTTTCGTTTGAAAATGGCAGAAATTTTATAAGATCTGCTCACATTCTTGTGAAAACAAACCACATAAAGAAGCCCAAAATTATGATATACACAAAATTGTTCACTAGCAGTAGGCCAATACATCCAAAAACAACGATTGATCATGTAAAAGAATGTTATATCGCATCAATACATAAAAACAATGCAAGACATAGCTTAGTTTCGAAGACCAACCCCAAAGTGAAACCTCCCTGTTCGTTGGTCATTAAAGGCATATTCAAGTCGAAGAGGCCCCAAAGGAGAGTCCACACGAATACCAATCCCATACCCATAACCGCTTCCAGGTTTTAGCCTTGCCCCTGCTGGATCACCTGATATATAAAGGAAGATTACAATGTATTTTTCCAACATTTAAAAGAAAGTAGACTACTGTGCCAGAAATGAAGGTATTTCAATATATATCTATGCTAATGTTTAAAAGGAAAATATGAACTTCAACCTAATGGTTAGGACTTGAATGGCGTGGTTAGGGGCTCTTTTTGGTGTCCTTGGAAATTTACTTCACAGTGTCTAAATGGTTTTGGTAGTACAAGAAGATATTTGAATTGGGGATTCTTCATTTGCTTTGTCTTTTACTTGTCTTCATAGATTATTCCGGTCTCAAGAGGATTCCATTGCAAGCATGTATTATGTATCTTCTTCTTGGGGAGAGCGGGGGGAATCTTAACTCCTTCAGGCCTTGAACGGCAGGGAACTTCCAGAACTTTCCTCTTGATTGTTTTTGCTTAGTTCAGTGTCCTTATTCCCTTGGATGGGGGGAACAGTTTTAGATCCTTGATTCATCTATTGTCTTTTCTTGTAAATCCTACTTCAATATCTTCATTGATGCTCCATCTCCTCCAATTTTTGAACCTCATAAGATGATGTGAATGACTAAAGTGTCTGTTAAGGTACAGTTTTTTTGCATGGACTATAACTCACGAAAACTTAATACTTGTGACTTGTTACAATAGAGAAGATCAATTTCTTGCCTTCCTCCTCAATGGTGGGTAATGCGTAAAAGATGTTGTAACGTGAAGATCATCTCATTCTCCACTATCCAGTGGCCTTAATGACGTGGTATAGAGCTTTTGGTGAGTTTCATTTGAGATGGACAATTCCAAAACGATGTGTTGCTTTACTTAGGCATACTATGGCATTTTTGGACAGGAGTGTAGAGCACCTATCTTGTGGGACTGCGTAGAGGTACGTTTTTGGCTTCCCTCTAGCCATTGACTGCTAAAGGGTTTGCGAGTGTGTCATTGTTTGCCCTTACCCTTAATTGAATTGCCAAGATGTACATTTTCTTTAGCTCTATCATGATTAAACTTTTTCTGATGCATTCTTCTTTTTTTTTTTTTTAACTTTCTTCTCCTTTTATGGGGTGGATTCTTTGTCCACTACTTCGTAATTTTTACTTTAACTAATGAAAATTTCATTTCTTATCCAAAAGAAAAAAAGAATTTCAAAAAGGAATTTGATACAATGGATTATGCAATAACAAAGAATTTATCATTTCTACAATCAATTAGCCGATAACGACAAATTCATCATATCGGAGACTCTTTCATTGAAGTTTCCTCTTATCAATGATATGAAATCAAGGTGGGCCACTTTGTTCTACAGGATAGATATCATAGTACATGTTGGCTAACCCTCAAGCCCCTGCAGCCAGACAGAATACAATATCAAGTGCCACTGACAGATGGCGAAACTTGCATACTTAGAGCATTCAAAATTGCAGGTTTGAGCCATTTCTTTACGAGAGAATTTCTCTCACCTCGTGTCCCCAGCCAAAAGAAAAAGAAGGGCCAAAAATAATATCATAAAGAACACAAAAACGTACCTGGCACAACAGGTCCTGATCCAAGATCAGTTCCATAATCGACAAAAGTAGCCCCTTCTACTGGTCCCACCTGCAAAATATGACAAAAACTTAGTAATAAATGGGTATACACAACCTCCAAGTCGCAATTATCCTCATAAAAGATAGGAAAGGTTATAAAAGCAATACATATCCCACATTGTTGTGTATCTGTCACGAATTAAAAATCATGAAATTTCTCAGAATCCTATGGGCTAAGAACTATGAAGCACAGCCACTTCATTTTAGGGACTTGTTAAGATACATTTTGGGCACGTTAGGGTCATCTTTTGATTTGCAAAACAAAGTACAACGGGCATTTCATGGCTTTTTAAAAAATATAAGGTCATAAACATAAAATAGTACCAGTTTTGGACTATTCTCTTGTCAGATACAGCACAATTTAGTGACAGACATAGAAAGAAAGAAAGAGAAAAAGAGACCACTACGGTCCAACGCCTGCGACTGCGCTCCAGCGAGTTGTACTGCCTCCGGCGTTTGTGATTGATGGTTACTTGAGTGCTGGTGATTATAAAGAGTCTATTTCTGTTTCTGGGCAACTTCTTTTAGCATTGGTAACTCTCAATCTGAAGCTATCCATCAGTTTTTCTCCTTGCTTTACTTGTTTTCTAGTTTTCAATAATGCTACCTACTTGCTTTTCATTAACAATGATGTTGTGCATGCATACCCATGTGCCCTTCTATGTGGTATACTTTTGCTTTGACTTCCACTCTTTGTCCCACTGACTGTGCTCAGACTGCTGGAGCCGAAACTGGTTGGTGCTTTGCCGGGTCCAGGAAAAGCGGATTCTCAGTTAGCTGTTTTTTTTTTTAGCACAGGAGGTAATGTGATGCAAGTCTGACACTCATATTGGAAGGGACTGAACTGCGCAACTTATTAGGAATAAGGCTCCTCCCGACAAGGGTACTATGGTCTACAAGCTCCAATTCAAGTCACTCCCATTTGTGTATTCCAATAAGGAGGATCCCTTCAATGCCCTCTGTTAGCTCAATCAATAAGGGATGCCGCTTTCTCATTGGCCCTATTGCTAGCTGGTAGATCAGACTAGTTAGACAATGCGGACGTTATCTCTCAAGTCTGCACAGTATAGATTTGTTTTTAAATTTAACTAATTAGGGTTTTTATGTGATAGGGCTTTCAGAAATTAATTTACATTTTTTTTTCCTTTTCTTTCAGTGTTTATTGGTTTGATTTCAGTGTTTTTTATTCCTAATTTGATTCAAATAATGTTAGGTTTTTACTGTATGACCCAATAAATTTAAAAAAAAAAAGGGGATGTGTGTGTTTCGTATCCATATCCTACATTTTTTTAAATACACCTTGTTTGCGTGTTTGTGTCATGCTCATGTCGTATTCGTGTCCCATGCCTATATCTGTGCTTCTTCGGCTAAGAATATCAACTACTTCTTCCTAAACTTGCAATCTAACAATTAATTTAGCAAGTCTAAATAGCACATACAAGATCAAATCACATTTCTCCAAATCAAGGATCAAAATTTTGTTTCGGTGTATTGTTTCAGTCACGTAGGAAACGGAAATATTTCGATGTGTTTCAAAAACGTTTTAACCCATTTCAGAAACATAATGAAAAAAATAAAAAATTTAAGAATTATTTTTCTAAAACATTGATTTAAATATATCAAAATATCTTGAAATACCTTGAAACATTCCGAAACAATTGTGCAAATGCATTAAAATATTATAATACATCTCGAAACATTATGAAATACCTCAAAACATTAGAATTTTTATTCCATCATTGATTCGTTTCGTTCTCATTGGAAACGGAAACGTTTCGGACGTTTCAAAAACGATTTTTGACCCAAATGTGTCTTCTTAAAAATTTGGTAACCAAAGAAACCAAAGAATATTCAATTGAGAAATTTATAATTATTATGTCCAATAATATTGGTGTATGGAGATACTTACATGATTCATTGTTTTTGTCACACTAAATTCAACTGATGAATTGCATCCGATTCTACCTAAAATTTACATATTTAGCTCTCAAATTCATTGATCCGAAGGAAAATACTTTCAGTTCTCTAAACATACTAGAGCATCCCAAAAACATCTTACATATAACACAGAAATTTTCAGTCATGCCAGCTGACTCTCTGTCCATAGTTCATGCCTCCCCCACAATCTCTGGAGGTCCATTTCACTCATCTCCCACTGCAATCTCAATTCTTCTAAGCTCATTTTCTACATCTTTTACAGCCCAAAGCATGGCTAAACTTAATAAGTCTATTTAGCTCTAATTGTTCCCAACTGTTTGAAGGATTTGTCCAATATAAAGAAGACAACAATATCTCCACTTTCCACATATGAAGTCTTAATCTCATTATTAAAAATATATATTGAATCCAGAGAACCACTTCAAAATACTAACTTATAACTTATTCCATGAATTTTACATTTTCCATAAATTCTACAAGTAAAGTTTCATGAATAAATATTGCTATATTACTTAATCCAGGTAACACTATATTTTGCTCCAATTTGATTTATGGTGGATTATTTTTTCTTGAGCCCCTAGCTAGAAATGTTATTTAACAACAAATTACATTCAACTCAGATAAAGCAGTTAGCCAGATACAGCCTCTTGATGCACAAGCAAGTTTTGGGAAAAAAATTTCAGCTAGCGAGGTAAGTAAAATGACCAACCATGAGCAGAGAACAGACACAACCAATTGTCGCACAATATGAAGCACAAAAAAAAATTAAGCTGCCTCCACCTACCAGGGGAAAAGAAATTTCTCCACAGCCAGCCACATAAGACCGACCTGAGCCAACCGCACCTTCTTCATATCCTCTAACACTATTAGTTCCACCAATGGCAAAAGCTTCATGGGGAGGGAAATTACCAGCCACATGACCACCAGACACACTACACAGCAAGGCAAAATGTTAATAGCCAGAAAGCTAGCAGAAGGCAGGCAAAACAAACACATTTTTGTCCTTGTTGGTTTTGGGGTAAGGGTGGGGAAGAAGTATAACTTGAGGTACAAGGATATCACCCCATTACGTGTCCTCATCAAACTCCCCATATGAAGGTGACACAAAAAAACGCATCATACCTTAAATGAAAGCGAGCAGGACCAATTACAAAACCTTTCCTCGCTCGAGCACTGACTCTGTTAAAAACTAGCCACTCTGACCATACAGGAAGTCCCTGTTCAATATTGAATACAAACTGCAAAAAAAAAAGGGCAAGAGATGAGGATCCAGAGATGCGCTGAACAAAAGAAAAACGATCAGCAACTTGCAGACAACTAACCATTGAAGACCCGGGGTCACCAGAACCAGTATATACACCCTCAAGTTTAGCAAGTAACATATCATCATGGGTATTGCCACTGCAATAAAATTTGAAGCAGATGAGGCATTACTGTAATGGCATGATTAACAAGTGAAAATTTTCATACAGCCAAGCTTACAGAAATTTAAAGATACATACCTTGCAGTAAGTGGGCTACTGTAAAAGTCCCTTATAACAGGATTCCCTTTATCATCACGAGCACCAACATGCTGAAAAATTGTGGATCAATAACTCATAACAAGAAATTATAAAGCAAGAGTATAGCTGAAGAACATATTTTCTAGCCCAATTAACACTCAAAAACAACACAAGAATGTTCAGTGATGTCAAAGAATTACTAGCTCATTTGCTAGAGCAGTACCCAAACCATCCTGTAAAAGACTACATCCCAACCAGTGAAATAAAGAAGGAACATAATGGCGAAAGTGGTGAGAGAATTAACATTTCACAATATAGTTTTGTTATAAAGTCATTATTTATAAAGATAATAATGAGAGATATCTAAACGTAAACCAAAGATATGGCTCAAAACACATTTTTGTACAACAATTAACCACTCGATGCAACAGACAAACGTTTTATATTATATATGTTTAACGAATGCCACATCATTCAATGGAATCAACTCCAAAAAATTCCATAAAGGACAAGAATGAACCTCAAAAACAACGAGGAGAGAATGCATTTCTAATCGTTTCACAAATTTTTGGCTTTTAGGGATTATCGCCATAATGACTACAGTAGGTGTTGGCCTGGCATCTTAATGAAAGGGAGGGGTCAGTGGTACACAAATTACCAAACTTAAACAATATAAGACTATCTTTAGGGAGTTGGTCTTGGGCTCGGCTCATTTTGGCACATTCAAGCTCACTCATTTTGAAATACAAGCCAAACCACTTGTATAAAATAAAGCAAACTAAATCTCAAAGGATATTTTTGTAGAAATACTAAAAATATATTCAAACAAATGAACAATACTCTCTAAATCCTATCATATCATACAAGCCACCCACCCATGCGAATGTCTCCCCTTATCTCTCTATCTCTCACACACACACAAAATCAAAATAAAGAGAACATTGTAAGCCCCAAACCCCCCCCCCCCCAATTACCTCCCCTTTTTGTGTCTCAACAGTCAATCCAACTACATTCCTCTCTCTCTCTCTCTCTCTCCCCCCCCCCCCCCACTTTGATTCACAGAATCATCTTCTCTCTTCTTTCTCGCATTCCTTCTTCACCTGTGCTTTACATCTATAAGACTAGTTATCATCAACTCTCTCATAGCTCTCGGTTTCTGCCTATTTCATTATCTCCCGCATTTACACAACGGGCATGAGAAGATGGAACAGCTAATCACTCATCAAAGGCCATCTGCTTTATTCACTTAGTTAGATATTGGATATTGTATATTCTATTTGTAAGTTTTGGTTCTGATTTAGAATTTTCTGATGTTAAGGTATGTATTTGGTTTTTGATTTCTATAAATCTTATGCTACTTTTGAGTATCAATTATGGATTTCTAATGTGAGTTTGTGGATTTGAGATTTATGTAGAATGGATTTGGGATTGATTTCTAGACCTTGTCTTTTGTTGAACCGAGATTGAACAAAAGTCTGAGCTCGGTTTTCCAGCCCAAACCACCTTCAACAACTCGAGTCGAGCCTGAGCATAGTGAAAGCTCGGAAGGCTCAGCCCGGTACCCCAAGCTATCATTAATCACATCATCGCAGAACTGCAACTTGGGCAGGTTGTAGTTGAGTTAAAAGTCCATCTAGACTCAACCTCAAGTACTAAACTACTAATATTTCTTGTCCGTGCCCATTTCAACCTAGTGTCTAACCAACATTACTTCTTTCAAGCTCAGTTCAAAACTCTTTTCGATTAGGATTGCCTGCTCTCAAGGTCAAGGTAGTAGCATTTGTTGAGGGTCTTTTTACTTTGGGATAAATTACAATAACACTCCTGGTATTTCCTTCATTAGAGTGTCCACCCCCTGACATTTCAATATAAAATGGTTATCCTTTGACATTTCAATATTTTAACAGCAAGCAAAAGAAGAATGAATGAATAAATGCGCATTTGATCATCCATTTCTTCTATAACTAAGAAAATGACATCAATCAAAGCTTTGCAAGGTATTCTCACCTACAACAATGCATTAGCATTCATCCTGTTACAACAGACCAAACAAAATCCATGACTTTCGAGGGCACTTGAGCTTTCCTAATGAATTTGTCCAAAGAGAAAGGATGAGCATTCTGGAATCTTATGAGATAGAAATAAAATGATTTATAAGGGAAGTTGTTGGATTCATATGAGGTAGAAAGCCTACAATTGTGAGAAGTAGTACGAAGTTATGAAGGACATCAAGCAAAGAAGTTAGGTCCTCTTCCTCTCTCTCATTAAGGCATCTAAAGCTATTAAAATCCCAAGAATTAGTATTCTCCACCATTATTAGGGGCATCCAACTTTAAAACTAATTGGTGATAAATGGAGAGGCCCACAAGCCATATAAACCAAAATAAGAGCATCCAACTCAAAACCAATTAGAAATGAGTGGAGAGGCTCCTTTGCCATATAAATTAACTCTGAATACCCTTAATCTTTCAATGTGGGATACAAACTCTCTTTAGACCTGCAACAAGAAAACTAGAAATATGAGCCTCATGGAGGAAGTGGGAAAACAAAATCAAGGATGAACAACCTTCTCAGGTATCCTCTTAGAAAGTTTTAAAGTCACCCCAAACCTTATAATGAATCAGCGCATGAGGATGCTCAGGAGAAGCTGGATTAGGGGGTATAATCAGGGATAAGAGAGACCACTGGAAAGCTGTATAAGATTGGAAGGGCAAACAGTCTAACTGTAGAGCTATGGAGATTGGAGAATGTTGGGAGGACTGCACATGTGCAATAGAAGATGAATCAACAGCATAATCCTGGAGTCTGACTCGGCCAATATCCCATGGTGGAGGAGATGAGAACCCAAACAGACCCCTCATAGAGAAGTGCAGTAGCCTATGGTAGCACCTAAGCTCTCAAACTTAGCACATGCTAAGAAAAGGAAATGCATCAGCTGATTTTCTTACAAAAAGAGGGGTGGAGCAGGAACAGAGCCCAGTGGAATTGGAAATGTCGCAGAAGGAATGAGTAACATAGTCTGTTCTGTGAGAGCTCCTTTAGGAGCTGACACACTCAAATGTACAAAAAAAAGTCCTAAAAATTCCATTACAGAGACTGGAACACCAACTGATGAACAATTTCATTTTCAATCTTTCTTGTAATAATCATTAAACACCAACAACAGAAATTGAATGCTCCTAATAGAGAAAAAGACTAGACATAAAAAACCATAGACTTAGTACCTGAAAAATAACTCCAGCTGTTCCATTCCATTTCGGCCTGAATGGCCGACTGTATTCAATGCCAGCTGTGATCCGGCCAATGGTCAGGCTACTATTGTCAGGTTGATTCCCATGAACAAGTGTGCCAGGGGTCCTTGAATTCTAATTCATAAGGAATTTGTCCAAAAGAATCAGCATTTCATTATTAAAAATATCAAGATAGATAATTATAAATCGACATCAAACCACCTGAACCATGATTGATCTTGATGTCCGCTTATCATCTCCTTCAATCCATGGGTCTGTGTAGTTTATTCTAAATATTGAGTCAATTTGGCCTCTCTCTAATGAAAGATTAAGTTTTTGGTTTCTCCCGAAAAGATTTCTATGATAAAATGCGAAGCTGCAATTAAAGGATACACGTAAACAGCATACAAATGGAAAGTGAAATTATTTTAAAACAAAGGCCAGATCTAATAACCCAAAAAAACAGGAGAAATACAAAACACACAAATTCAGTTCAACACCTGCTGGCATGGTTCAAGGTATCGGCCAAATCCAATACGACTCGGCCATTGACGATTCGATAACGGTACGCGAATCGCAAGAATGACGAGTTTAACTAATATCGGCGATATATCGGACGTCTTGGCCGAAATCAAAGGTATCGGTGATAACTCGATTCAACTCGGGCAACTCCTATCGGAATCTTTCTGAGTCGAACACGACAGTGAAAAAATCCCCCCAAATTAGAGATAAAGAACAAAAGTCCAGCACCCACACCTCGGTAAAAACTTAAAAACACTTAATCATTTTTCTGAAAATTGAACAAAAATAAAAGTAGTAACTCAATTGGATGAAGTTGCAAATTGTCATGTTGCATGTCACTGGTTCAACTCCTCCAAAGCTCCAACATGTTGTAAACCAGAGAGGCAGAGATTTAATTGGGTTTCACTCCTCCAGAGATGCAAATGTTACAATTACATAAAATAATTTATGGGTCATCTAGCCAGTACAATCTCCACAGCCACACTACTTTGATTTTGGGTCATCTAACCAATCAACTCAACTAACCCAATCAGACTCGTATTCACACTTGTACTCTTATTCTTATGGTGGACAGTATTCTAATTTGTATTATTCTAGAGACAATAACGACGATTTTGAGCCTCATCGTCGTTCAATATGGCAATGATTATGGTTCAATATGTTTCTAAATGCCTACATTGAATATTGATAATGATAATTATTTTCGGTAGCGATTTTATGTTTCATTTTAATTATGTTTAATGTGTTTTTGGATGTATTGTGGACATATGATGCACGAAAGATGATGTCTATATTTTTAGAATTTTCTATAATTTTTTCAAATTTTTTCGAGCTTCTATCTTGTGTTTTGAGCGTATCAGCTAATACCACGCCGCGACCGATGTGTATTAACACCCTCCGAGTCAATGGCCTATACTGCGACTTTGAACTATGCTTGCGGGGGCGGGGGGGGGGGGGCACAGGGCTGATACAGCAAAACAATTCACAAGCGAGTCAAGAGCTAATTATTATTGAAACTATTACAGATTAATAGATAGAAAATTACAGCCACAGATGTAAAAATCAGAAACTTATCAGTAAAAGCCAAGATGGCTCTTTCTACTGAAAAGTAACTGAATAGATAAGCCTGTCCCTTTCAACAGATATTCTGATTCTAGACACGTGAAACAAGAGGTTAGACAAGACTGGGGACAGGAATCACAGTTTTGCAGCAAAGCATCCCCATATAGGACAAACATGTTCTGCATATTAAATAGAAAGATTTCCTTTGGGACAACTCTTATGTGCACAAAAAAATAAAGGGAGACTGGAGAACAAATACCAAAGAATCGTGCCCCCTCGTCATAGTTACATTACCTTCCTATCAGTCCTGCTAGAGGGCCACCTGTTATCCTACAAATGAAAGAATCAGGAAGTAAATATGCATTCCAGACAACACACTGAATAAAAGCACGTACATAATAACATCAACTTTGTACTGTTGTCAAAAAATAGTGGTACTTGTGATTGCTAACATACCCACTTGAAATCCCACCACCGGCAGAGAAGCCTTTGCTTTCACGCTGAACAACATTCATTGTCAAATCAACCTTGCCAGTCTCTGGATGTTCATTAAAAAAATTAGTTTCAAAACAGATAAGAGTATGCTATTATGTATGTATGTACGGAATGTATGTAAGCATATTTATGTCTATACATAACATCTCTTCACGCCTAAAATCATCTCCAATCAAATATGCACGCATGAATGATTATGTCATATTACTACCTCCAGCAGGCTGCGGAACAATACTAACATCTTCCATGATGCCCATTGTCAACACAGTATCAACATCTCTTTTCCCTTGAAGCATACTGTAGACCTATGCAATAATATTTAAATTCCAAGGAGAGACATGTTGGTGAGAGAAGTAGCCACCAGAAATTCTTGGAGACAATAATAAGATAATCCCACCCTAACAATTACAAAAACAATTATTATTTTCTTCTCCCTTTTTCTTTGGATGATGATACATGCTAGAAGGTAAAGCCAACAGGAAAGGACCAATTTATGAACACAATGTATATATGTTCATATGCATACAAAAAAATAGGATCACTAATCTCTTTCTTACTTCCACTATGTGCTGCATAAACACATATATTAGACCGTAATACCACATACAACAGGCACCTTGGCATAAAAAAGCATAGTTAACAAGACATTGGCACTAGGAGGGCTCAGCATATACGTGCATTTGTGTATCCATCTGAACATGCTACAGTATATTATGTCAAGCCGAACAAGAAAGCAAGTCAATCCATTAGTTGAGTTATCGCATGTCTAGAAACTAGCCGGTCCAGTCAGTTCTGGAAACAGCAATTCATGGTAAAAGCATTCTTGGTTTCATACTAAATCAATAAATTACAAAACAAGATACTCGACAAAGATTAAGACAACCATGTTGCATTACATGATAACCAAAAGCATATAAATGCTTGTACATTAGTGTAAAAATCTCATATTCAATATTCACCGTAGTTTAGAATTATCAAGAAAGGCTAAAAACATTAAATAGAGCAGCAATAATATATATAAACCAATGGTAAGGGAAAGCTATAGAAAGCTTTGAAAGTACAAATATGAGAAAGCCTCCAGTGCAGATAGAAAAGCAGCATTCAACTAGATACTTCTCAAAGGCAATAACACAAGTACCAATCAAGAAACAAAGCTGATGACACAAATGAACAATGGTTAACATCGTAGTTAAGTAATTATCATGGTCAATGGAAGTACCTGTCCCTTCTTAGTAGTAAGTTGCCGAAGTATAGTTTCTGGCCTTGTCTTCCCTACGGTTGGCTCACCACTGGAGAAGAAAGGAGAAGAATGGGTATAATGAAATCTCACACAAAATATGGTACGCGACTCAAAGCAGATTCTTACGTCTTATCGAGGAAACGTATGGATATGTTGTTGATCTCTGCTTCTGAAACTTGTAACCTAATAATACCCCCAGAAAGAATCTCAATCCCTGAAACCTGAAATCCCTAAATTAACTTTGCATCCCTGCAGCATCAAAATCACAGATTAAAAATTCAAACAAATCAGGTGCAAACCGTGCCAAAAAGACCCCGCTCCATGTACCAATCATTAATTGAGTTAATAACTTCATCTAAACGCTTGATGTTAACAATTTTCCCTGCGATATTTGACAACAAAATCAGCAAAACAAGGGTCCCATATCAGCAGAATTCAGACATACAAAAAGCCTAAAATTCAGGATACAATATATGACACAAATCATGAATGCGCTCATATATGGATTCATATTATGTGTCCGGAAGAATGTGTGTGAAAGAAATGTACCATATCCATCACGAAAAGCATCCTCTATGAACTTTGACGGAAGAACATTCGCTCCTTCACATACCAACCCTCGGAACTCTTGGTTTGGTTCTACCTTAGGCCAAAAGAAACACTTTAAATAATTATACCATCCAAAACATCAATTGACCCTTGGTGAATGTATACCAAGCCGCCTCCTTTTTTTCTATTTTTTTTTTTTCAGTGTCATAGGTAACCTGTCTAGTAAATCATACTGTCAAGTGTGATAAGTAAACAATTCAATTTCATGTCCATAGATATGGGAGATTACAAGAATTCAACAAGCTTTGGAAGGCATATTTTTCAAAAAACTAAATATGCAAAGGTAAAATCAGACACCAATAAACAGAAACTTGTCTACAACAGGGATTTTGGCGTATATGTACTTTACTTAGTTTAGAGCATCTCCAGCCCCTTACTCTTTTTTAATCCCAAATTCAAATTTGGGTAAAAAAATCCCTAAAAACCTTCTCTAATGCTACACCCAAACTCATACCAAATCAAGAAAGACTCAAATTTTAACTCAAATCAAGTGAGACTCAAACCTTTGCAGAAATAACCAATGGTTACATTTCATTCTCCGTTAAAGATCAATGGTCATATTATATCCTCCTTTAAATTTGGGTTTGTCCCCATGTAAATTTGTCTTTGTCCTCTTTTAACTTTGAATTTCTCCATTGGAAAATTTTGTATCAAATCAAGCTTTTTCCTCAAATGTTGACTTAAATTTGAGTAAAAATTTGAATCATGGTTGGAGATGCTCTTATATCTTAGGGTTGTTTCATTTTATTAGGAGTTTAACTTTTTCTTATTCCAGGTTAGGTTAGTTTAGTGGTTTTATGAGTTTAGGAAGTTTTATTACTTGGAATTTTAGTTTTGATAGTTTTCTATAAAAAACTGCTATTGTGTGTTAAAATCTCTAAACTCTAGGTGTCCTACTTCGAGTTAGCTGGGAGTCTTTCTTGAATTATAATCCACCCTATTAGTAGCTTACTATTGCAATGTAATTTAATTTCTTGTTCATTATCATACCAAGTAGGTCAAGTTTCATAAGGAATGTGAGTCATTAATGTTTTCAAGCGTGTACACATAAGGCTTGTTGCTGTTACACAAGTTTCATAAGGCTTGTTGCTGTTACACATAAGGCAGAGAGTTTAGTTTTTTTGGTTATAAAATGAGTACAGTACTTCCCTATTGATTTGAGCAAGAAACTTGATCAAACAGTCATAAAGTGCTTCTCTTTCTATATTTCCTTTTCCACAACACTTTGAATTAAAAGTCAGAAGCATACCCTGCCTTATCCCCTTGTTTTGATCCCTAAACTAACCACGTTTCCCTTGTACTTCAGCCCTAGAACATGATAAGGATAGGATGTTCCTTGTCATATCACCTAATGCCTGCCATATAGCTGTGACACATACGTCGACTTCTCTCAACAAATATTGAAAAAGCATCTCCCCAGACCATTAGGATGCACTAAAACTAAACCCAAAACCAAAACCAAAAGCATTAACAACTACTATTAATAGTTAATTATACATTCAACCATATCGGTCAAAAGTTTGCATTATCATTCTACGAGTATCCAAACAGAAACCGTATTGAGCAAGATCATAATGCAAATTTGGTTGAAAAGCATGTTACCTTTATTTGGGGGAAAAAGATGGAAAATGCCAACTTGTTTTGATTTGCTTTGACTAAACTAGGGACTCTTCTCCTATGAACAGGTTAAGATTGGGTTGGGTCAACAGGCCTTGTTGGGATGAAACTTACTCTGCGTATAAATTCAAGAGTATGATCCAAGTATATCTGGTAAATTCAAAAGTTTTGTTCCAAGTATGGTCCAAGTTTTGTTGGCTGTCAAGCTCAGCACCTATTTTAATTGTAATACAGATAACGGATTAAGGTGTCAGATCAGCATCAAGATCTGGAGCTCAAAATACTCGATAGCCCCCTGGAGCGTTTAGTATTCTTTTCCTTGTAGATATGATAGGAACGACCTTAGAAGGAGCTCTCTGGTAGCTCTGTGTTACCTCTCGCTCACAAACCCAATAAAAATAACAAAGAAAAGTACAGCGTGTTGCGAGAAAAATTTCTGGTGTGTGCCTTCTTAGTGCTTCAATTATCAACTTCATATAATAGGCTGGGCCCGCATTGATGGAAATCGAAGATATTCAGCCTCTCTTGGAAGGATGCCATATCTTTTGGTCTGCCTCTGATGGCAAACTGAGGAAAATAAGATCTACAATTCTTTGGCCATGATAACATTGTTTTGGCCCATCACCTGCACTTGAAAACTGCTCTAACCTAACAATTGAATATTCAATATTTATTCACTAAGTCTTCCACATAAATCATTTTTCTTTGAGTGGGTGTGCTAGAGAAGGCTTGTGAAGAAGTAGGATCTCTGTCTTCTCGTCTTCTCATTCTCATCATCGAAATGGATCTTCTATATGTAGAATAGGTAACTGGAGGATGAGGTTCACTAGAGGATAGAGATTTTTGTCCTCTAAAGGAAAAAGAAACCTTGGAATTGTCTTCCCAAAAGCCCTAAACAATAGGGTTTCCATCAGAGAATGATTCATCATAAAAGGAGTCAAAACCAGAAGACGTCTTAACATGAATCTTTGGGAAAGCAACATTTAGTGAGATTCTTCTGCCTTTGACTTAGTCCTTACTTATTGTGGGGCAGGAAAAGAGCCTCTCGAGTCGGAAAGAAGGGATGCGCCGAACAACAAACTGGGGTTATCCATATCCGTCTTTCCTAGGTTTGAGCTTTCTCCTTTATTAATGGAAGCCCTATTTGAGTAAGGGAAGCCAGAACAAAACAAAGAGTAGAGTGAGACAAACTCATCTTTTTCTCTCTTGAAAGTCGCCTCAAAGGGGAGGGAATTTTAGACAGAAAGAAGAGATTAGCGAAAAAAAATGAAAAGCAATGGTACATGAAGCAGTTTCCAGTGGAACTATTAACCGAAGAGCCTTACTACCAGAGCTAGTAAACTAGCGGAAGAGCTCAACTCCTGCTATAAGCCGATGAAGAGCTACTATCACCAAGGGAGGGATTACACCCTTTTTCGATAGACTACTCAAATGGACAGACTCATTAAGAGAAATGCGACCTCAACACCGCATCAATCGACGGGATAACTGCCCCCGTTGACTCCCATATGCTGATATACTTATTTTGTTTTGCATGGGCTTATTCCTATCTAGCACCTCTAGCACCCAAGCAATTGATATATTTTCCTTCTTCTTCCCCAAAAAGTTTTGCAATGTGTGTTGGTTCGTGTAGAAAGTCTAGGCATCCTAGCAAAAACAAATTTCGTAATACAACTCCTTCCAAAAGATTTAGCATCATAAGTGATGCTCCTGGTGGTACATATCAAGGACAGAACCACAAAATTATCTATAACTTTTGGACCCCTCGCATGCCATGACCCAACTCAGACAAGCCCTCACCTGCCCCCAAGGGGTGTGAGGGCATGCCTCCCAAACAAAGCTAACAATTGTTGATAATCATTTATTCTCAAAGTACTCGAAAAAATCAGTGAAGGACAATACTTGATCAAGCATATGGTATCTTCTCACGATATAACTTCTTTCTAAGCCTAGCAGTCAAATTCACATATATCCATTTCATTCAGAAAACACAAATGCTATCAAGAACATTCAAACAGTAACACAATTCTCTATTTATCTACTGTGTGTGTGTGTGCGCGCGTGTAATACCTGAAACACCAACCGAATACCGTCCCGGGTATCCACAGCCACGGGCATGCAAGAACAAAAGTACCCACTTGCAATAATCCGATGCACATCATCTTGAACCTCACGGACCGTGAGAGCAGAGTTGGGACGCGAAGCTTTCAATGCCGCCAAGGCCTCATTCATAAGATCTTTCCTTTCCAGCTCCTCGCCATCTTTATTCCTCACCAAGACTTCACTGATCAAAACTCTTTCCTCCTCGTGTCGACTGGTCGAAGAGTGCCCACTGCCACTCTTCGGCTGAGTCACCACTGCATTATCCCCTTCACTCTGAGTCAGACTCAACGAAGCCGAGCACAACAGACTAGACCTTGATACAAGGTGAAATGGGTTGTTTTTTCTCTGGGTTTTAAAGAAATTAACGAATTGATCAAGTGGGTTAAATCGATTGGTTTTGTAGTGGGTTTTCAGTGAGTCTACAAATTGGTTGATTGCATTTCTTGGGTTAAATGGGTTGGACTTTTGGGGGACATTCAGTGAAGTGATGAAGTTGTCAATGGAATGTTTGGCATTGGAGAGAGCTGAAGTTAGGCTTTGGGGAGAGAGTTGGAGGGTATGGAAGAGAGGTATAGGGTGGTGGTGAAGAGGCGACAGAGGAGCGAGCTTGATGGAAGACGATACAAATCGAACGCCGTCGTTTTCCGACATCTAGCTTGCCGATCGCCTGTTCTGAAATTTGCAAGGGTTTTCAGCGTTTTCAGAACTGAAGTACTGAACTAACCCGTGCCTTGAGGCAGGGCAGGGCTTTGGCTTTTGAGTTTTGATGGGAAGAGGTTCCCAAATCTGGTGTGTAAGAGCATCTTAGTCGATTATATGTCAAATAGTTATTTAAAATATATTTAAATATTATATTATTTATTTTAACTAATTAATTTTTTAAATTTACTTCAACAACGTTATCTATTTTAACTAATCACTTTAATTAATTTTAACTAACTTTCAATAATAAAATTTAAAAAATAGCAATTCAATTATACATTATACAAATTTAATTAATTATAGGTTATAAGAGATAACTCACTTCCCGAAAATTACTACTCCCAAACCAAATTTTCTCAAATTAAATCACAAAATTCAAAACAAAATCACATCAAAACTTTCAAGTTTGATCGAAAACTTCTGAAAGCTTCGAATTTAATCAAACTAGATGTCATCGTCTCTCCATCGATTGCCTCATCTAAACACTAGACCAACAACTTCTGAAGTAGATAGGAAGAAGTGACTAGTTAGATGTATCTAGTGAAAATGGGGATATGAAAAATAGATAGGGAAGTAGCTAGTTTATTAGAGTCACATTTTAGGGAAAAACTATCTAAAATAGCTAAAAAAGAAGTTTTAGCTAGTGTTTTAGAGTTGCTCTAAGAGCATCTCCCCCCTCCCCTCTTAGCTATTTTAAATAATTTCTCCTTCAAAAGTGGTTCCAACAGACTAGCTATCTGGCTATTTATTTCTCATAGCCCGTTTTTTGCTCGATACATCTAGCTAGCCCATATCTCCCTCACACCAGACTCCGTCTCTCTCTGCCTCTCCATAGATTGAACTCCATCGACTGAACTCCATCAACTCTCGCCTCTCTCTGCAATCGATTTGCTCAAACCATCATCTTTTTCTGCCTCTCTCTGATTTGCTGCTTCAAAGCTTTAGATTTGCTGCCTCTCTCGGATTTGGCCAGACCATTGTTTGCTGTTTCAAAGCTTCAGATTTGGTTAGACCATTGTTCGCTGCTTCAGGTATTCTCATTTCACCTCTCGTTCGCTGTCTCTCCCTTTCTGATAACCTAAAACCCCTACCCGATTTAACCCCAGTTTTGATTTGTGCAGTTTTGCAATAGTTTTGAATGCTTAATATTAGTTTGAATAATTGTTTGTATTGATATGGGGCATATATTTATATATTGATCATTTGTGTAGATCTTGAATTCACTTCATGCCTTTGTTGATTGTTCTTGATTAGTATGATTGGAAGCATTGGTTTTTGCTAGATGATCATGGACTTTGGTTTTAATTGAATTAGGTTGGTTTTGTTTGAGAGATCTCATTGTTTAATTGAGTTTTGTTTGAGAGATCTCATTGTTTAATTGGGCATTGGGTTGAATTGTTTTGTTCCTTTTGTTATGATATTGAATTGGGTTTTATTGAATTGCATTGGGTTTGAATTGGGTTTTGTTTGAGAGATCTCATTGTTTAATTAGGCATTGGGTTAAAGATATGGTAATTATATGGAGCCATCCTTTATTGTATGATTTGCATAAGGACTTGGACCATGGTGGGAGAGTTACATAAGAATGAAGACAAGACAAAGAATGGTGGGGCTGTTGTTTGAGCCATATGGTGATTTAATATATTGAAGTAGCAAGTAAATTTTCCATAAAAGATTAAACCATTCATCACTTCCTCTCTCTCTAGGCTTTACTTTTTCTCATTTTTTTTTTTTTTTTGCGATTTCTGCCCCCCGAATTTGCTGGCGCTCTTAGGGTTTCACAGAAAAATGATATCCCCTAATTCGATCTGAAGGTTTAGCGAAGCTTGCTCTCGGACTTCGTCTTGAGCTTTGGTCCACCGTTCGTCCTTGTTTAGGTACGTTTCTCGTATTTTGTTCATTTCTTCATTCTGGATCCCTTGAATCCGAGGTGGTTGCTATATTTTTGGGCTTTCCGCTTTTGTTATTTAGGAATCGAGACAGTTCTTTGTTCTCTCTTCTGCTTTTCTTGGACCCTTACTCTACTGCTAGAGTTTTCCTTATTGGTCGCTAGTGTCTTGATCTCGCGACTCTCAGAGACTGTTTTGCAGAAGTCCCTCCTCTGTACAGATCTTTTAGGCTTCTTTTCTCTTGTTTGACCATGTCTGCCTCCTCCGAAGCTACAGGCTCGTCTGTTTCCCTTTTGGGCAACAGGTTTACTGAAGACGTAGACTTGGGTGATGTATGTGAGGAGATAGAAAATTTCTCTGGAGTCGACTCTATAGAAGTTGAGGAAAACGCTGAGGATCCTCCCTTGTCACCCTCTCCTATGCCCAAAAAATCCAATAAAGGTAAGATCAAAGTGAGTGGTATGGGGATCCCTGGCAACGCTGAAGGTGCTGAGGCTTCCCCCAGAGCTTCTGACCTCCTAGGTCGCAGCGAGGTTACACGTTCTTATATGGGGGTGCTTTTGCCCATTTTAGTTTTCCTGGGGGTGTAAGAGATTTAGACGTTCGGTATGATACCCCCATTCCTAAAAAGACCTGTTTCTTCCTAGTCACCTTTGAGAACAACCTTCGCTTTCTAATACATCCCTTCCTCAAGAGCATCCTGCAGCACTTTAATGTTTGCCCTGCCCAACCCTCTCCTAATTTCTGGGGTGTTTTGGTGGGTCTCCTAATTTTTTTCAAGAGACATAACCTTGGAGTTCTCACTGTGTCTTTGCTTATGAAATTCTTCAATGTCAAATATCTTCCTTCCAATGGTTTTTTTGTACATTTCTAAGCGAGTAAAAACTCAAGCCATCATTTCTGACCTCAAGAGCTCCCATAAGGGTCAGAAGAAGCTCTTCTTCTTTGTGTGGGGCAGGGAATGGGAGTACATCCTACGGATGTGGCAGACACTCTTCTAGTACAATAGGCCTAGTCTCCCACTGACAACTTGGGTAAGCCCCTACCTGAGTGAGTATGGGTTAGTCTTGGTGGCTTGTTGTGCTTTGTTTTGGTTATTTTGTTTTGTTCCTCAGGTGTTCGTCCAGAGCTCAGTGTTGTGGATAAGCGAGTTTTGCTGAGCTTAGAGTGTTGTCATCCAGAAAAGTATTTTGAGCTCATCAATCCTCAAGTTCTTATTGAGCTCGGGTTCAATCCTCCAGAGATGAGGGTTGAGACTTCTATCCTAATTTTTGTGGTTGGGGCTAAAGATTTGGCAAGTAACATTTTCTCCTTCTGTTCTTAGCTTTCTATTTCTTTTCTTTTTCTCTCCCTTCTGAGCTAAATGCCTTGAGCTCATAGGTTCTTCCTCAATGGAGCCCACTTCAAATGATCTTAAAGCAAAGGTGGCTCTGTTAAAGAAGAGCAGGAGTGGGAGTAAACGTAAGGCAGAGATTGAGACAGGCAACGGTGTTGCTTTCTTAGCCAAGGTGCCAAGGTTGGATGTGCCTCTACTTCTCTTCCTTCATCCCAGGTGGCCCTTGTCCCACTATCGAGCTCTGCAATGGTCGTGGAGACCTCACTCCCTCGAAAGATCGTGCCCTCTTCGTCTAGGGGTGTCTCTGAACAAGGTGTCATCCTCCTAACCTTTCCGTCCTCAGTAGAAGTTGAGAAAACCTTGGAAACAATCACCCGAATTTAGCCTGGATCTATCTTCCCTGAGTCAGTTGAACGGTCCTCTAGTCTGTTTCTCAAATATTCCAAGGTTGGCAAAGAAAAACACCCCACGGTCGAAGACGAGGTTTCCCTTATGACTAACGTGAAACGTGTAGCGGAGGCCATTGCCTCTATTATCCTGAAATCCGATATTCAAAGGGCTTCAACTATTCCCCTTGGATCTTCTATTTCCACCACCTTGTTTGGTGCAACCTCGGTAAGCTTCTGGTTCTTCGCACCCCACCTTTTGTCTTACATCCTTTCGTTGTGCTAACCATAGCTTGATGTTTGCTCCTAACTGGCTATCCACGTAAGTGGTTTGCCAAGGCAGATCCAAGCTTTGTCAATTCTTCTAAGGCATTTGAGTTCTTGATTGCTAAACTATCTTTTGCCAATAACGACCATAAGGCCCAGGTCTAGGACTTGCAAGCACAGGTAGAGAGGCACACTTCTGTTATCAAGGATCTGGAAGTCAAAAAGAAAAAGATCAAGGGTGAAAGTAAGGCAACCAAAGAGGAGCTTAGAAAAACTAGGGATGATCTCAGGCTGAAGATTGACGAGTGGATTAAGGTTAGCCAAGAGGCCTTTGAAGCTTTGGGCTCTTATAGGGGCATGAAGAGAGAGTATGATGTCTTGGCCAAGGCGAGCGATGTTCTTCAAGATGAACTCGAGGTGCAGAGAGCTGCTACTCAAAAGAAAGATGCTTTGATTGCGAAGTTGACAGATGAGGTTACTACAAAATGGGCCTCCGGTTGGCTCACTTTTTAGGACCGGGTCGAGCAAACCTACCCAGACTTGGATTTTGACTTCAAAATCCTGTCTGAGGAGGAGGCAGGGGTGCCTAACACTGAAGGAAAGGTTGGGGCTTTAGTTCCCACTGTTTTTGAACTTGTTTCTGGTGGTGATGTAGTAGTTGTCTCTACTGCCGAGGTCTTGACCCAAGAGGCTCTTTCTGCTCTAATTACTCCTACAGCCCATGGTTTTGATACAACTTCTGTTCCTATAACTGTCGAGCTCCCTTTCATTGCTTCTAATGCCCCTACTGGAATACCTTCTTTTGCTGATCTTGCTGCTCATGCTCCTATGTTGACCTTATCCCCAGCTGCAGTTGAGGCCCCTACTCCTTTGTCTATTCCTGAACCCCCAGAAACTTCAACGGCTGAACTGTCAGGCTCTCCTCCTCCTGCTCCTACTATAGAGACCTAGGATTTCTCTCTCTCTCTCTCTCTCTTTTAAAGAATGTAAGTTGGATTGCTGCACTTTACGGAATATGAATATCTTTTGCTTCTTTGGCTTTTTTGAATTGCTGCATCATTGTTGTGCTTTTGCTATGTTTTGTTTTCCTACTGTGTTTTTGCTATGTTGTTATGCTCTTACTGCCCTTGCCCCCATACTTCTAGGAGGACTTAGTTCTTCTCAGAGTAGACTTGTCAAGATTTGTGGAAGGGCTAAAGAGCTAAAAAGATGTTGGATGGTTGTGGTTTTAGCCTTGAGGAACTCATTCTTATAAGCAGAGAAGGTTGTGTGGCTGAGTTCTGCTTAGGCTAAGCTTGAGGTCTTTTATCTTGATCTTTCACTTCGTATAGAGTTGTGTTGCTTACGATCTGAGGTCTTCCTAAACTTAGCTGAGCTGACGGATCTGGTTGATCTAACAGAGCTGAACACCGACTTTCTTATTGTAGCACGTGCCTAACTATCTTCTAAAAACGTAATCGCTGTAATGATTCTGGGAACACAAAGGGTGGGGGCGTCCTTCCATCTTCTCATGTTTCTTGTCCCTTTAAATTCGGGATTTATTGAAGTTCCCTTTAAACTTTAGACTTTCTATTGTATATGAGTCTAGGACCTACTCGATTGTCTTCAATCTTTGGGATTCTTTCTTACATGTCCTTCTTGGGGTTTCTGAGTTCCTTTTTCTCTGCATTCTCTGTTTCTTCTCCTGATTATCAATGGCTGCTCCTCTTTCCTCTCTGTTTAAGCAACGAACTTCCATTGGGATCGACTGAAAGTGGCATTCCAGTTATCTAGTTCCCTTAGTGATAACATCCTCAGACTTGGAGGGGATCAAGAGGCAATCCTTCCCTTCTGTAGACTTGCCTCTACAAGTCCCAAGTCCAGACGAGCCCTGTAACTTCCTCCCTCAGGGGGAGGTTTATTTTTTTGAAGGCGTCTTTGGGATGGGCCTTCGACTCCCTATCCACCCCTCCATTGGATGGATTCTTGCCTACTATGGGTTGTGCCCCTCTCGCATCTCTCCTCGAGGTTGGGCCATTTTGATTAGCTTCTTTCTCTTTTGGCACCTGTAAAGCAACGAAGAGTTCCCTACTGTCGCTGAGTTTCTTTATTTCTATGAACTCGAGGAAGATGAGCTCCCCTGTTTCAGTTCCTTCAGATGGAGGCGCTTCACCCAGCCCCTGCTGGTTCTTGAAACTCCCTTCTCTCCTGAGAGATAGGCCCAATGCTTTTTCTCCGCCTTTAAAGACTCCGGGAGGTCCATCGAGTATCATTGCAAGGAGTCCAGGGTCACTTGATCTTGGGAGCACTTTCCTTACGAAGGTATAGGTTTAGAGACTTACTCTGCTTTTGTTTGTGATAATTGAATCTCATAGTGTTATTGTTGTGCAAGTGTGCCTAGCCTGACTCTGGCAGAGCTGCTAAGGGTTGAGCAGGTTGCCCATGTTGAGCCTGTTAGCTTCTTTGAGCTCGTTACGCCTGAGAACCTTTCTTTTTTTAGCACTTCAGCTACTGCCTTTGACTTAGCACTTTTTCCTGATTCACCTGAATCTTCCCTTGCTGGTGATGAAGAGTTGGATGATGATGAGGAGATTGCCTCGTCTTCGAGAAAGCGCAAGAGAAATGATTCTTCTTATGATTCATCTGGCTTCTCTTTCGTTACCGTTCTGTTCTCTACCAGGATGAAGCATTTCAATAGCATACCAAGGTAGAGAAAAAGTGGGATGAATTGAAGGAAAAGAATGCACGCTTGAGAGAGGAGATCGCTGGGCTAAAGAGACGACTTGGGGGCAATTAGGATTTTCCTTGTTTTCTTTTGTGTACTCTATTGCACTTGATGAAATAGAAACTTCTTTTGTTGCTTTGCAATTTTCTTCTACAGGCTGCTTATTTTTGTGTGTTTTATGAATTGTACGGTTGAAAAATTCACCCCTTGTTTATGAACTGGAGAGCTCTTTGCTTATTCATTAGCTAATGAGTTCGTCTCTTACTTATGAGCAGAAAATCTCATCTTTCATTTATGAGCTGAAGAACTCATCTTTTATTTATGAGCTAAAGAGCTCACCGTTTGTTTATGAGCTGAGGAGTTCATCATTTGTTTATGAGCTGAAGAGCTCATCATTTGTTTATAAGTTGAAGAAAGCTATTCAATAAAATTACACTAGGATGAGTCAAAGACTTGCGATTTTATTGAAGATGGTCTTTCTTACAAAGGGAGCTTTTACTGGAAAAATCTTTTCAAATGCTCTGCGTTCCAAGAGTAAGGTAAGATTTTTCCCTCCTCTGTTTGCAGTTCGTAGTTCCTAGGCCTGATCACCCTTGAGATGATGTAAGGGTATTCCCAATTAGGACCCAGCTTCCCATGAGAGGGGTCTTTTCTTGTAGGAAGGAATTGCTTGAGCATTAAATCCCCGATGTTGAAACCTCTGCATCTGACCCTTCTGTTGTAGTGTCTTGTTGTCTTCCTCTAATAACTCTTGGTGCAATGTAGAGCTCTGTCTCTTTTTTCATCCAAGAGATCAAGGTTCAGCAAAAGCATCTCATCATTGTGCTCGGACTCTTAAGAATTCAGTCCTAAGGGATGGGACTCCCACCTCTACAGGTGCCACTGCTTCTGTTCCGAAAGTCAAGGCAAAAAATGTCTCCTGAGTTGCTGACCTAGCCGTTGTTCTGTAAGCTCACAACACTTTTGGGATATATTCTACCCATTTCCCTTTCAAGGCTTCCAACTTGGATTTGAGGGTCATCTTAATGGTTCAGATGGTGACCTCTATTTGTCCGTTGGATCGTAGATGAACTGAAGCTGAGAAGTAATTCCTTATTCCTAGTTCAGCACAAAACTTCTTGAACTTAGGGTTGTCGAATTATTTTCCATTGTCAGAGACGATTGCTTTTGGAACCCCAAACTTACAGATTATTGATTTTCATGTGAAATTTTGAACCTTCTGCTCTGTGATCGTCGCCAAGGGCTCCACCTCTACCCATTTGGTGAAATAGTCTACCCCAATGATGATGAACTTGTATTGTCCCACACTCATAGGAAGGGGTCCAAGAATGTCTGAGCCCCATTGTTGGAATGGTCAAGAGCTCACCACCGAGGTTAGGAACTCTAGTGGACAATGAGGGATGTTGGCATATAACTGACAGACCTTACATTTTTTGACCTGGTCTGTGGCGTCTTTTAGCATAGTGGGCTAGTAGTACCCCTTCCTTAATGTTTTTCCTGCTGTAGCTTGTGCTTCGATATGGTTACCGCAAACTCCATCATGGATTTCTCTGAATATGTAGTTAGCATCTTCATCCCCCATACATTTAAGGAGAGGTGCTGAAAAACCCCATTTATACAAGTTCCCTTGCAGGATAGAGAATTTGGCTGACATGGTTCTTAGCTTCGTAGCCTCCTTGGGGTCTTTTAACAAGGTTCCATTATGAAGATATTCTCTGATTGGGTCCATCCAATTCGGTGGGGGCCAACACAGGGAGCACTTCTTCATTTTCAATATTTACAGATGGTTCTACTAGGTGTTCTATTGGTATTAATCTATCCAATTTTTCCTGAGAGACTGTTGCTAGCTTTGCCAAAGCATCTGCTCGTGAATTCTCGATCCTAGGAACATGCCTGATTTTAACTTGCATAATTTCTTGATCAACTCCTGTACCTTTTTAAGGTAAAGGACCATTTTTTTCCCTTGGTATCGTAAGACTCCTCTATCTATTTCACCACGAGCAGGGAGTCACTGCAAATCTCGAGCTGTTCTGCCTCCATTGAGTGAGCTAGATTGAGTCCCGTGATGATGACTTCATACTTTGCTTCATTGTTTAAGGCCTTAAATCCGAAGCTAAGGGCATACTCAGTATCTATTCCATCTAGGGAGGTCAGAATTAGGCCAGCACTGCTTCCTTGAGTATTGGTGGCTCCATCTACTGAAAGCCTCCATGTAGGAAGGTCGGGTACCAGTTGTGCCTCCATGGGTGCTTCTGATGTGAATTCTACGATGAGATATGCCAGATTTGTCCTGTGATCGCTATTCTTGGCTTATACCTGATATCGAACTCGCTGAGCTCTATGGCCTATTTGACCAATCTTCCCGAGGACTTTGGTTTATGTAATTCTTGCTTTATTGGCTGATTTGTCGGGACCTCGATAGTATAAGCTTGGAAGTATGGCCTAAGTTTTCTAGCACCTGCAACCAAAGCTAAGATAAGCTTCTTAATTTTTGGATACCTCTCCTCTACCCCCCTTAGAGCTCTGATACAGTAATAAACTGGTTGCTAAGCTCTGTCACACTCTCTTACTAGTGTTGCGCTAGTCTAAAAGTCTGAGATGGCGAGGTAGAGAATAAACACTTCTCCTTCCAAGGGACTCACCAAAATAGGGGGTGAGCCTAGATAATCCTTTAAGGCTTTGAACGCTTTTTCACACCGGGTATCTCATTGAAAAACCTTCTTTAATATTTGAAAGAAGGGTTGACATTTATAGCTTGATCTGGATACAAAACGACTCAAGACAGCTATTCTTCCTGTTAAACGTTGGATTTTGCTTGTGTTGGAAGGTGGCTGCATATCCATTACTGCTTTAACTTTTTCTGGGTTAGCTTAAATTCCTCTGCTGTTGACTATGAAGCCCAGAAACTTTTCCGCAGATATTCCAAAGGTACATTTAGCGGGGTTAAGCTTCATCTTGTACTCCTTAAGGATCTGGAACGACTCTACTAGATGTTCAACATGGAGCTTGGCTTTTAGTGATTTTACCAACATATCATCAATGTAGACCTTCATAGATGTTCTAATTTGCTTGTGAAACATTCGGTTTACCAAGTGCTAGTAAGTGGCTCTAGCGTTCTTCAATCCAAAAGACATGACCTGGTAATAGTATGTCTCCTGCTTAGTCACAAATAAGGTATTCTCTTGGTCGTCGAGATCCATCCTGATTTGATTATACCCGGAGATAGCATCCATGAAGCTAAGGAGCTCATGTACAGTGGTGGCATCCACAATCAGGTCAATCCAAGATAAGGAAAAACTGTCTTTAGGGCATGCTTGGTTGAGATCGGTGAAGCCGATACAGAAACGCCATTTGCCGTTGGTCTTTTTAACAAGAACTACGTTTGCTAGCCATGTGGGGTAATCTACCTCCCTGATGGCCTTGGCACGGAGAAGTTTGCTGACCTCCGCATTGATTGCCTTTTGGCGTTTTGGGGCAAAACTTCTCCGCTTTTGTTTTATGGGTTTACAGGAAGGATTCATAATGAGCTTCTGTGTGATGATTGAGGGGTCGATACCTTTCATGTCTTCTTACTTCCAGGCAAACACTTCCAAATTTCTTTTCAAGAACTGAATGAAGAGATATTTAATTTTCCTGCTCAACTTAGACCCTACGTAAACAAGGTGTTCTGACTCTTCATTAAAATAAACAAGCTCTAGCTCTTCCGATGGCATTGGTCTCATGTCCTGCTCGTCTCTTATGTTGAGCTTATCCAACTGGATATTTTTGACCTCTTTCTTCTTCATAGATGCCATGTAGTACTCCCACACTACACACTGGTCTCCTTGGACTACTCCAACCCCATTTTCTGTATGAATTTTCATAACCACGTGGTAGGCAGAAGGAATGGCCCTCATGGCATCAAGGGAAGGTCTTCCAAGAAGGATATTGTATGTTGAAGGTGCATCAACTACCAAAAATTTCACTGTAGTAGTGGCGTGGCAGGGAGGATCTCCCATCGTGAGCACAAGTTGTATCGATCCCAGGATAACACCCTCTCCCCTGAGAATCCTAACAAATGAGCGCTTACTAGCTTGAGCTTTTCTTTGCCTATACCCATCTTGTCAAATGCAGACACAAAAATGATGTCTGCAGAGCTCTCGTTGTCAATAAGAACTTGATGGGCTGTTCTGTTGGCGACGACGACTTTTACCACTAGGGGGTCATCATAGGGATGCTGATAACCTTCTAAGTCTGAGTCTAAAAAAGTGATAACTGTGTCCAGCCGTGGTGCCTTGGATACAGTATGCACTTCCAGCGTCTCGTTAGTTCTGATTCTAAGCAGGTGAGTCTTTCTGGCTGAGCTGGACTCCTTGCCTCCCATAAAACCTCCGGATATCACTCTGATCTCCACTAGAGGCTGCTGATGATGCAATGGGACCTGCGACTGAGGTGCTGAGAGTGGAGGAGCTCGATTCTAGTTTTCATGGGCTATAAAGCGACACATCTGTCCTCGCTAAATCAGGAACTCGATTTTCATGTATTCATCTGTGAGGTGGTCGTGGTCCCTATGGTATTCACAATACTTGGTTGCATCTCTTTTTGGGGGGTCTGCCTTCATCCGAGGTGGTCATCTCAAGAATTTCTCATTCTAGACCTCATGAAGGATCTGGGATACTGTAGCCGTAAGTGGCGTGAACTGCCGAGGTGTGTACCTTGGCTACAGTTCTGGTTGAAGATGACCTAAGCGATCTCTGACATCCCCCTCCTTTTTGGGGAGTGATCTCTGTTTCTTCTTGGAGACCTATCTCATCCTCTTTCTTTTCTAAGACTTCGATCCCTCTTCTTTTCTTCTGCAAGGATGAGCTCCCCATCTTAGAGAGGAGTGCCTCCTTGCCATTGATATACTTCTTTACATTGGCCAGCACTTCTACCATACTAGCTTGTGAGTTTTTTTGATATGGAGAACATCAAGTCCTTCGACTACACTCCCAGTCCGACGATGAAATTAGTGATGACGAACTTCTCATATGAAAAATCTACCTTCATGGATTCTGAGTTGAATCTCTGGACGTAGGATCGCAAGTTTTCATTAGGCCCCTGCTTTACATTCAACAGGTGATAACTTGGCTTTCAGTAGGTTCGAGCTTCTATGAAGTGGGACACAAAAGATATTTAGAGCTCCTTGAAGGAAGAGATTGATGTCGGGGCTAGCCTGTTAAACCATGCCAAGGCTGAGTTTTTCAGCTTGATGGCAAAGGCTTGGCATTGCACCGGGTCTTGGTATCCATGCTACTTCATCTAGTTCTTGTCAGTATTAAGGTGATCCATGAGATCTTTTGTCCCATCAAAAGCATCCATTTGGGGCATTCTAAATTTCAAAGGGAGGGAGAAATGTAGAACATCAGCTGTGAATAGGGATTCAGTCTGCTGCACTAGGGCATCCATCGTTATTGGGGTCTTGCCCCTCACGGCTTCTTTCATGTAACTGAGCTCTTGCTAGATGTCCTTTAAGCGATTCTCCTAGTATTGCTCTCTTCTTTCCTGTTGGAAAGGGAGAAAATCATTTTTCTCGATCCCATCATTTTGAATCCGCACTTCTTCGTCATTGTTATTTCTAGGAGGTGGACAGGGATCTTGTCCCATGGCTTGACTATTCTCACCCCCTTCGTTAATTTCCCTGAAGGGGTCGAGGTGCTAACGTTCCCCATATGGGGGGCCTCCTTGGGCTGGCCGTGTCTGCTGAGGACCTTACAGAAGCTTCAACAACTCTTCATTCTACTGGAGTAGGCGTTGGTTGGCTAGGCGAAGAGCTTTCAATTCGTTATTCATAATAGGTGGATCCGCCATGGGGGATTGATCTTTGTGGTGGGAAAGAAGTCTTGAAGGTTTTCTTGTTGTCTTTCGCTAGTGGCCTCCTGTTGGTTTTGCATCCGCGGTGGATCTATCTAGCTTCTGCTTTTGTTGCGTGTTGATACCATCAATTACTGAAAGATCAGCGTACTTGTAATAGGAACAATCATTCCCACAGACGACACCAAACTGATGGTGTATGAAACGTGGGTAAACAGAATGTGGTGTATCCGAGTAAGATCTCGTCTGAGCTTTTAGGTTCGTGAAGATTATGATAAGATTCTTTTAGGGTAGGAAATGATTTACAGAGTGAAAATATAGTGGTTCACCAGCTCGAAAGCTTGGCTAATCTACTATTCAATGGAGTCTCTTGCTCCTTGGGTCTATATTAATGGCGTTGAAATGACTTTACAGTGTTTTTGATACAATCCAAATGGCTTGCCCCATATTGGAGGCATTGTACAATATTTATAGTCCAATTCGTAATTCTGTGGGATCTGTGACGAGATTTTCATCTCCTTCCCGTGGTGTCTTGCTTGATTCTGGACAACGATTACGGTGGTCTAAGGATTTCATGCCTAAATTGAAGCTTGTTACCGTTGTGGGGATGCCTCGTGACTGCCAGTTGTCTTTCACGCGTTCTCTTCGGAGTACAGGTCGAGGGGTTCCCATATCTAGATTGCCAAGCTCAGAATCTCCTAGCTGAGCTCCCTATCTGACCTTCACACCCGAGCTTATACTTAGAATTTCTTCTAGGTATCATCAAATTACACACAAAAGGGATCAAAATGTTACTCTTGAAAATTGAGGAACTATAATCATGTTGAGTGTATCCTTAGAAATCATCAATAAATTTTAACAAAAAAAGGAAAGAAAGAAAAGGCACATAATTTTGATGCTTGAACTCTATGGTGGTTGTTATCGTTAACAAAACATAGCAATAGTAGTAGTAGTAATAGTAACTGTATTTTTTGTTGTTGTCATCAAGTTTTTATTATTGCCCATAAGATACGACCCTTGATCATAGCCTTCCATACAAATGTGGTTCTATCACTATCGCCATTGGTTCAACATTGTAAACCTCAAATTCTACACTAATATATCATTAATAAACTTCATCATATATTTGCATGTATGTTGTTTTTGTAAACAAAAAACCCTAGCAGTAGTAGTAGTAATAGGCTTTCTTTTTTGGGTTCAATGGTCAGAGATGTTCGAGCCGGCTTATGCGCACATCGACTAATCCCCTCTCCAATTCGATCATAGACAAGTTATCATGTCTACGGTATTCATGAGGGATCAATCCCATAAAAGGCTTTTGACATCATCTAGCAAAAGCTTTGTTGCAATTAGGGATATTGAGTCTACATATAAATCACTTCACCATGATTGGACCAGACGATGTAAGGATTGTGGGATTTGCATTATGACATTGTATCACCAAATTCCACAGACATTGTGTATGTGTGTGTGTCTGTCTCTCTATGTATCTATTTGTGTGTGTGTGTCTCTCTCTCTCTCGCCATTTTATCTGCTATAATCGCCTCTATATCCATTACTTGCCCCGCCTTCATGCTTGACCCCTAACCAAAACCCCTAACTCCTACCAACAGAATAACTCCTACCCAACCCCAACCCTTTTTCACAACACCCTCCACTCTAGCCACCTCATCAAAGCTACCTCCAATACACCTCAACTTGCCACCACCCACCCTTAAAAGTATGCCTCAGTCTCCCATCTCTATACAAACCCCAAACAATTATGTCACAGCCACCATGACTTAAAAACAATAATTGAAGGGATCTGAAGAAATTTGAGAAAATGGAAGCACAAAATCGAAGGGATCCGAGGTGCAAACTGTCCACCACCACTGCTCAAAGATACAAAGCACAAGTCAAAGAGGCTTTCAGTAGGGTCGATCAATAGGCAAGGCAAGTAAGACTACTGTCTAGGCCCCGTAATTATTAAGGGTGCCTAAGTGGTAAATGAAGCCCCAAAAATATGTAGATTTAATTATAAAAGGATTTTTTTGGGTGTGAATACATTTTTTTAGACTTATTTGAGAGGAAGTGTATGAATAAGTATTTTACTCTATTAAGTTCAATTTTAATAAAACATTTAATGATTAGGTACAAAATTCAAATGACATTTGAATTTTTTTACTTACTTACTATTCCTTAAATTTAATTCTTATTTTTTTCACTATTTGTCTCCTATTTCTCACACCATTACTCTCTCTCCCTTATTTTCTCTCTCTCTCCCTCTCTCTGTTACTTTCTCTATCTCTCTCCTATTTTCTCTTTCCCACTCTCTCGAGAAAATATTCATTACAACAATGATACCACATGACAAAGTGATGTGATATCACCAACCAATAATGTTAAAACAAATAAACAAATAGACCCCACAAAAATTAATAACTAACATGTCATATAAGCAAATAACTCTTCACTCTTCTTCCAAGTAAGCTCAAGTGGGGTTCACCATATTCACATTGAGCTTTATTATTGGTTGGTGATACCATGTCATCAATGGTGACATGGTATTACTGTTGCATTCAATATTTACTCCACCATCTCTTCCCCTATTTTCTCCCACCGTTACTCTCTCTCCTTATTCTCTCGCTTTCTTTATAGCAACGTTACAACAACATAATTACACCAATCAGTTATAATTGTTCGATAATACACAAAAATAGTTATTTATGTGTTTTGATAAATCAAATAGTTATACCAAACAATTACACAAAATTACGATACCAACCCAATTTATTATTCAATTATTTACATAAATCAAAGAGTTACATCATATACTATCACAACATGGTTACAACAATTATATACATCAAATTTGGTATAATTAGTGTAACCATGTCGTGATAGTAAATGATGTAACTCTTTGATTTATGTAAACAACTGAATAATAAATTGGATTAATGTCGTAATTTTTTGTAATTGTTTGGTGTAACTGTTTAATTTATCAGAACACATGAGTAATTATTTGGTGTATTATAGGACAATTGTAACTGATTAGTATAACTGATTAGTGTAATTTTATTATTGTAACGTTGACATAAAGAGAGAGAATAAAAAGAGAGAGTAACAGTAAGAGAAAATAGGGGGAGAGATAGAGAGACAGAGAGAGAATAGGGGATAGATAGAGAGAATAACAGAGAGATAGATAGATAGATAGAGAGAGAGAGAGAGAGAAAATAGGGAAGAGAGAGTGAGAGAGAGGAATTGAGTAATGAATGACCTTTTAGTTTTTTTTTAAAAATGTACTTGAGGCCAAATAATTTTCTTTAATGTAGTTAACTTAATTAAGTTCAAATTTTTGTTCTGGCTGCCAAATTTCCCATTATAAAATGGTGTAGTCTATTAAAAGACCCATTTGAAATATGTGGGCCAAATATTAGAAAATAGGAAGACCCATAACTATTTCTCTACCTTTATTATAGAGTCAGCCAATAATTATAAACTTTACTTTCATCTCTCTCTAAGAAATGAAGAACTATCAATAACTAAACATAGCCAAAAATCATACCATATTAACATAAATAAAATAAAACCATAGAAATGTATAATTTTCATTTCACCCCCTTCTCTATATATGCATATGAGCAATGCAGCTTAGACTTCATTTGCTAACCTAATCAATCACAATTATTAAATTGGTAGTAGATCCCAATATTGATTATGACTTGCTGAACAGTGCTCCAATATTAAACTTCAAAGCGTAATATATCTAATAAGTCAACTCGGTATTTGAAAGTTTTTTCCCAATATATTTTCCCTCCCAAATCCATCTTATCCTCCCTTACCTCATTGGTAACTCCCCTGTCAGACAAAGACACCATGCTCCCCCTCTCAACAGGGGCAGAGCCAAGATTTTGTTTCAGTGGGGGCAACCTAAAATTCTTAAATTTAAACTATAAATGCAACATTGTTTTCATCAAAATGTATATTTTATTAATATTTTTTTTTATGTCTAGTTCCATCAAAAAAAATGTTATTTAGATGTGTGACTCATATATATGAACGATTTACCAAAAAAGGCAACAAAAAATACTTCACATCAAAAGATCTTCTGTTTGTTGACTAGGAGACAATTGTTCCAGTGTTGATTTTCTTAAAATAAATCTATCCATAACTGATTAAAAAATAAATTTGATTTTCTTAAAATAAATCTATCCATAACTGATTAAAAAATAAATTTGTCTAATTAGATTCAAATTTTATAGTTCGTCATTAAGTTCGTAACGAATGATATAATAAACTACACATAACAAAATATAATCCATAACACTTGTGTGTATTTGTGGCTAAAATTTCAAATCTAGTTCCTTTGTAATTGACTCTTGTTGTACTGAATTTTTAATTGAAATAGACAAGTTTTTTGGAGTGGAATTTGTGTGATTCACTACAACAGATTTTTTGTCCTGTTCATGCTTGATTTTGTGTTGAAATTAAAGTGACACACTACAACAAAATTCAGCCACTATTTTGTTTTTCTTGAGTCTTGTTCTTGTAGTTTTAGTGAGATAATAGTTGCTATATACCCTAATACCAACAACCAAGTAAGTTGATTAGTTGATAAATTTGTCATAACCCGTGTCTGGAGGCACGATGAAATATAAAATTTGAGCACCCAAAAAATCAATTCCATTATATTAAATAATAAATTTTCTTTTCTTCATTTTCTTTAATTATCTCATTTAAAATTTATTTTTACCTATTATTTTTTAAAAAATATAAATAAATGTTTTTAAAAAATTTTCAACATATATATATTGGCGTGTATGGATAATGTCTAAAATAAAAATTATGTTAAACTATAAATTAATTAAATATTAAATAATTAAATATGAGATAGAAATGAGTGATGTGATGTTTTGAGGGCAAAAATATGTAAGAGATAAAAATTCAAGTTGCTAGGTGTTTTATTATATATATATACCAAATATTTCAAGTAATCAAAGGAAAGATAGAAGTGCGGATTGGTGAAGAAAGACAGAGTAGCAGAGATCGAAGTTTGAATGAAGTAGACGTTAAGATGAGGAAATGACGTGAAATAAATGAATTGTCAAAGTTATATTTAATGGTTTGAAAATTACACTAACCCCATCTATATTTTATAAAAATTTAGTGGGGGCAAGATTTAAAATTTTTTGAAATTTTCAAAAATTCATCTAGGTCCCAAAATTTTTTAAAATTTCAGTGGGGGCAACTACCCCCATACTAAATCCGCCCCAGCTTCTTAGCTTCCCTTCTTTTTTTTGCCTTCCTTCTTTCATTCCTTATTCTCTCTCTCTCTCTGTCTCTCTCTCTCTCTCTCTCTCTTTGTGTGTTACGCTCATCAACGACACCACCATCAGCCCAGCAAGTTCGCCATGGCCACCGCCATCATACCTCCAGGCATCCCTCTTTTGTGCTTCTAGCTCTTTTTCTCTCTCTCACACACCCACACACACTTTGAATGACCCCCTAAATCTCCCCTTTTTCCTCCTCTGTTCCTTTCTCTCTCACACACACACACACCCCCACCAAAGCTCCCCTTCTATGTAGAAAGAACCCCCACCCAGCTCGCCCCCTCTCCCTCCTCTATTTCTATGTCATACACACGCAACTCACCCTTTTTTCCCCCTCTACACAACCTATTCCCTAAAACACACATGTGCACACACACACACGCATACTCTCTCTCTCCCTCCCCTCTGTGTCCACCTTAACCCCAAAAAACACACACATCACACACTCACACAGAACACACACACAGAGAACTAAAAAGCACACATTATTGGATTTTTTTTCAATTTGATTTTGGTTCGATTAGGTTTAATTTGGATTCGTGAACTTGGTTTGATTATGTTATTTTTGAATGCAGGGTTTTGTAAGAAACTTTGATTGGATATTTACTAGGTTCAATCATCATCTTTTTTCCTATTCAATTTAGCCCTACCCTTTAGCTCATTGTAGTTTGGTGCAAGTCAAGAAACATCCACCTTCTAAATACTCCCTTAAGAAGGGCAAATGTATTGGATTGAGGTTTAAAAATCGCTAGCTACTCAATTCCTAGATGATATTATATATGAAATTTTGGTTCTTTCTTTATATACTCAGAAATCAAACAGACATTTGTGGGTGTAATTTTTAAGAATGGAGATTCCATATTGATTCTATAGATTTTGACCTTGAGGACTCATACTTGGACTAATTCATTGTTTTTGGCTACTACTATGGTATGGTGCATATGACAATTGAGTTATGTTTTTGTTTTGTTGTTTGTGATGAATATTTGGTTCTATGATAAACACATCAATTAGGGGTTTTGTTAATGAAATTGGTGACCGAAAAAGTGTAGTTATTGCATGGGCATTTTTTTTTACCGGGTGGATGACAAAAAATGGGGGAGGCCAACATCTAATTACCTAGAATTAATTTTTTGATCATAGTTGTGTAGAATTAATATATGGCTTTCTAATTTTATCAAGGACACAAATGTTGGATCATAATTGTGATGTTGGAATCTTCCTTGGCCTTTAAAGTTATTTTATGTGATTGTCAACAAAAAGCTAATTTAATTAGGAAAAATTTCATCCACACCCCTTGTAGATAGGCATAACTTCAGTGACACTCGTTCCCTATTATGAAATTTCACTGACACCCCTTATCAGTGTTGGTCAGGAAACGAATGTGACGGAAATGCTTCTTTTACCATTTTACCCTTAAACTTTATATATATATATATAAACAAAAAACCCTCCTCCCCTAACCCACCCCTCCTTACCCATTCTCACCTCTTTCTCCACCATCGTCATCCGACGGCCGACACTTTCCTCACATCACCCCCACTCTCTTTCTCTCTCCATAAACCCCTTCCATCCATGTCAAGATAGGAGCAAAAAAATATCAAATTGATTTGGGGGTTTTGTGATGGGTGTTGATGCAAGGGTTGTGGTGGTGGATTGGTGGTGATGGTTTTGTGAAAGTTGATTGTCGACGGTGCGTGTGTTGGAGTGTTAATATGGGGTGGCTGGCCGGTACTTGTTAATATTGTTAGAGATGGGCTGGAGTGTTCATGGCCCTGTTTTGGTTTTTTGGTGGAGATCAAGGAGATTTTGGGGAGAATGAATTCCCAGCTTTTTCATGTGTATAGAGAAAAGAATGGGGTGGCTGATAGCTTGGCTAACAGGGCTGTGAGGGATCATTGTTCTTCAGATTTTTCTTCTTTAGATCGCTGTCAAAGATGGTAAATTGGTATTGATGCAGGATCAAAGGAGGCTACCTGTTGCAAGAGTTAAAAATGTGGTCATTTTTTATAATAAAGGATATAAAGTAGGTACCACTTCTCCGAACTTGTACGTTTTAGCTTTCAATTGCACTTCTTGTTCCAATGTTGGGAAGGGCACTAAAGAATAGAATTGTGTTTTTTGCAAGATTATTCGAGGGGAAGCAACGGCTTCGAAGGTACTCTCTTTGTTGTTTTACTTTTTTTCTTTGAATTTGAGATTTTGATAGCTGTTACTAGTATTGCATATCTTGCTTAGTTTAAGGTTTGGCCAAATTCGTTCCTAACAAATTTATGGAGATTGTTTTTCTGACTCAACTATTGTGTATAGGGTTGTTGTTGCTACCTTAATTGTCTGATGTAGAATTTCACAAATATGAAGTACTGAGGAATTGTGAACTCACTTACTTTTATTGAATTTGATTTGACTGTAGCTCTATGAAGATGATGTATGCCTTTACATTTTGGATAGAAATCCACTAAGTCATGGATAAGGAATCATGTTGAGGATTCGATTAAACTCTGTTGAGGTGGTTGAGGTGCCCTTGTTCTTCCGATGTTGGGCATTCACAGTTTATCTCCAAAATCTATTGAAATAATGCAATAATGGGGTCAGAAAGATAGTCGTGTGAGTACAGGGTCTTGCTTTGGAAGTAAAGTTTTTGTTTTTTGATATGTTTTGAAAGATTAAAACATGGTGTGTATAGGGATTTTTCTTTTTTGCTTCTTGTAATTCTTTGGTTATTTCAAATAAAATTTTTTGATTTTTTTTTTTAAATAAAATTTGTTGTGTATTTGGTTAGCTGGTCAGTGGTGGTGTTGCGGAGACGAAGGTGCATCAGAAGTGGTGTGAAGAAAAAGGGGTAAAAGTGGTATTTTAGAAGAAAAACAAGATGACATCATCACTTTTTTAGTTGTCAGTAACGGTTTGCCGTGGTAAGGGGTGTAGTTGAAATAAATATATGAACGATAAGGGAGTGCAGTGAAATTTTAGAATGGGGAAGGGGTGCCATTGAAATTAGGCCTATCTACAAGGGGTGTGGATGAAATTTTCCCATTTAATTAATATTCTTACTATTACTTTTTCCCCATCTATAATTGTTTTCATTTTCTACTTAACACCAGCTTTGCTAATCCCTCTGATGGTACGATATTCTATTATTGGCAGAACGTTCTAATTAAGTTCATATTGTTTCATGCTTGAATCGGATGTGAATTTTATGGGTGTCGCTCTTATATTTTCTGGACTATGACTATCCAAGCCGGGTTTACATCTCTATAAGGTGTTTTTATACACAGTTGTGGAGACTGATCATGAACGTTACAGGTGTGAGAACGATCATGGTCATGGAAAATCTCACAAATTTTGGTCATGTAAGTTCTAAACCTCTATGTTGTTTTTCTTTTTCCAAATCAATAAATGGTCACATATTTTTTTTACTTTATTTTCACGCATCTTCTTATATATGGATGAAGGCTTAGAGAAAACCATAAAATGAGCTTCATTTCATTCAAATCCTAAATAATTGCTTCGCATATACAATCTGTCAACTTAGTGTTAAATGTATTTGTATGTATAGGTTTAATTGCTCAAGGAAAACAACGTTGGTGTTGTGATCCAAGACGAGCGCGATCTGAATTGCATCCTTATTTCTGAGGTATTATCACGCCACATCTATCTATTTGTCTATATATTTGCCTTTTTGTACTTATCTATACTTATTTTTTGGAAGGCAAAGGAAAGGTCTCACGCAACTGCCAATGCAAAGTCTAAAGGAAAAGGAACGACAAGTTCTTCTAGCAAGGGAGCAGAATGTGCAATGGGCAAAGTGGTATAGCAATGCAACCAACCTTTTAAAATTTATTCTTTTTTTCCTTCAAAGATATAATATTTATAAAGTGTTATATTTTTTATTTAAATTAAGGATCCAATGATAATGTTATATCAACTGCTATCTCAGCTCAGCGCGCAATGCACGAAAGAGAAAGACATGATGCTGAAAAAACCAAACAAATTGAATGTTCTAAACGTCAATTGGCATAACATGCACGCCGAGAATGGGAGAGATTAGGACTAAATAAATCCATCCAACCTAGATTAACATTGAGTCATCGTAATTGTGCATTTGAAGAAGGAGAAATAAGTAAAAGATCTTGCATTCTCCCACTGACGTTTGTGTCCACGTGTATTCCTCAACTTGTAGCAGAACAGACAATGCCGCCAAATGTTTCATGGTCATCGTCTATGATGCCTAACCTTCAAGGAATGCCTAATCCGAACAAAATCACCACAATTCTAATAGAACCATAATCTAGGTTTTCCACATAAATCCCTGAGCTTACGGCAAAACATATGCCAACATGTGACTCAAGGTCATCGGTTATGACCTCTATTCTCCAGCAGATGCCTACTCTGAATGAAAGAACCACGTTGCAACCAGAATTTCCCTCTAGGTGTTTGTTAGAAGTTTTAGTTCCTTTCTCTTACTGTTATGTAACTTTTAAATCTCGACATTTCAATAGGCAAAATGTTTATATATAAGTCAACTTCTAGAAACCAAATCTTAGTAATAAATTTGATTTGTGTAGTGTTGATGTACCAGAAGAAGGTACATCTATGAGTATAGAGTTGATCCTCAAGCACACAGATTGGAAGTTCGTCATTACCTTGGGAGCACGACGGTTCCATGTCATTTTTGTTCAGCCTTGCATTGAATTGATGAAATATTAAAATTAGAATCTCTCTCAAGTCTTCTTTTTGGAACATGTTGTTTGCAAGGTAAGATTTAGCTACCTCCACTTATTGCACCCCTCCAACTATTCAAGCATTGTATGATGGGAATGATAATCGATCAAAGTCATTTTAACAACACACACAAGAGTATAATACAGTTAATGCTTTGACAAGTCTTGGCATTATATTGGACTTGAGATTAACGACTGAAAAGGGTCTTATATCATTTACCATTCACGGAGTATTACACCAAGATTGCTTATACCACAACTAGGGCATGAAGCTACATACTTCAAATTGTACTTCTATAACCCTAATTCAGATTTAGGCGTTCGTTGTCATAAAAATTCTCATTTGAGAAGAGAGATATTCACAATTATTCAAGATTATTTGATGCAAGTAAATCCATTTCCATCTAAATTACAACAAGCTTATGCAATTTTAAATCAATTAAAATTATCAAGTTAGAATTTACCTGCTCATCTACATTATAGCTCTCAAATAGATTGACGACGATATAATCTCTCAGTAGCAAATGAGATTGATGTAATATTATTGGGAGATGGAACCAAGTCTAGTGGAATGAGATACGTTATTTTACATTTAAGAGGAAATAATGGATTGATACAAATTAATGAATATCACCCAACTTATTTACCATTGTATTATGTGTTATTGTTCCCTCATGGTGAGCTTAGATGGGAACTTGAGTATAAATTGTGAGACGTCTTACGTCATCAAACTTCCACTACTAGACTCACTCAAATGAAATTTTACAACTATCATTTATTTCAACGCCATAATAAGTATTCAACAATTTTTAGAGGAGGAAAATTATTCCAAGAGTTTGTAGTAGATGCTTTGGTCGTAGCTAAACAAACCGTTTGATGTACTACAACCTTAATCAAGGAAAATTTCTTGCAAAGCTTTACCAAGGTCTTATAGATTAGTTGGGACCCGAATAAATTGGTCAATTCATGATTTTGCTGTCTTCATTCACTGGCAGTGCAAGACATATGTTTAAGATCTTTCAAGATTTAATGACTATCATGTGGTATAACCAACACCCATATATTTTCTCACCATGACTGCAAATCCTAATTGGGTTGAAATTACTAAGGCTTTGTTGTAGCATCAGAATTCTCTTGATCGTCCTGATTTGGTTGCACGTAGTTTTGAGTTAAAGAAACGTGATTTGATGAAGGAGAAAAAAATGAGCAATTGTTTGACAAAGAAATAGCACGTGTTTTCATAATTGAATTCCAAAAAGGGGGCTACTACATATGCATGTGCTTTTGTAGCTTTAAAAAAAAATTCAAACATATGGGCAAGTTGATTGAGTAGTTTGTGCTAAATTTTCAAATTGTGAGAATGATCCATCCTTTTGTGAAATGATCAAGAATTGTATAATGCATGGACCATGTAGTGCTCAAAATCTGCAAGCACCATATAATACCCTTAAACCTTTGTGGAATCAAAAAGTATGTACGAACATGAATATTCTATCTATCATCGCCACAATAACGATCAAATGTATATTGTAAAGGGACAAGAGATTGATAATAGAGATGTTGTACCATATAATCCTTATCTTTCAAGAATATACAACTATCACATTAATATAGAAGTTTGTGTGGGTTTGAGATGCGTGAAATATACTCATAAATCTATCTACAAAGGTTATGATCGCACAACTATGGTATTGGGAGGAGTAAATGAGATCCAACAATATCTTAATGCAAGATATATTGGACTGTCAGAAGCTGCTTGACAATTATTTGGTAATCCGATATATGAAGAGATTCCAATGATTGTACGGTTGACACTTCACTTATCTAGAGTGCATCGTGTTATTTTTAACCCTGCACAACCATTTGATACGATCCTTTCTAAAGCAGAACAAGAAGAGACAACTCTGACTGGTTTTTTCATGTGTTGTTGTTCTAATGAATTTGTCCGTGCATTGATCTATCAAGAAATTTTCCAAAAGTTCATTTGGAATAAGACCACAAAGGTATGGACCCCAAGACAAAGAGGATATACAATTATTAGAATGTACTTTGCTAGCCCTAATTTAGGTGAACAATTTTTCACGTGTCTTCTACTCACAATTGTTAAGGGACCAATATTATTTAATTTTTTATGCACGGTCAATAATATTGAGTACGAGACATTCAAGATAAGATGTGTTGTAAGGGAATTTTTAAAATATGATGAAGAATGGATACAATGCCTTCAAGAGGCTTCAGTTATGAATATGGGTTAGCAATTAATGAGATTGTTTAGCAAAATTCTTACAGAACTCTCTCCACTTCATCCACTTGCGTTATGAAATCAATTCTCAATACATATATGTGGAGACCTTGCACATAAGATTCGTACAATGTTTGACATTGTGAGTCTAACTCAAGATCAAATAGAAGATTATGATTTATATTTGGTGAATCAATTTTTCCATGAGCCAGACAAGGGTTTAATTAATTTTTTACTTATGCCACAACCAATTGAAAATTGTAATACAATCGTTGGTAATAGACTATTATTTGAACATCAACAACTCCAACATGAAGCACAAGTAATTATAGAAATCGATATGTAATGCCTTAATGATGCACAACACCGCATTTATTCTGCCATCTTTTTGTCTGTATTTGAAAATAAAGGACTCCATTCTTCTAGAGCGAGGGTGTCAGAACAAGTAAAACGTTTAGGTACAATATAGTTGTTAATAAATTGTGCAACCTTTGACATATTGTCGTCACCGTAGCTTCATCCGGTATTGCATCATTATTATTGGTTGGAGTCCACACCAAACATTCAACAATTCATATCCTCTAGGATGTGCTTGAGAATTTGGTTTGTGGGTTTACCAAGCAATTAATGCACGTTGAGTTGTTTAGAGAAACAAAACTCATAATATGGGATGAAGTTCCTATGCAAGATAGATATTGTGTTGATATGGTAGATCGCACACTTTAGGATATTTGTGACAATACAAAGCTATTTGGGGGTATCACTGTAGTTCTTGGTGGAAATTTTGACAAATTTTGCTACTTATAGCAAAAAGAGTTTATGAGCAATTTGTTGGTTCTTCACTGAGATGATCTATACTGTGGAGGGATATACATGTTTTAATCTTAGATTTTAACATGTGCTTAAATAGCACAGATATCAAAAAATGTCAATTTTACAAAATTCTTAATGGAGTTAAGTTTTAATAGCAAAGATGTTTGATTATCGTTTCATCTTATTCACTAATTTTTCTCTTTATTTTTAGATTGACACCAACCTACAAGAAATTGTAGAACTTTTATCAATAATACACAAATGCCATACTCTCCAAGAATTGATTCATAGTGTTTTTCCACGATTATATGTGGTTTGTACTGTTATCCCAAAATTTCTAATTAAACGCATGATACTTTATGCCTGCAATGACGATGTCAGTGACATAAATGTCACAACATTACATATTTTTCCCAACGATACAGTTACATATTTAGCTGTAGAGAAAATGTCCAAAGGTGATGAAGTTAATCGAACCATCACACATAGATTTTTCAATGAGTATTTGAACTCTTTGAATCCTTCAAGTTTACCACCTTTAGGGCTGAAAATGGGTTGTCCAATAATGTTATTAAGGAATATTGCACTGAAAGATGGTCTTTGTAATGGGACATGGTTGATGGATGTCAGATATAACTTACATGTAATTGGAGCTAAGATATTAAATGGAGATAAATCTGGTGATTTGGTCTCCATTCCACAAATATTTTTGGCACTGTCATCATCTTCTGAATTGCCCTTTCAAATGACTAGACGTCAATTTTCTGTCCGATTAACATATGCTATGACAATCAATAATTTTCAAGGACTATCTGTGAAATTTGTTGGAGTTGATTTGCATACAAGGGTCTTTAGTCATGGACACCTATATGTAGCTTTATCTAGATGTATATCTTTTGATCGTGTACATGTCATTCTTCCCGAAGATGGGTCAAACTGCACAACGAATATTGTCTAGCTTGAGATTTTGTTGTAACCTTCCGTATTTTACAATAAATAAATGGTATGACTACTTTCCAAGTGATTGTTTTTATAAGTCATGTCGTGTACTAATTTTATTGTGTTTGTAAATAACATATTGTTGTACATTCTCCCAACTGGAGGATACGAATATGTGTTGATACAAGAACATTTATGGTCATGATGAAGAGAAAGTTTGATTACCTCAATGATGGATGATCAATTTTGGAAAATTAGATTACAGAATGATCCATTTTACAAGTATATTGTACAATTACGTTTAGTGGTAATTCTTTAGTCTTATGGTTAATATTGTTCTGTTAGATGGTAAATATTTGTATTTAAGTAGGACTATGGATTGTGGAGAGAGGAAGAAGGGATGTGGAGATAAATATTTATATTTAAGCAGGACTATGGTAAATATTTGTATATAAACAAGACTATGACATGGTTTGGATATGATTATGAAATTTATAAATTTTGTAGATAGGTTAATATATTTGCGGGATCATATTTTCAAGTGTTATTTTGCTAAAATTTTTAAAATTTCCTACACTGATTTTAATTTCTCTCAATTAAGAGCAAGCAAAAGGAGTGTGGATAGAAAATTGGGCAAAATTTAGGTGATCCTAAAATATCCTTAAAGGGTATAGAATTTTGAATTATTCAAAGCTTGGTTTTTGTTGATTTATTGAGGTAGATATTGATTTAGAAATTGTTTATGTCATTTTATTGTATGATTAAAGTTGTCTGGGATTGAAAATTTTTATGGCTTTACTCTAATTTTTTTAAGAAAACAATTGTATCAGACAATCTTATGTTTGTTCTCTCACTTTTTCAAGAATTAATATGGTGCAATTGTTGTGTTTAGTTGTTCATCCACGTTTCACTATTTATTTGTTTAATTAACGTTTTTTAGAGAGTGAATTATGTAATTAGTATTTCTATTTTTAGGGAAAACTCTGTCTAAATATTTTTATTTAGCATTTAGGCGTAAACATTCTTTCTAATTACATTTCTTATAACAAATGAAAAGAAATCATTCCGACCCTCTTTATTTCACCACAGTCAAGACGTTAAGTTGGGCGAGGGAATTTCAATTCTTATATTGAGTATAGAGTAGCTTGAACTTTGATCATTAAAGTTAGGTATACTTCGAATCTTCATTGAAATTTATATTCCCATGAATCTTTATATAGCTTTGTTGATCATGGGTATATTAAGAACACAATTTAGGCTTTTAACTTAATGTGCGTGTATGTTTATTGCTTGATTGTTTCATGTTCAAAATCAATGATTTTATGCTACTTTAAAACTTACTTACATGAATTAAATGATTTCTTTTTTATAATTTTTGTGTGTTTATTGTTTTTTGTTTGCATTGGTTTTGTTTTATTTTTTATTGAATTGAATTTTCTTTAACATAAGAGCATGGTTTGCCTTCCTTTTACATTGTTGTACCATCATTAGTGGTGTGTCAAAACACCCAATGCTATGGGATTAGGAGATATACTCATGAGCTAATGGCTACATTGAAGATTTTTCATTATTTCTATTGTTAAAATTTTGAGAAAATAATGTCTTTGAACAGTAGGCTTGTTTCTTATTTTTCGCTTTGCTTTACATTTTTTTTTCTTTCGTACACCTCCTTTCTTATGATTAGTAGTATCTTTATAGTGTTTGAGAAGTAGGCTTTATATTGTGTTGAAAAGTTGTAGAACAGAAGGATGTAATGGTTGGCATCCAATGGTCAATGCAAACTCCAACGGTTAATAACCAACAATCAAAATCTCTGAAAATTTATTTTTCATAAATTAATGCAATATGAATAATAAATCAAATGGTCATAATGTGTGTTGTTCAAGTTATCCGATAGGTCAAAAAAATAATTTTAAATAAAATATATTTTTTTAATAAATATATATTATATTTTGAAATATATATTAAATACAACAATCCCCCACATATTTTAAAATATAACGTATATATAAAACAACAACTTTGATTTGGGAACACGAGCATCTAATGCATTGTGGTGGTGTCTTTTGGACTATGAACCATCACTTAGGAAAAATGAGACAAAGTATACAAAAATCTAGTGAAATATAAAATTTCTATAAACTAGATTTCTTTAGTATAAACTGACTACACTTATTACCCACATTAGACTCTCTAATCTGAGTTTGTTTATCGCTGGTTGGTGCGAATAGGCCATGCACCCTACTTGAAAATTCATAGATGCTCTAGAGAACTTGCCCAAGCTCTCATAGGAAGCGGCCCCACTCCCACATCTATATAGGTGAATCCATCAAGTGTATACTACAACTACATACACTATCTAATCTAGGCTATGGATCAATTAAGAGATAAACTCGACCTTATACATTTCAGTATATTTACTATGTACACCATAAGGATGGACTTTAAATATTAATTAAATTATGATAGTGTTACAAATCACCAAATGATTTGTTATTACCCTTATGAACTTACTTACTGGGATCTCCATTCATGTAAGTTGGGTTACCATCATTTGCGATTTTGTATAAGCATAAGTCTCATCCCCCTCGATGTCTCACTCACTAGTTTTCTTCCTAGTGGCTTTGTCAGAGGATTGACCAAATTCATCTATGACCTCACAAAGTCTAGGGATATTATCCCATCATTAAGGAGCTGCCTCACAATACTATGCTTTAAGCGTATATGCCTATTTTTTTACCATTATATGTTTTATTCTTTGTCCTTGCTATTGCAGCTTGGCAATCACAATGCATAGACACAGATGAAACTGGTCTCATCCATATAGGGATATCTGCTAAGAGGTTTCTCCACTCAGCCTTGGTGCTAGCCTTCTCTAAGGCAATAAACTCGGACTTCATAGTAGACCGAGTTGTACACGTCTGCTTGGAAGATTTCTCAGACACTGCACCCCCACCAAGGGTGAATACATAACCACTTGTGAATTTCGTCTCGTCTGAATTCGATATCTAGTTAGCATCGCTATACCCTTCTAATATAACAGGAAATCCACTATATGATAAACCATAATTAACAGTACCTTTCAAGTATTTCAATAATTTAGATATAGCATTCCAATGTTCTTTATTGGGGTTATGTGTGTATCTACTTAACCTACCAATAACATATGCAATATCAGGACATGTACAATTCATAAGATACATTAAACTTCAAATTATTTGTGCATAATCATTTTGACACATAGGATCACCTCTATTTTTCTTTAGTTTAACGCTAGCATCATAAGGTGTAGAAATAGGCTTATAATCAAAATGATTAAACTTTTTAAGTATCTTATCTACATAGTGTTCTTGAGACAACGTCAAACTATTTGGGGTTATCAAAATTTTAACCCGTTCATTTTGTTATCTAGTGGATTTTCTTGTGTAGTGGGTTTTCATACACAGTGGATTTCCTTAAGTTGTTTATCAAATTGCTAGAACCAAATTTGATATACTTTCAAATATACTACTTCTGGAGATTTTGGTATTCATTTGAGAATGATCAAGAGTTGTTAGAGACACCTCTATACTTGCGAGTGCACGTTTGTGGAAAAACAATAGTTGAATCCTGAAGGATAGGACGTCATAACCTGTTGCACCGGATTTTATACTCAGAGGGACGAAAATTTATTCTTAAAATTGTTGTTAAAATTTTGAGAAAATAATGTCTTTAAACAGTATGCTTGTTTCTTATGTAATGATTGGCATCCAATGGTCAATGCAAACTCTAATGGTTAATAACCAATGGTCACAATCTCTGAAAATTTATTTCTCATATAATATAATAAATTAATGCAATATGAATAATAAAGCAAATGGTCATAACATGTACTGTTCAGATCATTCAATAGGTCTAAAAATAATTTTAAATAAAATATTTTTTTTAATAAATATATATTATATTTTGAAATATATATTAAATACAACAATTTCTACTCGCACATAGATTTTGGATTTATGCATGTTCTCTTTTAATTTATGACTCACCAACTAAATTAAGAATCACCAATCAAGTATACGGTTTTTATTGTTCTTTTTCGATTATATTCACGAGTTCTAATTTTTTGAGTTGTATCATAGCTTTAAGCATGAGTTACCCATAGTAGATTTATATGTTATGCATTTAATATTAAATACGCAAAAATAAAAAATACGAATGTGGCTATAGAAAAAGTAAAATAAAAAAAAAGATGATTAATTTAATCTTGAAAAGGAGAGCTGAATCGTTTTTCAATTATATGTGTTACATATAGAAGATGATTACAATATTTGTAAACTAAAATTCAATAAATTTTACTTGTTGGAAAATAATGATTTTAAATAAACTTAAAATTATACTATATATTAAGGGCCCTAAGTAAAATTTTTGCCTATGGTCCCGATATCTCTCGGGCCAGCCCTAACTCTAAGGAAGTATGAGTAAACTAAAACGCAATATCAAAGGAATTTGAAGCCACCAATTATCTCTCTAATCTCCCCCCCCCCCACCCCACCCCCCTTCTCTCTTTTTGGGATGTGTCGCGTGTACCAGAGGAAAAGGAGGATGCATGATGGGAGTGCGGTGTTGCGATTTAGGGTTATGTAGTGGCTGTGATTTTTTGAGGTGGTGCTGTGATAGTGGAGGTGTTTGTATATGTGTGCTAGAGTTGTGGGGGGTCAAAGAGAGAGAGGTGTGTGGGAGGGGAGATATACTAGTGACCATGGTAGTGTGGTGGCAATGGTTGGTGGAGGTGGTGCAAAAATGGTGAATATATTTTAAAGTTTTGATATAACATTAAATCCATTTTTATATATCAAATTATTGTGTAACTAATATTCAAATTGTCCTTAATATTCTTAAAATAACAATTTGTGTAATTGGTAAATTATCACCTAAACTATAATTATTGTAATATAATTGAATAGTTTTAAATTATAGTTAATATTATGATTAATGGGGAAAACATTGCTTTTATTTTTGGCTTTTCGAGGGTAATTTTATGATAGTGGATCATTAGGCTGATAGCATCATTTTTTTTGTTAGGGGTTTTAATGTTCGTTATATATAAGAGATACTTCTGTTGTAAGTTGTAACTGTTAAGGTGTTATCAAGTCATTTTTATAATATCAATAAATGTCAGGATTGTTTGATTAAATATCAAGGAATTCTCACTAGTACTACTCGTCATCAATTTAGAGAGTACTCATCATGCTTCAATTTTGATGATGAAGGCAAGACCAATAAAGAAAACAATTAATGAGGATTCCTTAGTATAAATCCAATGGGCTTCTACTGACATTAACAACTTCATCCATGAATGTTTTACATCAGTTTAGGTTGAAAGAGACTGATAGAATTTTTGATGTTATTCAACAAAAAAATTAATCTTAAATTGAACTCCATATAATTGTAATCCCTTTTTTTTTTTTACTTTTGACAGAAGACAAAAAAAAAAGATATAAGAAAATAAATAGCAAAATATAAACTACAGTTCACACATTTTTTAAAACATTTTTTAGATTTTTTCATTTTTAACATTTTTTATCATATAATAAATTGCATATAATTTTTTTTATAAATAGCAATTAAACATTTTTTATTAAAAAAATTTAATGCTTAAAATTATGCCAACTGACTTGGTGGCTGTTTAGTGGGATTAGCTTCCTAATCACGAGAAAAGCCCCCCAAGAATTTCTCTCTCTCATACTCTCTCGCTCTCTCTCTCTCTCTCCACACGCGCGCGCGCACACACACAAAACCTCCCTGTATCCGTCAATCTTCCGGAAACCCACTTGCAGACCATAAAAGGTCAGCTTAAAGCTTGATTCACTCTACTTAGTATCTGTAACTGTAGACTTTTTGGCTATTCTTCCACTAATTCATCTGTGAAATTCTCTCTTATGTTATATCTGTGAAAGAATGAAATAATAGTATTCTATAAGACTTTGGAATCCATAAACTGTGACCACGAGGTGAAGTTCGGATTTTCTTTGTAGTTTCTTTGATTTCATTTCTTGGGTTTCTCTTATTGACTAAATCCAGTCTTCCAGTATTAGTGTTTATGGATTTCATGCACTATTCGTAGTATTGGGTGTCTTGAGTCATGGAAATAAAGCATTCGAATTACATGGAGTGACTGAAAAGACAACAGTGTTTAATATTTTTACTAGGGTTTGGAAATTTAGTGTTGATAAATGAATAATTTAGGTCTGGGAGGTGGGTTTTTAGACCTTGAATCGCCGATTCATGGGCATCAACAGACCCAGTTGGGACATCCATCTGTTTCCCTTCACCATCACGTGCAGTCATCGACGAAGATGATGAGTGGTCTGGAAAATGATCACCCCAACAGCCTTATGGAAGCCAAAGCCTCAATTCCAAAGGGATTTTCGGTGAATGTTGGTAAAGGAAAGGCAAATGCACTTGTCAATATTGTGAATAGTAGTACTTGTAATTACACCAGTGAGGACGATGAACCTAGTTTTACGGATGATGGAAATGATGATAATTTCAATGGTGCAAAGGGAAAAAAGGGATCTCCATGGCAGCGAATGAAATGGACTGACAATATAGTTAGGATTCTTATGCAAGTGGTCGCTTGTGTCGGGGATGATGGTACTTTGGATGGTGCAGAGGGGTTGCCGCTGAAAAGAAAATCGGGTATGTTACAAAAGAAGGGTAAATGGAAAACAGTCTCGAAGATAATGATTGGTAAAGGGTGTTGTGTTTCACCACAACAGTGTGAGGATAAGTTCAATGATTTGAACAAAAGATACAAGAAGTTGAATGATATCCTTGGTAGGGGTATTTCTTGTAGAGTGGTGGAGAATCCAGGTCTCATGGACTCCATGCCCCAACTCTCGTCTAAGATGAAGGAGGATGTGAAAAAAATATTGAGCTCAAAACATTTGTTTTACAAGGAAATGTGTGCTTATCATAATGGACAAAGGATACCCAATTGCAGTGATCTTGAACTCAAAGTTCATTCCTTGCCTCTTGCACATTGCTCAAAGGATAATGATGGTTCTGAGGAGGAAGAAGCTGAAGAAAATAGTGAAAGTGAGGACGATGAATCAAAACACGAAGATTATAATGATATTGGTAGAGATGTGGATAGAATTGAGGATTATAGTGAGACAAGGAAGGCAAATGAAGAGGATGTCGATTTCTGGTCCCAATCTCGTGGGCTGGATGGTTTTCAGGCTGAGATGGATGATTTTTATCAAGACCCTACAAAATCACACTGGGAATGTAGAGAATGGATTAAGAAGCAGATGTTGCAACTGCAAGAGGAGAGAGTAGGCATCCAAGCTGAAGCTTTTGAGTTGGAGAAAAGGCGTTTTAAGTGGCACCAATTTTGCAGTAAGAAAGAAAGTGATCTGGAGATGGCGAGGTTGGAGAATGAGAGGTTGATATTAGAGAACGAGCAAATGATGTTGCAACTGAAGAAGAAGAAATTGGAGATAGAATAAAAGATCTTGGAGTCAAATTTTGGCCCATCTTATCTCAGCATTGGCAAACCATAAGGAAGAGAGGAGATTGATTTGGAGGGCATCAGTAGCTCATGAGCAAAAGGGGTCTGCAATTTACTTCTGGTATCAAGTACAACATCGTGCCAATTTACTCTTATCTTAAAATTTCTAAGAGTCTTTCAGTGTAAGAGGTACATTAACATTGTAATCACTTTTTTTTGTTTTAGATTTTCTGTAGAATCTCTTAAATGTGTCCTGTGTTGCTGCTGAACTTTTTATTGTAAAGTTGAGTAAGTAGCATCTTTTTTGAAATAAAACTTTTCATTATTTTCCCTGAATGTTATCATTCTCCCGACCATGCTAGCTGATGTTTTGGAAACCACTAGTGACCCCTTTGAGTAGTTTTGAATTATTGATGACCTTCTTCAGGCAGTTGTTTGCATCATTGAAATATTGGTCACTTAGTTGTTTCGAAAATTTTGTCCCTTCATGATCTATTTGAATGTTGAGAGGTAGAATAATCTGGACATTTTTGAGGTGATGAATAATGCTTACTGCTAAATGCAATCGTCTGAGAGTACTTCGGTTGTTTACAGACAGGGATGGCTAATTGAAATTATGAGGAGATTTGAGAAGTCTAGCATATTTGCCTCTTTCTTGGAAGCCTTGAACTCTGTTTCTTTATAACATCATGATTATGCAGAGGGCAGCTTTACTTCTACCCCTGATTTTCTGTAGTTGCCACATTTATATGTTTTTTCAAAGCTGATATGGTCTATTAGATATGCAGTGATTCATGATTGAGCGTTACCTCATGTTATGTTGTTTGATCGCGATAAGCTTATTTAAAAATGGAAGTTTGATGCCAGAATCGCTTTCAATACTGCTAATTGCCATTCAAAAACTGTTTGATTACATTTTCATGCATAAATGTAGAAGCATCCAAATAACTTTAGCACGGAACTTTAGATCAGTGAATTTTAACTGTATAGAATATTAATATACGTGGTTTGATGTATCAATATGCTGTATGTTGGAAGGCTGTTCCTTACGATAGAGCTGAGGGGTAGAGCAGAAATCCAGAGGAATCACTGGGAAAAGGGATGGAACTTCTAGTGCTGAAGCCTTCTGCATTATCTATATCGTTCAGACATCTCCTTGACCAAAGGAGTATGAAGTCGACTGTTGGAGCATAAGAATTGATGTTGCTTTTGGCTGGATGACTTAAAGTTAGCTACAGCCATATAATACTAATGAAAGGCTGTCATTGGTTGTCAAAAGAAGCGATGGCCTGACTGAATTATGAGGAAAAGTTGCAAGTTCAGTATACTTGTCTTTGGATTGATACTGTTCATTTTCTGCTGTTGTGAAAATCATGTAGGAGGCATCCTGTCATAAACCCTTATTTACAATAGTTTCCCACATCTAGGATTTGCCACCACAAATAGGTGGCGTCATATCATGTTATGGTGCAAAAAACATTGGAGTATAGAGAATGCCAACCTCAGCATTTAAAAGCGTTTGGGTAGCCTTGGCAATTTTGCTCTGATGTAAGACAATGAGATAACGGAAACAACTTTATCACACAAATAACTTCTCTGTATGCGGAAATAAGGTTGCGTATATTTGATTCTTCTTGCACTCGATAGTGAGCTTTGTGCATTAGACAATCTTTTGAAAATGAGAACGTTTGCCAAGTATTAAATCATTGATACTGAAGGGTGTGTTTTGGCTGGATGATGTTTTTGTTGTTTGAAACAATCTACACTGATCTCTCCTGCAATAAAATTCTTGTGTTCATGTGTCTGGATTAACAGGTGTGACACTAGCTAATGACCACTCTATATATGTTGGGATGCCAATTAAAGCTGTCAGTTTATGTTGTTCGGGTTTCTGTTTAGTCAACCCTTACATGACCTATTTCACGGATTATGTTTAAACACATCTTCAACATGACACGTGTTAAATTTAAAATATGGGTCGTGTTCGAATCATGTGTGTACGTTTCGATCTATGGTAATTGTAAGTTACACCACAATTAAGTCAAACAGATCATATTACAAGTTCTCAGGTTTGTGGGTCCAATTTGAATTAAAATTCTAAAATTCTAATCCAATTCGTTTTTTAAATGAGCCAATCAAAAAAATTTCTTGTAAATAATTGTATCGAAATCTCCGATTCAAACCCCTTAAATTTTTGTTGACTTCGTGGCCAGAAGCATTGAAACTTAATTTGGCAGTAAACATACGAGTAAAGCATCGTGTCAAACTATGAAACTTAACTCGACAATATGACCTATACAAGCCATGTTTGACCGGCCGTCAAGGTGTTACCATACACAGTGCTCAACTCAAAAGTAGGAGAAGACTACGCTATTACATTTTTTTTAAGTATGGTACTATCAAGTTTTATAGATTTTGTGAATTGAGATACAAGCTTTTGTGTTTGCTTTATAAGAAAAAAAAATTATAATTTTTTGAGTCTGCAAGTTACAACTTTTTTAGGTCATAGGATTGATCCCAAGTACCCCTAAACGTAAATGTGTCAAAATATGACACGATTCGTTAATAAGACACGGAATTAGTGAATTTGAATTTTTCTTTAAACTATTTGTTTCCTAAAGAGTGAATCCGACATAACACAACACGAATATACGATTAATAAATGAATCGGATATGAGTGAAGTCTATCAAAAAATTACACGATACGATTCGTTTATATATAAATTACACACGATTCATATATGACATGAATTTGATGTGATGCGATTCATTAGACATGAATTTGTCTTATCCAACACAATTGACAAACCTACTTAAACGTTGTAAATAACTCACAAATTTTGTAAATGACCCCTAAAAATTATAAATGATCATAAAATTTGAAAATGACCCCTAAAGTTATAAGTAACCCTCAAAATTTATAAAAAATCACAAAACTTATATATTATGGTACGATATCAATTTTTTTTGGGTATCATAATCTTCTTTACAAAAGACTTCAAATTGAAAACACTGTGATTCTAAAAATACTATTTTCTGCTATTATAACCTTTTTGAAGCTATCCAACGAGGGTCAGCTTCGTTGTTAAGAGAGATTGAACCAATTCAAAGGGATATTTGGTTTTATTCTAGTAAAATTCATTCAATCAAGTTGCAAGTTGTGAACCGAGAAGCTAACCAGTTAGCTCATCTGGTTGCAACTCAGGCTAAGGAGCAACTTATCCCCTCACTAGGTGGTTAACCCTCCAGAGCAACCAAGGAGACTAGTACAAAAGGAGGCAAGATAGGGTATCGGCTAAAAACTAATTTGTGTCTTAGTTTATTGGGTTAATTGCAAGTTGTACCCTAAAAGATAGTTCAAATTTTAATTTAGACCTTCAAAGATCAAAAATATTAATTTGTACCCTCTAAGATAGAAATTTGTATCAATGTGCACCCCAAAGATAAAAAATCTCAATTTGCACAAATACAGAAATTTGTATCAATGTGTACTTAAAATTAAATTGATAAATTATACCTATATCCCCTCATGTTTGTCACTTAATCATTTGGATACCTTCACATTTAGAATATTACTCCTACATTTCATGGTATTTGTGCACGTATAACACATAATCCCTTTTCGTTAATATGTTAATATAACCGTTAAAATCACCATTTATTTTGTGGGTTCGATATACTCTAAAATTCAAAATCAAGCTTACCATTTGAATGTCCATTAAAATGTAGATATTTATATAATATTTTTTATATCCAATGCAATATATCCCTCAATGTGCAATCCTTTATTCTATTAGATATTTAAATGGTAAGCTTGATTTTAAACTTTAGAGTATATTGGACCCATAAAATAAAGGGTAATATAAAATTATAATTTTTTATTAGGATAAAATCATATTTTTTAACAGTTATATTAACAGATATCAATGAAAAGGGGTTACGTATTACAAATGTACAAACGTCATGAGATGTAGGAGTAATATTCTAAATGTGAAGGGGTCTAAATGATTAAGTGACAAGCATAAAGAGATCTAGGCATAATTTATCAATTTAGTTTTAGGTGCATATTAATACAAATTTTTATCTTTGATGGTACAAATTGAGATTTTTTATTTTTAAGGGTGCACATTAATTCAAATTTCTATCTTTAAGGTATAATTTATAATTAACCCTAGTTTATTTTGGTTGTTTGTTGTTTTTCTTTTCTTTTTGTGTTGTTTGATGTATCTTTGTCTCTTCATAGACCAAAAAAAAAAAAAAGAAATTCTTGTTTTTGGCTAATAAATCTTATTTCAAGATTTTTGCCAATAATGGTTACAAATAATATAAATCAAAATACTTAATTAAACGTAATATTTTTTCTGTAATTCCGCAATTGTTTTCTATATATTTTGTGTTGGTTAAACAATCGTGTGTACATTAGCGTTTGGCAGAGCTTCTTGAAGCTTTAGAAAGTTCTTCCTAGCAGCCCTTTCGGAGACTCCCGAAGCCTTGTAAAATTCTTTGTAGCACCTTGTCTTTTTCTCAGAAAGTTCGACTTTAAAAAGCATTCTATGAAATTTTATGATAGAGTGAAAGAGAGAATATTTACTTTATGTGTGTGTGTGTGGGGAAGGGAAGGACCGGACCTAGGCATATGTAACTAAGGTTTGTTTGGATGAATTTTTAGAAGGGTTTGAATTGACTTTCTCAAATTCTTTCAAATTTAGACCCTCTTTTACAAACATGAGATTTAACATAAAATTCAGTTCATATTCATGTTTAGTACGTATACGGGTATATTACTATTATGATAATATATTTATATATAAATGATTATTTTGCCTTTTCATCAATCTAATTTAAACTCATGTTTTTATGCATATGGGGTATAATTATTTTTTTTTTTGTATTTTGAATTCGTTAACCATCATCCAAAACCTACCCCCATGGGTTTGATGTAACCGATGATTTAGGGTTTAGGGTCCGGGCCAATAAAAGGCTTGACTTGGTAATCCAAGTTTTAAATTTTTGGCCAAACACGAGTTTTGTTTGTCATTTGGACTATTTATTTCTAACCCATCTTCCAAAGTCTCCCCCAATCCCACTCATTAAACAGCACCTAAGGTGCTTGTCTAAGGCTCCCAATTTTTATATTTTTTTTTTAGTATAATAGGTTTTTTTTTTTTAAATATGACCTAAATTTTAAGAATTTAAATCAATATCTAATTTTGTTAGTCTAAAATTACTCTATAAGTCCAAATTTTAGAGGCTCCATTAAATTGCTTGTTCAAAACTTAATTGATAATGTCTTATTTATAATCAATTAAGATTAAATGAAGTAACTATATTATCTATTGAGAAAATTTTATTATTAAAATTTAAATATAAAAACTTGATTAATATTTTGTATGTAAAAAAAAAAAAATTAAATAAAAAATTAAGTTATAATAATTAAAAATAATATATATAAATAGTCAAAATATTAATAGGGTCTCAACAGCATTAGAATTTTAAGACAAATTATAACGAATAAATACTAAGACGAACACATAATAAGAGATGAATTGAAGATAATTTGTTATCGAGATTTTAGGAGTATGACCAATTGGAGATAAATTTAAAAGAAATGAATTTAATGCAAGACAGGAGAAGTAGATCCCACGAAGGCCAACTGGTGCACCAATGAGAAAGATTGGTTTAATATTGGTGGAAATTTTGAAAATGGAAAGGATCGTAATTGATGTGAAATAAGAGAATGAAGAGGGATACGATTTCTTGCAATTTAAGCAAATATATATATATATATACTAATAATTTATCAAATTTATTTTTTCATTTCTCATGCTCCACTATAAAAATTTTAAAAATTTTGTATATTTTCAAGAGTTATTGTTTTAACTTTAAGAAAAATAATAAAAAAAAAAAAGAAATAGTTAAAGTTCTATTTTGTTTTTATAATTTTGTAATTGAAAGTGACTTTTCAGTGATGTTTGAAAATTAAATTTTTTAAAATTAATTTGATTAAGATTTCACTTATAAATCATTGAATAAAATAAAAATAATTAGCAATATACCAATTGTTTTGGAACTTACTGTATTTAGGATTAGTTAGATCAATTGAGATAAAATTTAATATAAAACGTCATAATATATATTATTAAAATTTAGGTTTTCACATAAAATGTTAATAATGTTTAAAAAATTTACTGCGACTAAAAAATTATATAAAACTATATATAAATTATTTTTTATTTTAAAAATAAAATAGTTAAACATTTTGATGAAAAATAAAATATACATATGTAGTCATAATATTATCTTTATAAATGACAATGAATATTATTACATTGATGGAGTTTTTGAAGATTTTTTGAAATTTTGTTAAAATGTAAAATAATGCATAAATTTTTTAAGAATAATATATCAATCAAAAAGTTTCATAAAAATTGACATTTATAAATAGAGAATAGATAATTAGAAAATTAATTTAATTAAATTCTACTCATAAATCATTGAATAAAATAAAAATAATTATCAATATTTCAATTATATTGGAATCTTACTGTATTTAGGATTATCTAGGTTAATTGGAATCAAATTTAATATACAATGTTATAATATATATTATAAAGCATATTAATTATTTTTTTTAAAAAAAATATCGAGTTTTCACATAAAATCTTAACAAAGTCTGAAAGTTTACTGCGACAAAAAAATTATGTAAAACTATATCTACATTATTTTTTATCTTAAAAATAAAAAGGTTAAACATTTTGATGAAAAATAAAATATAAATATGTAGTCATAATTTGATCTTATAAATGAGGTGAGTAATATTATATAATGGAATTTTTTAAGATTTTTTTGAATATTTATTAAAACTTATAATGACGCATATATTTTTTAAGAGTAATATAATCAATCAAAAAGTTTAATAAAAATTGAAATTTATATATAGGGAATATATAAGTAAAAGTGAGCTTAGATGTAATTTAGAGATTCAAATGCACAAGGATATGATGGTAATTTAGATATTAAGTTTGGAAGAATATAATGACCTTTTTTATTATTTATGAGGATAAAATAGTGAATCAAAATTTTTTCATATTAAGGTACTTTTATTAGTAGTATAATATATAAATATTCCCATCCTTTTGTATTTTATTTTATATACTCTTTAATCGTATAGAATTGCAATTGAATCTAAATAATTAGCATAAGATTTGTTCATTTTAAAAGGTCCAAGATAGTATTTAAATGTTGAATAATGGCCCACTCAGAAATGAATTGGTCGGCTAAAGCTTAAAAGTCCTAGACGTTGAAAAGTTTAGACAATCTAATTATCCGTCAAAGCTTAGAACCAAGAAAAAGATTTCATCCCATATCAATCCCACACACACAAAAAAAAAAAATAATATAATTGTGATACCAAATCATCACGGTCATATAATATTATTGTCTAATACTAAACTAAAAATGTAAGTAAGTGAACCCAACATGTTTTACTACCTATCTATACTTAAGTGGTAGTCTGTCACTTGATAGATGTTTTAAGTTGACATTAATTTAAAATTCGATACTGTATATGTTGAAAATACTTCTTTGGATTATTTCTCATAGGTTTAGCCCCCGTGCTTGGAGAGGAAACTTTGCTCGTAGGCCTAGATTGACTCTCGGCCACAAATCTAAATGAGTTCAGTTGATGAAAAATTCTTGGGTTAAAAAAAGAAAAAGAAATAATAACTATTACATGTAGAAAAGTGAGATTCACTATACTAGCCAGTAAGTTTATTGTTAAAAATAATATTTCCTAACAGGGATAATGTGGTGTCACAGTGTTTACACCAAGAAAAGAGGATTCCATTTTGTTGGGAAAATAGAAATTTCCAAGGAATATCAGAGGCACTGGGAACTTTTTCCATCCCCCTCAAAAGAAAACTCCCCAGCATATGTTTAATGATACTTTGTACCGATAAAGTATCACCCAAATTTCATTTTGGCATGTAATCTTTACATATTATAAACTTCATTGGTAAAGTATGGCAATTGCGTTTCATGGCCTGAATTCGTAATTGTCATAAAAAAATTGGATGGAAAAGGCAAGGTGACGCTAATCTAGGGGCATTTATTTGAAATAGAGGAAAAATTGGTTGCACATAATTCTCCAAAGTACTACACTTTTATGTCTTTAAAGTATAACACTCATTCTGTTCAAACAAAAAAAAAGAATATTTATGTGTTACTCACACCGTCATCTCTTTAGAGTTCCCTGCGATTAGTGGTGTTATGGGAAATGTGACTCTAATGAGGATATCCTAGACAGATATGAACCCATGAAGAGGATTTATCAATGGTGAGAAATATGCCATTCAAATGAAACTTCTGAAATCCCATGCTCATAGTTATTGTATAGTGTATTTGAACACACCGTGAGCTAGTTTAAACAGGCTTTCTGTGCGTGCTGGATCTTGCACAATATAAAAAACGAGAACAGATCTCTCCCTTGGTGAACTCTGAGTGAGTCAGCTGAGTGGTCAACCACGCTACTTGGGACAGCTTGTGAGATCCGGTGATAATCTGGAACGGCAACGGGAGACCCTCGTGAATTGAAGGAATGATCCAGTAAGGCTGGGGAAAGGTTCCTACAACAAAGGAGAACAAGTTAAAAGGGCGTCGGAGTATTTTTCGGCGTATCCCCTCCGACGATCAAGTTAGTTTTTGAAAAGGAGAGGAAGAAGAAAGCACTGAGTATATTTCGTAGTAAAGAGTTTTTTGTTGCATACCATTTTGCCTTTTATGAGGGGTATTTATACCTCAAAAGCTCATGATTGCTGTCAGTGTTGTCAGTAGATGATCATTAGGTACAGACAGTGTGCGCACTGATTCTGATGAGGAATGTCTTCCTTTCTTTAACTGCTCGGGGCGCCGAGCAATCAATGTTGTGTCATCGGGCTGCCGATTGTCTAATGATCTCCGCTCGGGGAGAATGCAATAAATGCCTAGCCTCAGAGACATTTATTGTCTTTCAATTCCGAGCCTTACCGCATTGAATTCGGTCTCATCAAGGGAATGATGTAATTAAATGTTTGCTTTCCCAAGTCGCGTGTCAGTAAGGGCATGCAGTCTTTCTGTCTCTGATGTGACACAATTTACCACGCGTCCATCCCTTATTGGCTGTGGACCCTGCCTTCCTGTTCCTTCTGACACCAATTGTGTAAGACGAGACCATGATAGCTAACCTAGGCTAGTCTAGGCTAATGACCTGTACATCAATAGCTTATGCTGGAGCAGAGAAAAAGGCATCTTAGACGGGTACATCTCGGTACCGAGGACATGCACATCTCGGTACCGAAGAAAGGTACATCTCGAGCCGAGGGAAGCCGTACATGATGACGAGGTACCATACCAAACCGATGGATACGCGTCGGTTCGCGAAACGCACACGACACGTGTCAGTACCTCGGGGGCGAGGGGAGTTGTAAGCCGAGGGAGCGTGATCTCAGTTATCAGGATTTTTAGGACGTCAAAGACACGTGTCTTCATCTTAGAGTATTTCAGAAAAGTCCCGTCACTTTCTACATTGACTCATAGGATTTTAAGACAACAAGTCACCCTAGGAATCAGGCAGGTACCTATGCCATACTTACCAACATAAATCCATGTGTTGAGTTGAGTCTGACTATGAAATCTTCCACTTATATCATTTTCTGCCATCAACTTTAATGCATGCTAGCCTAGATCTATACCAAATTGACAAAAGTGCATTAGAGTATCTCCCGCAGGTACCTATTCAAATCATATCCCTATATCATAACAAAACAATTTTATCGTTGGTAACATTATAATTTCAACAATTAAAAGAGTATCTCATGAAATCGACATAAACTATAGACGGTGTGTGTAATTAATTATACATACGAAATATCTCCGTTGGTCAGCTATAGTCAGCCCCAAACTCCAATTGGCTGTTCCAACCCCCCCCTCTCTCTCTCTCTCTCGTCTTTATAAACCCCTAGTTCTTCTCTCCTCCATTCTGTTGTGCGACTTCGAAGGCTACTGGGACGCAGGTTTTTTTCATTCTCTTCATCTTTCTCTCTCCAAAACCAACTTTCTCTCTCAAATGATTTTATGTCCAAACAACGTTTTTGGTCCATAATTGTCGCTGTCGTTAAATATATAAGCCATTTCTAGGTCCTCGGATCTCCTGTATTCTTCATTTTCTCTCTTCATTTGTAGATCTGTGTGCAAATTTCACTTACTGTAGTTTTCAGCGGGTTCGTTCCCTATAGATCTGTCTCTTCTCTGTGTGTGTCCCCGCCCACTGTTATCTTTTTATGTTTTGCTGAATCTAAGAGATGTTGTGTTGGTTTTGATCTACTACTTTATATACACATCGGTAATATATGGACGGCGATTTATTTGTTCGATTTTCTGTATCTGTACGTTGGCTTGAATCTTGGGTTGATTTAAGATGTTTGGAATTCTGTTATTTGAAATAGATCTGGATGTATTTGAAATGATGCTTCATTCTTTACATAATTACTCAATCCTTCGTATGTTGTTGCATTTTGTGTCTTAATTTTTTTTGCTTAGGTGATATATACATACGTTGGTTTTGTATGCATTTGCAGTTTTGGCTCTCGAAGTTTTGCTTTCCATAGAGTTTCTACCAGTCTTTAGCTTTTAAGATCACAAAGTATAGCTTGGTTTTTATATTAACTCCAAGTTTTGATGCTGTGAAATTTTGCTCTCTCTTTAATTTTACCAGTTTTTAGCTATTAAAATTAGAAAGGATAAAATGATAACAATACCCTTCTGAGATTTTTTGATATGCTCTCTTCTTTTTTTTTTGGTAAAGAGTTATTTCCCAATATTTGATTTTGTCCTAGACGAAAAAACATCTAGCAGGCTTGAATGCAATTAAGGGATAATGTTGGTCATTTCATTAAAACTGACTGGATAGCCAAAAGCTCTTTTTTTTCTATAAGCAACAACAATTTAATTAATAATAAAAGGAAAAGGTATTGCAAAACCCAAACACCAGAAGCTTTTTTTTGAGTGATTACAGTTGTACGAAGTGAACTCATTTTGTAAAATTTTGGTAAGGTCTGCTAAACTTGGATTTGACAGTTCTTGTACTTCGACTTATGTAACTTGTTATGCTTTGTTTTTAATAGGCTGATTATCATTTCAGATTGTAGGCAGGGTATCATTTTAGTGGTCCTTGGAATTGTATACGGGAAAAGGTACTACAACCGCAGATGTTGGGCTGTGACCCAGCTGCTTTTGCAAGATGAAAAATGGTAAAGGGAATGTAGATTCCTCGCCCAGTAAAACATGGATGTTTGCCTGGTCTTGACCTGCAAAATAGAGAAATCTGTTTAGAGGTCCCCACTAGTATGGTGCCGGTGGGATGGGAGGTTATCCAATGTTTAAAAAAGTCAGTATTTAGATTGAATGTAATATTCACAGTGCGAATGAGTATAGATTCATTGCGTATATGAATGTAATAACACTAACTATAGAATGCGTGAAGATCTCCCAGCACTCAGGACCTGCAGTCTTATTCCTTGATTTTTTTTCACATCAGTTTGTTGAATCCTAGCTTACTAACTAAGCTTTTTCTTGAGCTCTACCCATTACTATTGGTATTGAATTGTTTCTTTATTTTGAGGCCTTGTATGTGTTATGTTCCATTTGTTATGTAACAGTGATACCTACTAGACTTCCCCCTTTCTTCGTCAATTGTTCTCATTCCCTGCTTTAGGACTTTATTCTGTTTTCAGTTTCTTTCTCAATTAGATGAATTGACGGGTTTCGTCATTGTTGGATAGTTGTAAACTTGTCTGCTCCTTGAAATCTTCATATGTTAGTATGTTACTATTTTTTCTTCGTGTTTGGTCATAATACTTCTTTTGTCGAGTGCTCTAATGTTATAAGTTTGGTGTCCATGTTAAAATATTTGAGTTGCTTTATCTTGTCTTGTACATTTACTTGTGTCTGGTCATAATGCTTAGTCCTTTGCAAGTGTCCAAATGTTTTAGATTATTTGTGTTGCTTGTAATATATCTGTCATTCTGGTTCAGAAATTGTCTGAATCCTGATAACGTATTCCAAATTTCTTACTAGTACTGTTTCCCCGCATCTGCAGGGGTTCTGTTGCAAAACATAATGGCTGATCACCACCAGTACCCAACTGTTGCTCAGAAGGTAGCTAATCAATTGTATCTAAGCTCCAGCCTTTCCCAAGATGTTCAAGCTCGCTACGGGGGATTGCAGAGGCCTGCCATTTACCAGAGACGTTTTGCTTATGGCAACTATTCGAATGCAGGATTTCAGTATTCCGCGACACAAACATGCCAGGCCACCAATGATCTGTCATTGATAGCCACAAATGCCTCACCTGTGTTTGTCCAGGCTCCATCAGAGAAAGGTTTTGCAGGCTTTGCCATTGATTTTCTCATGGGTGGAGTTTCAGCTGCTGTGTCCAAAACTGCTGCTGCTCCAATTGAGCGGGTGAAGCTTTTGATCCAAAACCAAGATGAGATGATTAAGTCGGGTCGCCTTTCTGAACCCTATAAGGGTATTGGTGAATGTTTCAAGCGAACAGTTCGGGAAGAAGGTTTTGGATCATTGTGGAGAGGCAACACAGCTAACGTCATCCGCTATTTCCCCACTCAGGTTTGTTGAACCCTATCTTCTTTAGGAGTTAGGACTTCATGAAGGTATGAATATATATTGACTTTTGCTTTCCATTTGCTGCATACTTTTTTGACTGGTTTCTTCCACAGGCTTTGAACTTTGCATTCAAGGATTACTTTAAGAGGTTGTTCAATTTCAAGAAGGACCGTGATGGCTATTGGAAATGGTTTGCTGGCAACCTGGGATCTGGTGGTGCTGCTGGTGCCTCGTCTTTACTCTTTGTCTACTCCCTGGATTATGCTCGAACCCGTCTGGCAAATGATGCCAAGGCTGCAAAGAAAGGAGGAGAGAGGCAGTTCAATGGTTTGATTGATGTCTACAAGAAGACCCTCCAATCTGATGGTATTGCTGGTCTTTACCGTGGATTCAACATTTCATGTGTCGGCATCATTGTGTATCGTGGTTTATACTTCGGAATGTATGATTCCCTGAAGCCTGTGCTCCTGACTGGAAAGTTGGCGGTTAGTAATTTTCTCGGCTGGTGTTCTTTGTCTTATATGTTCTTTTTCCTGTGCTTTTTACATGGTTGTTGACATATTTTGATAATAGAATAGTACCAATCCTAATTGTTGACAAATAATATTCGATGGTCGGTCAGCATTGATGCAAAGAGAAGATTTGGATATGTTTAACCTGTTGGATATGATTTATGAACCAGTGGCATTTTTTTGATCATGCATATACTATCAACTCTCAAATCTTGAATGCAGCCTTCCACTTTGGTTTCATTGGATTTTCTGCACGTAACGGGAAATGTGCTTCCATAATTGACACATGCTTATATTATGTGTGGAATGATTTCAGGATAGTTTCTTTGCTAGCTTTGCTCTTGGTTGGGTTATCACAAATGGTGCTGGCCTTGCCTCCTACCCAATCGACACTGTACGTAGAAGAATGATGATGACGTCTGGTGAAGCTGTGAAGTACAAGAGTTCGCTCGATGCATTCTCCCAAATCCTCAAGAATGAGGGTGCCAAATCTCTTTTCAAGGGTGCTGGTGCAAACATCCTTCGTGCAGTCGCCGGTGCTGGTGTGCTTGCAGGTTATGACAAGCTCCAGATGATTGTGTTTGGAAAGAAGTATGGTTCTGGTGGGGGCTAATTGGGAGTCTTTTTCCCCTACTTTTTTAAGCTTTAGATGGTGATGATAATATTTTCTGAATTTAGTATGAGGATTCATCGCGGAGCAATTGCTCCAAACATTGTTCCCTGACCTTATTACGGGATTTTGTTTCTTAGTTCTTGATCATTGGTGTTGCTACTGATCATCATGGATTTAATAATTTTGGAGCTTTAATATTTCCATTTTTAACTATTTCAAGGAATTTGAAGGATCTATTTGTGTTTTGCGTCAGATATTTCTCATGAACTGTTACTGTTGAGGTGATTTCTGGTTTATTTTTGGAGTTCTATTACTGCTAACCTATTGAACTGAATCTTGGATGCTTTACGGGCAAGTTTTATTTGGTCTGTTTGAGAACCCATGGCATGTGTCAGGTTGTAGGGTTGTTTCCATATATGCCAAGGCACGGCGGAGTTGCAATGGTAGGGCATCTAATAACCAAAAATTCAAGAAAATAGAGATAAAGAGGTCTTTCAGTTGGGAATTTAAAAGCAAAGAATATAATTTTAATTGGAAAGTGACTTTGGAGACTTCCACTCGAATAAAGTTCACTTATTGATGCCCATAGAATTTTATTTCTTAAAGATTTTTCATGCACAATATGCTACATTCTGTTGCTTTGATGTATTATTCTTCTCATCAATCTGTTTTTGGAATTTTGGTTTCTATAGATATCTTGATACTACGAAATTGGTATCACTTCTTGCTTCATGAAGTTGGTTTGTGCCAAGAGTAAATTGATAAAATAAGGAGAGTTTTTTCTCCCACATATTTGTTGATAAGTTAATTGATGATCCCCGTGTTCGTTTGTTTCCTCCACCAGTGATGATATGCATGGGAAAAGTAAATACTAAGATGTAAGTTTATGCATGGATTATAAATCATGGTGAGGTATGCTTTAGAAGAACACATTTTCTTTGCATTTCTCCATAATGGTGTGTGATGTGTACCTGTGCTAGTGAGAGTATTGATAATCTTTTCCTGCATTGTCCTATTCCATTGTTTTTGTGGTCCAATTATTTCAATTGATAGGTTTGAGTTGGGTGATTCCGTAGACTTTTTTTCTCATTGTATGAAGAAGAATTTGAGGGGTTTGGAACGCATTAAAAGGGTGGCCCTGTGGAATTGTGCAATTTTTGGTTTGAATTGGGTAAATTCTACAACATCTGCGAAAAAAAATGAGTAGAAGGAAGGTTTATGAGGTTGGATCTACTTTTTTAGCTTTGTTATGGGGCTTCAACATCAAAGTATTTGAATATCATCGCGCTCTCTTTATTTTGGCTGATTAGAGTGCTTCATGCCTTTCGTAGTTATGATGTATTATTTATTTAGTTTTTGATCTTTCGTTCCTTGGTTGAACTAATTGTCCATTCTATTTTCATATCAATAAAATTGTTCCCTTTTTTATTAAAAAAAAATTACAAAGTTAAAACATAATTTGGTCGTAGTGGCAAATGCCAGGACAAAGAGATCTACTTTTGGCTCTAAAGGGAATTTTGATGATCTGCCCACTAAGCCATATGCTTTATACATAACATGAAATGGTAGATTTGCAGTTTGAGATGACCTTGCAGTCAGAAATGGGGGTTAGCAAGTGTCGAGGGAGGTTTCTCTTGTTTGTATTTTCTCAAATATAAAAAAAATTACTTATTAAAGTATTTGATTTGTATCATACAATTTAGAATAAAATAGTACAACCAAGAATGAAACAGTAATACATATAAAACAATAAATATAAGTAACTCCTGAACATGAACTATAATTGATCTTTATGTAAATTAAGGTTAGTGTTTGACGCTGTCCTTAATACAGATTTTGCTCTCACACTTAGTATTTATAAAAATCAAAGTGTCTGCTTCCCAAGATATAATAATTTTCACGCAATTAGAAGTAGCATTCTAATTTAATTGCCAAACGAACTAAAAATTGTGTTGTGTACTCTCAGATATGAAAACTGTTAATGCCAAAAATATGGATGTAATGATTGTCTTAATTTGTAATATAGTTAATCTGAAGTTAATGCAGAATGTTAATGTAACTGAGTTATTTATAGCTAGAATCGTGACTGATTCGGGCTATTACCATGCGAACAAATGCAACCTTGTAGACACCATGTAATCAGAAGACACCATTTAAGTCTAACTAATATTGAACAGACAAGAATTTGAATTCCAAATTGGAGGAAAAATTAAAATCTGAACATGTGCGAAATTTGAATTCCAACGGGTACCAGAAATTAAATTCCAACTTACGAAATTTGAGCCCAATTCGTTAAATGAATTTGCTCCAAAAAGATAAGGTTGAGTTTAAATCATATCCACAGTCGAATTTGTCCCCAATTAGGTCGGGTGGGGTCGTGGTCATACCGAGCGGGTAGGTGGTCCAACCAAAGCCCATGTAGGTTGTTGCTTCGCCAACAAAAATATAGTATTCATTGGAGCCCAATTTTTAGAGCAAACTTGGCATATATATGCATAAGTAAAATTTCTTCCTCAACCAATGTAAAATTGACGTCAAATCCTACACTGCATAACCTTTATTTTTACAAATCCAAATGAGTCACTTTTGAGTATATTTGTTTATTCATTTCTTATTTGATTTGAACAAGTGACTATACTACATTATTCTTCTCATGAAATAAAACTTGAATCCACAAAAGTTTACTTAAAACGAAAAACGAGTTTCACTTTAATTTAAGCTCAAAGTCGACCAAAATTTTAATTTTTATAACTAAAAAACTATTTTAGTGCAACAATCCTCCACATTAATGAAAAATTGGCGGTTAGCATCAAAATGATAATATCGACACACTATGGAGAGTACATCTTGAAAATATTGTGCATCTTGATAGGTAGTTGTTGACCTTGAACCTTTCCCAGTGAAAGCCCATTAGATTTATCGACTAAATTGTGAATGTGATGACTTGAATTATTCAGTTGTTTGACAAATCAAATCGAATAGATTTCACACCGTCTCTTTTTTAACATAATTGATTCTCATGATTGTGTTTATTTTGACCTTGAACAACTCCTAATTTTCATGAGTGGTTTAGAGAATTTAGCATTTATAAATTCTCACTGAAGCGGCCACTCACACACATATAGATGACTCATATTAAGAATATCATACAATATCCCACTTGAATTTTAAATGTATAAAAGTTATTAAAATCATAACTTACCTTAATAAATTCTACAGGCAACACAAGTGTATCATAGGAATGAGTAGGAGAAATTATCTTCTTAATGCTTCTTTTGAATCATACATAATTCGGTTGTCCCTTCGAACTTAGATTTTGGGATCTCTAGTCAATTAGGTTGAGTTGTCATTAAGGTGACTCTTAAGTCAAAGACTTTAGCCCCATTTCCCTTGATGTGCAATTTACTTACTCTTTCGTCAAATCTTTAGTAAGTGGATACTCTAGATTTTCTTTTGATTTTATATAATCAATATAAATAATCATATTTGAGAGAAATTGTTTAACGATATTATGTGTACAACATATATGTTTAGACTTACCATTATACATATCATTTTGTGTCCCACCAATTGCAGATTGACTATCATAATGTATATTAATTACGGGCACAAATTTAGGCCATATTCGAATATTCTCTAAAAATTAGTGAAGTCATTCAACTTCCTCTCCTACTTTATCTAAAACAATAAATTCAAATTTCATCGTGGATCTGACAATACACGTTTACTTAGAGGATTTTCAAGATATAGTTGCACCACCAAGTGTAAACATATAATCACTTGTGAACTTTATATCATTTATTCCAGATATTCAGTTAGGATTACTATATCCTTCAAGTACAACTGGATATATTGTATAGTACAATCCAAAATTCAAGGTATATCTTAAGTATCTAAAAAGCCTGATAATTGTCTTCTAATGATCTACTCTCAGATTACTCGTATATCTTCTCAATTTACTATTGAGTATGTTATATCTAGTTTAATGTAGTTCATGACATACATTAGACGGCCAATAAAACGAGAATATTCTAATTGTGATATGCTTTGACCAGTATATTTAGACAAATAAAGTTTTATATCAATTGATGTTCTAGCAATATTTATTTCATTTTTGTCGAATCTCTCAAGTATTTTCTAAATATAATATGATTGAGATAGTATAAGTCCACCAAATGTTTTAAAAATTTTAATTCGTAGTATAACATTTGCAACACCTAAATCTTTTATGTCAAACTTAATGGACAATATTTTCTTGTTAGTTGTAATGATATCATTGTTACTACCTAAAATAAGCGTATCATTCACATACAAACAAACAATGAAATATTCGTTATTTGTATTTTTGACATAGACACATTTATCACATTCATTGATTGTGAATTCATTTGACATCATGACTTTGTCAAATTTCTTATACTATTGCTTTGGTGCTTACTTTAAACTATAAACTAATTTAATAAGCTTGCACACATTCTTTTTTTGCTCCAGATAAATGAACATTTCGGGTTGCTCCATATAAATTTTCTCATTTAAGTCACAATTTAGTAAAAACATTTTTACATTCATTTAGTGTATCTCAAGATTATACAATGTTGCAATAACTATGAGCATACAAATGAATGTTATTCTCATGACAAGAGAATATATATCAAAATAATCAAGATCTTCTTTTTGTCTATAACTTTAGCTACAAGTCTAGTCGTGTATTTATTAGTTGATTCATCAATTTTTATTTTCTTTTTAAAATTCTATTTACCCCCTAATTGTTTACTTTCTGAAGGAATATTTACCAACTCTCAAGTGTGATTTTGTAATTTTATTATTTATAATTTCTTTTAAAAAATGTGTTTTAGGAGTGAAATTGCTTTTTTGAAGTTTTGAGGCTCATTTTCTAACGAATATGTCAGAAAAATCAAGACCACAGGACTTGAAAGTCCTTGTCTTTTAACTGCGTCTAAGTGTCTCATTATTTTGTTAATGGTCTATATTACTAGTAGCAGTATCGTAGTATCTTTTAAGAGAACTCTCATCACATGCATTACTACAAGAAAAATTATTTTTAAATACTGGTGCATTTCTAAATTTAATAATTATATTAATATGTATATCAGGAATATCAGATTTATGTACAAGAAAACGATATGCACTACTATTTATTGCATAACTAATAAATATGCAATCAATAGTCTTAGGTCCTATTTTAATTATTTTGAGAATATGAATCATCACCTTAACCAAACATCTCCACATTTTTAAATATTTATAGGAAGGACTTTGACCTTTGTATAATTCATAAAGGGTTTTGTTTAACTTCTTGTGGGATAATTTATTTAAAATATAGTTTGTTGAAAGTAAAACTTCCTCCACAAGATCTAAGGTAATCCCAAACTAATCAACATGATATTCATCATCTCTTATAATATTTTATTTTTACGTTTAGTTGCTGAAGTGTATAAGGGGTAGAAGTTTGGTGAATAATACCATGTTCTTGATATAACCTATGAAAAAGTATGTCATATTCACCACATCGATCACTTCATATTGTCTTAATATTTTTTAAAACTTGATTTTCAACCTCATTATTGAAATGCATAACATTTTCTAATGTTTTATCTTTAATCCTTAACAATATATACATAACAAAATCTTGTGCAATCATTAATAAAAGTTGTAAACTATTTCTTTCCACCTCTAGTCTGAACATATTTCAAATTACATATATCATTATAAATTAATTCTAGAGGTGCAATACTTCTTTCAATATTATGAAATAATGTTCTAGTTAATTTTGATTCAGCACATGCATTATATTTATGATTTGCATCAATATTGAATTTAGACAATAATTCTAAATTTATTATTTTACACAAAGTATCAAAATTAACATGTCTTAGTTTACCATGTCATACATTAGAAGGCTCAAGCATATAAACAGAATATGTGTTATTATTTGTTATTATATTTATCTTAAAAAACCAATTGTTCATATATCCCTTATATGCATAAATCCCACTCTTGGTGAGTACAAATTTTTTAGACTAAAAAATTAACCTAAAAATCTTCTTACTCAATAATGATTCAGACACAATATTCTTTCAAATTTTTGGAAATTGTAACACATCATTAAGAATAAGTTTTTTCCTAGAAGTCATTTTCAATATAACTTTTCCTTTGCCTTCAATATTAGAAGTAGATGAATTTTTCATGAATAGTTTTTCTGTATGGTTAATAGTTTTAAATGAAAAGAACATTTTCTTATTCGAGTATATGTGTCTAGTGGTCCTAGTGTCCACCCACCAATCATTAGTATTTCCCACAAAATTCACTTTGGATATCATGGTTGAAAGCCTCATGTTAGAAAAATTTTCAATTTTTTTTCTATTTCGGTTATATTGGGTTGGACAACTTTCTTTTTGTACTTTACGGTTTCAACAATCCTTAACATGATGCCTCGGTTTGATGTGCACAAAGCAATTACCTTCGAACTTTTTGGAACCACCACCCTTGGTCCCTTGTTGGCCAACATGCTTCATTTTCTAATTGGTTTTCTATCAATCTTCAATCACATTTGCCTTTGAATCTATGGAATAACTATCCACTTTCTTTTCAGATACTCTGTTTTCCTTCTCAATCTTCAATCGTATAATCAATTTTTCAAATTTCATTTTTTTTGCATTTATGCTTCAAATAATTTTTAAAGGCTTTCCAATATAGTGGTAGTTTCTCAATAATTGCAATCAGTTAAAAAGATTCACTAAGCACTATCCCTTCGGCATGAATCTTATGTAGGATCACTTGAAGATTTTAAACTTGATTTATGATAATTTTGGAATCCATCATTTTGCAGTCAAGGAATCTGACAATAATGAATTTCTTCATTTCGATATCCTCCGTTTTGTAATTTTTATTCAAGGATTCTTACAGTTCTCTAGCCGTCTTAATTGGATTATACCCATTATATAATTATTGCAAAAAATGTCAGAATACTTCCATGCATCCACCACAATAATAATTTGGCGGTTAGTCTCAGTCTCACTAGAAATAAGAGTATTCTCACGAAAAAATTGTGCAATATTCAACGTAGTGAGATAGAATAATATTTTCTATTATCATAGCTTGAAATTGTTCTCATTGAACTTTTTAGGATGCTCTCCATGAGTCACATGAGTAGACATAGAAATAGACACCATGGGAGGAGTAGTAGTAAATACATTATTCTTATTTTAAGCCATTTTTGATAAATAAAATTACCAAATATTTAAAAATAGAAAAATAGTAATACTTTACAAAGCACGCTACTAAACCAAAGACAATCTATGTTATTGCTCAATCTCATAGCCTCTTTGATTTGACTTCAGATAGACCTTGACTTTTTTTGAACTTGGTAACCTCTAGTTTGATAAGGAAAACCAACTATTTGATGAGGCCATAACTATTCAACCAGAACTAGAATGTCGCTATTTTATGTCACTATTTCAATGTTACTATTTAGTGTTATTGTTTCAATTAAACATATAAACACATAACATGTAACATATAACATATAACATTTTACAAAAAAATTCTTAGTATCACCAAAATACTATAAATTGTAAAAAATAAGTTTTAAAAATTTGTAATATTTTAAAACAGTTTAAAAAACTAATAAAATGAATTAGAAACACAAGTAATGTCGAACATATAAGAATGAAAAATTAACATCCGAACAAGTGTGAAATTTAAATTCCAACAGGCATCAGAAATTAAATTCTAGGTTAACAAATTTCAGCCAAATTCGTTAAACAAATTTTTTCTAAAGAGATAAGGTTGAGTCTAAACCACACTCACACTCGAACCCGACTGTGGCGTGGCATGACGGGTGGTTGAATCGAGGCCTATGTAGGTACTCGCTACGCACACAAAAGTGTAGTACCCCTTGGGGCCAAACCTATAGAACAAACTTGACATATATATATGTATAAGTAAAATTTCTTCCTCAACCAATATGAGATTAGTGTAAAATCCTACATACATAACCTCTATTTTCATAATCCAAATGCGTTATTTTGGAGAATATTTTCTCATTCATTTCTTATTCAATTTGAGGAAGTGAATATATTATGTTATTCTTCTCACTATGTTATTCTCTTCACAGAGTAGAACACGAACTTACGAAAGTTTACTCAAAATGATGAATGAAACCCATTTTAATTTAGTTTCTATCTAAGGATGTTTAACTATATTCTGATGGTACTGTGCTTGAATATTTCTATCCATGCTATATTGGCCATTCCAATCTTTGTGCCATTTGCAAAGCTGTAAACCCCCACATGTTTATCTTAAGTTAATGACATAATTATTTTGTAATGCTCATATATGTAATGATGTAAAAATGAACTATATAGATCATAAGAGTAGAAATAAAATGTTTGAGAGAGATAATAGGGGGTGTATTAGAAGTTAAGAAGTATTCCGGACTTTAAGTGCATTTTAGAGAGAATTCGGGTAGAAAATTTTTTTATAATATCTTAGTATTTGAATCATAAATTTCTACCTCGATGTCCGTTTGATCTGAAACTTTTAATAGACACTATAATTTAAGGGCTACAAAAGTATATTTCAAAAAAATTTCCTAAATCGACCTCTAACTAAGCCAAAACTTTCTTGGAGGTTCAGGTAAAAACTAGAGTCCTTTCGAACATAAACGGATATGTTCGAACGATAGTTAGTTCCAGTACTTTGGTGTTTGATAGAAATTCTAATGGAAAAGTAAAGGTAATAGGAGCAAACAACGTTCGAATGTCCAATATTTCATTCGAACGTCCTATAGATAGTTTGAACGTCAAGCCTCTATTTCGAACGCACTGTCGCGATTTTGAGTATCAGGTATATATCAATTAGATTGTTTTCTTATACAATAAATACCTAAGGATGTATCCCTATCCCTATTTCATCAATTCTTAACCCTAGAGAACCTTAAAGACCTAGAAAGAAGAAGAGAAACACAAGATTGAAGAAGGATCCTCATGTTGGAACGGATAAACACGCTAGGTTTATACACAAACTACAGAATCAACTAGGGGATTCTTCTTGAGTTCTTTCATTGACACTTAGGGTATTATATATGTATGTTTTTAACATTCTTCATAATTATATGATAAATACTTATGAGTTCTTAGTTTCTTTATCATTGAAACATAGTTTTGAACAAAATATATGTTTTGGTTCAAGGAACACTTGTTCTTGAATTTTTAAAATCATAGTTTGCTAAATACATGTTTGATTGTGAAAAACACATGAATTATTGATTTCTAAATTCCTATTCTTGATTAAATCAAGTTTTTATCTAATATTTATTCTTGTTCTAAGAAATTATGATTTTTGGCAAAATCTTAGAATTTTGATATCACAATTATGAAGGTTTTCTTGATCTGATCTCTTGCATATTTTAATTCATTTATTACTGTAGCATATTGAGAATTGTGAAATAGTGATACATGAGTTCTTATGAAAATTATGATTGATTAAGGTTGTGGTTGTTGAAAAAATTATAGTTTCATCTCTTGTATGGTTTGGATGTGACGGACTTGAATTACGTTTGATAGCTATCGTTGAGTGTTAGAGGTTAGTTTATCCTAATGGGGATGAGATTGTTACCTACCACTTATAGTGGATTGTTGTTTGTGAGAACAACCACTATTATTTACCTAGGTTTGAGGTTGATGGATGGTATACCTTTCATAGGAAGGATTCGTCAATATATTGGGAGACAAAATAGGCCCTTTCTAAAGTTGTTTGTGATGTGTCTTGTGGGGAATGACTGAGACTGTATGGTTGTGGTGTGTGAACAAGATAGAATTATTGTGTAGATTCCTGAGAAGCTACCAACCTATAGGAGAATATGGGATGATGTTATTGAGATATTTATTGATTGCTTTAATTTCTTGCATATTTATTCATATCATTAATTTATTGCATTCCATACACTTGAGATCATTACAACTGTTATGATTTTACTCTCAAAAATTTATATATGTTATTTTTTAAAAATAGACTTGCCTTCTTTTTATTGTTTTAAATCCTTGTTTGGATTTCCTATAGGCTTTAGTCACCCACTACAACACACTTATAGATTTTGGCATAGAAGAGGATATTAATGTAGATGAACAAGTTGATTACGAGCCGTTGGAGGATCAAGATGTAGACACTGCCTTAAAGGAATAGAGTTATTTTATTTTTGGTTTAGTGCTTGAAAGATTTTTATGAAACAATATTTCAGTTAGATTAATTATTCCATTGTTAGATACTATTTAGTTTTGAATTGTAAGTTGGAGAAGTTATAATGTTTTATAGATATTAGTATTTATTCTTTGTCATATAGATGAATGATTTATTATTTAATGGTTATTGTAGTTGCTCTCATGATTGAATAATTTTTTAGATAGTAATGCCATCCAGGGTTGATTTTGGAGCTTTACAGGTTTGGTATCAGAGCCAAGACTTTAGATCTTACATAGGAGCTATAAGTTATAGATTATCACTAGAGAGTTAGGATTAGAAAGAATCAAGAATGAAATTATAGAATTGAATCTGATAGCAGGTTTTAGGCTTTAGACTATAACTTGTATGTTAAGGAAACTAAAATGTAACTTGCTGTGCAGAATGGACGGTAGACAAGGATGAGGACGAGGACATGGAGGTTTCGTGAGCTCGTCACCACCACCTCTTTCAGATGCTATGAATGGTATTTATCAATACCTACGGGAGTTGACCACTCTGGTGCAAAACCAAATTGGGAACCATACCCACAATGGGGCGGCACAACCACTGGCAGTGGGACAAGGAGATGTTAATAAAAACTGTAGGATAATGGTGTTGCAAGAATTCTTATGACAACATCCACCCATTTTCCAAGAAAGCTCTAATTTAATGGAGGCGGATAAGTGGATTAGGAGGGTGAGAAAAATGTGTGATAACAGGGAGATTGCTGCTGATCTTTGAATAGGGTTAACGACCTATTTATTTGAAGGAGAAATAGATTACTGGTGGGATTCAGTAAAGCGGATGCATGTAGTGGATACCATGACTTGAGAGATGTATGATCAGATCTTCCAAGATAAATACTTTCCTAAGTTTGTGAAGGATAATATGGGTGCGAACTTCTTGGCTTTAAAGCAAGGTTGCATGACGATGACTGAATATAAAATAAAATTTGATGAACTGTCTCACTACGGAATCAAGTTTGTGGCTACGGATGCAAAGAGGGCTAAACGATTGAAACAAGGTTTGAAGCCTTCCATCATGAGAAGGTAGTTGCACTCAGGATCCGTGAATGTAAGGATCTAGTGTAACGGACAAACTTGGTGGAGAGAGACATAGAGGAGGCCAAACGAAGACAAACTTTTGCTAGGGGAGGTCCCTTGAGAGCAAGTAACAACAGTGGAGTCACACAAAGGGTAGTTCTATATTGCCGACCTGATCAAGCTTCAGGGTAAAAGAATCAAGCAGTTCGAGGAGTTGGGGTTACTCAAAATAGAGCAGTCATTAACCCGTGCCAATGCTTTGCATGTGGAGATTTTGGACATTTCAGAAATAACTGTCCATTATTTCCACCCAAAACCAACAAGGCTGCAGGACAATAGTATATGAACAAGCCCTTACCTCAGAGGCAGCCACCGCAAAAGAACCATGGTGCAATTGTACCAACCGGTACCACTCAAGGCTGATTCTTTGCAATGACTAAAATGGAGGATGATTTTGCCAATGCTGTGATTGAAGGTATCATGTACTTTATAATTCTTGGGCACGTATATTATTTGATCCAGGTGCTACTCACCCGTTTATATGCTTGACATATGTTAAATCATTGAGATTGAAATGTGAAAACTTAGACAAGGAGTTGAATGTTTCCTTACTCATTGGTGAACAATTGGAAACCCTTAGGGTGTGTCAGGGTTGCATACTTTGGATAGGGGAACAATATTTGAGGGTAGACTTGGTAATGTTGGACATGCAGGGGCATAATGTGATCTTTGGAATGGACTTGCTATCTGCACACCATGCAGTGATGGACTGTTTCTGAAAAAGGGTGATGTTCTAGTCACCGACAGGAGTAGTATTTAGCTTCACAAATGAGTGGAATAGTTTTCACCCTTGTTCATGACGAGTAAACGGTTCTTATAGGCTAAGGTAAGAAGTAGTCTAAGCTTTCTTGCTAGCCTAATTGGAGAGAAACAAGTTGACCCCCAGCGAGAGTTGATATCTGTGGTGGGTTTGTTCACTAAAGCACTTCCCCTTGGGGAGCCCCAGTCCTTTTTGTGAACAAGCATGATGTAACACTTTGGTTATGCACAGACTACTGGAGGTTGAACCGAGTGACAGTGAATAATAAATGCCCATTATCTCAGATTGATGATTTATTTGATCAGTTGAGGGATTCTAAATATTACTCCAAGATTGATCTTCGCACAATGTACCATCAACTGAGGATCAAGTAGGAGGACATTCCTAAGACAACTTTTTGAACAAGGTATGGTCATTTCGAATATACTGTAATGCCATTCGAATTAACTAATGCTCCTGCAGCATTTATGTATTTGATGCACATAGTATTTTAACTGTATTTAGATCAGTTAGTTATTGTGTTTATTGATGACATTGATCTATTCACAGACACAAGGGGAACATGAACACCATATTCGGGTAGTGCAACAAACATCGAAAGAGCATAAGTTATATGCTAAGATGAGTGAATGCGAGTTCTAGATGAAGGAAATGAAATTCATTTTCCATGTTGTGTCGGAACAGGGTGTAGTTATTGATCCCGCAAAGTTGAAGTAGTGTGAAGTGGGAACCACTGAGGAATGTGACAGAAATACCTAGTTTCCTTGGCTTAGTAGGCTATTACAGGAGGTTCGTGGAAGGGTTTTCAAAGCTGGCTAGGCCAATAACACGTCTTGCGAAGAAAGGAAAAAAATTCGCTTAGACTCAAGAATGTGAACTAGCTTTTCTCACATTAAAGGAAAGGTTGACAACAACACCTATCCTTATTATTCCGAGCAGTGGTAAAGGATACAATATTTACACGGATACTTCTTTACGAGGTTTGGGATGTGTGCTAATGCAAGGAGGTAAGGTAGTTCCTTATGCCTCGAGACAGTTAAACATTTATGAGCAGAACTATCTTACTCACGATTTGGAGCTTGTTGCTGTGGTTTTTGCTCTTAAATTGTGAAGATGTTACCTATATGGAGAAAAGTTTCAAGTGTTTTCTGATCACAAGAGTCTCATAGAAAGACTTGAATCTTCAGCAAAAAAAGTGGATTGAATACCTAGAAGATTATGATTTTACACTCAACTACCATCTAGGGAAGGCTAATGTAGTGGCAGATACACTTAGTAGAAAATCTTTGGGTGAAATCAATGTTCTTGCTGTTAATATGTAGAAGATGATCGAGGCCTTGGAGGAATTTGACCTACTGTTGGATAAACAAAAGGATCAACCATGCTTATTTAATCTTGTAGTTCAACCAATTCTTCGACAATGAAACAAGACATGGCTAAGTACATTGCAACGTGCGCAGTGTCACAACAGGTAAAGATTGAGTATCAAAGACCAGGAGAATCATTACAATCCTTATTGATTCCTGAGTGGAAGTGGGACCACGTTACTATGGATTTTGTGTCAGGGGTACCCAAAAGTTTCAAGGGACATAATGCGATTTGGGTGGTAGTTGATAGATTGACAAAGACTGCCCACTTTATACCTGTTAAGACCACAAATAATTTGGTAACCTTGAGTCAATTATACATCTGAGAAATAGTGAGGTTGCATGGGGTATTGTTGTTGATTATGTTTGACTAAGATAGTTGCTTTGTGGCTAAATTTTGGCAGATCTTACAAAAGGCATTGGGAACAGAGTTGCATTTCAGTACAACCTTTCATTCTCAGACAGACGGACAATTAGAGAGGGTAATCCAAATTGTGAAAGATATGTTGAGGGCATGTGTTCTTGACCTCAAGGGTAGTTGGAGTGAACATCTCCCATTGGTGGAATTTGCCTATAACAACAACTATTAGGCAAGTATCGAAATGATTCCTTACGAGGCATTGTATGGAAGATCAAGTAGCTCCCCAACTTGTTGGTTAGAAGCTGGAGATAGTAGCTTTGTTTGGACCACAAATGGTTTGTGAGACTATTGAGAAAATTCAACTAATTAGGAAAAGATTACACATGACGTGTAGTAGACAAAAAAACTATGCAGATAGAAGAAGAAAACCATTGGAAGGGAGACTATGTGTTCTTCAAGGTACCACCCAAACAAGGAGTGTTCAGATTTGACAAGAAGGGGAAGTTAGCCCCAAGGTACATCGGACCATTTGAAGTAATCAAAGTTGTGGGTAAAGTGACGTATCAACTTGGGTTACCAGCCTAGTTGTCAAGGGTACACGACATATTCCAAGTATCAATGTTAAGAAAGTGCAAATATGATACAACATATGTCGTGGATTTTGAAGGAATTGAAATTCAAGACAGAGTAACCTATGAAGAACAATCGGTGAAGATTCTCAATACCAAGGAAAAGGTGCTTCGCAATAAAGTAATCCAATTGGTGAAGATTTTGTGGCAACATCATGGGGTGGAGGAAGCTACCTGAGAGCCAGAGTTGAAGATGTGAGAGAAGTACCCTTATTTGTTCTCTACACAAGGTAAGTTTCGATGACAAAACTTTTTTTAAGGGGGGTGGATTGTAAGCCCCGACATGTTTATCTTAATTTGGTGATGTAATTATTTTGTAATGCTCATATATATAATGACTTAAGACTGACTATATAGATTGTAAGAGTAGAAATAAAAACTTTGACAGAGGTAATAAGGGTTGTATTAGAAGTTAAGAAGTATTCCGGAATTTAAGTGCATTTTAGAGAGAATCCAAGTAGGAAGGAATTTGACATTACCTTAGTATTTGGACCACAAATTTCTACTCCCATGTTCGTTTGATCTGAAATGTTTACAGTAGATACTAGATTTCTAGGGTTACAAAAGTGTATTTCACAAAATTTCTTAAATCGACCTCTAATTAGGCTAAAAGTTCCTTGTAAGTTTAGGTAAAAACTGGAATCCGTTCTAACAACAGTTAGTTCCAGTACTTTGGTGTTTGACGAAAACTCTGATGGAATAGCAAAAGTATTGAGAGCAAACAATGTTCGAATGCCCAATATTATGTTCGAATGTCCTGTAGATAGTTCGAACGTCAAGCCTCTAGTTAGAACATACTGTCGCAATTTTGAGTATCAGGTCTGCTCCGATTAAACTGTTTTCTCGTACTATAAATACCTAAGGACATCTCCTCTAACCCTAGGTAAAATAGGGTCAGTTAGAGTCGGCTAGGGTCAAAAATTGCAGGTAATTGAACATTTGCACACCCCTAAATAAAATACAATTTTGCTACAGTGATACTCTATATTTAGAGCATCACTGTAGTATTATGTATAAATAATTTATAATATATTCTTTCTCGTCTTGTCTTTTCCCATATCTCTTATCTACTATTTATATTTCTCTCCATTCTTTCTCTCTCTCCCTCCAACATTTTTAACAAAGGTATAAAATATGAGAAATAATATTTGAAAAAAGTAGTTAAAATTTAAAAAATCTGTTAGAGTGTGTATTGAAAAATGAGTGGCTAACATAGAAAAAATGTACTTTTAAATAGCTAAAATACAAAGAGCAATGCTACAAAACCTAAATGAAATCCAAAAAATTGTAACAAAAATGCATAACATCCCTTAAATGAGTAAATCTCATTAATTTTTTTAGCAGGGCCCACTCATTCCACACTATCCAAGAGATGATATGCATTTGAATTTGAATTTTTGAGTTTCATTTGAGTTATGTAGAATTTTTTAAATACAAAACCTTGTTAGAGATACTCTAAGGATCTACTTTTGAGGACTAAATTCAATGTAGCAATTGAATTAATTATGAATTCTAATATTAGCTAGAACCCACTTTCAATACAATCCAATGATTACATTGAATTGGAATTTCAAATTAAGTTCAAATAACATTTTCCCGTTCCATAACGCTTAACTTTAGTGTCAAGATCTCGTACATTTTTTTTTTTTTTGAGGGAAAACCACATCCAAAATAATATTGACTTTGTGTTTACCTTCGTCAAATCTTTCATCGAAAAGAATATGAGGATAGTAGTTCTAGAGTATTTCATGTACTCCAATGCTTTTCTTGATCACGAACAAATACTCACGGTGAAGGAACACTATGTAGACCAAAATCCTCACCCACAGAAGAAAAACATACTTGGTCACACATTGATTGGAGAGGGAGACGAAGGTGATGTAAAAGAGTAATGGCTGAATATTAATGTCTCAAGTGTCTTGTAGTTGTGGACTTGTACCGATGTTTATACGCTCAATTTCCTACATATGTATAAAAGACTTGCACTAATTTAAGCGCAGTCCACTTTAGTATAGACCCCTCTAACCTAATTGGATTAAATTCTAAGATTTCCGTGGACAATTCTACCAGGTCTTCTCCAATTCACCTCCAGTGTTGGGTGAATTCACGCTAGCTAAGCTCCGTGTGCAAGCTCTACATTAAGAATTCAATCAGAGCGAGCAAGCACTGAAAGAAAAAAACAAGAATAATGTCTTGTACACCCCATATCCATCTAAGCACACAGGTCTAAGCATCTCTAATCCCTCAAAAACCATGGTTAACCTCTCGAGCACCACAATATACCACAATCCATTAAAAAATGAAGTAAGTTACTAACCCATCTCAATACATATAAAACGCTGCTAGAGGGGATGCAAAATGGGATGTACTAGATGATCTTTTCTTCGCCCTCACACCACTTGGCTCAAAACTAATTCCCCGGAAAATAACAAAAAATAATTGATCAAAAAGAAAGACTCAATGAATTGATTCCTTAATTTCTTGACAAGGGGCAGGGTTAGTTGATTCAAAGCTCATCACCATGCTTAACAATAAAAAACACTCAGATTACCCTAAAAGTCTTGGGAGGAAAAACTACAAACTACAGACCAAAAATGTCAATGGGACTATCTCTTGGTGCACTTAACAAACAATTCAGAGCCTCAGCTGTTGATCATCTTGGATGCTGAATAGGTCACATCGATTTGGGCACATGACAGCTAATTTCGGGACTTCTTCCTTGATGACTTAGACGAAGAAGGCTTAGATTGCTCTGCAACAGAATTCTGTGATGCTCCTTTGGAGCTAGATGTTTGGTTCGATTTTGAATTCACAACATTGACAGCCTCTTTAGCTACTGCGCCTTGAGAACCTCTAATCTGAGCTGCTCTCTTATCCTTTCGTTTTGGCCTGTAACTAGACCTCTCCCGCTTAGGTAACCACCGTTCTGGATCTGGCGGAGGACCCGGGTTTGCAGGGTCAAACCCTTTTGGATACCTCGGCTTTCTCTTCCTCTTCTTCTTTGCTTTCTCTTTGCTCTTGGTTTCATATGGTTCAGTGATGCCCAGTTGAGGCCCATTTTCAACATGCTTTGCGCCAGAAGTTTTCTCCAAATTGTCGACATCAACTGCCTTCAAACCAGGCAACGGTTTAAGTTGTTTCGCATAAAGTTCCGCTTTCTCAACATCTGTAAGAGCAGCTGTCCGGATTAGCCCTACCAAAGCCTCAATACTTCCGTGGCTTTTAACAAGCTGCTCATAGAGTCTGGAAGCCTCCTCCTTCCGCCCATGCTTGAGTTTAAAAGAAGCAGCCTCTTGCATGATGACATTCAGCTTATTGTCTTCAGTCATGGCATTCGACCACCACTTGATTGCAGAATCAAAGATGGCATCGGCACCATTAATGTCTCCAGCCCGCTCTTTAAGAGAGACAAGAGTGGCAACTGTGGCAGGCATGTGTTGAATATCAGGTATCTTTGCAAGAGACTCGGCAGCAATTTGAAGATGACCACCACCAGCAGCAACCTGTGCCCTTGCAAGGAGAACCACCTTGGACTTGTCAGGGAACTTTTCTGCAAACTGCCCCAGTATTTCTTCAGCTTTTCCAACCTTGTTCTCTCTCACAAAGACGGCAGCTTGAAGCAGCCCTGGCATCACATTGTCAGGAAACATGCCTGGCAACACAGTAACAAGTTCTCGAGCCTGTAATTTCATTAAAAAACTATTTGAAGAGAGCCAAAAAACCACATAAGGGGATGCAGGTTAGTCTGCCATATTTTATAGGCAAGGAAAGCAGAGATATCATAAAAACTGAAAAGAACTGCATATGACCTGATCCATTTTATTAGAGTGAAGTAACAGCAGCACCCGATTGATGTAAATCGCTTCCCTTTGTTTTGGTGAAAGCTTCAAGTCCAGTCCACGAGCAAACTGGAAGCTCTGTGGTCCATTGCTTTTCTCCATTATCCGATCAAGTTTCCTTAGGCTATCAGAGACATCTTTGGGACCTTTCAATGCGATAAGATTATTTATTGCCACAGCAATGGAGGGTTCATCCACCAGATTTCGCTTGATAATGCCTGTGAAGGATTCAATGGCTTCTTGTGTGCGTCCAAGGAGCTGGAAATAAAGAAAATTTTCATTCATGGCAACTTGAAACTGTAGAATAAGGAAACAAAATACTACTGTAATATTACCTGCTGAACATATGCCAACTGGACAGCTATAGGTGCTAATTCGATTTCGATATCGTCATCCGCCAAATTCTCTTCCATTAGTGTTTCCTGACCAATTCTGAAAAAACAATTATATCAGTATCTAAATGAGTGCATATTTTCCACCTATGTGGGATCATAATCACATGGGACACAAAACACAGCAATGTACCAAACAAAATTGTAGAAACTACAATCACTAGCTAATTTCATGCTAGCGCTACTAGTAGGTGATACCCTACACATATCCTCAGTTCCATTATATTTGGCCAGCCATAAATTGAATCTATCATTGCTTCATAAAGCATACCATGATCATCTTACTAAAGGAACAACCAAAAACATTGTATATTCCGGGGATTACAATATATTTGCTTTTGAACACTCTCTGCATAGATAAATATTATGGCGTCAATCATGCACTCCAGATAAAATACATGTTATGCAGTTAATCACTGGGAAAGATGAATTGGAAAACAAAGGAGAAAAGGTTATGCTGTCCATCAGATCATATTCCTTTTAACCTAGGCAACCTCCTCCTACTCACACCCATCTGAGAAAAGAATGAAAAAAGGAAAAAAGTCGACCACAAACAAGGCCTCTCAAGATTTATACCAACTACAAAAAAGTTTAGTGTCCAAGTTAATATCAATACTATAGTGCTAATGCTGGTTTGACCTTTATCCACCAAGGGCCAGAAGGAAGCGCCCCCCCCCCCCCCCCCCCTTCTCTCTCTCTCTCTCTCTCTTTCCCAACACCAAAAAAAAGAAAGGCAACATGATGACAGTAATTAAAATAAAAAAGTTAAAGCAAATTCGGCGTCACTGGGACAATCCAGACACTCCTTGGACATTTTAGCATTATCACATGCATTTATAGCAGGCCGAAAGCACACCCATGATTACACAGACATAACAAGTACATGGTGCGACTGTACGTTTACTGTAAGTCATTAACGATCAGCCTACCACATCCTTTCCTATTTTCATAGGGCACAAAACCAGTTATGTGACATAAAATACTTCGGGATATCAGAGCTAATAACTGGAAATATTTCAACGATCCTAGCACAATAATATCAAGACTCGCTACATTCAACATGGGTAGTGCACACAATTAGTGAAGCTATTCAGCTCCTTTGACTATACCTGTTATTAAGCATGGATTTACAATTACGTAGTGTAGCATCAATTATCTTTTTTTGGGACAGTGTGCCAAAACTCAATCCAACGTAATTTATATTAAGCCAAATATCTGCTTCCAAATACAAGAAAATGAGTTTCACCATGGGAGAAAGATCTGTTCCGAAAGCATCAACATGGTTCAATAATATTGGGTTCCTTAAGGTATGGCTGACCAAGCATCATTATAATCTCACTTTAAATACACTAGCACATATTCTAATTCATGGTAACCACAATTCAATAAAACCTTGACGACCCGCGATCTGGTACATCGATCCCAAACGAGGTGAGTTTACAATCTAGATCACCAAAATAAACGACCCTATTGTAACACTAACCCTAAATCAATTCGCTTTAGAACATGTAGCATAAATATAAAATACATATTAATTGACTATATGTATATAAATTTATAATTATATATTATTTTAGATAATAAAAAATCAAGCACAAATATAAGATAAATAGTAACTTAGTGTTTATGAATGTTCTGTAATATATAATGTTGTATAGTAGTGAAAACAATCTACATAGGAGTTTTAAAACGAATTGCGACCCAAAATATCATATCAGCTAAACTTACCAAATCGTACCGCGTACTTAAAAAAGTGTCGTACCATATACCCGTACCCGTATCACGTACCAAAGCGACCCACGATTTAGGTAACATAGTTTTGATCCCTTAGTGAATTCAATATGCCACCACTAAAACTCGAAAGTGGTTGTTTGCTATATGTTACCAGACAAAAATGTCTTCAGACTTTTGGATCACCACAATAAACTTCTTAAAAGCCATTGCTAACTGATGTCCTGGTTCAAGATCGCAATATTGGTTATCGACTTGGAGTCCACTGAGACATCGGTCGCGGCGTTGTAAAACGATATTGATCGATACCATTGTTATCAAAATTGTACAATTCGTGATTTGATTCGATTTAATCCCCATTTGATTCATATCTTTTTTGCCAAGAATCACACTTGAATCGCAAGATTTGTACGAATCGCACGATTCGTTTTATTATTTTTTAAACCTTATTTCTAGTAAACCGGTGTCGTTTTGATAGAAGAGGCCCACCCCCAAATATGAAACTCGTGTCTATCTCTGTATCTCCTATTTGCATCTTTGCCTCTCAAACAATTGTTCAAGCGTCTGTGAACATCACACAGAGACGATATCTTCTCCACTCCAGGTATGCTTCTTTAGTTTTTCTTTTTCTTCTTCTTAAAAAATAGCTACCAAACTTTAACATACCTTACTTCTTTTTCAATAAATGCTTTATTTTTTTTATTTTTCATCAAAAATTTATGTTTCAATAAAATGTGGAAAGTGATTTTCTAAATAAAATATCCGAATCAGTATGGACTTTTCCTATTTTAGTTTAACTTCATTGGTAGAAAGACAATAGCTATTTGTTGGTTAAAAATCATGCATCTTTCATTGTGGCCATTTAGAAGGAACAATTTATTATGCATTAAGAAAGAAATAACAGAGGTACAAACTAGAGTAGCTTTATAAAGATTTATAAAGACTAGCATCTTTCCATTTATATGACGTGATCAAGTCAATATAGTCAATCAATTATTTTTAAAATACAATAATGTTCAATATTTAATATCTTGCATATTTTAAATAAGTACATGTTATAGTTTATTATTGTTCAAATTTTACGTAAAATCTTACAATTCCTGATTCTCAAATCTAGAATTTTGATTCCCGATACAAATCTTTGATTTAATATTTATGGTCGATATACATGATAAATTAGATAGAAAGTCCAAAATTCCAAGAGAAAAATCATGAAAAACTCTTAAAAAATAAAAATAACAAAATCCATGCATTATAGGACCAAAATAAATGTTTAACACATTAAACATAGTGGAAATGAATGGTAAGTGCAATCTTAAACTAAAAAATACCAAAAGTAATAAATGATACTTTTATAACTATATAAATAGGAAATAAAGCATTTAAAAATATGCAAGGACTTCAGTAGATATATTTTGTATATAAAATAAGTTATTAAAGTATGTTTTAAGTGTTAATGATGTTTTTTCGATCATAAGTGTAAAGAATTTAGAAGCCAAAAGATATAAAAAAAAACCCATAAATAAAATAAAAGCTCTCAAAGACGTCTCATTCACAAAATAGTTTTCGGACTCTTCTAGAGGGGTTGGTCCATTGAAAGAAAGACAACAAGAGAACGAAGTAGATAGATGAGAGTGAAGGCCGCATGTCTTGATTTCGGTGCGATTGGAGCTCACATCGTGGACCATTATCGCTCTGTTGGTTACCACACGAAGGAGGAGGAGGAGGAGGAGGAGGAGGATGAGGAGGAGGAGGAGAAGAGGAAGAGGTAGATGGAGACTACGATGGTATCCATTTTATCTATATGCTCTCACTTTATTCTTCCTGCTTTATATTTCTTCTTCTTATGAGTAATTGCTTTGTTCTCATAGATATGATCAATTTCCACATGGGTTTCGGCTTTTTACTATCCCTTATCTGTTTTTTGCTTTTTTGGCTCCTTAGTGACTAGCCAGTGATCCCATTGCGAATGTTCGAATTGGTCCCAAGTTGCGCCGAGTCACATCGAGTTAACTCTGAGTTTCACCGATTCATATCCAAGTCAATGTTGAGTTGAGATAGACTCATGCTTTAGGTGCACCGCATAGTGTTATTGGTTTGGTAGAGGCCAAGTCAGACCCAACTAGTCTAATATGAAGACATTGAAGAAAAACAATACTTCACGCTGAATGCCTCAAAGTAAAATTGCCCCGAGTATGCCTTACATGGTTCAAGGTATTGGCCGAGTTTAATACGACTCAGCCACTACCGATACGATATCGATACCTGTTGCACAAATATAACGAAACACAATCGACTCGGGCTTGACTTGGTTACAACTCGAAAATATCGGCTCAACTCAGAGTCGAATCGTTAGACTTGGATCGAGTCGGACCTAGTCAAGCCGAGTTGGGACTGGATCTGTGAAATCCCAAACAAGCAGCAAAATCCATAAAAAAAAAAAAAAAGAGAGAGAAATGTAGAAGAAAAGGAATGAGGCCCATTGATTCATAACTAAACAAGCCAAATGACAAAGGAATAGATAATAAATAAAGAAAAAATTAGAGATAATAAATAAAGAAAAAATTAGAGACCCGTAGGTGTAGAAACTAAGGGCCAAGAAACAATTATCCAACCCTAGATCACACCTTTTTGCAATTATAAAAAAATAAAAAAAGGGATTGAAAGGATTTTTTACAAAAAACCTGGTAGATCAATTACATTGACAGAGCGATTAACAGTGCCCTTATTCTTGTTGTTCTTCTTCTATTGTCGTGTTACTAGTGTAAGTAGTAGTTGCCCAACTTTCAACCAAGTAGAAGACTTGAAAGTTTTCTCTCCCTCCCCGATCGAAACTGTCGCTCTCGCCTCTCATGTTCTCTCTCTCTCTCGTTGTAGACTCTTACTTGAGAGTCAAGTTTTTTTTTTGGGGAATGGACAGACAGTCAAGTTAAAACATGAGAAAAAGGGTTACAATTATAGTAATATAATATCTTTTTTTTTTGTACAGTTGTATTGGAAATGTAATATATTATAAACAAAATTCTACTTAACTAATATACACATACACAATTATAATTCATAATAAATATATCAGTAATATATACACACTAATTTTTTTCAAAATTTTTGTATATTGTCATACATGAATCAATATGTTTTTTTTTTTTAAAATATTTTTAATTAAATGTTAAAATTCCATGATGATAATGCTTAATCTTACCATTATTCAATGTGGCAATTATCATGGCTTGATATGTTTTTTAAGTACTTAAATTGAACATTGATAACTATGAGTATTACCGACAATGCCCTTATAAATCATTTTCACTATGTTTTAATGTGTTAGATGATGCCTTTTGGACATATAATGCATACATGTTGTTATTTATATTTTTAAAAATTTTGAATGATGTTTTCATAATTTTTTGGGTTTTCTATATAGCATTTTGAGCGTATCGGTTGATACCGTGCCATGACGCCGCGACCGATATGTATTAGTGCCCTCCGAGTTGATGGCCAATACCGTGACTTTGAACCATGATGTCTTAGTTAGTGTACTAATTTTTATATTTAAAGAGGGACACTATATCCAAATATAAGTATGCGCACATGCCTTCGCCAGAAATTACTCTAAATAATTTCATCATAACATGATCTTAACAAATTCAAGAAAGTAAGTAGTGTGCAAGTGTTGCTTAATATTACTAAAGCCAATGCAATTCGAAGTCCTGATGGTAATGTGGATTACCTTCGAGCTGACAGTAGGAGTTGCTCGGCATCTGTGTATTTGTTCCTTTCAATCAATGAACAAGAGGTGTTATATGCCAACTCAAAGCTGCTAGTTGCTTTAACTCTGAGTGCTTCCATAATTCCTTGCACTTCAGCAGCTCTCCCTGCTGACACCAAAGCAGCAACAAGATTTATCTCTAATGAGTCTATCTTGGATTTCTGGAGCTTTTGATAGATGTCCACACAATCATCCATTTTCCCCAAGCGAAATAGAATCTGAGACTCTAACAGCATAGTAGTAGAATCTCTCTCAACGCCTTTCAAGGATTCCAAAGCTTCATTTAACTTGTTTTGTCTGTATAAGCAGTATGCCTATTCAGATACCACGTGAGATAAATAGAGGGATATCAATAGGAGAAACACAAATGTGTGCTCAGGAAATAATATATAAAGTCAAACATAAATGGTACCACCTCAAGGATTTCAGATGGAATTCCTTAGAGAACAATTTTCAATAGAGAAAACTTAGGAAGCACTAAGCAAATTACTCATGAACTACAGGTATCATCTGAGATAAGTAGGAACTCCAAGAGCTCAAACTATAATCTAAAATTCAGTAAATCAGGCGAAAAAAGGACAGTGGGCCAAAAAAATGAAATGAGGAGTCATATACCAGCAATGAAATATAAAGGGCAATCACTATATCAGACATATCCATCATATTAACTGCTAACTAGAAGGCTTCATTTATTGTAGGTTTTTTGCCTCTTTTCTTAGTCAAATTTTCATATCAAAAATGCCTTTTCAGTTGTCAACCATTTTTCTTAAAAAGTTAAAATAATGATTATAAATATGTCACAGCATTTTTCTTCAAAGGTCTTCATACATATTGACAAGGAACATACAAAGTGAGTAAAACAAGCCCAATTGTTCAACAGAATGCTTTCAAGCACACAGTCTTACAAATTACACTCAATAAGAAAGAAAGCTTTTGTAAAAATAAATATAATTAGGTCCTCTTACAGGTGATGCAAGATGAGTGCATTTAGAAATTTAAAAAGTAGGTCCTTATCCAGTTTGCTGGGGGATGTGTTGCAGAGAGTGGTGATTTGATGGTGGGTTGGTACTGAATGCAAAATGTTATGGGTTTTGATTCGAAAACTTTAAGGATTCGGATTAAGAGGGGATAGGTGAAAGTGAAAAGGAAAAGATAGTTTTTTTTTTTTTGGGGGGGGGAGAGGAGAGAGAGATGTTTTAGCCAAAGATTTCTATAGGTTTTTGAATTGTTTTCTAATTTTTAATTTCTTTTTAGTTTACTTTCTAAGGGTAAAATGGGCATTTATTAAAAAAATGTTTCAAAGCCGCGATATTGGCCGTCGCCTCAGAGGGCAATGAGACACATTAGTCACCATGTCCCAGCACAGTATAAGCCAAAAAACAAGAAATGTTAGTTCAAAGGTCCAAAAAATTCAAACCAGTCTTGAAAAGTTACATAGAATGCCATTTTAATGTGATAGATCATTTAATGAGTTGATTAATAGAAAAAGACTACGACCACATTATACAACGAACAATACCAAAGAAATACAATACATTATTCAACAACCTACAATCATATTAATGTAATATTATAACTAATAAGGTTAAATAATCAAATTTTAATTACTCAGTTCTCAATGGTGCAAACACAAGTACTAGAGAGTGGAGGGGCGAGACAGAGAAGTCACAATTGAAACAAGCAAGTTCACAAATTGCAGAGTCACAATGACACCAAATGGTGAAGAACTGCAAAAGAAGAAGCCTACAATCATATTAATGTAATATTATAACTAATAAGGTTAAATATTCAACTTTTAACTACTCAGTTCTCAATGGTGCAAACACAAGTAATAGAGAGTGAGGGGGGAGACAGAGAAGTCACAACTGAAACAAGCAAGTGAACAAATCGCGGCGTCACAACCACACCAAATGGTGAAGAATTGTAGAAGAAGAGGGAAAGAGAAACTCATTTAAACTTCACAGTGGCTTTATTTTGCAAGTTTTCTTTCAATTTCTTCTTTTTATTCCTTAGTTTTTTCTTCGTTATTGTTTATGACTGGTTTGTGCGATTCCATCACATGTCGCCACATTCGGCCCCAAGTTTGTCCAAGTCAGCTGAGTCAAATTTGAGATCCAATAACTCTCCCCATTTATATCTGAGTCAAGATGAATGTTTGTTTGATTCATGGATTTGATGTGATGTGTATCGCCATGGTTTCTTGACAAGGGATTTCACTAGTCCTCCCAACCGCTAGTATTGGGGGACAACCCATGAAATGCAAACTAAATCCTACAATATAATTTTAGAAACCCCTATGATTATCAGGTACAACAAAGAGTGGCAATGTATCTTCCATAAAAGATAAAGCACAAGAATTCTGCTCTTTGTAGCAGGTTCCCCTTCCTCTTTGTCACTGCAATTTTTAGATTACACTACACATACATAACACTAATTTTATAAATTTATTCTATTGAACCTTCACTAAGGTTAAGGAAACACAACACAAACATGACACCATATCTATAAATCTGCTCTACTGGACGAATGGGGCTACTGATTACCCTAGTATTTATAGGCACTAGACTTCTTCAACCTCTAAAGAAAATGAAACTCAAAATAAGAAACTATTCCAAATCGCCAATTGCAATAACATAAGGAAACTCAAAGCATCCATTGATTTATTCATGAAAGCACCCTTCAAAATCAGAACCTGTAAGCCGTCAATTAATCCAGGCAAAAAACTCCAAATCCAGATTCAATCATAACAACAAAGTGTCTATCAAACTACAAAGGTTACTTTCTTTTGGAACAAAAGCACTTCTGGCTTGTAGTGGGATCCATAGCCTTAAGCTTTAGGCCTCCAAAGTGAATGTATATTTTTTAAAACCAAACCATAGGTACTGCATCAAAAGTAATTTGGATTTTAGATTGTGTAAAAGCCACATAACCAGACATGCCTAAATGAATTACTTGTTGCAATCCAAATTCAATCAAATGCACCGACTCTTTTTACACGTATTCAAATAGCATACAAAAACCTATTACCAATCTAAAATTTGGTTTCCATCTCTTTGCGTTTGTCTTGAATGTGATTTTTGTGATTAGCATATATAGACCGAGCAATTCTAAGCTTTATTTACCTTGAAAAAGCTGAAATCATTCGGAAACTTCCTCGAATACGCGCTGATAGCCAAAAGAGCTTCATCAATCTTATCGTCCTTAACTAATGCAACGATTTTACATCGAATCGCGTCCTCATCACCAGGCGCAATGGCCAAAACTACAACCAGAAAAATACATATATTTAGAGATATCCAAGAATAGATTCCACAACAAATCATATACATCAAAATCTAGGTCTGCACGTATATGCTGATATTGACCTTGATCTGCGACTTTGATGGCTTGATCGAATTCCGACCTGTCGATGTGACGATTGAGAGCGGTGAAGAGATCCTCGATGGCAATTGCTGGCTGTGAAGCAGAGGGCTTCGGCTTCTCTTTTCCCTTCGGAGCCATAGCGAGAGAGACAAAGAGACAGTGGCTATTGGGTAGGAAGTGAAGAATAAGGAAGATTAGAAATGAGCTAGTTAGGGTGCAACTTGGCCGGACTTACTGCGAGTCCAACCCGAATTCGGTCCGAAAAAAGTAGGATTTGGGTTGATATTTTCAAATTATGGGTTCTGCTTGGCCAAAAATCTCAATCAAAATAAAATTTGGGTAATACGGCATTTTGGGTTCTCAAGTTGAACCCGAATTTAACTAGAATTAATGAAATTAAACTCAAACCGATTATAGATTTCAAGCTCAATCCAAAAGTTTTAATTTATATCTATACTATTAATTCATGTAGCCTTTAGACCAAAGTCTCTTAACCAGAAATACATTTATTTTCCTATTTTACAGTTAATTAATTTGTTAATGTCAATTTTATCTTTACCTCCTGAAACGTCTAAAAACACTCGATTATTTCTCTATCCACCCTTATTTAATGCGTACTGAATATAATTATACATTGAATACATCTACACACTCACATATTCCACATAAATTACAAAGGCAAAAGAAAATTCACACAAGTGATGTGGCCTTTAGACCATATTGTTACCTCTTCAACTGGGTTTCTTCATTAAATCAATGCATTTTACATTTTAGATGTTACTGTGAAGTAATGATATGATAGTTAGTATGCTTCTTCCTCCGGTTTGAAATGACATTTATTGTCTAATAAAGTCACTATTGAGTTTTCTATTCCAAAATATTGTAGAGTTCATTATATTTATTTTTCTTTTTTAGACCCTACATATTCTTAGAATAAATATTCTAATTGCATTTATTTACATATTTATATTTATTATTCTAATGTTTCTGATTTACGTTAAGACTATAAGAATTATGGAAATATTCTTTTAATGACAACCCTTTCACGTGCCCAGAAACTGTAATGGTTGGCTAGAGGATTTATGTGCATGAATGGAGCAATATGATCATTGCAAGAAGAGGTATGATCAACTTTAAACAAGTTTAATTCGATCCTTGGGATCCATGTGTTTAGGGGTTTCTCATCAACTGATTTAGTATATTTTCAAGAATTTGGCCATGTCTTGTATATTTTGAGTTGCTTCGATATGAAGCCGACATGAATTTTTTTTGTTTTCCAATTTATAACTGAACCAATTTTTGTAATTTTACTCTTGCTCAAATTCTTTCTAGAATTATGAGATTTCTATATAATTTGGCATGAATTTCAATTTAGAAACACTTAGCGAACATAAAAGTAGTCATAAAGCTTGCAAATATTATGTAATTTGAACTGCTTTTTTCCAGTGAGCCATTTGAATGTGATTGGCATTTGTTAAAGATTTTCAACATTTCAAGGGATGTAGGATTCGGTTCGATGCTATGAGTTGAACATGGGACTGGAGATTGTGGCAGTAGAGCTACTAGTAGAGGCGGCGGCCACGTCAATGGAGATAACAAAGAAGATGTTTGTAGCACCAAAAGTTGGTTGCTCTTGTACCATTAGAAACAATCAATTGTTCTCTCTTGTGACTAAGCAATATAAGTTGTTCGGGTGTTTGCACTCATTCATATTTCATCATAGTTGTTTTTAATCCATTTCATGGTCTTCATTTGGGAAGATTAAGGACTATCTTTGTGCACGGGAGATTTTCCGCAATGAATAGAGATAGCGACCCTCTCGATAATGAACTTGAAATAATCAAAAGGTCAGAAAATGGGCCGGGTGTTCACCCGGCTTATTCCCTCCAGAGGTGGCTTGATATGTTTTGAGGCCTAAAGCGATAAATTCGATTGAGATTATTTTAATTTTTTTTTTTATAATAATGTAAATTTTTTAATATTTAATTTTTTTTCCGGATGCATATTAATTGTTTTATATTCATATTGAAGTTTTTCTAACATATCTTTTTTTATTGATAGTATAACTAATTGACTTAATTTTTAAATTAAATAAAAAATTCCAAAACTTTCAAATTCAAAAATTATTTAACAAATTATGTTGTCTCGTTATTGACACTCTTTTAAAAATATTTTTCTATGAACTAGGGATTTCTCATATAGTATATGTTTGATTAGGTTTTTTAAGATTATGATAAAAAAATGTAATATTACATGGACCTTATTTAGTGATTTTATTTGGTGACCTTATCATTTTTGTTATTAGATAGACAGTGAACCCTACTATTAGTTGAAACCCACTATCAATTCTATAGTTATGATCCATCATGTCACCATATAAGATTACTAAATTCAGTTTAAAAAATATTTTTTTTTTTCCTTATAAAATGTTATTGTGTGAGATTAATAGATTAAATTTTTGGGCCCAAAATTAGTCTAGAGTTTTTTTGTTGGTGTAAGCTTTCATATGAGACTTTCTTAATGGGTTAAAATTGACTTGGGTTATATTTGTAGACTTTTAAAATTTTGGGGCCCTTTTTATTAGTGGGGCCTAAAGCAACGACTTCATTTCCTCTTGTGTTGGACCTGCCTTGATTCCCTCTAAAGCTTAAGTCAGTATAAATTTGGAGGCATTAGCACAATGTTTCTCTTTTCTCAGTTTAGTTTTATGTACCTTTTTTCATCTCTACGAGGAGTATTTATACTTGGATCAGTAATGAATGCAAAGGCTTAAAGTCTCATCTCAACATTTAATGACTTGTACTCTTACCCATGCGTAATGAGTGTTCTCCACTTAGATCTTCGCGCTTGGTCAACTCGGACGATAGGGTAACTTCTCGGGACATGCCGAGCACTCTTGGCCCTATCCCCGGTCATTTAAGTCTTCTGATCAGTGCTTGACACTTGTTCCCGAGCGTTTAGTGCTCGGGGAACAGTATTCCTGAGATACGCCAAGGGGATATGCTCGGCACCATAATCATTAATGCTTTGCAATTATGACTGTCAATTTGGGTCTCGAAGATGCAGGGACTCATTAATAGCACTGTCGCAGTAACTCACACATTCAATAATGAGTTGTCATGTCTTCTTAAATGCTGGTTTCAGTACGTGTACTTGGCTCCTCCGAGCCATTACTCCTTGACGCCACCTCTCGGCGCCCTTTAAGTTCCATAACAACTACATCTCTCCACGTGGCGATATGGGGGCTTCTTAGCCGTCTAGAGTGCCGTCACTTTGCTACTCTAATTGTCCCTCGTATGGAGAGTATTATATCATGTACAACAAGTGCAGTGATACGTAGGCCATTTTGTCTAACGTTTCTAATTGATTGCGCACTGAATTTTATGTATTCCTTCTCATAATTTGATTTATTGACTATGTTGGGGCTAATTTTAGTACACAGAGGCACACAACTTCTCTTTTTGTGCATTTACTTCCAAAATAACTTTCATCATATTATTGGAACCAATTGGAATGTGGTGTTCGAATAGAACCTTTGCATAGTCACATTTTTTATTGCTTGTCTTCTAATTTTATTTTCTGACATCTTGGTTGTGTCCCCTTATACGAACTTGTTGGATTTTATGTCATATTGGCGATCTAATTGATGTTACGAAGAATATTATATTTACTTGATGTGGCTTTTGGTTGCATACTATTCATGTTTTTAAGAAGTTCCCGTACTTCCAATATGACTTTCTCTTTCACTTTCGTCTTTTTAATGTGCAACTATTGTTGGTTGATAGTGGACAATAAAATGTAATGTGATTGTTCATTTGCCTAGAAAACTTGCTTTAATTCATTGTTTGCAGGTGATGTGATTGATTGGTGGCCAAGTGTATATAGCTGGCCACCACTTAGCTAATTCGAGTTTGATTAGTGGCGTTTTATAGGCATTGGTGTTAGAAAGAAATTCAACATCATTGGAATCTTCTCAAGTGTTTTCTTCACGATTAATATTTTAGTGTCACGAGTGTTTATAAATAAGAGTGTTAATCTAGCCGAGCAAATTGAGTTCAATTGTTCTTGTTTGGCTCAAGGTCGACCACGAGCTTTATTTTTTTGCTCAAACTTGGCTTGGTTGGAAAATGAACTTGGTAAGAAAATGAGATGCTCAAGCAAGATTGAGAATCCAACATACATAATTGTCGTTTATATTAGATTACCTTGTCAACAAGCACCACAAAACATGAACAAATATATTGGCAAAAGTGTAGCTTTGAAAACTTTTCCTACCTTGCCCAAATGATATCAGTTTCTGATGAACCTATATTTATGAGTTTTCTACAATAAGTTATGTTTCCTAAATTTTTTTGGTGATAAAAATAAATTATGATGTTTATAATTGTAATTTTGTTATATACATACTATCATAGGAATAAATCATCTCACTACTTTTCAAGTCTTCAATTTGGAGACTTCGCCAAAAAGGGAACTTTAGAGACTTCGCCAAAAAGGGTTTTACAATTTTTTTTACTTAGGTATTTGAAAGCTGAGTGAAAAGTGATAGATTTTTGCATAAGTTGTATTGTGTAATTAATTTTATATTGGCATGGACGATAAACCGTGTTTCTTTTGGGAGAACTTAAAATAATTTTTCTAGCCGCATGATAAATTTTCTATTGGAAAACTGATGTAGTTCTAAACATATTAATAATGCACCGTACAACTTCATGTAGTTTTCACCCTTTTGGTCTAAGAGAAATTTCATGAAGTTCAAAGATTGCTAGATTCGGAGTTATTTTTCATGAATTATTTCACCTATTTTTTGGTCTCATATTCTTAAATTGACTACAGTAAGATGGACTAGTCGGGAAACTATAAAGTCTCTTGCAAGCGTCCCTTTTTAGGTTGTCATTTCTTTATCTTTTATTGGGCACAATACAAATTCAGATCATGGAATGAGCATCAATATTTACAAAATGTGGTGATTTGGAAGAAAGTGGTCAATGATTATAACAAAATAGTTCACGTGCAACACACGGGTGCATCAATTAATATATATAAATATTTTTACATAATAAAATAGGACTCATTTTGAAACCTTAAGTTTGCCTACCGCAAAAGTGCTAAGATTCATTCAATCTAATGACTCAAAATCATCCCAAAAAATATCTCTCAAACTTAAAAATCCCACTCAGTCCATACCTTTTCACACACACTAAGGTTAGACTAAGTCTTCACTCTCCTATCTTTTTCCTCTATTTAGTTTTTTAAAAATTTTGATTAATTTGTGATTCAATATAATATTTATGTCAAGCATTGTTCATATATGATAATGTACACATTGATGTTTTTTTTGATCATATATTTTGAAAAAATTTGTCAATTTGTTTTTAAACAATGAGTACCAATTAATTTCAAATCATTTAATTAACGAAAGGGAAGGAAAAAATTACTATTTTATACAATGTGATCGATTTTTTTGGTGCTTAATTTTTATATTGCATCGTACTTTTAGGTATGAGTTATGCCTAGGAGTTCCCCTTTTATTTTTTCTGCTCATTTCTATCACATCACTTATTTCTATTACAAATTAAACTATTAAAATTTTATTAATTTATAGTTTAATACAATTTTTATTTCAACCATTATTCATATAAGACAGTAAACATATGTTTATATTTTTTGAAATCATGTATTTTGAAAAACAATTGTCAATTTGTCTAAATAATGATTTCAAATTATTTAATTAAAAAAGGGAAGGAAGTATAAATTGTTATTTGATATAGTGGTACTGAATTTTTGAACACTTGTATTGTGAGACCCAGACATGCATGCATGACATTTTATATAGTATTGGGGGCTTAATTGAGAAAACGTCGATATTAGTTATGGGATAAATTATAGTTATTGGTAATATGGAAAATAAAGTTTGAACCTTGATAATAATTCTTAAGGTCTAATTACTAAATTGACCAAAGTATGGAGTGTGACTGACTAGCCAATGGAAGATTAAAGTTGGAGTTTGTGATTAAAGGAAAACTAGGATGGGTTTTGATGTAATTAAGTAAATGTGGTGAGTCATATATACACTTATCTAAACCAAATGTCTCATAGCAATGGTATTTCGGTGAAGGCAAAGTTAGTGGGGAGTCCTCTCTTGCATGCACCAATTTCCTTGCCTTGGAGGAGAGCTAAGGAGTTGAAGAAGTCTTCAACTTTCGGTGGAGAACTCTGGCTTGGGTTAGGAAGTTTTGCTCAATTGTGGTAAAAACTACCCCTTCTTTTCTCTATAACCTATCTATCTATTTATATCTATATCTATACTACTAATAAAAGTATCTTAAAATGAAAATTTTTTAATCCACTATTTTACCCCTATGAAAAACTATAAAGACTAATATGTCATTTTGTATTTAAATATATAAATTATCATTATACCCATTTGTATTTAAATAACAAATTCATCTCTAAAATATCATACAAATATATCTATCTTGGCAAAACTTTTGAATGGTCATGTTTTGCTTAACATGATTATAAAAATAATATTATTCTTTTAACAATGTGATTCACTAGTTGGAGAGTAATCAATGTTGGCTTTAACTCTCCCAAACCCAGTTATTGATATACCGAGAATGATAGTAAATTGACACTTGCTCCTAGGTCTGGTAATGTTGACTCCACCTGGTAATCTCCAATGATGATATAAATTGTAGGGTGTCCCGGATCCTTGAAGTTTGGTAGAGTGCTAGTCCATAGCATAAAACTCACTTGCTCTGTTAGAAAAATCTTTTTCTATGCATTCATCTTTTACTTTACGGTACAAAGGTCTTTAAAAAACTTGGCATATGCAAGCACCTATTTGATAGCATCAAGCAAAGAAATATTAATCTTCACCTACTTAAAAACATCAAAGATTTCAAAATTATGAATCTTAGCATGTGCTTTTAATCGGTGAGGATAAGGTGCAGGAAAAGGAAACTTATGATCATCAAGATTGACAATCTCTGGCATATCAAGTTTATGATTCTTCTGGGATTTTTCCTCGGTCTCTTTTTCTGTAGATTTAGAGACTTTTGGTAGAATAGTCTTGTCAATTGCATTTTCACTCCTCAAAGTGGTGATAGACTTGTTTTCTTCCATATTTCCTTTGTTGGCATTAGATATCTCAACACCATGTTGACCTTTGGGTTTTCTTGTGGCTGTGATTTGAATTTTCCCTTTTCTTGTTGTAAAACACCCAAAAAATTGGTCAACTTAGTAAGTTGAGTTCTAATGTCGCCAAAGGCTTGCGCATTTTGATTATTGATTGTTGTTTGACTTTGTATGAATTGATGCATTGTATCCTCTGACTTCTTCTATGAGAGAGTTGATATGTGGATGCATGTTATTGACCCTGGGAGCCAAAAACCTTGTTATGGCGGGTTTTTTGAAAACCCTTGTGGTGCATTATTGGGATAATAAGAACTTATAAATGGACCCCGACCAGAAAAATTTTGGTTTTGTTGGATAGGATAGACATATGGTATAGATGCATTATGTATAGAAGTGTTGTCATTCCTCTAACTAAAATTATGATGGTTCTGCCATCAAGGATTATATGTGTTCGAGTATGGAGAAAATGATTGCTTGGGTTGGTTAAATGCATTGACTTGTTCATGCAACACTTCTTTTAAAGCCAGTATGGTAGGGTATTCTTGAGTATAATATTTGCTCGTATCACAAATAGTATATGACTCCTCAACCTTAGGTACATTATTTACCTCATTGACCTTTGCCACTTTTAGGTCTTCCGATTTCTGATATAATTTAGCAATTTTAGCATGCAACTCATCTTGGTTTCATAATACATATTTGCCTCATTCGGTCAGTTGAGATATACGAGACGACTTTGATCTCTTGGCAGGGTTTGAAATGTCCTAAGATTGGGCATTTTCTGCCGTCAAAGTAATCTAATGCCTCTTTTGGGCCTTTGTCTAAAAATTCACTGTTACACATCATATCAATGAACTAACAATGTGCAAGGGTAATTCCTTCATAAAAGAAACTTACCAATTGTCAAGATTTGAATCCATGATGTGGAACAGAGTTTAAAAGATCTTTAAATCTTTTTTAGCACTCATTAAATTGTTCCTGTTCTTTTTTCTAAAAAAATTTGAATCAATTTTCTCAAAGATATAGTTCTGTGTACGAGAAAGAATTTCTTCAAAAATTCTTTTTGCATATCAGAACAAAACTCAATTGATCAAAGTTTCAAAGAATCAAGCCAAGTTTTCTCCTTGTCTTTTAAAAAAAAATGGAAATAGTTTCATCCTAGCAACTTCCTCGTGCACATTCTGATCAAGTAATGTTCTAATCACCTACTCAAATTCTTTTATGTGTAGAGAAGGATTTTCCCTATCCATTCCATGGAATTGAGGTAATAGTTGGAGAATTCCAGGTATTACTACAAAAGGCATGGGCTTGAACAGACAATATGATGCATGATGGTGAAATGTTTCTTGAGGGCTAAAGGTATTTCCTCATTGTTCTCACTGGGTGAACCAATGGGAGAATATTTACGGAATTTTTAGGATATGGCCCATCTCTTTGGTTTTGTCCCTTATTTAGATTTATATCATCCATGTTTATATGTGGTCCTTGGTCTCATCTAACAAGTCTATATGTATTATCACGTACCTCTTTTGGGGCTTATTGTTGATGCTCAGGGTAGATCTGGAGGTATTGCTCTTATTTGGAAACGGGGCTTTCAAGTTACTATTAAGAGCTACTCAGATTTGCACATTGAAGCAATCATTGACAAGGGGAGTGAAGATCACTGGTGGTTTGTTAGTTTCTATGGCCACCCAAATGCGAATAAGAGGAAACGGTCATGGGAAATACTCTCTAGTTTGTATGCTCACGATAATTTTCCAGGGATGTGTGGTGGTGATTTCAATGAAATTGGTCCTTGGTCTCATCTAACAAGTCTATATGTATTATCATGTACTCACTCAAGGGCTTATTGTTGATGCTCGGGGTAGATTTGGAGGTCTTGTTCTTGTTTGGAAATAGGGCTTTCAAGTTATTGTTAAGAGCTACTTAGATTTCCACATTGAAGCAATCATTGACGAGGGGAGTGAAGATCAATGGTGGTTTGTTAGTTTCTATGGCCATCCAGATGCGAATAAGAGGAAACGGTCATGGGAATTACTCTCTATTTTGTAAGCTCATGATAATTTTCCATGGATGTGTGGAGGTAATTTCAATGAAATTGTTTCAAATGAGGAAAAATTGTGGTGTAGTAAGTCGTCATGGCAAGTTTGTGATTATCGAAGAGCTGTAAATGAATTTCATTTGATTGATTTAGGTTTCTGCTTGTCACTTTTTAATGAATCACTTCTTCTCAAGATGAAACAATGGACTTCCCAAGTGTTAAAAAATTATGTAGTGTAGTAACTTGGATAAATCCAAGATCGTGTCCTCAGGGAACAAATGGAATTTGATTACTAATGTGTACAAATAAAAATACATAATCTTTGATTTGTGGAAAATTGATGAAATGGATTCTAAAATTATAAAAATCAGTGAGAAAATAGTCGGCTAATCCTTAAGAATCAACTCACCATAACCAAGCATTGTGACTCTCCATTATAACTTGTTCAAGGTAGTACTCAACATGCTCGAATGGAAGATATTCAATAAAAATCAGTTTATGTACTATTGTAGCTTTGAATATAGGAAATGGAAACTCGAGTGAAGAGTATTTTAGATTGCATAAATGATGCCTAAGCATTACTCTTGGCAGATGAACCGTCGAAAAGAAATCAATGTAGTCACTTAACAAATAATGTTTCAAAATTGGTTTTTTCCTTCTACAAAACATTTTATCATTTAGAAACCATAAGAGAATCCCCATGCTTGATTTTGGATGAGTATCATCCATCAGATTGCGCTGAAACTTAACCAAAAATAAAATCCATCACAGCAAAATCAACATACAAAGAAGTAAACTCTAATAGATTAGCTTCAAAACAAGAAGTTCAAATACAAAAATAAACCATACAAGAATAGCTTTGAAAATGAAATGGAATTTCTCTTGGTTTTCTTCTCCAAACCCCTGGTAAATCTTTCACAATTTAAAACTTCACTCCAAAAATCTAAGGCAAAGTGAAACAAGAAAAAAAGAGAGAGCATTTCTATAAAAATACATCTATGTATACCCCCCAATCCCTTCTTCTCATTTAACATGGAATGTGACATGAGTGATTGGTGGATTGTCGAATACCCCCTATTTCCTCCTTCTTAATTTTTTTGCTTCCAATCGAGTCAATTAAGAGAGTAGGTTGGCTAGTTGTGTGATTTGAAGGCATTTGGTTGGGTTTTGGTTGGATTTTGGCTGCTAAGGATTGTCAACCTGCTGCTCGCAATAAGAACAGTAGCCGAAGTCGTTGTTCTGAGCTCCTATTTTTGTTCTTGGCCCCTATTACTGGTTGGTTTCTGTTATGGGGAGGCCTCTCTTGGCTTCGCTGGTGGTGTATCACATTTGCTTCACAAGTTGGCTTCACAGGTGGTGTATCACATTTGTTCTCTCCCACTGTTCTGACTTGGTTTGGGTATTGTTTTGTTGTGAGCATTGACCCTTTGTTTAACATTAAGACAAGTGAAAATTCTTATTCTCTTTAGGTTATTCTTATTGTAAGATTAAATGGTGCAAATTATTCTTATTGGGCTTATGTTATGAAGAATTTTTTGTTGGGTAAAGAGATGTGGTGTTATGCTAGTGTTGATGTGCAAGCTCAACTAGATCTAAAGGCAAAGAAATATGCTAACTTAAAGAAAACTTGGAAAATCAATAACGCTAAAATCATCACTCGGATTAACAACTCAGTTGATCAAACTATTGGTGTCCATTTGACTAAGTTTAGCACTATCAAGGAGATTTATAATTATTTAGCTACATTATTTGTTCAGTCCAGTTTTATAAAGAGATATCAGCTTGAGCATGACGTTTGAGCTGCATGTTAAGGTGATAAGACCATACAGGAGTTCTACTTAGTTATAACTGGATATTGGGATAAATTAGCACTTGTTGAACCTGGTGAATTGAGTACTCATATGGTTTATCGCATGTTTAGGTTGGTGCAGTTTTTGATGGATTTTAGAGATGACTTCGATAGACTTCGTAGTTCTATTCTTCATCATATTCCCCTTCCTATAGTTGATGCAGTAGTGAATGAGCTTCTGGCTGAAGAAGTCTGTCTTAAGACTCTTTCTAGGAAGGGTCTTCTTCCATTGCTTAATCAGACTATATTGGTTGTACCATCCAAAGTGACTTCTCATTCACACAATTAATATCGGGGGTCGAGTTGCTTTAGATGAGTGTAGTTTCTGTCATGAGAAGGGCCACTGGAAGGCTCAATGTCCTAAATTGGTGAACAATAATGCTGATGGGTTATTAAATCAGTCATTTAAGTCCAAAGACCATCACACAGCAACAGATGCATCACTAGTGGACGAGTCACTCCCATCAGCTCCTAGCATAACTATCATAGTTGATCAGTTGTAGAAGCTCCTATCTCTTCATCAACCAAATGTCCTATCAATGTCTCCCTCAATTGGTTCATTCACTTCAGGTTATTCAGGTATATCTCGAACTACCTGGGTCTTTGACTCAGGAGCCACCCATCACATGATTAATAATTCTTCCTTATTTGCTTCTATTGTTTCTCCTCCCTCTATATCTGTTCTTGCAGCCAATGGCACCCAAATATCTTTTCCTAGTGTTGGAACAATTGTGTCCTCCCAACTTACATTTCCTGATGTCTACCATATTCTCTAGCTTACTTTAAATTTAATTTCAGTTAGTCAATTGTTTGATTTGGGATTTTTAGTGCACTTTTCCTCTACTGGTTGTGTTATGCAAGATTCATGGTCCAAGAAGCTGATTGGGACAGGCCATAGAAATGGAGGGTTATACGTGTTGGACGAGCTTCATGTTCCCGAAGTTGCTGTTTCTACTGTTGATTTATCTTCTTTTCAATTAAGTCCACAATTTTCTAGTTTTTATTTATGGCATTCTTGCTTGGGTCATGTTTCTCATTCACATTTAAAATTTTTAGCTTTTACTAGTAGTTTGGGTAGTTTAGAGTGTCATGATATTTTCGATTATAGTGTATATAAATTGGCAAAATTTACTGCATTACCTTTCAATAAAAGTACTTCTAATTCTTTTGCTCCTTTTGATTTAGTGTATTATGATATTTGGGGACCAACTCCTATTGCTACTAAAGGGAGGTCTAGATATTATGTATCTTTATTGATACTAATACTAGATACTGTTAGATTTATCTGATGAAACATAGGTCTGAATTCTTCTTTGTCTCCACTACTTTTCATGCTATGATGCATACCCAATATTCTTCTCTCATTAAATGCTTCCAATTTGATCAAGGTGGAGAATATTCCTTTACTTCTTTTTGTGATTTGTTGAAATCTGATAGTACTATTTATCAGTCAACTTGTACTGACACCCCTAAGCAGAATAAAGTAGCCAATCGAAAACATTGCCATATAGCGAAAACATTGCCATATTATTGAGACTGCTCATTCTCTATTATTGTCAGTCAGTGTTCCTAGCTCTTTTTGGGGTGACGTTGTCCTTACAACAGTTCACCTGATTAATTGCATTCTCACAATCCTCAATTTTGATATCTCACCATTTGAAAAATTATGTGGTAAGACACCCGATTATTTATTTTTCTGTGTGTTTGGTTGTACATGTTTTGTTTTGTTACCTAGTGCTAATCGTACCAAACTCTTTTCTCGCTCAGCCTTATGTGTTTTTCTTAGATATGGTGAGGGACAAAGGGATGTCATTGTTATGATCCTAGTATACAAAAAACTTTATATTTCTCACCATGTTGTGTTTATGGAGCACATTCCCTTTTTCTCTATTCCATCAATTCCTTCATCTCTGCATAAATCTGATATTATCTATCTTGATCCTTTTCAAACTAATGTTTCCACTAATATATATGTTGGTGATATAACTGTTTCTGATCTTCTCTCCATCTCTTCTTCTTCTTCCTCTTTGCTTGATTTGTCTGTTACCCGCCTCCCAATTGTGCATACTTATGTTCGCAAGACTCCACAGATGATGTGCCTTCATCCGAATCTCCTGTCTCCCAATCAAATTCTGACACTATGGATCACACTCCCGCTTCCCTTAAAGTACTCAAAAGTGTCTTGATAGGTTTGGTTGGTCCAACTCTTGTTACTCTTCCAATTTTTGTTCTTTCTTGACTTCTATACACTATCTGTCTTAACCAACCTCATATAAGGGGGCTATACTTGATTCTCTTTGGCAATAGGCTATGAATGAGGAGCTTTCTACTTTACATAAAACTTGAGCTTTGGAGTTGGTGCCTTTACCTCCTAGTAAACGCACAATTGATTGCAAGTGGGTTTACAAAATCAAAACTCAATTTGATGGTTATGTGAAAAGGTACAAGTCTAGATTAGTAGTTAAGGAATTTGCTCAAGGGTATGAGCTTAACTACGATAAGACCTTTGCTCCAGTAACTAAGATGACCATGATTCGCACAGTAATTGTTGTGGTAGCTGTTCATCAGTAGAGCTTTTCTCAGATGGATGTGAAAAATAATTGTCTTCATGGTGATTTATCTGAAGAAGTCTATATGACTTCTCCTCCTGGTTGTTTCATAGTCTTGGTCATGTGGCCTTAAACAGGGCTCGAGGGCATGGTTTGTAAAAAAATTTTCAGTCATATGTGACTTAGGCTTCCGTGCTAGTAATCATAATTTTGCTCTCTTCCTCTGATCCACTTCTTTTGGTTTCATTCTTCTATTACTTTATGTGGATGACATAATTACTACGAGTGATGACAATGTTGGAATTTAGATGTTGAAAACTCGGTTCAAGGACTATTTTAAGATGAAAGATTTGGGTCAACTTTGATGTTTCTTAGGGATTGAGGTTGGTTCCTCTCCCAAGAGTTATCTTCTTTCTCAGTCAAAATATGCCTCAGATGTTATTCAGCGAGCTTACTAATTAGATAATTGAATGGTTAACACACCCTTTATACTTTCTCTAATGGTTTTCTTTTGCCCGATCCTACCTTATATTGTACTAATGTTGGGAGTTTGGTATATCTTACTGTTACTCGTCTAGATATTGCTTATGCGGTTTATATGGTTAGTCAGTTTGCTGCTGCTCCTACTACACTTCACTAGTCCGCCGTTCTTTGGATTCTTCGATGTCTGTGTGGTACATTGCATCAGAGTTTATTATTTTCTTCCTCATTATCTCTAGAACTTTGTGCTTACTTTGATGCGGACTGGGTTCGTGACTCTATAGATCCTCTATGTTAATCGGACTCACCTCTTTTGTGGGAGTACCCGTGTCGACACGATCCGACACTGGTGCGGGTGCGGGATTTGTGTCTGATATGGTAACTTTATTCTGGACATGACTGGGTTTCAAGGTTGAAAAAGTGAAGAACAGAATAACCAAGCATCGAAAATCTCGTGTCAAAATGTCCGAAATATTTGTGTTCGTGGGTACACCCAAAAAAGCAAAAAACAGAGATCACATGTACACAGAAATTTCAGATTTGTTTAGAAATCACATGTAAACAGGTCCAGATCTTCCAAGTTAAAAAAAAAAAAGCAGAGAGAAAGGAACACGTAGACGAAATCAAAGAGAGAGAGAAAGAAACAGATACAGACTATACAACAGAAATTGAAGGAGAAAAGTACAGTAGCTTACCTCTTTGAGTCCAGATTTGAGCAGGTCTAGCCTCTATCCACGTAGATCTAGGGCTTGAGACTTAGGTCTTCATCACTGCAATCCACGAGCCACGAACTACCAGATATCTTCTTCTTCTTCTCTTTCTCTCTCTCTTCGGCACCGGCATTGGCATGGCTCTCACCTCTTTTCTCTCTCTCTCTCTGTTTGTGTTCTTGGGTGACTGAGGGAGCCAACTGACTCTACGGCTTTTGTATTTTTTTTTGTTGTAACTATGAAAAATTACGTTTAATACCCCAATTTTTTATAACCTTTAATTTTTAAGTATACATAAGTACCATTAATTTTATTTAATACCTTTCATTATTTTTTTCTTTTTGTAATTATTCTTTTATGTTATTACTATTTGTTAAATTGGTATATTAAATAACTGCAAGTCATTTTATTAATTATACCTTATTTGTTAAATATCTAGAATTAAATATTTATGTGTGTATAAATTGTGTATACAATAATTTTAATATTAATAAAATTAGACCGTTTCCTCTTACCTGTATAAAATTATTAAAATTAATAAAATTATTTCTCTATTTTTGTGTTTTTACTTTTCAGTCATTCCTCTTATATTTTTCAGCTTTTATCTATATTTAGCTTATAATATTTTTCAGCTTTTATCTATATTTTATCTATATTTCATACAATAAATATTTAATTTATCAAATCAACATCAAATTAACATTCATTTTAATCAATTAAAATTCAATTTCATCAAATAAACATTCAATTCATCAAATTAACATTCAAATTAATATTTAATGCATCACATCAACACCAAATTAATGTTCAATTTTATGTAATAATCATTCAATTCATCAAATTATTTAACATTAAATTAATCAAATTAAAATTCAATTCATCAAATTAATATTTAATTCATAAAATTAATATTTAATTCATCAAATTAACATTCAATTCATCCTATTTATATTCAAATTCATCAAATTAACACTCAATCATCAAATTAACATTCAAAATCATCCAATAAAGATTCAATTTATCTAATCAATACTAAAGTAAAATGTAAAATCAATACTAAAGTAAAATTAACATAAAAAATCATCTAATAATGATTTAATTTATCAAATCAACATCAAAGTAACATGAAATTTCATCCAATAAACATTTAAGTATTCAAATCAACACCAAACTAACATTCAATTCAACAAATTAACACTCTATTTCATCTAATAAATATTCAATTCATCAAATTAACATTCAAATTAATGTTTAATTTATCACATCAACACCAAATTAATATTCAATTTCATCTAATAATCATTCAATTCATCAAATTATTTAACATTAAAATAATCAAATTAAAATTCAATTCATCAAATTAACATTTAATTCATCCAATTAATATTCAATTCATCAAATAAACATTCAATTCATCCTATTTATATTCAAATTCATCAAATTAACACTCAATCATCAAATTAACATTCAAAATCATCCAATAAAGATTCAATTTATCCAATCAACACTAAAGTAAAATGCAAAATCAATACTAAGGTAAAATTGACATAAAAAATCATCCAATAATGATTTAATTTATCAAATCAACATTAAAGTAACATGTAATTTCATCTAATAAACATTTAAGTATTCAAATCAACACCAAACTAACATTCAATTCAACAAATTAATATTCTATTTTTTCTAATAAACATTCAATTCATCAAATTAAAATTAAAATTAAAATTAAAATTTAATTCATCACATCAACACCAAATTAATATTCAATTTCATCTAATAATCATTCAATTCATCAAATTATTTAACATTAAATTTATCAAATTAAAATTTAATTCATCAAATTAACATTTAATTCATCCAATTAATATTCAATTCATCAAATAAACATTCAATTCATCCTATTTATATTCAAATTCATCAAATTAACATCTAAAATCATCCAATAAAAAATTCATTTATTAAATTAACACTAAAGTAACATGAAATTTCATCCCATAAATATTTAATTCATCAAATCAAAAAAAAGAGAAACAAAAAATTGGTAAGGCAGTCCAAGCATCAACCGAAAGGCTTGTGATAAGCCATGCGAACGAAAGCATTTAGGGTAGCAGCAACCGAAAGGCCTGTGATAAGCCATGCGAATGGTCTATGATAAGTCAATTAAAAGACCTTGATAAGGCAGCCCAAGCATCAAAGTGGTTCCTAGGAGAATGGAACAACGCTCTGGAAAACAAAAGAGACCATGTATAGTCTCTGAACGAAAATCAGAGATCTTAGAAGAAGCTTTCATACTCTGTCAAATCCTTTCTTGCAACGATCACGGTTGAAGAAATTAAGCAAAAGAGAGACCAATCATCTTAATCTTCTTCCTTACAGTCACACATATTTTTAAACTCTCTATAATTGTCTTCATCCCAGTCATCCCAATATTCTTCTAGAGGAATAAAAAAGATCAATCGTTCAATGACGCCTTTAGGAGCTACATTTGACGATAAGCCTCTGTAGAATCATGTAAAGGTTCTCAATGTGGCTAAGGGTGAAGGTGGAAATCGAACCTGGGTGTGTAATTACTGTAACAAGAGAGTTGTTGGGTTATACACAAAGGTCAAAGGCCACTTGATGAAGCTTCCTCACCACAATGTTGAAAGTTGTCCTGCCATAAGTGATGATGTATTGAAAGCCATAAAGAAGGATCATGAAGAAGTTGAAACTAAAAAATATCAACAAGTTGTGAATGCAAGGAAAAGGGAAGATTATGTCGCCATACCAGATGTTATTGACCTTCTCCAACAGAAAAAATGCAAGGGAATGACCCCTCAAGGTCCTTTACGTTCGGCATTCAATGTTGCGGACAGAGATGTTGCTGACAAAGAGATGTTGTTGACAAAGAAGCTGCTCAGAGGTTCTATGCCAGTGGTTTGCCATTTAATTTTGCAAGGTTTCCCTATTTTCGAAAGTACTCACTAATCCTTGGAAATTCGAGGTATAGGGTCATGTTCATCCTTCCTATTGCCATTTAATATTTGCACATCCCAGTGATCCCACCTATTTTTGAAATATAATCCTTGAAAATTACAGGTTGGCTAGTTATGTTCCTCCTACATTCAATAGGTTGCGAACAACTTTGCTATACTAGGAAAAAGAACATGTCAACAGGTTGTTGCAACCAATCAAAGATAAGTTGAGTAAGAGAGGTGTTTCAGTGGTATTTGATGGGTGGTCTGATAGGCATCGGAGGCCTTTGATCAACATAATGGTAGCATCTACAGGAGGATCCATGTTCATAAAAGCCATTGATGCTAGTGAAAATATAAAAGGTGCAGAGTACATTGCAAACTTGTTCATACAAGTGATCAAGGAATTAGGAGAAGAGAATGTGGTCCAGATTGTAATTGATAATGTATCGAACTACAAGGCTGCGGGGTTGAGCATTGAAACCAAATACCCACATGTGTTTTTGGACTCCATGTGTTGTGCATAGTCTCAACTTGGCGTTGAAGAGCATATGCGACCTAGTGGAAAAATCACCTCAACATACCCAATGTAAGTGGATTTTAGATTTGGTTAAGCAAGTACAAGATATTCGTAATTTTATTCTCAACCTTGACACAACAAATTTCCTCTTCACCAAGTACTCTAAACTGAAATTGCTAATTGTGGCTGAAACTAGATTTGCATCTAGTTTTATCATGGCTAAACGGTTAAGGGAAGTTAAAGAATCTCTTGAAAAAATGGTCATGGATCCAAACTGGAAAACATATAGGGCAGATGGAAACACAGTTGCTGAAAATAAAGCTCATGATGTGAAAAAATGCATTGTTGATGACACTTTTTGGGATGATTTAGATTATCTTCTAAATTTTACTGAACCTATCATTGACATGTTGAGGATAACTGACACAAACACCCCAGTTTTTGAGCTAGTATATGATATGTGGGATACTATGATTGAAAATGTCAAAAGAAGGATTTTTGAACATGAAGGAAAAAACAAGATTATTGGTCAATTGAACTTTTTTGATGTTGTTCACCAAGTTTTGGAGGGGATATGGAACAAAAGTAATACTCCTTTGCATTGTATGGCATATTCATTGGTCCCGAAATACTATTGTAATGCTTGGTTGAATAGTGGAGGTAATGGAGCGGCCCAAGTAGCGCCACATGAAGATCAGGAAGTCTCCCTAAATAAAGGAAAATGTTTTAAAAGGCTCTTTCCTAATCAAGTTGATTTGCGAAAGGTGTATGTTGAATATGGAGCATTTTCTAGTGGGTCTGACTATTTCAGCTAAACTCACGTTGTTGATGCAAGAATGTTTGAGGAACCTATTTCTTGGTGAGCTAGTAATGGGGCTTCATCATCCTTGCTACAAGCCTTGGCCTTTAGATTGCTTTCACAGCCAGCATCTTCCTCTTGTTGTGAGAGGAATTGGAGCACCTATTCTGTGATTCAAAGTGTGAAAAAAAGTCAACTAGCAACAAGCCGTGCTGAAGACTTGGTGTTTTTGCATTGCAATCTTCGCCTACTCTCAAGGAAGAGCAAGGAGTACAAAGATGGACCTTCAAAATATTGGGACATAAGTAAGTTTACTTTTTATTTTAACAATCCAAGTATTTGTACAATATACTACATTTCGATAATATATATATATATATATATATATATATATATATATATATATATATATATATATATATATATATATATATATATATATATTGATAATTTTTAGGTGGAGATGAGTTTGACATTGACGGCCAAGAAGTGGGAGAGTATGCACAATTTTCTCTTGATGAACCTGAGTTGGAGATGATGGCTTTTCAAGATGGTGAGGAGGGTGAAGGCACATGATGGATAGCCAGATGAAGATGAAAATTAAAAGTCTTTTTGCAAGTTGCAACTACTAGACTAAATATTAAGTATGATGGAATAATGAGTACTGCCTTTTGAAGTATGCTAGACTAAGGAGTACTACTTTATGTTGTTTTGGGTTATGTAATCTGGAAACAATGTTTGAAATTTTTGGGTCCTTTTGGTCTATTTAAGATCCAGATCAATTGCTATTATGGAGCCACCAGATTTTAGTATCAAGCTTATTAATATAAAATGACATCTCTTCATTTTGTTGTTTTTTGAAAGCAATTTTTTAACTCTAAACAATGCATAAATCATTTCTTACAAAATAAAATTAAACCGTATCCCAGTACCCGTATCCAAATCTGGATCCATATCCTCGTATCCACTATTTTTTGACTTGAGATTTTAGACACCTAAATTCACACCTGCACCCAATACTCGCACCCGCGTTCATGTAACATAGTATATCGCAAGTCCACTACTGGTTTTTTGTCTCTTCCTTGGTGATTCTCTTATTTCGTGAAAAAATAAGAAATAAACTGTTGTGGCTCGATCCTCTACTGAAGTTGAGTATCATGCTATAGCCTTCACAATAACAGAGATCATTTGGTTGCCTTGGCTACTTGTTGATCTTGGCATTTCCTAGTCTATTCCTACTCCTATGTATCGTGATAACTCCAAGACCATTTAGATTACCCACAACTTGTTGTTTCATGAGCGCACAAAACATATAGAGATTGATTGTCACTTTGTACGCCACCATCTTCAGCTGGACACGATATCTCTCCCTTTCTTCCTTCTACTATGCAGTTGACAAATTTCTTTACGAAATCTCACACCATCGTGCGCTTTCGTTTCCTTCTTAGCAAAATCTTGATGTTTGATCTACCACATCATGAGTTTGAGAGGATGTTAGAGTATTTATATTATGGGTAGTTTAGATATTTTACATTATTTTGTTGAACTAATATATAAGGGCTTACGTTGTGTATTCTAGGTTAAGGTTATATTACTAATTGGATTAGTCTTAATAATATTCTTTGCATCTCTCTCTTCCTCTCCCCTTCTCCCCATCTTTTCTTGCCTTTGATCAATGTTAACAGTCTAAAGATCCAACTTGTGCTGATGTGATTTGGAATTGCTGGAAGATCCTTATTTCTGGTAATTCTGAGAATCAGCTTATGGACAAGGTGTGTTCTTGTAGGTTGAACCATTTATAATCTATTGATTTAATTGATGTGGGAAAGTTGGAGTTAAAAGCTATCCATAATCATGCCCATCAACTACTTGAAGCCAAGGAAATTAGGTGGAGACAAAGGTCAAAGTCGTCATGGCTAAAGGAAGGAGATTGAAATACAAAATTTTTCCACGCTCAAGCTAGTATGAGGAGACAATGAAATCTTATCACTAGTCTTCAAAATGAAGTTGGAGAATGGATTACAGAAAAAAGCCTAATTGAGAATATGGTTGTTGATTATTTCTCGAACCTGTTTTCTTCCAATTATCCATCACAAGAGGATCTTGATTAAGTTCTTGGGTGTATTCAACATAAAGTTTCTACACTAATGAATGATAAGCTGACCAGGGACTGTATTGGGGAGGAAATTATCGATGTAGTGAAGTAAATTCATCTAATGAGGTCTCTTGGACTTGATGGAATGACAGCTTATTTTTACTAAAAGTTTTGGGAGGTGATTGGTGAAGAAGCTATGAAGCTGATTTTGGGTTTTTTGAATGGAGGTGTGACATGTCCCAAGATTAATTATACTTGTATATTCATGATCCCTAAGGTTTTTTCTCCTGAAGTATTATCTCAATTCGTCCCCATTAGTTTGTGCATTGTTATCTACAAATTATTGTGAAGGTGCTAGCTAATCGTCTCAAGAGCTTTTTATCATTGATTATTTCAAAGTATCAAAGTGTATTTGTTCTAGGTAGGTTAATAACAAATAATGTACTAGTAGGGTATGAGTTGAATTGTTATTTGAAGAGGAAAAGAAAAGGAGGTAATGGTTATATTTCTATTAAATTAGACGAGTAAAACTTACAATGGAGGAGAAATTTTTGGAGGGCATAATGTCCAAATTAGGGTTTAATGATGAAGTGGATTCATTTGATTATGTGTTGTGTTAATATTATTTCTTATTTAGTGGTCCTAAATGGACAGCAGCTCGATTATTTTAAGCCACAGAGAGGTCTTAGTTAGGGCGATCCATTGACGCCTTACCTTTTTCTTCTATGTTCTAAAAGTTTTTCTGCTTTGTTTTCGAATACTGAAAGGGATGGTTCAATTCAGGGTTTAGCAGCTGGTCGAGGAGCTCCTATGTATTTCCATTTGCTATTTGCTAATGATAGTTTCCTTTTGGCTCGGGCAACGTCACAAAAATGGAGGAACGATAAAAGGTTGTCTACTCAAATATGAGACTGCTTTGGGACAAAAGTTTAATATGCTCAAATCAACGGTTGCTTTAAGTAAGAATGTGAGTATTGATGACAGAGAAAAAGTTTTATAGGTTCTCCAAATTCTAGTGGTTGATAATCACGAAAAATATATTGGGTAGCCATCAATCGTGGGTAGATCAAGAAAAGAGATATTTAGTTCAATTTGACAAAGTGTGTGGACAAAGATTCAAGGTTGGAAAGAGAAAATGTAATCTAATGCAAGAAAGGAGGTTAATATTAAGGCTGTGTTGCAAGCTGTTAAGTTTAGAGAATTAACACAATATTAGAGAGAAACAGGGAGTGGTTAAAACTTAACTTACTTCTCATAAATCACTTGTATTTATAGTTAATCTATACTAATAAGAATTACACATAAACCCTCTTACTATTAATAATTTACACATACTACCCTATTATTCTTAACACTCCCCCTCAAGCTGGACTATATATATAATATAATCCAAGCTTGGAACAAATAGTTGTAAGACGTGTACGGCTCAATACTTTGGTAAACATATCTGCAAGCTGATATTCAGATTCCAAAAATAGAGTTGTAATCTCCCTAACTACTATCTTGTCCCGAATAAAGTGACAATCAACCTCAATATGCTTGGTTTTCTCGTAAAGCACAGGATTGACAGTGATATGGATAGCTGCCTGGTTGCCATAGAACAACTATAAAGGAAGTTGAACTGGAAACTCAATTTCCTGGAGGAAGTGTAGTAGTCAAGTCAACTCACTTGTCGTATGTGTCATTGCCCTATACTCGGTCTCAGCACTGGATCTTGCTACCACAGGTTGCTTCTTACTTTTCCACGAGACAACAGTACCTCCTAAGAAAGTATAATAACTAGGGGTTGATCTCCGATCAGAAGGAGAGCTAGCCTAATCAGCATCTGAGAAACTTTCCACTCTAAGATGTCCATTAGCTCGATATAACAGTCCAAGTCCAGGAGTTCTTTTGAGATATCGCAGAATATGAGTAACTGTCTCCCAATGTGGTACTCTAAGACATCTCATAAACTGACTTACTATACTGACTGCATAGAAAATATCTGGTCGAGTAATAGTGAGATAATTAAGCTTTCCAACCAATCTACGATATCGACTCGGATTCTCAAACAATGCACCATCATCCATCAATAATTTTTTATTCGAATCCATAGGAACATCAATTGGTCTACCACCCAGCAAACCTGCTTCCTCAAGCATGTCAAGTACATATTTCCTCTAGGATAAACAAATACCCTGTTTAGATCAAGTCACCTCAACACTCAAAAAATACCTGAATTTTTCCAAATCCTTAATATGAAATCGATCCTGTAAGAATATTTTTAACTTGACAATCCCCTTATAATCATTTCTAGTAATCACAATATCATCTACATAGATCACCAATAGGATATATCCAGCATCTGTTTGTTTATGAAACACAGAATGATCTGTTTGACATCGAAGAAGGCCAAACTCTAAAATTGCATCTGAAAACTTACCAAACCATGCCCTCGGTGACTGCTTCAAATCATATAAAGATTTCTTTAACTGGCAAACACTCTTACCATACTCCCCCTGAGCAGTAAACTCAAGTGGCTGCTCCATGTATACCTCTTCAACCAAGTCACCATATAGGAAGGCATTCTTGATGTCTAACTAAAACAAGGGTCAATCAAGATTAGTAGCCAAAGAAATCAAGATACGAACAGAGGAAATTTTGACAACAAGAGAAAAAGTCTCCTTATAATCAACACCATAAGTCTGAGTAAATCCTTTTGCAACAAGTCAAAATTTGAGACGCTCTACAGAACCATCTGGACGAAATTTAACAGTATACACTCAACAAAAGCCAATAGTTCGTTTACCAAGGGGGTAAAGGAACGAGAATTCAAGTCCTATTATGATGTAAAACATCCATCTCCTCCTCCATAAATTTCCTCCAACCCAAATCAGATAATGCATCTTGTAAATGCTTAGGAATAGATATAGCAGATAGTTGGGAAGTAAAACAGGAGAAGACAGGAGACAAGGCATCATATGAAACAAAATGAGAAATGGGATGATGAGTAACACACGAACGAGTATCTTTACGAAGAGCAATAGAGAAATAGTCTAAATTACCTGATGTACTAGGATCAGAAGGTGGCAAGAAAGACGGTACGAGTACCTCAATTGATGGGCGAGGACGACGAGAGTAGACACGGAGAGGTAAAGTAGATGATAACACAATGGACAATGGAATATCTGAAGATGAGGTAAGAGATGGTGGTACAAGAGATGACCCAAAGTCCAGATCCAAAGGCTGAAAAGGTGCTGAAAAATATGGAACAGATTCCTCAAACGTGACATCGGCACTAGTAAAGTATCGTCGTAGAGAAGGACTGTAGCAACGGTACCCCTTTTGTGTGCGAAAATAACCAAGAAATACACATTTTGTAGCTCGAGGGTCAAGTTTATCAAACTCAAGACCTAAATTGTGAACATAATAGACACATCCAAAAATCTTAGGAGCTAAAAAAAATAAGGGCTTACCAGGAAAAAAGACAGAATATGAACTTTGCCCATTTAACACAGAGAATGACATACGATTAATAAGATGACAAGCAGTAAGAACAACATCACTCCAAAAATATCGAAAAATATTCATCTGGAATAACAGGACACAAGTGACTTTCAAAAAATGATGATTTTTGCGTGCAGCAATACCGTTCTGTGAAGGTGTATAAGCACAAGAAGTCTGATGAATAATACAAATTTTACTAAGATAAGTTGAAAAAAGATCAGATTCATATTCCTGAGCATTATCAGAACGTAAAATACGGATACGACAACCATACTGAGTTTTTATTTCCTTACAAAAAGTCTCAAAACCAGAGAATAATTCAGATCGAGTTTTCATCAGAAACAACCAAGTCACACGAGAATAGTCATCCATAAACGACACAAAATAAGGATATTTATTAGATGAAATATTTTTTATTGGACCCCATACATCAAAATGTACCAACTCAAATAGACTAGACACACCATTATTGACTCTAGACTGAAATGACATACGATGATGCTTACTAAGTTGACAAACTTCACAAAATAAAGACGGCACACAACTAAGACTGGAAACTTGACGCTTCAGATTTTGAAGAGAGGAATGTCCAAGACGATAATGCCACTGAAAAGGAGACAACGAGGTCTGTAAAGCTCGAGTAGGTGAATCAAAATCAAAGTAATATAGTCCACCAGCTTTATGCCCCGTATCAATCTTCCTCTTCGTCTTGAGATCCTAAATGTATAAGAGGGATAAAAAATTACAGAACAATTGAGAGAACGGATAATCTTGCTAATGAAAAGTAAACTAAAAGGAAACTGAGGAATAAATAATACGGAAGATAGGGACATATCAGGACTCAAGTTAGTAGTCCTCAAACCTGAAACTTGAGAATAAGTGCCATTAGCAAGAGTAATACTACGTGTGGAAGTAACAAACTAATAAGTAAAAAAAATATCAGAAACACCAGTCATGTGGTCAAAAGTGCCAGATTCTATAATCCAGGGACTGCGATTGGAGGACAATAAACAAGTGGAAGCATTACCTGACTGAGCAAAAATAGCAGTAAAGGGAGATAGGACAACCTGTTGCTGGGACAGGAATTGAGCATACTCTTCTTGTGTAATAATAACCAACCCTGTGTCTTGCTTGAGTTCCATAAGTGTAGCAAATAGAAAAGACAAATCACTAGATCACTGGACCGCTGAACCGGACTAGAAAAGACTATTAGATCGCTGAACTGGACCAGAAAAGGCCACTAGACCACTGAACCGGAGACAAAATAGAAGGTCCTGTCTGAACCGATCTAAAAATGACTGAATCGGCCTAAAATTGACTGAACCGGTCTAAACACTAACTGAACCGGTCTAAACACTGACTGAACTGGGTCACAGGTCCTCACTGGACCGTTTCTTCTTCGTTGACTAGGGTTTCGGTAAACCCTAACTTCGACTGCACTAAATCAACAAACCCAACTGAGATCAACCTCACAGATCAACATAGATCTGACGAACACGCCATTCCGACAAAAACGAACACTTCGACTGCACTTTCACAACCACAACGAGCGACAGACCACCACCGCCACACCACCACAACAAACACCAAATGATGATCAACAGTACCACACCACCACCAACAACGACAAACAGTACACACAGCTACAACAATCGTATCACCACCACCACTGTAGCTTCGACGATCAACAGTACCATCACCACAAATGGATTTAATTTATTTTTGAAATATATTTAGGATTAAACTAGGTTCTGATACCATGTTAAGTTTAGAGAATTAATACAATACTAGAGAGAAAAAAGAAAGTGGTTAAAACTTAACATAACTCTCATACATCACTTGTATTTATAGTTAACCTATAATAATAAAAATTACACATACATCCTCTTACTATTAATAATTTACATATACTACCCTACTATTCTTAACACATGCTATGAAATTAATAGTATGGTTGCCAATTTCTGTTGGGGGCAGATGAATAGTGAAAGAAGAATACACTAGATTGCTTGGGATAAAATGTGTGAAGCAAAATCTCGTGGAGGTATGGGGTTTAGAGATTTAGAGGATTTTAATCTAGCTATGTTGGCTAGACAATTTTAGAGGCTAGTTAAACATCCTAAGTCCATGCTCTATAAAGTTTTGCAAGCAAACTACTTTCCTATCTCCACTTTGATGGAAGCATAGCTGGGATCTTGTCCCTCTTTAACTTGGCGCATCATTATGGCGTCAAAGAAGGTGGTTGAGGCAGGAATGCGATGGCATATTGGAGATGGTCGAAGTGTTCATGTGAAGAATGATAGGTGGATTCTCAAGCCTTTTTCCTTCAAGATTATTAGTCCCTAACCAGACCTGGAGGAGGAGGATTTCTTGGTAAGCTCCTTAATTGACTATGAACATGGTTGCTGGAAATTAAGTTTGTTGGAGCAACTGTTTCTCCCTTGTGATATTGAACAAATTCTGGGCATCCATATTTATAATCATTTTCCAAGCAAGCAACTGGTTTGGCACTATAATAGATCTGGGGGGCATTTCTCGGTGAAAAGTGTTTATCATTTCATCGTGGATCGTGGTCTTCGGTGTGTTAATCAAATTGAAGGTGTTTCTAGTAGTAGTGAGGGTAATTGGTCTGCAAATTTCATTTGGTCTCTTCGGTTTACTAATAAGATCAAAATATTTTCCCGGAGAGTCATCATAGATATTCTGCCTACTTAACGCAATCTGAGGCAAAGGCGAATTTCTGTTGATACCGACTGTTTATTTTGTAATGATCCAAATGAATCCATGTCTCATATATCTTTCGAGTGTCTAGTTGCCATGGTTGTTCGGGAAAATTTCTGGTTTTACAAACTATTATGAGAATGTTGTTACATTTAAGGAATGGGTTTTGGGTATTCGAAGTCAGTTACAAGCTGATCAACAATGTTTATTTTTGATTCTTCTCTGATCATTATGGTTCAATAGAAATAGAACACGACATGGTGATGTGATGATGACTCCGGATCAATTTTTTGATTTTGCTCAAACATACTTACACCAGTTTTGGAATAGTATGATTGTTGGTTCAATGGAACAACACAATGCAAGTTCAGAGGCTGGTAGGTGGTTTGCTCCTTCCACTGGGCTTTTTAAATTAAACTTTGATAGTGCTGTATTTGCGTCTTCTGGAACTTTGGGAGTGGGCGTTGTTGTCAGATTGGAATTGTTCATTTATTCAAGGCTTTCCCTGAAGAATTCAAGGACTGCTGAATCCTGATCATGTGGAGGCTCTTGCTGCATCTATTGCAATGAAGATTGCTACTGAAAAAGGCTATAACAAAGTTGTGCTTAAAGGTGATTCAAAAGTGGTTATAGACGCCTTGAATAGAGTAACATTGGATTTATCTAAAGTGTGCCGATATGTTGATCAAATTAATAGTCATGCAAATTGTTTTGAAGATTTTTTGGATTATGGATTTGAATAAATGAAAATGCAGTGACTAATTGTTTAGCTAAATTTGTAAAGAATTGTATGGATCCTTGTTTATGGAGAGAGAAATGTCCTTTATTTTTGACAGCTCCCATCTAGCATGATGATGTATCTCTTTCTTTATGAGCAATGACAATATCCTATCATTTCTATCAACAAAAAAAGGTGGGATTTTGTTAGTGTAACTAGATCTCATTGGAAGAGTAACATTATCAGACTAGTTCTTTAATTTTCAATAACATACTAAAACGCGAGAAAAACTTTAAAAGGTGGTTAATTTCAATGTCCAAAAGTAAAAAATTTCACCTGAAAAGGTGATAAGTGAATTCAAAAATTGTTGTTGTTCCCAAAAAAAAAAAAAATTCAAACGTTGTTAAGTGAATCATTAGTGATGAGTGCACCTTAAGAATTGATAAACTCCACTCAACATGTACTATAATACTGGCATTTTTTTACTTACTTATTGTACTCAAACCTCCGTTGCGATAGCCAAGTCCTATTATTTTGTGAAAGGCACAAGGCATTGCATTCTCGAGTAGTGGATGACAGAAGGGCTTTTTCATCTACAACCATTCAAGCCACCCTTGGCTAAAGGTAGGAGAAATAAAAGACACCTGAACCTTTTAGCTGGAGTACGAAAGAAAAGCATTCTTGGCTTGGTAGGCAAGAATGTGAAGGTGTTTTCCATTTAAAATTTGTGTGCTGCTACTTGTAGGCAAGGGTGTCCATGCCGCCCCGCCCGCTTCCCCAAGAACACTGCCTTTGATAAATTGCTTAAAAGTGTGTGTGGGTACTAATACGATTTCATATTTCGTATAAATCATGAGTCTTGTGCGGTTAAGTCGAGGTATATGAGAATTTTTGAGTCAATTTGAGTCATTTGAGATATCCTAACTGAATATGATGCTTTGACACTAACTATGTTCAATTTCTTTATTTTATTTTATGTATAATTTATAAAACATCAATATCATCCTGTAAAATTGTGACCATTATGTCGCATTGCCTCCAAATTAATACTTGATACCATGACCTTGAATCAAGTAATAGCTTTGACAATTATCTGATGATGGGTTGTCCATACATTGAATACATCAAGTGTTGGGAAGTTATTTATCGAAAGCCTCTGAGTTGGAGTAATCATGGTTGGATTTGAATGGAGGGGAATGATTCTGACCCACCTCTCGTGGATTATTTAAAAAAATTTAGTTAAAATTTAGATATAATTTATTAAAATATGTTATTCGGATCGAATTCGAATTGAATTTTATATTGTTAATGGATCCAGATATGAATTGCGAAAATAAAATCTATTCGATTATAAGAATGAGCTTTTAAAGTTAAATTCGGATTCAAATCAATTAAAATTTGTTCTAAACCCGAGTCAGTGACTGACCTAACCGGAGGTAAATGGTGTTAGGCAATTTGCACCAGAGAGTGCACCAGGCCCAGAATAACTCGCCAGCGGGGGACCGGTAAGCATGGGTCCTTATCTTTGTTTTTGTATCATAGCTACTAAACTCAGTCCGAATGATGAGCCACTAGTTCAATTGTTGTTGTTTTTTTTTGGAACTGTTTCGAAACTTTCATTAACTAAAAAACTGGTCATTACAATCAGGAAGCAAAATATCCCTTGACTTATATGATATACGGCTTACCCAATTCCTTGGCAGAGAATAGGTTAGACCCTTGGGAGAGGAACTGCTCACTGGCACGACGAAGTCAGCGATATGATATGAGGACCCAAGTCCTAAGGGGAGCTAAGCCCTAGATCTGTTATATGGCTCATGGGAGTGAAACATACCTAGCTTGTGGGAGTGAAGGGAGGCCTAGATCTGCTCAGATTTGGACTCAGGGAGGTAAGCCGAACTCTTCTCCTTCAGTATGAGTGACCGTGTCTGTGTCTTTCTCTCTCTCTCTCGGATTTCTTCTGGGTAAGCCGTAAGATTGCACCTCTCTCTCTCTCTCTCTCTCTCTCTCTTTCTTTCCTTTTTTTTTTTTTTTTTTTTGGCTTGGAGGACCTGTGGACTGTGGCTGTGGACCTGCGATTTCTGAGATATTTTGAGTCTTCTCCCTGGTTCATTATTCATTACAAAAGCTTGGATCTTTGTTTAAGAATAAAAACTATTTCTGAATTTCATTATTTTGGGATCTTTGTTAATGATTATTCTCGTATGATTGAATTGTTTTTTATGAAGGACAGTTCTAAATTGACTAAAATTTTTCTTACGTTCTATGATGAACTAATAAGCGTATTAAGATATTTCATTCTAATAATACTCTTGAGTATGTACAATCTTTTATGCATACATTTTTGTATTGATCAATTTATCATTCATCAAACTAAATGTCCACATACATCCCAGCAAATGGTGTGGTTTAACACAAACATCGTTATTTATTAGTGTTGTTCCTACCCCCATGTTTAAAATACATGTACACAAGCCTTATTAGGCTGTGCTCTCTCACCGCAGTCTATCTTATTAATCAGATGTTTTTCGGCATCTTAAGTAACAAATCTCCATTTTCCTTGGCCTATCCTGATATATCATCCTTTGGCCTGACTTCTTATGTCTTTAGTTGTGCTGCATTTCTTTACCATGTTGGTTCGAGTTTAAATAAACTTTCACCTCGCGCAGTTAAATGTGCCTTTTGTGATACTCTCGTACTCCAAAAGGTTGTCGTTGTTATGACCCTTCCTCTCGCTGTTATTATGTCGGTGCTGATGTCACTTAAAAGTCATCTATTTTCTACTTCAGGAACTATCCTTTTCCCCATATTTAACCTCTACTAATCAAGAGGAGCTCATGTTGTCACTTGTACCAGATTATGAGAGCAACTTGTCACACCCCAGTCCTCCCAGGCATGTAACTTATTACTCCCCGTATCACACAAGCACGTTATGTGATAAAAATAATACGTCGTGTTACAACTCTACCCATTCCCCACACCAAACACAAGTGTTACTGGTAAATAACTTGGAAACATAATGATGATCTAACAATCCTTACACATTTATACAAAACAGTTATCGAACCCTCTACTTATTACGATACAAAAGTTCAGGCTATTGATCCCAAGTCAATATAAACCAAAACATGCAGGTCAGACTTATACTTTATTCCCCGTTACCTGTACCTGTCTGAAAAAGAAATAAGTAGCATAGGATGATCGACAATTCCAAAAACACAAGTTTGAAAAGAAGTTACTTTGTTGTACTCTAATTCAAATTTTAGCCCATTCATCATAAAATCAAAGTTGAAGTGCATTACTATAAGTCATATTAAGGGATTGAGAACTTAGTAGTTATAAGTCTTAGAGCATAATCTTGAAACTAATTCTATTTATCCCTTGTGTGCTTCAATAGTGTTAATATTTGGAAAATTCATAAAACTAAGTACACGCTTAACCAATCACCTTTATTGATTAAAATTCGTGCTTGCTTGAGTTATTAATGACCTTACATAACTTTAACTGTTGGTGATAACTGAACACATAACTTACGATTAATAAAGCCCCAAATCCCGTATAAAGATGTCAAATAATTGAATGTGAGAAAAGAGTCAAATGTGACCAAAATTAAAAAGTAAAGACCAAAAATAAAAAGTAAAGGCATATATAGAATGGTTAGTATCAAGAACACTTGAATTGTTGAAAGTACTATATGCTTATTGTAAATGTTTACCAATAAAGCTAAAAAATCTATGGTAGACACATCATAGAAGCATAACTTGTAAAGTACGGAGTGTCCCAAAAAACAAAGATGAAAAGTATGAATGTCATAATGAGTATAAGGGATGTAAAAAGAGGGGGAGTGTCGAAAAAGAGGATAAAAATAACTCCTAATTCCTAAGTCTCCACCTCCCAAAGTCTACTCCTCACCCTTGGTCAGTTCAGTCCATACACCCCGATTAACCACCATTCTATTCCATCATTAGACTTAATTCTAACCGAAATTGAGAACTCACCCTCTATTAACTCCTCTACTTTGACAGTCCTTTCATCCCATGTAATCGCAATACCACCAGACCTACCAACAAACGGCAACCAAATTCAATTCCTATATCTAGAACCCCATGCACTCTTAATCAAATTTCACGTAATCGCAATACCACCAGACCTACCAACAAATGGCAACCAAACCCAATTCCTATATCTAGAACCCCACGCACTCTTAATCAAATTTCTATCAACCTTTTACCTCATGGACTTTTGCAAAATAACCACATCTAACCCTATGTGCATCAACCCATAATTTAACTCCTTTTACTATGTTATTCAAGGCCCCTCCCATTCCAACTAACTAGTTTCATATTGTTAGAATGTATGAGTCGCATCCATGTAATAACTATATCCCAAGAAGGGTATGTTATTCTTCTAGTTAAATATATATATGAGTCCATTCAGCAGAGCCCCGTTCTTTGGTCAGGGCGGTTCAGCAAGTATTCCAGCCGGTTCAGCATCTATTATGGTTGGTTCTGCAGCTTTGAGGCCAATTCAACAAGTTTTCAGTTACTCCAGCCAGTTCAGTGGCTTTTCCAGCCGGATCAGCAGCTTTCCCAGCCGGTTCATCAACTTTGAGGCTGGTTCACTGCTTTTCCAGTTTCACCAGCCTGGTCAGCACCTCCTGCGGGATTTTCAGCCATCCTTTTTGTTGATTCTGCCCCAGTTCAACACCCGTTTCATTGCTTTCGCCCTTGTGCAGTGAGTTTCTGCACATCTATTTTTTGATTCTGTATTCTTTGCTTAGTTTTTTATTGAGAGCATGGATCCTAAGGTAGATACTGCTCCCTTAACCACTAGTAATGTTCCCATTACCTCAGTTCCTCCACCAAATTTTTCTCATGCTTTCTTCTTTAATGCTCCAATGACCTCTGTTAAATTGAATGAAAGTAACTATGTATTGTGGGCTCACTCTGTCGATGTTTTTCTTAAGGGAAAAGGTCTTCATAAGCACTTAGTGGAGCCTAAATCAAATGAGTGATCCTGGCTTTGCTCAGTGGGAACACGAAGATGCACATATTATTTCTCTCCTCTTGACTAACATTGAGCCTCACATCAATTCTACTTTACTTTATCTAGACACTAACAAGGAAATTTGGGACCGACTGACTCACATGTACTCTGCCACTAGTTATATCACTTATGAGATATGCAGATAATACTTTAGACTTGAACAGGGCACCTTGACTCTTGAGGAATACTTTTCTAAGGTTATGGAAATTAGTGAGGAGCGTAAGTTGTATCAGTCTATATCTTCTGATGTTTTAAAGATGGAACAACAACGGGATGATGTTGATGTTGTCCATTTCTTAACTGGGTTGCGGTCAAACCGTCAAAGTATGAGCCTATCTGTGCACAGATTTTGGGTAGTCCCAAACTTCCATCTCTACCTGATGTGCTTTCTCTCGCCTTCAGCGTGCTACTTTATCTGATAATCATTCTCCGGCGAGTCCTGATCCTATTAGTGATCGGTCCGCTTTAGTTGTTTCTAGGATGGGTATAGTGGTTCTTGTGGATTGCTCGTTGTTTGATGATTGTTAATGCACTCACTTTACCCCCATCAACGACCACATGGAAGGCTAAAATACCCTTCAAGGTGCAAATTTTCCATGGACTATTACTCAGGGTAAGAAGTACTAAATATGTGCTCCAAAGGGGAAGACCACTGTTGTGTCTTTAATTGGTGTGTGATGTGCAGGTGTGATAGTGTAAAGTGTGAATCATTTATTTTTGTGTTATCCCGTTGCTTCATCTTTGTGGACCAGATTATTTAAATTGACAAGTGTGAGTTGGGTGGTTCGAAGGACTTTTTACTCCGTGATTGTAGAGTATGTCAGAGACTTAGGGTGGCAAATTAAAGGGCAACTCTTTGGAATTGTGAAATTTTTGTTACAATTTGGATAAATATGGAAGAAGAGGAATGCTCATATATTTGGAATATATGAGTGGGTGGAATGCTTATGGGATAGGATCTACTTTTTGTCATCTTTTTGGGAGTCAGTTATAAAGGAGTTGGAAGGAATTCCGTTTTTTGCATATTGGAGGGATGGAAATCTTCATTTGATTCATAGCTTTCACACATTGTATAATGATGTTTTGTTTTGCTTTGCTTTGCTTTTTTTGGTTAAACTTTTGGCCACCATTTGTCAAATTTTGATGTAATCTTTTTGAATCAATAAAATTGTTTTGATTCCAATTAAAAAAAAAAAGAAAAAGAAAAATTTCTTGTGGGAGTTGATTTGGTGTAGGATACGATTTGTGATTTATTTGAAATAATCATTCAAAAAGTTAGGTAGAGACCTCGATTGTGGATTATTTTATACCTTGATTATACCATATGATGATATCAGCCGCGTGGTTTTATAATATGGTGATTATGATGATGGTAATCTATTCAGTAGTGTCTCATTCCTTGTGCATTTGTTTGTGTTTTTATCTAATTTCACCAGTGAGTTCAAAGTAAACTGATGTATTTCGAAAATACTTTTTCATAGCACTTAATTGATTGAAGTTATTTATGTCAATATAGCAAAAGATGGATATTCCAATATCCTTACATATTATCAAGCCCTCACAAGCTTTTTATTTCGTGGCAGAATTAAGCAAGATGCCTTCAAGAACTGCCCAGATTCGCTTTGTAAGTTCACATCCTGAAGTTTATGAACCATGTGATGATTCATTTGCCTTGGTTGATGCACTGCTAGCTGATCGAACCAACTTGTTAGAACACCGTCCTACACTATGCATGGAAATTGGTTGTGGTAGTGGGTACATTATCACTTCCCTAGCTCTTATACTTGGACAGGAGGCTAATGGGGCCTACTATATGGCCACAGACATCAACCCTCATGCAGTGAAAGTGACTCGTGAGACTCTGGACGCGCATGGGGTTGATGCAGAGTTGATAACTACTGACATTGCCTCTGGACTAGCGAGGCGATTGGCAGGATTGGTGGATGTGATCGTCGTGAACCCACCTTATGTGCCAACACCTGAAGAGGAAGTGGGTCGTGGTGGGATTGCCTCTGCTTGGGCTGGAGGGGAGAATGGCCGGAGTGTTATTGATAAGATATTGCCTATTGCTGACATTCTTTTGTCAGACAAGGGATGGTTGTATATGGTTACGCTTACAGCAAATAGTCCCTCAGACATTTGCCGTCAAATGAGACAGAAGGGTTATGCTTCTCGAATTGTTTTGCAGAGATCAACAGAAGAAGAGAGTCTCCACATTGTTAAATTTTGGCGCGATTTTGATACTCAGGGGGCAGCAAGTGACATTTATAGTGTTAAGAAAACAGGTCATGCTAATCTCGTGGAATCTCTGCTTTCACAGTGTTCTCAGTTATCGTTCTGGAGACATAATAATGGCAATAGTAGCTGACGTATTAAAAGGTAAGAGAAAAATCTATTCACCCAGATATTATTGTGTTCTGTTTTAATTTGATTTCTATATTGCCTTTCCTTGGTTGGTTGGTTGTTTTCCACCAAATAGTGGAAACCTCAAATAGGAATTTTCAGGGAGTTCGTAAATTCCCTAGGTATTCAATTCAATCCTTTTCCCTCACGCCAGCTTGCTCTCTTCCATTGCTGAAAAAAATCTTTCAATCTTTCTACTTTTCTTGGATACTTGTGTTTAGTTATGGGACGGGAAGCCTCTCGTGGAGAAGTGGCAGAAAGACCGAAGCCCAATCGAAGGCTGATCGATTGATGTCGCGCTGATCTGCAAATTTGGAGGGCTTTCTCTAGGGTTTCATGCCCACTCTATAAATCCAACGAACGCCGGGTCCATGTCTCTACCGTAGTCAAGTCTGTAATGCTGAGGTGCTTTGGACATTAGGACCTAAAATTTCAGTGAAAAGTGATGATGCACGTAGTCATGACCAGCTTCATTGAAAACGATTACCACGACAGAAATGGGGCATCAATATTTTGCAATTAACACAGGATAATGGTATAATACCAAAGCGTTGACTTCTTTTTGGGTTCCCCCGAGACTTCAACCAACCAGGCCATGCATTCATTTTTTTTTTTAAATTATACAATAGTCAATTATATAAAGACTACTTTCAGGGACCTAAAACAAGTAATACAAAATTATGCTGCAGCCAATAGCTCCCTAAATGATTGATTTTACTAGCAAGTTTTCCTTTCACTATGATGATGATGAGTTATTCATTTCAATTCATTTCCTTCCTGGTGCAATTTTCCTTTTTAGTTTATTAATTTTCTGCTTGCAATATGAAGTTTTTGCTTTGTACCCAAGGATCAAAATTTAATTTTGGCGCATTGTTTCGGTCACTTGGGAAATGGAAATATGCTGACGTGTTTCAGAAACAGAATGAAAAAAATTAAAAAAATTAAGTATAATTTTTTTTTGAAATCATCCACAGAAATATATTAAAATATTATGAAATTATTGTACAAATGCATTGCAATATAACAAAACATTTTGAAATATTATGGAACATTTTGAAGAATTAAAATTTTGATTTTATCATTGAATCGTTGCGGTCTCTTTTAAAACGAAAACGTTTTAGATGTTTTGACTATTTTGAAACCATATTTTGATTTTTTTTTGTACCATTTACTATCTTGTCAGGACTTATGATCTGTAAAGATGACATAATGCCTCTTCATCTTTTTCCTCCTAACTTTCTGAACCTCTACTTCATATTCTTTCTCCTAAATTCCGATTCTTTTCCTTCTTTTGTCATCTCGTCATTTCTTTACTCTCTTCTTCTTGATCTTTTACTTTGTTTGCTGTTGCTTTGAGTGCTTCTTTGTCTTGCTAGGAATGAAGAGATACAGTGCGTGTGAGATTAAGATTGACCAGAAATTCTTTGCGTTAGTGGTGGATGAATGATCAAGGGGAGACATGGTAACTTAAGGCAGCAAACATTTCATTACCTCTGGGACTAGGTGGTCTGGTTGCAAGTGGAACTCCGGATGAATGATCAAGGGGAGACATAGTTGTTTGTAGAAAGAACTTAAGGCAGCAAGCATTTCATTACCTCTGGGACTAAGTGGTCTGTTTGCAAGTGGAACTCCAAAGAGACGTTCTTTAGAAAATGAGCTGTTTACTCCTCGTGGGTGGAAGTGAATTGGAGTGCAAAAGGAATTTTTCTGTTTCCAAAGTGCATAATTCTGGACAACGAAGATTCCTTATTATCCCACAAGGAATTGACAAGAATGGTTGGGAGAATATATCGGATTTGTTCACAAGTATGTTGAAAAGGGCACTCCGGGGGGGTGGGGGTGGGGGACAACAGGTAGAGCTGTCAATGGACCGGATCTTAGTTGATCCTAGTCCAATTAAAAATCACTGATCTGTATATTTGATGGATATCAAAATTTTAATTCATATCATGATATATTAATAATTGGACATTCGCCTCAATAATCCGGTCCAAACCAAATACGTTTGAACTCCAATAAAATGTTATTAAGTAAACAACTAATTCATATAATCTAATTGCAAGTACCCACCAATTAAACACTCGATTCAAACAATTTTTGTTCAATTTCACTTCTATTTTAACATAAAAAACTAGTTCAAAAATTATAAAAAATAGAAAAAAAAAAAAAAAAACCTAGATAGAACCAAGTTCTCCAAGCCAACTAAAAACTAGGAAGTACTGATACTTCTATAGGAGTTTCGTGGCAGTATTGGACATGTGTCCGACACGGTTAGAAGTATTATGAATAGTGAACTTAGTCAAACATAGCCACGCCATGTCTATGACACAGTCAGGGTACGTCTAGGACACGGCCAAAAAATTTTTTATTAAAAAAATAATTTTTAACTATTAAAAAGAGTGATTTTTATTTTTTTAATATATTTTTTGTTATGTAACTTATATATTATGAATGTCAATAGATGACATGATGTTTGATGAAGATGATGGATATTTAATTTGATCTATTTCAATTTTAATCAAAAAATTAATATTTGTTAGATCTTATTATTAATATTATTATAATATATGCTTTATTTTTAATATATTACAACTTTATTATTATTTAAAAATATATTATATTATTGTAATAGCTGCATCTTTGTCATACTCGTATCATATATTTTTGAACTTTGTTGTAATCCCGTGTTCGTATCGTATCGGATACGTTTTTGTGTCCGTATTCGTGCTTCATAGACAAAAACCTAGTTTGCTATCTTCAAATTCAAAGCAGGATGTAGGTTGAACTAAAACCCAAATGTTGAGGGGATCCTATTATCCAAGAATTTCTGCAAACTTGGGGGCTGATTCATCAGGAAGATAAAGGTATCTGTTAAATCCTTTATGAAACCCATACTCGTTATTTGTAAAGATGAAGAGAGGAAGATGAGACTGCATAAGCGAGAGAGAAAGATGAGATATCAGAATAGAAAAGAAGAGAGTGAGAAGAGAAGCAATAGACATGTAGGGATAAGGCAGAAGAGAGAGGAAGAGGTAAGGTGTAGATGTGTGTCACAGAAAGAGAGAGGAACCAGTAGAGAGAGAAAGAAAGAAGGATGAGGTATAAATGTGAAATGGGTGGCCCAGTGTGGGGCTGGTGAAAGTGGATAAAATATTTCATATTTTTGGCTTGGTTATTATATAGGGTTTGAGAATTGAAAATTTTCAACATAGGTTCAATCACAGCTTTTAGGGATGCCAATAATAAGAAAAGAACAAGGTTAAGGCCGAAGTTAAACCAATAATATTTTAAAATCATGTCTCAAGAGTTATTGACAAATATACTCTAAATATAAATAATTTAAAAATATAAGTAATTATTCACAACAGAAGTATTGACCAAAATAAAAATAATGAGATTATTAATTGAAATTAGGAATGAAACTATTCTTATTGAATAAATGTATATTTCCTTCCAAGAAAGATTAACTCAAAAACTCACAAGAGATATAAATTATTTTCATTATGTGTATCAAATCTCAAAGTAACATTTTCCAAACTCTAATACTAGCATAGTTAAACGTGCACTCAATTTGAGTTTCAAATGGAAACACAACTAATGCCAAAACACAACACAAAGTTCTATCATTGGATTAAAACAAAAACAAATTCAAGATCCAATTAAACATTTCCTAACTCAATGCCAGTCAAATCATAAGAACATGAACATTGCCTGAGATATTTCCTGCAATAGTTTGAGATAGCGATCTTCAACTTAGTGGATCTGCAATAGCCACAGGGTCAGAAAAAAGTGGGCCAGGTGAACACCCGGCTTATTCTCTTCAAAGCTTAAGTCAATATTAGATTAGAAGCTCAAGCTCAAAAAAGTGTCAGAAAAAAGTGGGCCAGGTGAACACCCGGCTTGTTCCCTCCGAAACTTAAGTCAATATTAGATTAGAAGCTCAAGCTCAATGCATATGATATTTTGGTTCAATGTTATGTACCTTTGTTCATTTTTTTGAAAAGTATTTATACTTGAATTAGCAATGAGTGCAAAGACTTAAAGTCCCATCTGAATATTCAATGTCTGGCACCTTTACCCAAGAAGATCTGAATGTTCTCCCCCAAGATCTTCACTCCTTTAATGTCAGGATGATAGGACAAGTGCTTGGGGACAAGTCGAGCACTTATGTCTATTCCTGAGCACTCAAATGTTTATGATCGGCACCTGACACCTACTTCTGGGATTTAATGCTTGGGGGGAACCGTACCTCTGGGCGTACCGAGGAGATACACTCGGCGTATAAATCATTAATGTCTAGCCATCATGACCACAAACCTAGAGTCTGAGACTGCAGGGCCTCATTAATGGTGTTGTCTCCATCACTCGCTTTGCCATAAATGAATGGTCAAGTCGCATTTAATACGGGTGTCAGCTCGAGCACTCAGCTCCTTTGAGTCGTCCCCTCTCGGCTTGGCTCCTCGGCGCCCTTTGAGCTCCACAACGACTACAACTTTAAACGTGTCGATTCGGGGGCTGCTGAGCCGCCTTAGGTCCTGTCAACTGCCCCCAGCCTCTATTTTTTTTTGCGGCATAAGACAGGTGGTGCAAGGAGACTGGAGGCTTATTGAATACGCCTTATCAATAACGGCGGTTTCTTGCACGTTTGACGCTGCCCTTTTTAAATCTCCTAATGATGACTCGCCTTTTTGATTCCCGCCCTTCCAGTAGGGTATAAATAGGAGATGCTTGAGCCTTTTCAGAATTTTTGCATTCTCAGCTTCTTTTCAGCAATCAGCCCCTAAGCGTTCCTCTTCCACCTTTCGAGCACTCATCTGTTCTCTTCCGAGTTCCCTTCCTGAAGACCCTTTTCCTGTAAGTGCTTCCTTTCGAGTTTCTTTCTCACTTCTTCTACATTTCTTCTATTTATAACCCACCAATGACTAGAATCTGTAGAACCAGGGGGAGGTACTTGTTAGGGCCAGGGCCAAACTGAGGAGAATCAAAGTGACTGATGAAAATATTCACACTTTAGGGTTAGATATAACATCCCTGAGTCTATATTCACCTTCCCCTTCAACCCTACCCATCATAGAAAGGATATGTGAAGTGTAGACATAATGCCCTTTTGGACCAAAGCCATCATAGAAAGGGGGTTAACCTTTCCCCTTCACCCTTTGTTGTTGAAGATGCTGATGCAACTGAAGCTTTTTTCCCTTCAATGCGGGGTGAATTTATTTAGGCTAGTCATGGGTGTAGTTGCCCTGAACGCTTGGCTAGGGGTACACTTAGGTGTAGACAAGATATTATTTTGCTACAACCTAAGGTTAGTTGCTAGGGGCAGATACTACTTCCAAGCCCGGATACCTTGATGTACTTGGTAACTCACATGCTCGACTCGGACAAGGGGTATGTGGACGATCTGATCATGCTTGGCAGGAGTTGGGAGAGAGGACACGGGCCCGAGTATGATGGATTGTTCTGCCCCAAAGTGCCGAGGGATGAAGGTGTGTTTTGTCCTTTCTAAGACTTGTTCGGAATGTTCCCATCATCGATGCTAACCTCGATTGCCTGTTTTTGCAGAAGGATACCGTCGGCATGCAGCCCAACCCTTGAGGTCTCAAGTCAGATTTGTCGATCTTCTGAGAGTTTGGTCCTACGACCCAACTAAGTGAGCGACACACACATTGTTCGGCTATGTGCCGACCTAAAGTAGATTTTCCCAGATCTCCCCGCCGTTTGATCCTTCTCTCTGGGAAGACCGTTCTTCGTCAGAAGAGGAAGACTCAAAAGGAAATTCCGATCAAGGGTCCAAGCATACTCTTCACGAGCCCCTTGTCCCTTCAGAAGATATGTTCAATCCTCCCCCGATCATTACTGTAACAATGGAGGTTGTCGCCGTGGCCAAGAGAGCCAGGATCTTGGGACTGGCTGGTCCTTCAAACATTGCCCCCATCATTCCCCCGTTGGCCTCCCCTCGAGGACAACAACCTTCGTTGCCGCCGTGTCCTTAACCATTCGGGAACCCGATCGTCCCACCAAGGGAAAAGGCCCCAAGTCACCAAGTCCCCCCCTCGGGAGATTGGTAGAGGGACCGACAGGGCCGGGAGCCCGATGAATCTGAAGAGCGTCAAGTGAAGCGTCGATATGATGCCTCGGGCTCGGTCACCTCTGTCGAATGGGCCCCCCGAGCAAAGACCAGGAGGGGACGCCTCGTGTTGGAGGCGGACTCAATCCTCCAGTCCCCTGATGTGGTGCTTGCTATTGTGGGGACCTTCCAATTTGAGGCCGACATGGCCGTGTACAAAGGCTATACCGACAACAGGCTTTTGATGAGCGCCACTCAAAGTAAAATGGTGGTAAGTGGGATGTTTTCCCAGACTTATTTCTTGTTCTGCACACTTGGCCATTTTTTTACCTCAGTGCTTTCTCTTTTCAAGCCAACCAGCAAGCAGATCGGGGCCATCGTTGAGCGCTTTTGGGAGTACAAGCAGACAACGAGGAATGTCGAGCGATCCTTGAATGCCAAAGACGAATACATTCGAGGGGTGGAGAGGATCCTCGGTGACTAGACTCGGCACATTGCTGAGCTCATTTGCCAACGCGACACTCTTGATGCCGAGCTAGAGAAGGCGAAGGCAGGTGAGGCTGCGGTTGCCAAGAAGGTTGAAGAGTACGAACTTTGAGTCTCTGCCGCCAAGGTCAAGCTACAGGATTCTGAGTCCTTCATCAATGATCTAATTGTCATAGTGGACTCTTTAATAACAGAGAAGACGGGGAAACAGGAGAGGCTAGAGACAGAATGCCGAAGGGTGTGGTTGGCCACCCAAGACCAGAGGGTCCCCACCTTCGAGGAAGCCAAGAAAAAGGCTTTCAAATAAGGTTGGGACGCCGCCCTTCATGCCACCCACGTTGAACTGGGCTTGAAGCTTTTCGAAATGCATTGTGTTCGAAGGGAGCTTGATATAGAGAGTCTTCTTGAGGAGCAAGCCCATTCTGAGCCCGGCGAACAAGGTCTAGCAGAAGGGGCAACGGGGACCGAGGGAGAGAACGAACCAATCACCCTAAGTGATGGCTTTGACCAGTTTTCTCTTATTTTTCAGTCCCTCCTATTTGCCGAACAGAGCGATGATTTTCCTCCTCTTCCGCCCCCCATTCTCACTGGGGGACACGATACTAAACTTGATGAGGTACTGGGTGTTGGAGGGGAATTGTTAAGGCAGCGTGGTGGCCTTAGCGACGAAGAGGTCAGAGATGAAGGAGCCGAGCGTCCTTAGCTGCCCGCTTGCACTCTTGTTTTTGTAACTTTAGTGTTCTTGTGGCTTCTGTATTTTTGTAACTTCTGTTTCTGTAACTTCTTTGTTTTTGTATGCTCTGGGGACGCAAAGCCCCATTTTGGTCTTTAATAAAACTTCTATGTATATGTTCTTTTAGTTTTTCTCTTATCGACCGCCCAAGGATCATACCCTCTGGTTTCAAAGAAGTAGAACTAGAGTTACAAGTCAGTAATGACCTCCAGAGGTAACATAAAAGGAAAAATCTTGTTTGTCCGGGGCCAAATATCTTAACTGCCGGCCCCTAACGACCAAGCGCTTGGCTCGTTCATTCGAGGGCGTTGCTCCAAGGGTAGAGTTTTACACCCCTTGGGGCCATGCTCCTAACAACCGAGTGCCTGGCTCATGTTGATCATTTGAGGGCGCTACTCCAAGGGTGGAGTCTTACACCCCTCGGGGCCGTGCCTCTAACAACCGAGCGCCTAGCTCGTGTTAATCATTCGAGGATGCTGCTCCAAGGGTAGAGTCTTACACCCCTTGGGGCTGTGCCCCTAATGAGCGAACGCTTGGCTCGTGTTGATCATTCGAGGGCATTGTTCCAACGGTGAAGTCTTACACCCCTTGGGGCCGTGCCCCTAATGATCGAGCACTTGGCTCGTGTTCATTATTCGAGGGTATTGCTCCAAGGGTGGAGTCTTACACTCCTCAGAATTGTGGCCCTAACGACCAAGCGCTTGACTCATGTGAACAATTCACCTAAAAGCAAAGCTTAGCATCGAGCTTAATAGAAGTATTTCTTCAAATTTAATACATTCCAAGGCTGGGTTACATCATTACCGTCCATACTTTGCAACCTATATGCGCTTGTTCCCCCAACAGAGATCACTTTGTAAGGGCCTTCCCAATTGGGACCAAGTTTTCCATCAGTTGGCTCCCGAGTATTGCCCACCACTTTGCATAGCACCAAATCTCCAACTTGGAAATTTCTCGTTCAGACCTTCTTTTGGTGTTGTCTTGATAGTTTCCCTTGGTACCTTGCTAATCTAATATACGCCGGTACTCTTCTTTCGTCAGCTAAATCAAGATCCCTAGTAAGTGTTTGATTATTGTTTCCCAATTCAAGGCTTGGCTCCTTATCGTTGGGAGCCCTACTTCGAATGGGATAACGGCCTCAACCCTATATGTCATTGAGTAAGGCGTTTCTCCAGTTGATGTCCTGACGTGGTTCTATATGCCCATAACATGTTAAGCAATTTCTCGGTCCACTTTTCCTTTGCCTCCTCAAGCCTCTTCCTGATTCCCACCAGCACTAGTTTGTTGGAAACCTCTTCTTGTCTGTTACTTTGGGGATAAGCAGGCGTGGAATAGTAATTGCGTATTTCGAATCCTAAACAACATTCTCTAAATGGATCTCTGTTGAATTGAGTCCCGTTGTTAGAAACGATGGCTCGAGGGATTCCAAACCAAGTGATAATGTTCTGCTACACAAATTTCTTTGTTTTCACATCCCGAATACGGCTCAAGGGCTCGACCTCGATCCATTTTGTGAAGTAATCAGTTACAACCAACAGGAATTTCTTGCCCAGTGGAGCCCTTGGGAGAGGTCCAACAATGTCAATTCCCCACTGAGAGAACGACCATGGACTTGTCAGTAAGTTCAAATCTCTTGCTGGTTTTCGGATAATGGGGACAAATTTTTGCCATTTGTCACTCTTTCGCACGTAGCCTTTTACATCTTTCTGCATATATGGCCACCAGTATCCTTGGGTCATTGCTCGATGTGCAAGGGATCTCCTTCCTGTATGGCTCCCACATACACCCTCGTGGATCTCGTACAATAGAGACTCCACCTTATCCTCGGGGACACATAGCAAAAGTGATCCTGAAAATGACTCCTGTATAGTTGGTGGTCAGGAGACATCCAAAACCTGGGAGCTTTGAGTTTAATCTTCTTGACTTTTTTGATATCCTCAAGGAGCACCCCTTTTGTTAGGTATGCAATAATGGGGTTCATCCATCCAGAGAGCGCCTGTATTTGAGTCGGCAACACTTGTTCAGCCTTCGTTTCTTCTATACTCGGACTATCCTAGTTCTCAATGATGACGCGCCGAGTTACTTTCGAGGTCAATGCCGAAGCTAGACATGTCAATGCGTTGGCATGGGTGTTGTGATTTCTAGGAATCTAGGAAACTTCCACTTTTTTTAACTTCTCCATTCTGGATTTTGCCTTCTGATGGTATGCTTTTATTCTGCTATCCCGGACCTCGAAGTCCCCATTAACCTGGTTCACGACCAGCTAGGAATCACAGAAGACCCGAAGGTACCTGATCCCGATCAAGTATGCAATATCGAGTCCTGCCAGCCGCACCCCATACTTGGCCTCGTTATTAGATGCCTTGAATATTAATCTGATTGTTCTTTCTATGATGAATTCTCCTGAGTTGGCCAGTACTACACCTATCCCTGCCCCCCTTGCGTTCAAAAATCCATCAACATAAAGGTCCCAAATGTCGTCTCCAATAGCTCGCGCCTCTTGTGGGGACTCAGACGCAGAGAACTCGGTAATGAAGTCTGCAAGGATCTACCCCTTATCGAAGTGCGAGGTTTGTACCTAATCTCGAACTCTCCAAGTTTTATAGCCCATTTAGCGACCCTTCCTGACATGTCGGTCTTGTGAAGGATCGGTTGAGAGGCTGATCAGTTAGGACTTCTATGGTATAAGCTTGGAAATAATGCCTAAGTTTCCTCGCCAAAACCCCTGACGCCAGAACCAATTTCTCCATTAGCGAGTACCTAGTCTCGGCATTAAGTAAAGTCTTGCTTATGAAGTAAATAGGTCTTTGTGCCTCTTCACTTTCTCTGACCAATGCTCCACTCATGGCCCCTTCGGATACAGATAAGTAAAGGTTGAGCGTCTCCCCCACCGTCGAGACAGACAAGGTTGGGGGGTACCTTAAGTATTCCTTGATCCCCTTAAGAGATTGGCCATACTCCTCATCCCAAGTCCCTTTCGATGCTCCCTTCAACTTAGTAAAAAACAGCTTGCACTTATTGAAAGATTTAAAAAAAAATCAGTTAAGAGCTGCCAACATTCTGGTCAACTTCTGGATATCCTTGGTGGTTTTCGGCGCCTAGATGTTCGGGACAGCTTATATCTGCTCGAGATTGACCTCAATGCCTCTGTTAGTAACTAAATATCGCAAAAAAAATTTCGAGCTCACCCCGAAGGCGCATTTCAAGACATTCAGCTTCAGACCATACCTTCGGAGGATGGTGAATGTAGTCCCGAGTTCATGAAGGTGATCGACACTCTCTTTATTTTTGACCAACATATCATCAATGTACACCTCCATAGTCTCACCGAGTTGTTGTTTGAAAATTTTATTCATCAAGCGTTGGTAAGTAGCTCCCGTATTCTTCAACTCAAATGGCATCACCATGTAGTAGTAAATCCCTTGGGGCGTAATGAATGCCGTCTACGGTTAAGCCCACTAGCTTATCAACCTTCGGTAGTGGATACTCGTCCTTGAGGCATGCCTTGTTCAAGTTCGTGAAATCCACACACACTCGCCATTTCCCTTCCTTTTTCTTGGCACACATCGTGTTGGACAACCACTGGGGGAACTAGACTTCCCTAATGGAATCGGCTCCCAACAACTTGTCCACCTCTTCATCCACAGCCTTCGCATGATGGGGCGTTGTCCTCCGAGCTTTCTGCCTAACGGGTTTAAATGATGGGTCAACATGGAGCCGATGGATCATCACCTCAGGGTTTATCCCCGTCATCTCGGCCTGGGTCCATGCAAAGACGTCAAAGTTCTGGCGTAGAAAAGAAGTCATGTCGGTCTGCTCGGCATCACCGAGTGATTCCCCTATTAAGAAGTACTTCTCATCGTCTTTTGGGCCCAGGGAACTTTAACCAAGGCTTCAGTGGACCGGTCGGCTGGCTCTGTAATGGGGTCATTTACTTTAGGGCGACCAAACTATGATTGCTATTTGGCAACCACTACTTCAGGGTCACGCTTCTGACTTCGGCCACTAACCACAGTCTTCACCGCGACATAGAAATAACTTTTTGTCGACACCTGATCACCCCAGATTTCCATTATGCCCTACAGGATGGGGAACTTGACCTTCTGATGATAGGACGAGTGGATCGCTTTCATCGTATGCAACCATGCCCTGCCCATAATGACATTGTATGGAGAATCGAAGTCTATTACCACAAACTCAACTGGGATAATGACAATCCTCACACGCACCATAAGGGTGATCTTCCCAAGGAGGAGGTCGCTGAAACCATTGAAGCCTATGAGAGGGGTCCTTATTGGTTCCAAATCCCTTTGTGAGAACCCCATTTTATGGAAGAGGTTGTCATACATCACCTTAGACAAACTGCTTGAGTCTACCAAAATCCTCTTGACATCAAACTTGTTGACTCGCAAGGTGATCACCAATGCATCTTCATGGGGGAAAACTATCCCACCTAGGTCGGCGTTAGAAAATTGAATGACCTCGGCGCTATGCCTCGGCTTCTTGGGGGTCGCTCCTTACCCATGCTTTCCCCCACCTTTATTGCTTATGAGACATTTTGCAACTCAGCGCGAATGGAAATATGCGTTGGTCTTTCCACGGTACATGCATGTATGACATCAATCACGGGTGCCACTTCATTAGACGCCTTGGTTCCTCTCCTCGTCGAGCCCCCGAGAGCTCCACTTTTGATGAATTCTCCTAGATGTCCATCTCAAACCAACTGTTCGACGAAGGATTTATACACCCTGCAATCTTCTGTCAGATGTCCGATATCCTTATGATAAGAACACTGAGATGTTGAATCCTCATCGACAGGTCTCCTTGCATCCTGGGGGATCACTTAAAGTAGGGATTGTCTTTTATCTTGTTCAACATTTTGTAAATGGGCTTTATAAAGAACGTGTTCACCCCCTAGAAGGACAAGCAATTCGGGGGTGGAACGAGTGCCCTTCTCCGGGGCTGGTGGTTCTCTCTCCCTTTTCCTTGGCATAGGGGCCCTATTCTCGGGGCGTGCTGGATTCTTCCTCCACCCGGGCGTACTTATTTATCTAGACCATCAAGTCTTTCATGTCCCCTGAAGCCCTCTTAGTAAGTGATTTGTAGAGATCCGTATCTCGGGTCAACCCCAGCCTAAATGATGCTGCGGCCATGGCCTCCGAGTACGCCTCGACTTTGTTAACCTCATCCTAGTACCAGATGACGTCCTGCCGAAGGGACTCCCCACCCTTTCGTCTAAGTGTTAGTAAAGCGCCGATGTCCTTTGGCTTCTTACTACTGGTGATGAATTGAGCTGCAAAAAACTCGATCAGCTGCTTCCAGGATCTGATGCTCTCCGAGGCCAAGCCCTCAAACCATTTCATGGTTGTGTCCCCCAAGCTCATGGGAAAAACTCAGCATAGCACCCTTTGATCGGTGTCATAGATGGACATCAACTGTTTGTACTATCGTAAGTGTCCCTTGGGGTCTGTCCTTCCATCGTAGACTTTAAACAGTGGGACAGTGAACTTTTTTAGCATTTTGGTCTCCTTGATAGCCCGAACGAATAGAGAAATGATTTCCTCGTCCGCATCTCTCTCGGGCTCAAGCTTGCGACGTGCGTCATGGAGGTGCACCTAGGGACTCCCTTCTCTTGGCCTCCTGGCTATGGACTTCGCCTAGGACTCAACTGCCGGGATGTCCCCTAGTATCCCACGACGGAGGTCCCATTGAGATAGACCCCGCCTTGTAGTCCCATTCTGATTTCTCTTTAGGAGCTGACATCCATCTTTGATGGTCACGTCTCTTAAGGGTGCACTCATGCAGGTCCCCCCGAGAGCCTTTTGCTTGGCACCCCAATAGTCTCAACTGAGACTTCGGTCCTCCTGCTCGCGACTTCGTCCACTTGCATTCGTCGACTGCTCAAAATTGTTGAGCCGTCCGCAAACCTTGGCGTTTTCATTCTCAAGTTACTTAATGCGCTTTCCCATTCGCTTCTCAACCATCTCAATGATATCACGAGTCAAGAGGTCTTGCCCCCTAAGGCCTTGATCCATAGGGAGTATTCGTTACGAGGATTGCTTCCCTCTGCCTGACTAGCTCAAAGGGACTAGTTCTATAACTATGGGAAGTCGGACAACCTCTGCGTTTCTTACGTGCACACTTGCTCCTCATTCACCCTGAGATCGAGTGTTCACCATTAGACGATCACTACGGGGAAAATGCTCGCTTTCCCACATACGGCGACAAATTGCACGGGATATTTCCTGCAATAGTTTGAGATAGCGACATTTAGCTTGGTGGATTTGCAACAGCAACAAGGTCAGAAAAAGGGGGCCAGGTGAACACCTGGCTTGTCCCCTCCGAAGCTTAAGTCAGTATTAGATTGGAGGCTCAAGCTCAATGCATATGATATTTTGGTTCAATGTTGCGTACCTTTATTTATTTTTCTGAGGAGTATTTATATTTGAATTAGCAATGAATGGAAAGACTTAAAGTCCCATCTGAATATTCAATGCCTGACACATTTACCCAAGAAGATCTGAATGTTCTCTCTCAAGAACTTCACTCCTTTAATGTCAAGATGATAGGACAAGTGCTCGGGGACAAGTCGAGCACCTATGTTTATTCCCGAGCACTCAAGTGTCTATAATTGGCACCTGACACCTACTTGTAGGTTTTAATGCTCGGGGGGAACAATACCTCGGGGCGTACCGGAGAAATACACTCGGCGTATAACCCATTAATATTTAGTCATCATGACCACGGGCCTAGGGTCTAAGATTGCAGGGCCTCATTAATGACACTGTCTCCATCACTCGCTTTGCTATAAATGAATGGTCAAGTCACATTTAATGCAGGTGTCAACTCGAGCACTCAGCTCCTTCGAGTCGTCCCCTCTCGGCTTGGCTCCTCGGCGCCCTTTGAGCTCCACAACGGCTACAATTTTACACGTGTCGATTCAGGGGCTGCTGAGCCGCCTTAGGTCCTGCCAAACATGATTAGTATTTTGAATAAACAAACAAATGCAATGAAACCATAATATATATTAATTGGTCAAAATGGGTTTCCGATTACATCTCTGAAAAAAAAATAAAACTAACTACACCGAGTCCTAACTCAACTAACTACGACTGACTACAGGCTTAGTGACCTAAATGCCTAAATACTAGACACTGACAACTACCACAACAAAGTCTTCGAACACAAAGTGCAAACGAGGGAAACATAACTAAAGATGGCTCAGGGCGATCTTGAGGTCTAAGATGAAGATTGTGCAAGATCTCTCCATGCGTAGTGAGCTCCCCCCTAATCCACTTCTACTCATCCAAGATCTGAAGTAGAAGTTCCCTATCAGTCTGTTCATCCGTTGGGTCTCTCATCAACTTATCACCATTTTCACCCTCCTTATCACCACCATGCTCGACAACTTTACCCAAAGCACTCTTATTGTTATTCGGTGCGGCGTGGTCCAACATCTTCTCCTTCAACCAACCACTCTCTCGGTAGCCAAATACCTAAAAGGAAGAGATGCATTCTTAGTAGTGTCTTTTAATACAGCTTGTATAGATAAGTAGATGATATGAACCGTCCACGCAACAAAAACCAACTTAGCCCTATCTGTGTGCACATGGTTCTTTGTACTGAGAGGCATCGTGTTGGCCACTGAGATCCAATTCAAAATTTTGTACTTGTTGTCAACTAGCCCTATTTCAGAAACATAGACTTAGCCTGCCATACAAATATAGAGTCAAATGTTAATTCCCTTGCACCATCTCGCATATCTAAAATTGTAGTAAGAGTATATTGAGGATTGAGAATCTTGTTTATAGCCATCACCATGAAAATCAATGTAGAATCCATTGTAAAACTCTTCCCCCTTACAAAAGTACGGAATCTCCTCAGATCTATTTGTAACAACAAATTTCGTGAAATGAATTAACACAAAATAAGGTCAAGTTACAATAGTCAATTTGATTAACTTTAAGTAAAAAAAATGTAGTGTTGACTCTCTTTGGCGTGCTTCTCACGTGCATTGTCATCTGATTTTTGGTGAATTTGATAAAGTTGATGAATTTGGTGAAGATGAGGGCCGGATTGACATATTTTGGTGGCTTTGATGAGAATGAAAACTGGATCAATGTATCTCCCACTCTTCAACTTGATGATACTTTTGATGAATCTCCTCACCATTCTTCGTTTGGAATGACTTGAAGATGATTTGGATTTCTTGAAGAATGACCTAGGCGGTGTGTTCTTCTTCTTGGAGATGAACTTGTAATGCTTTAAGGCTTTAGTGAACGTCGAGCAGAGCTTCGCCGATCTTCCTTTCTCCTTGGCTTCTTCTCCCTTTTCTTTCCCCTTATTGGCCTACCCCAGACCTCTATTTATAGTGGTAGGAGTAGTTATCCATATAAAAGTATTTTACCTGAATACCCTTGTGTGGACTTTCGATAATGGGCTACCCATAAATTTGTGGACTTTAGTTAATTTATGGAGTTTAAGTCCAACTTTTTAAATGTTTGATTAATTTGGGCTTATGGAATTTAAGTCCATTTAATTTAGCAAGCCTTGTTAATTATATTTTGGCTTCTATTATTTGGGCCGTAGAATTTAGGTCCAACTCAAGCTTATTTAATTACATTGACACTTATATCATTTGGGCTTATGAAATTTAGTTTTAACCCAATTTCATTTATCTAATTGATTTGAGCCCAATTATAGACATTAATTTGTTAATTAAATTTTTTAATGTCTACAAATGCCCCCTCGAGACTTATTTACATATTTAATATTTTATAAATATATAAATGAGTCTCGATTTATATTTTAATTTTGAAAGAAATTTGATTTAATTTATTTTAATTGGAATTATAATCTATGTTGAAACCTAAATAAGATATAGAATTCAACTTAGTTATTGTTTTCTAGTCCTCTACTAATATAGTGTCCAAAACCATATAGGCTTCATAATTCTATTTTTATATGAGTCCTAAAATATAGACTTTTAATCCATCTATGATTAGGATAACAAATACTTATTTTAACTTGAATACATAGAACTAGAATGTCTATAAATATGAGATTGTGAGAGTTTTAAGTTGTTACAATTATCAAGAGGGTTTATGAGCAATTTGATTTCAGTAATAACATACGAGTTTTTTTTTTTTAGCTTGGTAATTTCATTATAATTTTGGTGACAGAGGCTTGCACTTGTGCTATTTTGTTTATTATTTCATTCCTTTTTTTGTTTTAGTTGTTCCTGACAATTTTGTTTTTATTTTTATTTTTATTTTTTTCTGTTTTGTATTCCAGTTATTTTTATTGGCAAAGAGCATAGAAACAAAATTTGCGGCTGCTTTCAATTTGATAATAGACCCAAATCTATAATTTACACCAAATTCAATATCATAATCAGGTATCTTGATTTTATTTTATTTTATTTTATTATTATTATCTTTTTGTCTTGATTAAAAGTGTATCAACTCAATAAAAAATGTTGTATTATTTTTAATTTTTTTTTTATTATTATTTTTTAATTCTTCCTTTGTCTGGTAGAAATTTCTTTGTATTTCCTCCAAACCTGTTTAGCAGTGTTAACAATTTCTTAATTGATCATTATGTTATTTTATGTTTTGTTTGTTGAATCTTAGTTATTCCATTGCCTTTTCTGGGTTCTTCGGTTATTATTTATTTTTTTATTGCACTTGATCAAAACATGATTTCCTTGATACAATTTTGTTTCTTGAAATTTTTTTTTTGTTTGGTCACTCAATTTTAGGTTTATATGTATTTTAAAGAACTTGACCTTAAATTGATTCTTGTAATGACAATTAGGAGATTTTCCTAAAAATTTGATTTCAAGTGGTTCTATTTTTCAAGAGTTTGATCTCAAACATATTTTACTTATATATTTATTTTTTTTTGTTGTACAAATTTTAAGCTTTTAACATTTCTCAAGACCTCAATTGGATGACTTTTCTAAGATTTTGTTTACAAGAATTTTTCAGTTGGCATAATGTCATACGAAAATTTGCTTTTTACGTTTTATCCCTTACTATATATTTCTTTTCTTCCAGATTTCAATATTTTTGATTCCAAGTTTTAATAGTTTGGAAGCCCCCTTTTTTTTTTAATTCTATTACTTTTTCGTCTCTTTTTTAATCTTTCCTATCAGGCTGCCATCTTTTCAGTGATTGCCCATATTCAATTTTTTTTTCTTCTGATTCTTGTTTCTTGATTTCTTGTTCATGGCCTTCTTCGATTTTTTTATTCTTTTACTTAACTTTTGTGTGTGTAGTTTTAATTGGTCTTAGTATGTAATACAGTACAAGTCAAATAACAATTATTTGTTTATAGTCATCTTGACAGTAGAAGTTGTAGATTTATGAACTTAAAATTTTTTCTTCTTCTTTTTTTTTAATGCTATTTTCTTTTTCCTTTTGATTTTATTTTATAATTCTTGGGCATTCTTGATCAACTATTTGTTTTTCAAATCCTTTTGCATCTTAACATATATATATATATATTTTTTCTTCGATTCAGGTATCTTAGACTTCAAATCTTTTTGTAAGAATCTTGACAAATTCTTGATTAACTATTCTTATGAGTGTGATAAGAATTTGCCCAGTGGCTTATTAATTTCAAGTGGTTTTAATTTCTAGTAGTCCTCTTATTATTATTATTATTATTTGTTTTTATTTTTTTTCAATGTTTGTTTCCATAGTGTTTTAAATAACAATTTTAATAATATATTTTTTAATCTTAGAATGACTGTGAAATTCTACAATATTCTTGAACCAAAGCCTTGGTCATCCAATTGTGGACCATTCATTTAAAGCCCATAATTTGGACGTTAAGCCTTATTGATATCAGATGATTAAACAGTGTGGAACACATTAACTTCTTTTTATTTATTTATTTATTTAATTTTTTTTTAAGAATCTTATCTCAAGAACTTTGTTTTAAGAATTTAACATTGGGTTGACTTTAAGCTAAAAATTTTAATTTTAAATAACTTTTTCCAAGAATGTTACTCTAGGTGACATCCATTCCAACAATTTATGACTTTTATGTCAACTATAGGGGACTTCGGTTACAAGAATTTTATTTTACTTTATTATTATGATTCTTTTGACCACCTTATGTGATTTTTGTGTCGACTTGGATGGCTCGTGTATCAATTTTAGGAGACTTCTGTAATAGCCTTAGGTGACTTATGTAACAGCCTTCAGTAGTTTCTATAACAGCCCTAGGTGACATCTGTAACAACCGTAGGTGACTTGTGTAACAGCCATAGGTGACTTGTGTAACAGCCCTAAGTAATTTCTGTAATAGCTCAAGGTGATTTTTGTAACAACCCTAGGTGATTTCTGTAACAGCCCAAGGTAATTTTTGTAACAACCCTAGGTGACTTCTGTAACAGCCCTAGGTGACTTCTGTAACAGCACAAAGTGACTTCTGTAACAGTCTAAGGTGACTCCTGTAACAGCCTTAGGTGACTTCTGCAACAGCCTTAGGTGACTTCTGTAACAACTTTAGGTGACTTCTGTAACAACCCTAGATAACTTCTGTAATAGCCTAATGTGATTTCTATAACAGCACTAGGTGACTTATCTATTCTTGTATTGCTAACATTATTATTATTATTCCCACTTTATTTATAGCATCAAGGTTTATATATATATATATATATATTAAATTATTATTTGCCCTTTTTTTATTATTATTTTTATTATTTTTCAGATGGCCTCATCTCAGAAAGCCAAATCGGGAAAAATTATCAAAATTTCAAGTCAAAGAAAGAACTTACCTTCCGATGAGTGGATTTTTGAGTCAGAAGATCCAATTCTAAAAGACAAAGTTTTGTGTTTTTCAACTGTTGTGGTAAAGAACTATAGAACCAACGAGCTGTCAACATTATCATTTAAAGTTCTTGAGCCCATGACTGGTCCTTGTAGCCGCTCGAGAATAATTTATGAACCTGAACTTCATATGCGGATGATTAGTGAATATCCTCTGCCAGAGAACATGCATAAAAGTGACATGGTTAAGTCAGATCGACTACCCTCACTTTGCGCGCCTTCGTATCATTCCAAAGATCATCTTATCCCAAAGCCACTTGTTACTGATCTGATCAACCAAAGGACTGCGAGGTGGGGATGTTCATTGAACCCAAGGGAAGATATTCAATATCTGAATGAGTTTTGGGAGTGGTCTCGACGAATTTATCGCAAGTTGTTAGATAAGGGTTTCAACGAACTTGCTTATGTTGTGCGTGCAATTTCTTTTGACTACTCTCGACCCAACAGTGTATGTCGCGCCTTTTGTGAAGTTTGGTGTCCACAAACGAATACATTTGTTATAAGAGCAGGAGAAATTGGAATCTCACTTTGGAAAATGCGACACGTCACCGATTTTTCAATCCGTGGTAAATGTTTTGAAGAAGTTATCTCAAGCTTGACTGAATTGAGAGACTTTGATACTAGTGTTCTTCTTGTGACTTGTCTGCACTTGTTTAAGGATTTCATCTTAATTAATAAGAAGAAAGGCGATAATCGTCCCTGTCATTCAGATTGGCTTAATTTTTGGTTCAAGGATGATGCACGTGTTCTGGATCCTAAGAAGAGCAAGACATATAAAGCAGCCATGACAAATTACTTTAAAAGGGATGAAGAAATTTTTGCAAAGCGAAGATTAGTGAGACCTATTAAGGCAGAAATACAACCTATGAAGACAAAGGTCAATGGTGATGATCCCTTCGTTCTTTTAGATCTTGACCTTGATATCACAACACGTGAAGACTTGGAGATTGCAGCTTATTTAGCTTTATGGCTATGTCGCTTTGTATTTCCTTCATCGGATGATGTTATTCGTCCAACTATCTTCAAGATTGCCTCCCGAATAGCTGCTGGAGTCACATATAGCTTAGTTCCCCCTATTGTTGCAAGTATTTACAGAGGTTTATCTGAGACATGCAGCACCCGATATGATCAGAAGAACCTCAGAATGACTTCTTATGCTTTTCCAGGTCATTACTTTTATGCTTGGGCAGCGTTGCATTTCCCTTGGAGAGTTTATGCTGAGGTTGATGAGGAGCTTGATCATCCTTTGCTTCGACAATTCAAAGGTACACTAAATGCTTATCTTTTTTATGAGGAAGAAGCGAAAGAATTTCGAGATCTTCTGCGTGGAAGTATGAGTTCTAGTGATTTTTGCTGGCAACCAGTTCCGTATTCTAAAAACCGAGGACCTTGTCGTGATGATGGGCAAAGATCAGATGAAACCTTTGAATTAATGACAAGTATGCGAGGTGGACACGTCATGTATCGTCGTGGGCCAGTTTGCATTCTTGAGATGTATAACCCACATCGCTTTGCTAGGCAGCATGGATTTCATCAAAGATTACTGAGTACTCCCTCACATCCATCAATAATTTCATTTGATGCCTCTTTTTATATTGGGCGTGGTTGAGTTTAACCAGGATAAATAGTGGGATAGGATTTCATGTCCTTAATAATTGTGCTCGTATTGAAAATCGATGTGATAGTAGTTATAACAATTGGTGGAAATATGATGTACTCCCACACCTAGATGACATCAATTGTAAAACCTTGTTAGCTAGTGAATCTGAGAATTTCAAATTCAAAGCTCAAGTTGACGGGTCAGGGAAGGGGAAATCCCTTCCTACAGTAGCTAAAGCTCATTCACGTCTTCAAAAATGGGACACTTCAAAGGATTGTTTGAATTCTTAAGAACAACCGACTCTGAAGATGTTAAAGGTCACGACATCTGTTTCAAGATCAGCTAATGTTCGATCTGTTTAAACATCCCGGAGTTTGCTGAAGTGAGTTCGTCAAACGAATCTGATCATGCACTCCTTTCATCCCGCATGTCTAAGGGTATTTTCAAGAAACATGATATAGGCTCGAATCGTGAAAGGATTCCAAGCGCAATTGTACTAGTTGATAATCTTGGTTCTATTAAGCAGGTAATTCAAAAGAGGTGTCAAACAAGAGCTACAGAAGCTGAGCATAATTTGGCTTGTATCCGGTCAAAAGATGGTGCAAATCATACTAATATAAAGTCTCCCACAGGCAAGGTTGACCCATCTTGTGATGCTCTGAATGACTTATCAACTTTTTTTAGAATTATCCCCACAATCCCGCAATAAAGGTATTTGCAAAATTTCATTACTATTATAATTTTTTTTATATCTCAAACCACTTATCCCCTTTTTTTTTTTTTTTTTTTTAGCTTTTCCTCCACTCCCAAATCTTGCCACATTAAATTCCATCCCAGGTATTTGTGGAGACCAAAATCTTGACAATGATATCATTAGAGCTTTATTTGATGACAACGATCGGACCATGTCTATTCTTTCCGGCAGTGGTGAGATTCTTCCTTTGGTTGATGGAGAACATACCAATCCATGTGAAGGGGAAGTTAGTTCTAAAACAAAACCTTCATGTGCAATCCAAGCAGGGCAAGAAGCTATTAATAATTCTGTTATAAATACTCTTCCTAAGCCATATGGACCTGGTGAAACACGATCTCCAAGACTAATGTCGATGTTTTCATCTGTCTCAGGTATATTTTATTAGCCTGATCTAGTTGCCCTTTCGATTAGTATGCAACTAATCACATATCTTTATTTGTGTCAGGTCCTCTTGTTGAAGCAATTACTTTTAAAAGATTGGCAAAGAAAATAATTCTGACTGGAATGCCCCCTATTTGAAGGGTGAATTTGATTATGCCATGAAAAATGGCTTCTCTGAATTGAAGACTTGGTGGACCTCTCAGTCTTCAAGTATTGAAGATACTCTTAAAAAACTTTTCTATGTTGACACAAATCCTTTGGTGAGAAAAATGGATTGTCTTCTTATGAAAGTAGATGTGTACCTTTCAAAACGCCAAAAAAAGTCAAAGTTTTAACCTCTGGAGATAGAGATAAAATGTTGGCGACAATTGATAGCACGATATCGAGAGGACAATTCAAAGTTCTTGGCTTGAGTGAACAACTGTTGAACTCTAAAGCAGAGCTATTGAGTCTTGATGGTGAAATCCGGCGACTGCAAGATCGGAGGGCTGAGGTAGCATCTAGAATTGACTTCATTCATGATGAACGACAGAACACTAAAAAGACTATTGTGGTGATGGAGAAAGAACATGTCGAACTCTAAGAGTCTCATATTCGCAGCATTGAGGAGATACATGATACATAAAAAATTTTATGATCTCATAACTCCTCAATTGTAATTCTTTATATATATATATATATATATATATATATATATATAGCAAATATGGATGTTTAGATTTGATTTTTTTTTATGTTATTATTTATTGTACTAAAAAAAGATTTATTTTGAAGGAAAAAAATTGATTTAGGTATCTCAAAGAAAAATTTTAAGTTTAAACATAATTTCGAAGGAATTTTTTTTTTTTTAAGTCATACATAGTTTTAAATCATGCGGGTTAGGAGTAAAAATTTTTTTTTTTTGGGTGAAGCCGTACACAGTTTTAACTCATGCAGGCCAGGAGTAAAAAAAAGTTTTTATTTTTTATTTTTTTGGTTAAACCATACACAGTTTTAACTCATGCGGGTTAGGAGTAAAAAGAAAGTTTTTTTGTTTTGGTTAAGCCGTACACAGTTTTAACTTATGCAGGCAAGGAGTAAAAAAGTTTTTTTTTTTTTTTTTTTGCTTTTTTGTTAAGCTAAGTAAATTTTTTTTTTTAAAGCCGTACATAGTTTTAACTCTTGTGGGGCAATAGTAACTTGCAGTTTAGGCTAGTGCGTAAAGAAGCGCATGGACCTTTATTTTTGTTCAAGTTGTACACAATTTCAGCTTATGCGGGCCAGGAGCAACAAGTTTTTGTTTTTTTTTATATTTAATAGGTTGGCGCTGTGCACAGTTTTAACTCATACAGGCCAGGAGTAACATGCAGTTTAAACTCGTGCGTAAAAGAGTATTGCTTGTTTTCAAGCGTAGAAGCGCTTTAAGAATTTCCCATTGATTAGGCCAACCCTCAAGCCATATTTGTCAACAATCTTATATGCGCCGTTGGTGTAGACTTCTTTCACCACATATGGGTCATCCCATTTTGACATGAATTTTTCACCGGTGTGATGCGGAATGACAATGGGTCTTCGAATTGCAAGGACCAAATCTCCTATTTGGAATGATCGAACACAAACCCTCTTATTGAAGGCTTGGGAAAGTCTGGCTTGATAACATTTCAGGTTTTGTTATGCCTCTAGTCTCTTCTCGTCAAGTGTTTCAAGCTCATCTAGATATAAATGAACATTTTCTTCATTTGTGAGTTCTTCTTGTAAGGCGATCCGCAGGGAGGGAATTTGACGTTCTAAAGGAAGAACAGCTTCAACGCCATACATAAGGGAATATGGAGTAGCTTGTGTTGGAGTTCGGTATGTTGTTCGATATGCCCAGAGAGCTTCACCAACCCTTTCATGTCAATCCTTCTTTGATTTGGAGACAACTTTCTTCAACGAGTTACACAAGGTTTTATTGAAGGCTTCTGCGAGTCTATTGGCTGGTGCGTTGTACATAGATGAATTATGTTGTACAAACCCAAATTTGATGCAGAGCTTGACCATGAGGCTTTTGACAAATGATTTTTCATTATCAGTGATAATGTAACGAGGTACACCATACTAATATATAATATTTGTTCGAATAAAGTCAACAACATTTTCTTTTTTCACTTCTTTGAGAGGAACTGCTTCCATCCACTTGAAGAAATAATCGGTTGCAGTTAAGATGTAAAGATGTTCTGCTGACGATTTTTGAGTCAAAGGTCCTACGACATCAAGTCCCCATGCATCAAAACGCCATGATGCGACTGTAAGATGTAATGGTTCAGGTGGTTGGTGAATGAAGTTGGCATGGAACTGACAAGCTTGACATTTCTTAGCGTAACTCATCGAGTCTTGTACCATAGTAGGTCAGTAATACCTCATTCTCTTTAAGCGAAAATGTAATTTAGGCCCTGATTGATGAGCACCACAGATTCTAGAATGAGCTTCTTTGAGTGCTTGAGCAACTTCATCTTTATCCAAACATCACAGAAAAATATCATCAAATGAATGACGATAGAGGATGCCTTTATGATAAATAAATTGAGGAGCTCTTCGTCGTATCTCGGTTCTATGACGTAGGTCATTTAGTAATTTTTCATACTGCAAATAATCAATCAAAGGTTGCCTCCAATCTTCATTTTCAACTTGCACTACTGAAATGGTAGTAACTTCCTCCATTTCAGGGAGTAACGGAGGTATTACCCATCTTTGACAAATTGGAACTAAAATTATTTAGTAATAGGGTTTTGTAAGCACGATGGCAAGATTGGCAAGAGCATCAGCATACCTGTTTTCACCACGTACGTTTTCACTGGTCACTCGATCAAACTGACTCATAAGTTGAGTTGCATAGCGATAGTATGGAATCAAATCTGGTTTGCGAACATCATATAACTCCAAAACCTTATGAACCACCAGCTGCGAGTCTCCATAGATTTCCAACTGAGAGAGCTGCATATCAAGTGCCATTTTTAAGCCAATGATCAAAGCTTGGTACTCCGCCATGTTATTAGAGCAAGACTCTGTCAAGGTAATTGCGTAAGACAATACTTCATCTTCAGGGGTAATGAAGACCACAACTGCACCAGCTCCATATCTTCGAGCAGCACCATCAAAGTATGACTTCCAAGACAGTATGAAGTCAGTGAAAAAAACTTCTTCATCTGGCAATTCTTCTGGTAGCTCCCAGTCTGCAAGGATCGGGTGATTTGCAAGAAAATCAGCTAATGCTTGTCCTTTGATTGCTCTTTGTGGAACATAAACTATGTCATATTTAGACAATAGAGGTGCCCACTTTGGCAACCTTCCCGAGAGAATTGGTCTTGACATAATGTACTTGACAAGATTAGATTTTCAAATGAGATGAACAGCATGAGCCAACATATAATGCCTCAACTTTTTTGTAGCGAAGACTAATTCATGACACATCTTTTCAATAGGTGAGTAGTTTAGTTTTGCATCTACTAATGTCCAACTTAGATAGTATAATGCGTGTTCATTTTCCTCGTCATTAATTTGTGCTAAGAGTGCTCCAAATGACTGTTCTTGGGCCACAATATAAAAGATCAATGGTTCTCCTTGAATTGGTGCTCGAGGACTGAGGGATGAATGAGATATTTTTTTATATTTTCAAAAGCATTTTGACAGGCATCATCCCATTCAAAAGGAACACCCTTCTTCATTAGTTTATTGAATGGATGACAACGTCCGGCAAGGTTCAAGATAAATCTTTGTATACAGGAAAGTTTTCCTTGAAGACTTTTCAGGTCATGTAGATTGCGAGACTCTGGCATCTTTAGGATAGCCTCTATTTTTTATTGATCAATCTCGATGCCTGACAATAAATCCGAGGAACTTGCCAGAGGTAACCCCAAAGGCACACTTTAAGGGATTCATTTTTAGTTGATATCTCCGAAGTCATTCAAAAATGCTGCACAAATCATCAAGATGATCTTCACACCTTCTTGTCTTTACGACCAGGTCATCAACATAACATTCAACCTTTTTGTGTAGTACATTATCAAAAATCTTTTGTATTGCACGTTGATATGTGGCATTGGCATTCTTGAGTCCGAAGGGCATCACTCTGTAGCAGTAAACTCCCTTGGGGGTTCAAAATGCAGTGAGTTCTTTGTCCTTAGGGTCCATTCGAATTTGATTGTATCCAAAGGAACCATCTATGAAAGATAAGACCTCATGTCCCGTAGTCGTATCAACCATGAGTTCTGTAATCGGCAATGAAAAGTCATCTTTCGGACATGCTTGATTTAAATCTCTGAAATCAACACAAACTCGAATTTGTCCATTTTTCTTTTTGACAGGTACAATATTAGCAATCTATGTTGGATATGTGACTTCTCGAATGAATCCAGCGTCTATCAACTTGTTGACTTCAGCTTCGATCTGCGGGACTAGTTCTAGACAGAATCTTCGTTGTGGTTGCTTAATGGGTCGAACTCCGTGTTTAACAAGATGATGAACTGCAACTTTGGGATCAATCCCTTCCTCTTGGGGTTTTAGAAGAGCACTAATGAATATTGGTCTTGGATCATCTTCCGTTCCTAGATTCAATTGCTTTAGATCATCAACAGTGGCTTGCCCTCCTTCTTCAAAAGTTGATGGTGCTGGTTCAGGCTCATCGTCAGAAGTTGAGCCATCTAGTTCTGAAGTTTCATCAATAGTCACATGGTTCACAGAGACAACTTCTTCCTCAATCTTGAATTTATTGATTGGTAAAGAATAAACATTCCTCGAACATATCTGATCTAAGTTTTGAAAAATGATGCAAATTCTCATATTTTCATCTTTCTTTCTCAATGATACGATGTTTCCAATTCACGCGGGATTTTTTGCTTCCTGAATGAAACCAGACTTAACCAACGTATTGACTTTGGCTGAAAATTATAAAACTGATCTTTGAGAGAACCAATGTGGTGACAAAATATCATCCGTAATAGCAGAATAGATGATTGCATCATTGTGACGAATATCTTCATGGTCATCCTCAATATTCTCAACTATATCTTGCCCCCATCCTTCACAGGTGATCAAAGTTTGGTTGGATTCATCTGTTGAGGATAATTCTTCAATGTCAAATTCTTCCACTGTTGTTTGCTCAATGGTAACATAGTTCATTGAGATGGATTCTTCTTCGATGCTTTTGGTATGCACCATTTTTTTGTCTTTTCTTATTTCTTGCAAGCAAGTCTTGGGTAGCTATAGGATTATTGAGATTAATAGTGCCTTCCTCAACTACAATTGCAAGCTTTGATATATGATGTCTGCGTCGTCTCCGTTATTTCTTGCCTTGCTTGGAAAAGTTTGGTACATTCTGGTCAATAGATTGTCGTAGACGAGTGAACACCGAAACTTTTTGTGAAGATTCCAGAGGAAAAGCTTCCCCGCCTAATCGATCAAAAACTGTGCCTCAAGTATCTTGTTTACCAAGTTGATCAAAAATAGAAGTACGAGATTGTATGATCTCTTCATCCTTATCCCTGCTCAATCGATCAAACACCATGCTTCGAGTATCTTGATTACCAAGTCGATCAAGAATAAAAGTATGAGATTGTATGATTTCTTCATCTTTACACTCGAATATTTGTATCATTATAGGATTTGATGAAGCCTTCTTTAGCTTAATTGAGATTGGAGTGGGATAATATCCTATCCCGAATTTATGTTGTACAGAGGTCTCTCCTTTAGCGACCTTTTGTAGTATCATCGACTCATCAGTTGTCTCTCTTGAAAGGACTAGATCGAGTTTTCCAAGTTGGCGTGGTTCACCCTTACCACAACTTGCATTTTCAAAAAGTTTCTTAACACGAGGATCAAACCAACCTTCTTTACAATCTTTTCCTTCTTCTGCTACAAAAGGTTTTGTGAAGCCTTTCAATGATGGGTCAGAGATCGTCAATTTTGATAATTGAGTTATAAGTAAGGTCATTTCATTCTTCAAGTGCTTAATGTCATCTGTTGACAATCGTTCTTGTTTTTTCCTTGATAGTTTGATCTTTGGTATGGTACTAGGAAGTGCCTTCGTGATAAGCTCGGCTTCAGAGTAGAATTTGGCATCCGCAAAGTGAAATTCTTCTGTTGAGAAAGACTTGGTCTCAGCAACGACTTGTCTCACCTCTCCATCATGATAATTTTTGAAGCATTGGTGCAATGTTGATGGCATAACTCCCGTCTCATGTAACCAAGGTTGCCCCAATAGCAACTCATAAGATGTTTTGGAGTCAATAACATGGAAAAGAGCAAAAGACCCCAATTCTCTGATCTCCATCTTAAGACGAATCATACCAATGACATGTTGCCTCCATTGATTAAAGCCTTGAATTGTTAGTTTACTTTTTGACAACTCGTCCATAGAGATTCTAAGTTGCTTCAGGATGCGAATTGGCATGATGTTGACAGCCGATCCACAATCGATCAAGATACGAGATATTTTATAATCCCGAATAAACCCGCTCACGTAAAGGGGTTTATTATGGAGGAGAGATCCTAACTACAAATCTTCATCAGTGAATGAAATCGTTGTCATGCAATTGGATTGACTAACTTGATCAACAATAGTTAAGATCTTCTTTTTGAATTTTTTCGGGTTAACCAAAGCTTGTACCAACATTTGTCGGGTTTCTTTGGGTAATTCAAGTGCATCAGGAAGACTTAGGTTTGATGAAATTTCTCTAAATCTTTCAATCATTTCTTCTTCATCTGTCAATACATCTTTCTGAGCATTTTTGGTATCTGAATCTTTATTTAGTGGAGCCTCAGTTATGTATTTTTCTTCACAAACACTGATCACATAAGATGTAATTGATTCCCTTGTAAGGAATTGCTTGGAAAAATATTCCATCAATGTTACAGGTGTGCGAGAATGTAACTTATAGTCTTCATCATCAATGGCTGTCGGCTGGGAAGACACTCTTCTTTTTCCTCCATGTCTTTGATTTCAGTGAGAATGAGGTCTCTTCTTTGTTTTGGGGTGTTTTGGCTTATTAGTTAGAGGATATGAATGTTGTAGCTTATTCAATCTCTGAGGTTTAACCATAGTCCATTCCCCCAAATCTTCTTCTGTAGCCACAAAATCATCCAAAGGAGGCCACCCACTTGGTTTGAGATCCAAAATAGGTGCTCCTGACATGAGCTCTGAGTCGCCTAATAGATTAGATGACTGTGTGTTAGTAATCAAGGTTTAATATTTATCCTTTTTGCTGACAAAGGTTGACCAACCATCCCTGATCTCGTCTTGTGATTTAGATGATGATGCCCAAACATCTAGATCATCTGTCATGAGTTTATAAAGCATTGGAATATTTGGATTTTTATGCCTTGACATATCTGGGTATGCATATACCGTCGTTATCTCATTATCAACAATTAACTATACTTGCACAGCTCCTTCAGGAAGAGGAACGGTAAGTTCTTTACTTTTGGTTGACGATGTTTCTTTTGCAGAGATAAAAGAATTCAACGGTTGTGATGGTGTTTTAGGATGTATTAGCGGTGATGATTGTGTTCCTTTGTTTGAAATTGGTATAGGGTTAAAGGACCCAAAAGTGACCATTGTCACATTTGCAGCTACCATTTCTTTGCTAGAATCGAGTTTAATTTTTTTCTTATTCAATAAACAAAGAATCTCTTCCTTTAAGATAAAACATCTTTCAAGGGGATGACTAATAATCCGATGATATTTACAATACTTCGGATTATCAACCCTTCACGATTCTTCTGACAGCTTGGGTGTTGGAAGCTCGATAAGTTTCAACTCGAGTAGTTGATCAAAAATATCTGACTCTTCATCATCAGTGAAGGAATATTTCTTCTCTTCAAGTTTTTTCAAACTTGGTCTTGTCTTCTTTTGAGTCTGATCTTGATTAAAATTGACTTGGAAGTCTGTCTTTGATTTTTTATCAAAAATCTTCACCAGTGTAGTGGAGATTGCCAAAGACTCTTTTGATTTGGAGGCTTTCACATTTTTCTTTACGTCTCTCTTTTCACGAGGGTCACTGAGAAAGTAATTTCCGTGCTTGAAAATTTGAATTTCTAAGTCATGGACTCGTGTTGCAAATTTTTCAAACGTATGAGGCATATTTCCTTAGAGACTGTAGAGTAGTCCCAATGCATTCCTTGGACACACATATTAATCGAATAGGCTTCACTAATGCGTTTCTTACAATTGAGAACAAGACTCCTCCAGTGTTCAATGTAATCAATGATAGCTTCGTCTTTTTTTTGCTTTGTTCCTACAAGTTCAGGAAGGCTTACCATACGTCGAGTACTGTAGAAACGAGTGAGAAACTCTCGTTCAAGTTGGTCCCAACCATCAACGGTCCCAACTGTTAGATTAGTGTACTAGTCAAACGCAGCCCCTCTGAGGGAACGCACAAATTGTTTCACCATCAGGTCGCCATAGGTACCGGCATGATTGCATGTTTCAATGAAATGAGCAACATGCTATTTTGGGTTGTTTTTCCCATCAAACTGTTGAAACTTTGGGGAATTTCGTGAAATGAATTAACACAAAATAAGGTCAAGTTACAATAGTCAATTTGATTGACTTTAAGTAAAAAAAATGTAGTGTTAACTCTCTTTGGCGTGCTTCTCATGTGCACTGTCCTCTGATTCTCGATGAATTTGATGAATTTGGTAAAGATGAGGGCCGGATTGACGTATTTCTCACTCTTCAATTGGTGGCTTTGTTGAAAACGAGAGCTGGATCAATGTATTTCCCGCTCTTCAACTTGATGATGCTTTTGATGAATCTCCTCACCGTTCTTCGTTTGGAATGACTTGAAGATGATTTTGATTTCTTGAAGAAGGACCTTGACAGTGTGTTCTTCTTCTTGGAGATGAACTTGCAAGGCTTTAAGGCTTTAGTGAACTTCGAGCAGAGATTCGTCGATCTTCCTTTCTCCTTAGCTTATTCTCCCTTTTCTTTCCCCTTTTTGGCCTACTCCAGACCTCGATTTATAGTGGTAGGAGTAGTTATCTACATAAAGGTATTTTACCTGAATACCCTTGTGTGGACTTTCGATAATGGGCTACCCATAAATTTGTAGGCTTTAGTTAATTTATGGAGTTTAAGTCCAACTTTTTAAATATTTGTTTAATTTGGACTTATGGAATTTAAGTCCATTTAATTTAGCAAGTCTTGTTAATTATATTTTGGCTTCTATTATTTGGGCCGTAGAATTTAGGTCCAACTCAAGGTTATTTAATTACATTGACACTTATATCATTTGGGCTTATGAAATTTAGTTTCAATCCAATTTCATTTATCTAATTGATTTGAGTCCAATTATAGACATTAATTTGTTAATTAAATTTTTTAGTTTCTACACTATTTTTTCCTCATTACAATAAAATTCCATGAACACACTTCATACAATTCCCCCATACCCTACTCTCAATAATTTGTTTAACCCCAAATATAACAAAATTATCCAATAAAACACTTCTGTTGATAACAATGCGTCTATTAGAGAAATAGAGAGTGAACCTGTTGCTTTTTTCGAGAGATGGAAACAAGTTCGGATCAAAGATATGCCTCACCCCTTGCTCATCAATATCTACTCCAGGCACACGCCTTTGCGATCCTTGGGCACTTGATTCAACCCTTTCAGAAACCATCCTCTTGGGAGCCATTGAAGGTGGAAGGAGATTCTTTGATGAATCTCCTTAAAAAGGTGTTTGAATGGTATCTTAGGAGAGAATGATTTGAGTGATTTAGGCAAAATTTGGGGTGAAAAAATGAAGGTTTTGAAGAAAACTAAGAAGAGGTGAAGAGTTTCATTTTTTCGAGGGTTTAGGAGAGTTGCAGGCCTTTGGAGGAAGAATACGTGTTTTTATAACTTGGGAGGCACGTCCGGATGGTGTGGTTGCGTCCGGATGCACTCACTAAAGTTCGTAGAATTTGAACAGTGCGTCTGGACAGATCCAACTTTTTGGAATTTTGATCCTTTACATGGGTCTAAACCAAGTCTCTAGAATGACGAGTTTTTGGTCAAAAATTGAGTCATTGGACTCCAATGGATCAACATTCGAAATATTTTTTTTTTCAATAATGCTATTGGGACATAGTTGAAGGATATAATTTGGGGACATAATGAGTTGTCACCAATGATTTGATAGTGAAATGTATTTAATGATGGGTCACATTGTAACATTAATGAATTTATTATCATATCATTGGTGACAACTCATTATGTCCTTCAATTATGTCCATAAATTATGTCCCAATAGCATTGCTCTTTTTTTTTTGGGGAAACCTAAAAGGTTTAAGGTATTTAACTTACTTACAAAACAATAAAAATAAATTCCAACAAATATAATAAATTTAATAAAACAAAACAAAATTGTTGCAACACACAAAATATATACTACACCCCTAGCATAAATCTCACATTGTCCTCAATGTAAAAATAAAGCTTGAAATGATCAAAATAATTAATAAAGATTTAAGGAGTAGAAATACTTGGTGCCGTAACAATTGTTAAAATGCCTAAAAAAAACTTTTTAAACAAAAATTAATTAGTAAAATAAAACAACCTACTATACAACACAACATTGCATGCCGTCTAATTAGTGTATTGTGGATCCACTAGCTCTATGGATTCCATAACCTTTGACCATTAACCTTAAATAAATTGCCGTTCTTAGGGTTTTAAATCTCTATAGTCCCATGCGAAAACACTTGTCTGACAATAAATGGGCTTGACCACCTAGACCTCAACTTACGAGGAAAAAGGTGGAGGCGATAAATATAAAACAACACTTTTTGCAAAGGCTCAAGTGTTTTCCGTATTATGTTGTTGTCATGGAAGGTTTTTATTCTTTCTTTTGCAATCTTGGTAAAAGAATTTTATTCTTTGTTTTTGTCGTGTAATGTTTAGTCTATAAAGGTTTTTGGTGTTTGTTCTTTAGTTTTCACTTCCTGTAAAAACAATTTTTGGCTATTGTTGCAAGAAAAAATATTTGTGCTTTAGGACAATTACTGTAGATTTGAGAAATCAAATAAAATTTTTTTGGTGTTTGTTGCAATAAATTTTGTGACTTAGAAAAGAAGTTTGATTATTGTGATTCGAATGTTGGGTCAGTCTCATTATGTGTCACTTTTGCTTTTGCTAATGCTCATTTTCTATAATTATTGAGTTTTTTTCGTTACATAGTGCCTTAAGGCACAGACATTTACTAGTATATTGATACAAGATTTGATCTACAACAAGAAGATTAGATTGCTTATCTGTTGGAGAAGAAGTGGGCCTGGAGTACATCTATGTAGGTTCGTTAACAGTCCGCTTCATGTTTTTCAAAAGATTGTAATCATCTCAATTTAGTCCTTCAACAATGTATACAATTGTAATCATCCCCTTCCATGTTGTCTCCGTTAAAACAAATAGAAAATCAGCCAAAATTGTTTCAAGTTATCCTACATAATTTTTATTTCTCTGGCTTTTCCCTCTGCTACTACTCAAACCATTGTGAAATGCTCAATGACAGTTGTGCTTCATTTAATGATTCTCATTGTCGAAATTCATATTAACTTTCCTCCCTCTTAGAAAAAGTTAGAAATGATCACAAAAAAAGAAACCAAGTAATCTATTTGTGACAAAGGTCTTTACTACTCTAATTTGATCAACATCTGAGTGGTTGAACATATATAAGGTCCAATATGAGAAATTGAATAAAAATATTTGAATAAACGAGTGTAGTACATGTCTTCCTAATAAAAACATAATGGTCATTATTTTTTATTCTCCAACTAGTTGTGTTGTTTGACTATAAATTATCATAATTGCCTCCCCTTGAAAACATTCGACTGTTTGTTGTTGCATTATGAAGCAATATATGAGCTGCAAAACAACGTTAGTTTCAATCAGAAGATGTTCACAATAAGAGATAAGAAAAAGCAGTATTTATTTACCAAACTTACATGACACGTTTAGATAAATCCGTTTCCTTATTAATAAGGCTTAGGAGGAGGAGGAGAAGTGTAGTAGTATGGAGGAGGAGGATATGGTGAGGGCGGTGGTGGTGATTTGTAGTAATATGGTGGTGGAGGTGATGGGGAAGGTGGTGGTGGGGACATGTAATAGTAAGGTGGTGGGGGTGACGGAGAAGGAGGTGGTGGTGATTTGTAGTAATATGGAGGGGGCGGGGATGGAGATGGTGGAGGTGGTGATTTATAGTAGTAAGGAGGAGGAGGTGAGGGTGATGGTGGTGGAGGAGACTTGTAGTAGTATGGCGGTGGAGGGGATGGAGACGGTGGTGGAGGAGATTTGTAATAGTACAGTGGTGGAGGAGATGGTGATGGTGGTGGTGGAGACTTGTAGATATAAGGAGGTGGTGGTGAATTATAGTAATAGGGTGGTGGAGGAGAAGGAGAAGGTGGTGGTGGTGATTTGTACATGTAAGGAGGAGGAGGTGATGGAGATGGAGGAGGTGGGGACTTGTACATGTAAGGAGGTGGGGGTGATGGCGAAGGTGGGGGTGGTGACTTATAATAGTAAGGAGGCGGAGGAGAGGAAGATGGCGGTGGTGGTGATTTATAATAATAGGGAGGTGGGGGAGAAGGTGATGGGGGAGGAGGGGACTTGTAATAGTATGGAGGTGGTGGTGATGGAGATGGTGGTGGTGGTGGTGGTGACGTGTAATAATAGGGCGGAGGAGGTGATGGTGATGGTGGTGGAGGAGATTTGTAATAGTACGGTGGTGGAGGAGATGGTGATGGTGGTGGTGGAGATTTGTAGATGTAAGGAGGTGGTGGTGAAGGAGATGGAGGTGGTGGTGACTTATAGTAATAGGGTGGTGGAGGAAAGGGAGATGGCGGTGGTGGTGATTTGTACATGTAAGGAGGAGGTGGCGATGGAGATGGAGGAGGTGGTGATTTGTACATGTAAGGAGGCGGGGGTGATGGGGAAGGTGGGGGTGGTGACTTATAATAGTAAGGAGGAGGAGGAGAGGAAGATGGCGATGGTGGTGATTTATAATAATAGGGAGGTGGGGGAGAAGGTGATGGGGGAGGAGGGGACTTGTAATAGTATGGAGGTGGTGGTGATGGAGATGGTGGTGGTGGTGACTTGTAGTAATATGGGGGAGGGGATGGTGATGGAGGAGGAGGCGAGTTGTAGTAGTATGGTGGTGGAGGTGAGGGTGACCACTGTGGTGGTGACTTGTAATAGTAAGGAGGTGGGGATGGTGGAGATGCATAATAGTATGGCTCATGGTCGGCTGCTACATTTGTGGCTATGAAACAAATTGCAAAAGCATATAGCACTCGAGGCCAAGAAATGGCCATTCTTGGCAATTCTCTTAGGACTACTAAGCTTTTATGCAATAGAAAACTAGTTGTGGATGATTGTACAAAGGGGAGGCTGGCTCTTTATATAGTGATCCTTTCAATCCCTAAAACATTTGTTTAATAGTTTGGGAAGCTTCCAACCTTTTAGCAACTCTCTTAGTTTAAATAGAAAATCAATCATTTTCTGTTTAACAACTGGACAATGATGTTCCCCTAACATTTTGTGTAGTCTAAGAAATAGTCAACATGCAGTATGCTAAAACACAAAGGGAGGTGTCATGGGTACACTTGAAACTTGGACAATTTCTCATTTACACGCTTCAATTACGGCTCAAGTTCAATTTGGTTCATAAAATTAAAATCTGAACACAAAACTTCTTAAGTTTTAATTCAAATATTCCGACTATTGAAAGGGTACTTATTCAAATATGTACTTATGATTACAACCCTTTGCTTATTAACCATTATCATTCTTGGCTAATCTGATATGAAGGAAAGAACAAAACAAATGGAAGATTGATAGCTACCGAGACCAAGAAGATTTGGAATCAAGACATATTCCAATGTTAACAAGCATACTCCTCTATACAAGTCACGTGTTTGTCACGGGGCTATTTTTGTTGTATCAAACGAACAACTTTAGATAGGAGGTCTGAATTGTAACTCAGTTAAAGTTTAATGGCATTAATTGTGTCAGACTTAAATTTTAACAACTAAATTAATTAGAACTTGACATATTTGAAACTTTCCAATGCATTGGCGTTGAAACCAAGAGCCACCCCACATTTTTCTGCAATATGACACATTTCCGGACGGCATTTTGGTTAAATAAAGAGTAGAGTGGTTGAAGACTTATCAACCATGCGATTGAAAAATGCGCCGAACTTGTCAATGCAGTGGCGGGCTTAGACTTCGTCAGGACTCACTGCGGAATAGGTACTAAAATAACCGAATCAAATCAAACATGCTCAACTGGTATGTACTGTTTGTTTTGTAGCCAGTAATAATGTTTTTTTTTCTTTTCTCATCTTGATCATCAAATTGCTCTATTCTATTGGGTAAACCATGCAACATGTTAGAGAGAAGGGAAATATTATCATATTGATTTGATACTAACTTTTGGGGTTTAATTACATTTGTTTTTGAATAAAGTTATAATGTTTTAGGGTGTTTGATATCGATTCTAAAATTTTAAAATTGATTTTAAAACATTGAAATCGATCCTAATCGCCTTAAACAATTGCGACTTAAGTTTTTAACTTCTTGAAATTAGTGTTTTGGAGGTAAAATAATGAAGAAATATTTTTTGATATTGTGCCTTGACAAATGAGCGGCAAATGTCAACAATATATATATCTAATGGTATTGGAAAGAGAAAAACAGTTTTATTAGGTGGGAAAGATAACATTAGTTTTATATTGTTCTAGATTCTCCCTTTTTTTTTTATTTGGTTTTTCTTTTTCAAAACGTATAGAAGGAGCTCTAAAGCGTGTCTACAATACACTAATCCCGGTTGTATGAATTAAAATAAACACTAAAATTTATGCAAGGCGGGCCCAATACAGGAGAAAATGAAGCAGTCGCTTTAGATCCCACAAATAAAAAGGGCGGCCCTAAAATTTAAAAAGTCAGCAAATATAACCCAAGTCAATTTTAACTCATTAAGAAAGCTCATATGAAGGCCTAAACCAACCAAAAAACTCTAGATTAATTTTAGGCCCAAAAATTTAGTTCATTAATCTCACACAATAACATTTTATAAGGAAAAAAAAAATTTTGTACTGAATTTAGTAATCTTATCTGGTGACATAATGAATCATAACTATGGAATTAATAGTGGGTCCCAATTAATAATAGAGTCCACTATCTATCTAATAACAAAAAATAATAAAATCGTCAAATAAAGTCACTAAATAAAGTCCATATAATATTATATTTTTTAATAATAATTTAAAAAACCTAATCAAACATATATTCTATGAGAAATCTCTAATTCATAGAAAAATATTTTTATAAGAGCGTCAATGACGAGATAACATAATTTGTCAAATAATATTTGAATTTGAAAGTTTTGAAATTTTTTATTTTATTTAAAAATAAGTCAATTAGTTATACCATCAATAACAAAAAATATGTTAGAAAAATTTCAATACAAATATTAAACAATTAATATGCATCCGGAAAAAAAAAAATATTAAAAAATTTACATTATTATTAAAAAAATTTAAAATAATTTTAATCAAATTTATCCCTTAGGCCTCAAAACATATCAAGCCACCCCTGAATTTATGCTATCCTGGGGATTGGGTATTACGCTGAGGACGCTTCTTTTGTTTGATTAAAGTCAAGTCTCAATCTGAAATAATAATTATTAAACTAAAGAAAGTATTCAACCAAGTCAAAGCAAAGCTCAATCCTCCCTGAGCACTGCCCTTGATTTTAGGGTGTTGAATTTTTGCCGGTGGCAAAAATATGCTGAAGATGTGTCAGATTGTGTTGTTTGACCTAGTCAATGGAATACATACTTTTTAAATAATGCGATGGATCTAGTCAATGGAATACTTGGTCAATATGAACTTTATGTACAATGTCCATAGCTATTTTACTTAAAAATTGTGGCCTCTGTTCTCTAGATGTCTCGAGCGAACAAATCCTAACGGTTCGTTTGTTTAGTGGAAGAATAGTAGAAAATACAAGAGAAATTTTTTAAAATTTTAATGTATTTGGTAAGCATGAAAAGAAAAATAAAAGAAAAAATAATTTTCTTTCATGCTTGAATTTTCTCACAAATAACTAATTTTTTTTTTTTTTGTAAAAAACACCAGAAAATGCAAAAAAAAATGTGATATATAGTTAACTTCCTATTTTACACTTATTTTGTTTAAAATATTTTATTAATTATTAATTTAAAAAAATTTTGGTATGAATTTTATTAATCATATAATATTTGACCCAAAAATCTTTGTGTCGGAGGTTGTCTTAAAATTAAGTTTCGAGTCACTTTTTAAAAAAAAAAAATTAATATTCAATTGTAATTACATTTTTTTTTCTTTTTAGACCAATTTAATATAATTAAGGATAATTTAGACAATTATAAAAAATTTCTTGTAACGTTATTTCAAATAATAAAATATTTTTAAAAAAAAAATTCTTGTAAATTTTTCATTCTAACTAAATACATGCATAAAAATATATTTTTTATCATTTTTTTTTCTTTCACTTCACTTGTTATCATTTTTACTTTCCATCATTTTTTTGTTCGTAACCAAACAGATACTAAAGAATAATGAATTATCTACTTGAACCCGCACGTCATAGAAAACATATCAGTTCATTGTATCCTGACAAAATGCTATATAGATCGGTGCAAGCCATTTGGATCTGTTTAGGCGTTGCTGATTATGAAGAGGAAATCATTCATTACACCCACTTCTGCTCTGCTCTTGGTGCTATAATGATGAGAAAAAGACAGCTGAAGCAAGAAAGAATGGAGGTTCACATACAGCTTTAGATGAATGAATGGCTTTGGCATTTGGAGCACCTTGTCAGTTACCATGCAAACACGCAAGCGAGAAAAAGTCATTAGAGAACTTGGATTAGAAGCTTATATATTCGTGTGAAATCACACAACGCATAGGAAGGTGCATGAAATACTTAAGAAAAAGATCCATATCGACATAGTTTATACCAGTGCTGTGCTGACTTACAGAACCCATTTACTGTGTATCCATGCATTTTTCTTTTTGTTACTATGTATCCATGCATTTTTCTTTGTCAACTGTATATGCAGTTATGGACATATATTGATTCTATTTATAATGCAGCATGAAATCCTTCATATGCATTTTTATCTGCTGGTTGGCACCATGTGTTGGACCAAAACAGGTTTTAAATGTAAAAACTGAATTTTTTGTCGAATTTGAACCTAAATTAAAGTGAGATCTGTTCGTTGTTTCGAGTAAATTTTCGTGGGTTCGCGTTCTACTGCATGAAGAGAATAATATAGTATATTCTCTTGCTCAAATCGAGTAAGGGATGAATGAGGAAATATATTCTAAAGTAATTCTTTTGGAATGTGAAAATAGAGGTTGTGCAATGTGAGATTTGACATCAATCTCACATTAGTTGAGGAAGAAGTTCTACATGAGTATATATAAACTTAGTTTGCTCTATGGGATTAGGCCTCAGGGGTACCACAATTTTATGAGCGGAGCGAGCGCCTACAGGCCTTCGGGTCAACCACACACGCGCACCGTCCAGTCGGGCTGGGCTCGTGTGTGATTTAGAGTAAACCTTATCTTTTTGGAAAAAAAATTTAGTTTCAGTACCCGTTGGATTTGAATTCGCATTGGTTCGGATTTTGTCTTCCTTCTAGTTCGAAATTTTGAGTAGGGTCTATTCATAGAGAACAGTTATATGTTGGTGTCTTCTGACTATATGTGTGTCTTCTGGGTTGTGTCTTTTTACATGGTACCTATCTGGAATAGCATCATTTTGTCTATATAAATTCAGGCTCATTACTATTATGTATCAATCATTTTTCCGGAGTTAAGACAGTCATTAGTACATTACATTTCGGCATTAAGACAATTTACATTTGGAGAGTATACAACATAATTTTCAGTTTGTTGGGTGAGTAGATTGGGGTGCTATTTCTATTTTTATTCGTTTTTAACCCAAAATGACTTAATTAAATTCCAGTTTTAGTTCAAATTAATTTTATTTGAAATTTTATTCAATTATAAGAAAATTTTATAATTTTTGTTTTTTGGGGACCTTTAAAAGTTCATTCGTCACCCAATCGTCTCGAAAAATGTGTAAAATCTGACTATCTCAGAATTTGACATAGCAACTCAATTTTGTGATACGAATCTAACGGTGAAGTTCGTTGCTTCATCCGAGCTTTATAGAATATGTATTTTAATCCCGCATAATAGTGGCAAATTACTATTCTGCCCTTTATCAAAAAAAGTTTAAATTTTTTCGGGCTTCACAGGCAGACCGTAGAATTCCATACATGTCTGTCACATTTCTTACAACACATTTACGATCCCTTCTTGCAACTACCTCTTATTTGTATAAAATACAAAACAAATTAACTTGTCTTAGTCACCAAAGTAATAATACTATGCACTAGTATCATCATTCTACATCTCTCAAACCAAATCAATTAAACCTTACATAACTATTCAGATTCAGCCTAATCCTTTGATAATTCATAAACCTATGCTCTGATACCACTCTTGTTACACTCTCACCCCAAATCACATAGGGTGGATGGTGGACTGGCCACCAAGGCCTTAACTAATCAACCTTGTGCATAATAAATGTAAAATACAGTGGAAAATAAATAATAAAGTAATTCAATTCATCGACCTAATAAACACCAGAATAATAAACTAAACATCACCAACATCATTATTAAACTCATGTAAAATAATAACTAAACCATAAGGTTCATTACTCTAAAGTCTAAACATGAGCAACATTACTTCCAAAATAATTAAATATTTGTCTCAAAATCATAAAAGAGTTATTCCTAAAGACCTACAATAAAATAAATATTCAATTCTTCTAATCTTTTCTCTATTCGGGGACTTACTCCTCCCCCTGATCCTCACCTGAAAAATATTAAATGTTTAGGTAAGCGCAAAGGCCCGTGAATAACAACCACCTCGAATGAGGTGTGAAAATAAATCTCATAGTTTATATACAAAAATAAACTTTCATACATACATAAGTACAACAAATTGTACCATAATCCTTCCCACATAATCATGTAAACAAAATAATCTCATTATCACAAATAACTTTATAAATGAAAAGACATTTATAACTCAAAATACTCACAAACACACACACAGTCTCAAATATATTTGTCAATTCATGTTTGTTACTATTAGCCTGATAATTGGCCCCGTCTCTTATCATCACTAGTTTGATGACTGACCCCGTCTCTTGTTATCACTAGCCTGATAACTGGCCCCTATGTGCACATCCCTATACCGACCACGCCGGTATACAATCTCGTTATTATTTATACCTGGTAACCCAGTCCCCTTCTCATAAAACATGATTTTAACATACACTAAAACTGTTGTTTTAGTCCCAATGCATATAAAATTTCATTTTCATCACCAAAACACATTTAAGTAATGATATAAAATCATCCCATAAGTTTTTTCAAATTCACATGTATAGCAATTCATAATTGCAAAATATTTAATTGTAACCCCAAATATCAACATATATCATATATATATAAAATTTGCACACACGCGCCCACAAGTTTAATATAGAAAATTCTCCCAAAAGAAGTAGTAAACTACTTACCTTGATTCCCAAAATCCAATTCAAAGTACTCTTTTCCAACCTCAATGCAATCACCACCTAATCCAAAATAACATATAACAATCAATTCATATTACTAGTTTCGTCATTTCGCAAATCTATATTTAATTTTTGTACTTCCTACCTATTAATATATACTTAATATATCTTTTACATATAAATATCCTTTCTAATATGATTTAATAGGGAATTGAAGTATTTTGGACTATTTAGAAAAACAATTCTAAAATTTGGGGTCCAATCATAAGTTTTGAAACTTTTGGAGCTAAAGTGTAATTTCCTTGAAAAATGAATTTTCTGTTATCGGGCTTGCCATAAATTTTTCAGAATTCTGTTCTTGAAACTTACCAAGTAAAAAGGTACTTAAAATTAAGTTTAGAAGAATAAAGGGGTCAAAATAAATTTTTTTGAAACTAAAGGGGAGCTTTCTATAATATTTGGATTTGGTCTCCAGCAGCAGAACTCGGAACCATCCTTTCCCTTTTGTTTTCTTTTTTTTTTTGTAAGACATTAAACAAATTCTTTAAAGGCCTCAAAAACAATAAATCTATATTAGGTCTCAAATCACTTAAATTAACAACTTTCAATAAAACTTATTTATATATTCATCACTATTCTTCACCATGAACATATATATATATATATATATACACCAATATTCCTTATCACTATCTATGATAACCTTAATACTATGTAATTGAATAACTTATAAACTTACCAATAATTAATGAATTCATATATTTAATGAGTCCACTCCTTTTTTTCCTTTTGTTCTTCTTTCTTCCTTCTCTCTGTCTCTCTTTCACGTTATCTTTTTCTTCTTTGTTCACAGGACAGGCTCTTCCACAAGCCTTCTCACCAATAAAAACCCTACAAATCTAAATATATTTATATATATACAATGGATTTGACCTATCCAACAATACTACCCTATTTAAACCACATGTATAATAATCCTAATAGGTCTCTATAATTATATTAAATTATCTCCATTGATTTTCAAAGCATATCTATATGCTCATAAGGATAGACCCCAAGCAAAACAAAAAGTCTAAAATTTCTCAAATTTAACTTATTCACTTTTATTTTTATTATTATTATTGTTATTTTATTTTTTATTTTTATTTTTACCCTCGGTATTACAGTTACCACTAGTGAGTCGTCATGGGGTGCTGGATTTCCTTGAGGTCATCATCAAACTGCTTGTGAATGATAGTACAAAGGGGAGACTGGCTCTTTATATAGTGATCCTTCCAGTCCCTAAAGCATTTTGTTAAATAGTATGGGGAGCTTCCAACCTTTTAGCGACTCTCTTAGTTTAAACTGAAAATCTATCATTTTTCTGTTTAACAACTGGACAACGATGTTCCCTAACCTTTTGTGTGTAATCTTAGAAATAGTCAGCATGCAGCCATTGGATTGAAAAATGCACTGAACTTGTCAATGCAATGGTGGGTTTAGACTCTGTCAGAAATCGTGACGGCATTGATACTAAAATAAGTGAATCAAACCAACCATGCTCAACTGGTATGCACTGTTTGTTTTATAGCTACTAATAATGTATATTTTTTTTTTCATCTTGGTCATCAAATTGCTCTATTATATTGGGTAAATCATGCAACATGTAAGAGAGAAGGGAAAGATTACCATATCGATTTGAAACTAACTTTCAGGGTTTAATTACATTATTTTTTTGTAAAGCTACAATGTTGTAGAGTGAGTGATATGAATTCTAAAATTTTGAAATTGATCTTAAAACATTAGAATTGATCTTAATTACCTCAAAAAATTGCGACTTAAAGCTCTGAATTTTACCTAAAGTTATCATTTTTGTGGTATTACCTTAATTCGATAATAAATTAATTTTGACGGCTTCATATTATTTAAAATAAAACGAAAGTCTATTTTCCCTAACGAGCGACAAAAATGCCAACAAGACAAATGTCAACAATGTATATATCAAATGGTATCGTGATGTCCAACCAAAAAAAAAAATTTGGTATTGTGATGAGAAAAATAGTTTGAGTAGGTGTGAAAGATTCAAAAACATGCTCATACAGTAGTTTTATTTTGTGTTAGATTATCTCTTTTTTTATTTGTTTTTTTTTTCAACATAGAAGGAGCTCTAAGTCCTAGTTGTATTAATTAAAATAAATACAAAAAATTATGTTATCATTGTGATTAGGTGTAATGCTAAGGACATCTTTTTGTTTGAATAAAATCAAGTCTCAATCCGAAAATAATAATTAACGAAGTATTTAACCAAGTCAAAGTAAAGCTCAGTCTTCTCTAGGCACTGTCCTTGATTTTAAGGGTTGAAGTTTTGTTGGCGGCCTACGAGAAACCCATCCAACATATTTATTTAATATTATAGTTAAAAAATTTAAAATTTTAATTTATAAAAACACAACAATGATTAAGATTAATCCAATCTTTATCTACTTTGATTTAATGGTATAAATTTATCCCTAATTTTTTTTTGCTCAAAAATATCATCTTTTTTACACGACTTCCAATGTCAAACATCTCAATCAACCATCAACACACTCCAATGTCAAATAATTCCATTAATCCATACTTACCTTTCTTTTCTTTTTCTTGATCTACCTCTTTTATTTTTCTCTCTTCACTTGTAAGTTACGTAATTAAAGAGGTAGATCAAGAAAGTAATTCCATTGTAAGTTACGTAATTAAAGAACAAAGTATAATTTAACATATAAATATTATAAGATCAATATTCAATTTTTTGTATTATAGAGTGTCTTTAAACATGGAATTATTGTTACCCTATCTATAAGTAACATCTTTTATTTCTCATTTCTTGTTACCAAAAACCCATCAAGTTTTGAAGACATCATCAGACTGATGCAGCTTATTCTCAAATCACTCCCCTCAATTTAATTATTTATTTCCATTAATCTAATTAATTTTTCATCCAATTTCAATTTTCATATCCCAGTTTATGATTTTTCTTTTATATTTTATAGAAGTAGGTATTTCATATATCAAAATACAGAAGCATAATTATTTCTTGTTTAAGACCCATCAGGGCTGATTGAACCCCATTTGTAATTGCCCGGCCATCCCTCTAGGATTTAACCCCATTAAATGCATGTTAAATGGGGAGATTGTACGTTGGGAGGATGTGTGTGCACACGAGAGAGAGAGAGAACCTAACAACCAGAAATCTCTTACCACTTACCACGATACCTAAATGCTCATCTTCTACAAATTGAACTAATACTAGATTTTTGTCAGAAAGAAAATATACCAGTTCATTGTGTCATGACAAAATACCATACAGATATTTAGTTTTCAGGTACTTTGCTACTTAAATAGTATACATTTCATTATTTGTTACAACAGAAAACTGCATTTAAATTTACAGAAAAATATACAAGGTCATCGGATCATGCCCACCAAAAAATCGTATCAGACACTCAGTTTTGGGTGGAAATCAGAGTCAACAAATGGTTTGGTAAATTCATCGGTACAAGCCATCCGGATCCGTTCAGGCGTTGCTGGGTTATCAAGAGGAAACCATTCATTACACCCCACTTCTGCTCTTGCTGCTATAATGGCATCTTTGATGGCAAAAAAGACAGCTGAAGCAAGAAAGAATGGAGGTTCACCTACAGCTTTAGATGAATGAATGGCTTTGGCATTGGGAGCACCCTGTTATTTACCATGCAAACGAGCAAGCAAGAAAAAGTCATTAAAGAACTTGTATTAGAGGCGAATAATCTGTTTTAAGTCATTGAAGAACTTGGATTAGAAGCTTATTCGTGTAAAATCACAGGCGCATAGGAAGGTGCACGAAATACTTATGAAAAAGATCCATATCAGGACATAATTTATAGCAGTGCTGACTTACAGAACCCAGTTACATACTGTGTATCCATCCATTTTTCTTTTTTTAACTGTATATGCACATATATTAATTCTAATTAAAATCCAGAATTACACCATCTGCTGGTTGGCACCATGCAATGATTCTGCTGGTTGCTTCTCTTCGGTGATGCTGGCATGCATGCTTTTACTCACCCTCTAGAGTTTTTAGAGTGTTGATATAGCACAAATTTATTGGTCAATAGTCCACAGCACAGGACAGCATGTTGGAGGAACCATTTGAGTTTCACCAGGAGCCACGACTATTGTGAGTCCATTCACAAAACATAGTCAGATCCTTGTCTACCACATTTTTTCATTAGTTAGCCAATTTTTTCCCTTTTTCCCTTTTCTTTCCGGGTTTTTTGTTTTTGTGTGTCTGTCACACCTTTCAGAAATTTTATCAAAAGGAAAAGAATGCACCAAATTTAAGCATTCTGTCCACCAAAATATCCTATAATATCTTCCTGACTTTTGATGTGATAAATTGAGCACTGGAAAAAATACAGAGATATATCACAGGTTTAATTTCGAACAACGAGATTAAAGTATGGTCAGGGGTGGCCCAACATGAATGGAGACCCTAGGCAAAAATCTTAAATGGGGCCTAATTAATATTGAGTGTAGGAATATAGCCAAATAATAATTAAAATACTGAAATATTTTTATTGAAAATTATTTTTTTTTTTCCATTTTCTAGAAGCAATAATACTAATTTAGTTTTCATCAATAAAAGTATAAGACATCGTTAACAGAATCAAATTTGAACAAATTTAAGTAGAAAATTTCATGTTGCATCGTCTTTAAAAAATAAAATGTGGTTAAACGTTATGGGAAGACACTCATATTTAAGCAAGAAAATTGAAGAGAGTGACAATAGTTATAGTTAGTTTGGATAACGAAGTAGTATTTCACTCTATATTTTAGTCTATTCATATGTTACAAAAAAAAAAAAAAATCAACCGAAAGATCTTTCCCATATTGAAAAAAGACATCGAATTGAACCTAAAAGAAAATAATTTATAGTTCATAACAGTTGGGTGACAAACATCTAATTATACAGTCGATTTCACAAATGGATATCAAAAGTTCTCCTAAAAAAGCATAAGCAACTAACTATTTAACCTAAGAAAACTTGTATGAATTGCGGATAAAGAGTAGAAGAGCAACTGGTAGGATTAATATAAAAACTGCAAGGAATCCATAAGGTCTTCGAATGGTGCTTCAAAGAGAGAAATTAGAGAAACAGGGCTTACATGTGAGAGGATGAGAGAACATCCCTACATATTCCTTTTTATTATGTCTATTAATTAGGAGAAAGAATATATTTTTAGACTAAATAAAAAATCGGATAAGAGCAAAAACAAAAATTAGACCAAACTTGGCGGTCGAAACATTTTATTTAGAGACCCTAAAAACATTTCCTATTTTGGGGGCCCTAGGCCAAGGCAGGCCAACTATGAGTATTGTTAACAAAATTATGATCTATTGAGCATCAACTTTAATGAACTGGTTTTTGTCACGAAGGGTAAGAATTTTTCTTATTAAAAATTATACGGAACTCATAAACGTTGTGTCCAAGACCTGGATCAAAATTTCATTTCTTTTCCACCAAAACGACCGAAATATTTCTGTTTCCATGGAAGCTGAAACAAAACACTAATTACATATTCAAATTCTAATGTTTCGAGATACTTTAGAATGTTTCGAAGTATTTCAGAATGTTTCGAACAATTCCGGATGTTTCGATATGTTTTGATCAATATTTCAGAGACAATTTTGAATTAATTTTATTTCCACTATGTTTCTAGAAGATTTTCGAAATATTTTTTAGAACGTTTTTATTTTTGAGCTAACTGAAACTGTTTATCAAAATAAAATTTTGATCTTTTGCCAAGACCATTACATTGCATGTGTATGTTGTTCCTAGAGAAAAATCTGAAGCTCATAGATGAAGACAATGATTGCAAACAAAACCCAAGGATAGAAGGACTTGCGCTAAAATATACTGCAACAAGTCTTTGCGGTATGTGAAGAAACTATTAAAGCTCAACAATTGTCCTCCAAAATATTAATAGCAAAATGTAAGACATGGATCATAAGCATAACCTACGGTATAGAAGTGTAAAGAGAGTTTGTACTACATCAAATGATCAGAGTCACCCAAGATTGGTTTATATTCTTAAAGGACTTCTCCACTTGTCTTAATTTTGTTTTGGGTTGGATACTCTAATATGGTATCAAAGTAGGGCCTTAGGTGGTCAATAGACCAAGTCTCTTACCTATTCGAATTTTTAGATTTACATATCTGTCTCTTTGTTTGGTAGCCCCATGTGTGATCCAGGTCCCAAAAGACTGAGGACATAAAGAGAGCGTGTATTCCACATTGAATGATCGGGGCCACCCAAGATTGGTTTATATGCTCTCATGGGGACTCTCCACAAATTGCCAATTAGTTTTGGGTCGGATACTTTAACATGCAGAACTTGCTCTTAAATATGCAGCAAGAAGTTTCTGTCTTGTGCGATAGCACTTATTAAACCTCCACGGTCATCCCCAAAAATGTTATTTGCAGAGTTGAGGGTGATTGTGAACTGCCTAGCTCAAAAATATCTTATTTCTACTAGATGTAAGATATGGTAGACAACCTTAATTAGAGAATCTTATCACGACGACACTGATATGTCTTGAGGATGGTTTTCTTCTTTCTCTTTCTGACAGCACATTGGACAAAAAGTGGTTATGGGGCCCAATCCAAGCATTATACAAACCTATACTTACTTAAGAAGGCAAGTTTTAGTAGCACTAAAGTTACTCATTTGAACTCGGGTTTCACATTCCGAGTCATGAAATTAAATGGAGTGGACTTATAGTTACTAATGGGGTGGGTATAGAAGGGTTGGGCTTAGTAATTTAATAATGAGAAATTAAATGGGGGTGGGAATGGAGATTTGTGAGGTTAGAATAGCCCCACCCTTCATCTTTTTAATAAACAAAGGATCTTTTAATTTAAAAACCCTATAATTGTTGCAATGCCCCCGAGACTTGGACAAAGACAAATCAAGGTATTGATTTCCCAAACAACTGCATTAAACTATACCAAAAAAATAATAACAATAATAACTTAGTGGGAGCAAGCTCAAACTACCACCGTTCTTCAAAACTCCCAACACCCCATATTACATAGAGGAAAGAGAATGTGGTACGAAATTGAGGGCAGTCACTTTGTATTAATAATTCCAAATGTTAGATCCGTATCTAGGTCACTTGGAGAACCTAGCTGGGTAGTGACCCCCATTTTTCAACGAGGAAAGAAGTTCTATAGGAAAGTGAATTGAACTAATATTAGTGAAGCATTCGGTGTTGTTGGGGGGTTAGGGGGAAGAAGAGGGGAGGGGGAGAGAGAGAGAAAAAAAACAGAGACCGAGGGGGAGATAAGGGGAATGAGGAAGGAGCAGCCATTTAGTGCTCCAACCAAACACGAGGAAAGTGCTAGTCTTTCCATTATAGAGGGCAAAGAAAAATTCTTATTTGCTGGGCAAAATAACGGTTATTGCTAACATGTATGTATTTATACACATACATATGCTTGTCTTTAATCACAATGTTAGAGCATCCAACCAAAAATCCAAAACTATTTAGCCATGAGTAGAGTGACTCCTCAAGTATATCTTCCAACATTGGTGGATCTAATTATTCGATGTGGGATACAAGCTTTCGTAATGCCCTCTCTCACATAGGACTTGGGCTTGCACATGAGGTCAATAAACAAATAAACAACTATGCATACTGGAAAACTCAAATGGATAAAAGACTTTAACTCATTGACCACTCAAGATCCAACTTTGTTGCCATGTTATAGCATACAACCCAAAACTAATTGGTCGTGGGTGGGATGGCCCTTAAGTATATAAACCAAAGGTTTGTGGTCTTAATTATTGGATGTGGGATATAAGCTCTCTTAACATACAAAACCAAAGGGGCTCTAATAAGACATAAGTAAGAGGTATGCCATATTTTTATTCCTTCTATAGAAATCTAGAATTTCCTGAAAGACACACGTAAGACAGGCAAAAATTGTCATGATAGGATACGTGCCGACTTTTGGACTCCCTGTTGACAAGTCCAAATAAGCTTTTAATTACTTGGCCTGACATTGAAATTATATCAACCCACATAGTTCTGAATACCAACCATTACGAAGTCCATTATTGTTCTATATCATCCAAACAAGGCAATAGCTGTTTTTCTTAACACTTATTTGGGAATGAGCCATTTTCAATCTATATAAACTGCCCCACCGATTGCTATATATTTCTGGTTTTCAACTCAATACCTGTTTAGGTGTCATGATGTTGATAATTATGCAGATATATTTATTTCACAGACCCACTTAATGTGTTCAAATACCATGCATTGGATAGTGAAAATTTTCAATTCCTTAGGACATCCAAGCACTCCCAAATATCTAGGCAGAAGTATCATGATGCTTACCTTCAACAGCGAAACATGGAATTTGAAGGGAACGTCAGTCACAGAAGGAATTTTATAACTTCCGGGCCCACATGTGTACAAGCAGCCTGGTCGGATCCATTTGTGAGCTGCATCTCCCCATTTCAACTCCTCCAAGGCTACCCACCCCAAACCTTGTACAAATGCTCCTTCAATCTGTATACAATCATCAAGTCATCCGGAAACTTCTCATGAGGTTGATAACTTAAGGACTAAGAAAGTCCTAGCACTTTTTAGATTGATACTATAACCACAAGAACGAATTTCTAATTGGGTAAGTAAACCTTATATGAGAGAATAGATCAGCCAAAAAGAAGACAGGATAATAGAGTAAGCCATCACGGGAATGACATTACCAGGCTTAACCAAGCAGGTATTGCTTATGCTAGTCAGGCAAATAATATATAACGTTGAAAATCACACTGACATCACAAATCCCTAAAATTAGAAAATGGGACAATACATCAGACAAATGAACCTTCCACTAGAAGAATAAGGCTCTAATAGCTTGATCGTATACCTAAATACCAAAATGAACTGAAAATACCGTAGGGTGTTTGCGCACTATAATTTCTTCAGACATGTAAATTTCACACATTTCAATGCACTGCAACTATAATGCATCAGATAATCCAATCGCAGTTTATGGAACAATACCAACAAGGTCGCATCTCTTAATCACTGTATGGGTAGTTGGGTATCAAAATTCTTGACAAATTTTTTCAGATGTGCAACAAGGAAATGATTAATATTTGCATTCTAATAATGAATTTTATTATGCATGAATATAAGAGAAGCATTCTCATGTCTGCTTTAAAGCAGCTACCAACTATAACATATTTGGCTATGGGAATGCCAACCAAATCACTAATTCCTAGATTTCAAAAACCATGGACTTGATATCATGTGAAAAACCAATAGTCAAAAAACCTTATTGAGAACTATCTGAAGCCAAATGAAGACCAAAGTGAGGCATCACAGTTTGAGTTAAACCAAAAATCCAAGACCTAGCAGCATATGACAATCTGACAGACATATTAGATATCTTATGACTGTTTGTCTTTATAAGATCTGGCCACAGAAGGTGATAGCCCTGTAGATTTGTTCCCATGGTTTGGTCCTTCCCAGTGACATGTGGCATGTTTGAATTCTAATCGCTTTTACGTGAGAAGGGTGGACCACACTGTAAGTTTAAGTCCTACTCAATGATTGACACTGCATAAAAGTACCGTAAGGGAAAGGTAAAAAAAACCCTATTTACAAAGTGCAATAGAGAACCTGAGATCCAATGCGAACACTTAGAACCTTTACTTTCAAAAGCGCACTCACTCTAGCACCATACCTTCTGAATGATGTGTTTTATGTAATTAGTCTGGCACAGGCATTCACTCCTAATTTGATTTAGTTGAATTGGCTTAAATAGGAACCTCGAATAGTGAACTAAACATGATCAATTATACTAGTGGATGGAGTAAATCAAAAACAAACCTTCATCATAAATGACACAACTATCTTCACACAAACAAGGAGCAGATTCATGAACAAAACTTCACATTTATCATTTTTGGCACGTTATTTACTGATCATACATATATATACCAGTTATATCTAATAGTCATTCCTTTCACAATGAAAGGATCCATCAAGTATATTTCTCCTCTCAATATTCTGTGATAATTTTTCCATATCAATTTTTCTTCACATGATTGCTAATTTGGAGAGCAGCATCCCATAAATGAATGAAGAGACCATCCCCCTAATATCTAAAGGCATGGAAAGAAGACGGAAACATGTCCAAACCCTGTTTGTTAAAATTGTTTAAAAATGGACAACCCATGGTTCAGTTGGTGGCCTCACCAGCAAAAGGATTTGATATCTACTTCGTTGCAGCAGAAACTTGTTTCAACAGAACAATTTCCTGACCAAATCATGTTCATATCAAGAGGAAACTCTTTGCAAAAATATATTGCTTGTGTTAACTGAGGTTGTCATATATGGCAAGAAGCATATTCCTAGCTACAATTTGTAAAGCCTATATTTTTTCTCCAGAAAAGGGATTAAGTTTTCTATGTTATCCTCTGCTGACCTAAAGGAAATTTTGATCATAAAACTACCACTATCAGGTACCCGGCTGGAAGAGAACAAGCACCACACTGTCATTGCTGCTGGACACCACTCTTGTCTAGTGGCCATTGCAGCAAACGCTAAACAATGTCTATAGAATGAAGAATAAAGTTTGGCAATATGGGTAAAAAATGCAAATGGAGGGTATGATGCCAACCTGTCCAACATCAATGGCCGGATTGAGAGAATATCCAAGATCCAAGTAAACATCAGCTCTCCTCGTGTGGAAATCTCCAGTTAATGTGTCAATTTCAACCTCAGCAAATGCAGCACCATAGGTGAAGTACCTGAATGGACTCCCTTTACCAGTTCCCCAATCAAATCCGACATCTGGTGTGATGTAGAATCCATGAGCAGAAAGGTCTATCCTCTCCATGTAGCATGCATTTACCAGCTGATTACAATTGAAACACATCACATTCTTCAACAGTGCTTTCACAAAAAGTTAAAAAGGCACCTATTAAAGATGAGGGGAAATAGTTCCAATTGGGCATGGGAAATAGTTCCAATGATTGATTGGGCCACAATGCAACAAAAAACAATGAAAAGGCAGTTGAAATGAGTCATTAATTCGAAATGGAAGTGCCCAAAGTAAAAAAAAAAAAAAAAGTGGAGATTGTGGGGAAAAAACATAATTTCCAATGTTTTAACAGAAGACGTGGCTCAAGATAAACCTAAATTGTGAATAAAAAACCATACAACCTACCCAAGTAAATAGGACACAAGTAATTAAAGTAGATTGGGACCCATAACATGTCCAACCATATGCTTATCTATTCTGCTTGACTTTAACTTGCCCATGACGATCTTTTTATCCGCTAAAAGAAAAATGTTGTGACTATATTTTATTCTGCTTATTCATTCCCCAAATATTTCTCTGTATATTTTATTACAACAAATTACCATTACAACAGTAGTTATGACCACAATATAATCACTTTCAGAATCCCAGTTCCTGCTTTTAATGTTGGAATTCAATAGAAAAAAAATCAACACTCTCTTACAAACACGTGACTAATAAAAATATTCTTTTTTTTGCCAAAAAATATTCTTTTTTTTGCCAAAAAATATTTCCCTTTTTGAGAAGTATTTCCCTGTCACTTTTTCTTCAACAGATCTCAAACGGAAAAAAAATGCATTACTTTCATGTCAAGGAATAACACTTCAAAAGAAGATCATACAAATAACAGGTAAGCAGAAAGAACCTCTGAGAAAGAACTAAAATTATGTCTTGAAGTGATAGGCTCCATCCGTGCCTTTATTTGTTCACACGCATCCAAAACTGCAGCCCCATACATATCAGAACTAGCTGAAGCTGCTGTTGGTGATGCATTAGGGACCTATTAAGCAGCAAAAGAACAGAGATAAGATGGAGAAATGGTATCAGCAACCCAACTAGATTATAGGGACAGACATAAATACAGCTGGAATTCCGAACATCAGATGAATAGTTTTTATTTTGAATTCTCATGTTCATGCAAATATTGAATTTTAGTTGATTAATTAAATCTCCCTTAACGTCAACAGTATTTGAAGTATGGTTCATTATTCTACTGGAGATTTCAATAGGAAGAAAATACTCCCTATCTTCACTACTGAGTGACCTTGCACATCAATTAGGAGCATTAAAATGTCTTGACAATAACAAAAATTGATTTACAGTTATCTCACCATGCTTGTCAGGCAAAGGATTTAGTGTCCATGCACTTTTGGGGCTTCTGTAGAAGAATAGGTCTTCACCAAACCCCCACCCCCCAACACGTTTTTCTTCTCTTATTATTTTGTTTGCACTAAACAAAAACAATAAGGGTGTCTTTGTCTTGGTGGGGAAGGGAAGAGAAAATATACAGGGGAAAGAAAAGATGAAACAAAAGAGAACATTGATACTCTTTTCTTTATTTTCTCCTTTCATAGCTGAACAAAACAAAGAAAGGAAAGAAAATAAAACATATCCCTTACTTCCTGTCGTTTCTCTCCATATAATACAAACATAGCCTAGATGACAATAACCCCCAATCTGATTCTGAGATAGATTCGCCTTTAAGTTAAATTGAAAGAAAATATATTACATTGGTAGCCAGAAACTATAACAGCATAAAGCCCAAAATCCAGTGCTACTGTTATATACCTTGTCGGTACTTGTCTCTGATATAAACACTGAACTCAGAGGGATATTGAAGGAAGAAGCGGCTATCTGAGCTACTTTTGTATGTAAACCTTGCCCCATCTCGACACCCCCGTGAGTAACTAAGACAGTTCCATCTGTGTAGATTTGAACAAGAGCACCTGCCTGCAGTCAAAAACAGATATATAAACCACCTTGATTAGCAATGCAAGAACGAAAACAGAAAATAACACTGACAAAAGAAAACTGGATTTTTTTCTTTCTTTCTGGCTTCTTGTTATGGTAAGGAACACTGCTGAAAGAAATGAAGGCAATTCGTATAGATTCTATTTTATTATACTCTCAAATGGCGACCTAAACCACAATGGTAGTTTACTTGATAAAGACAAGCATGTTGGCTAACAAGTGTTTCAAAGAATCAAGGTTGATATACACAGGAAAAGAAATTAGACAAGTATATGATAACTAAGATTCAGCGAAGGCATTACTCCATAGATAATACTTTAATTGGTGAGATGGGAGGAAATGAAAGATAGAGAAAGACGAAACATGTCATTCTATAGTTTTATTGTAACTCAAGAAGGACAAGAGGGGAGGGGGGAACTGGAGAGGAGCTCTTGACATTCTGCAAACTCAAATATATATATGCAAACCATAACGCTTTGAAAGGAAATTAATATGAAAAATGGTAGTGTCAGTGCACTGAAAAATGTAGAGAGCGAAGGATAAGAAGCTGTACAAATTCCTTACTTATTACACGAAGGCCCTGTTTCAATATACCAAGATAATATATACCCAGTCAGCATAGACTAACTTCGATTAAAATTTGAAATTTTCTGATCAAGCACAAATGAGAAATAACTTAGTCTTCCTGAAAATAAATCAACAACCCAGCTTATCAGGCTTAGAAGGGATCTGTTCCTGTATATATTGACGAACAAAATTAAATGAAGATGGGGTACCAATCTTCTAAGTCAACCTACGATGACCAAGAAGATAGAACACCTTGGTCCCTTAAAAGTGGATAACCTCATGATGGCTATTGCCTATTACCTTTAGGGATGAACACAACAGATATTCTATAAATATAATAAGGTAGAAGTACATGGTAGACAAAAAGTCCACCAAGAAAGAGGACAGAAAAGAAAGAGAATACATGTTATATGTCCCATTTGGACTTCCAATCCGCCCAAATCAAATATAATGGAATACCCACAAAATAAGGAGGTGCAGAACCCAAAAAGAAGCCAAATAACAAAATCTATCCACAAAACAAAATCGTTCTCAAACTTATAAAAAGTGAGAACACATAAAAATTCAAGAATGGAATAGAAAGTGAGAACACGGAAATATGCCACCCCATACGCAAGTATGCCATCTAAATTTTCTTATAAAAAAATCAATACCCATGAAAAAAAATCACACAAGTAGTTGTATTTTTACATCTATCCGTTGGGTGTGTGTGTGAGGACATGTGGGGGTGTGGGTGGGTGTGTGTGTGTGTGTGTGAGAGAGAGAGAGGGATCCCAATAACCTAATAATAATAATAAGCCAACTACATAATTCTGTTAACGAATTGTTACTCCTAAAAACTATGCTCGCAGAAATTATTTACAACACAAAAGAGAACCAAGGATCAATGTTTCCAAGTAGATCCGCATATCTGTTTTCATTGAAAAAAAATTGTATCTTTTATTTTGCTGGTCTAAATAATGTTTACCAAAACATGTACATATAAAAGCTAGAACCTATTTGAAAGCCCAATGAAACTCCTAATCTCTCAAAAAGGTGGTATGATATTTCTCTTTTCAAACTTTCCATCCTATAGCCTGTTTGAATGTAAATGAACATTTTGAGTCATAAAAACACCAACTTAATTGGAAGAACATTTATCTTGACATAGACACAAAACTCACCTGGTTCATGAACTTTGTTGTAAAGGAAATGCCAAATTTAGTGGGGATCATAGCAACTCCACGCTTTTTCCACCGATTATGAAGATTAAACTGTTCAACTTCTTGCTGAGCTTTCAACCAGTCACAAGATGACTTCAGTTCATTCCAGAGCCGGTCCAGTGTACAGTGTTCAATTAGTTGACCATAATGCAACAGCGTTCCATCACTAATAAAATTAATTTCCTGAAAAGAAATCCATTTAATAGAAGTCATCCAAAAGAAAAGTAGGAATAGTAGATATCACATAACCAACATCTGGCAACAACAAATGGTGAAGAGCATATGACTTACCCGTATCTCTTCTGGCCGTTTCTTAACTTCGACCGCAATTCTTTGAATCCAATTTTCAGTAATTAGCATACCTTGGGGACCACCAAATCCTCGGAAAGCAGTGTTACTAGGGAAATTAGTGAAGCAAACCCTACCGTTAACCCTGACATTTGGTATCTCATAGACATTATCAGAGTGAAACATAGCGCGTTCAAGTATAGCAAGAGACAGATCGAGTGAATTTCCAGCATTATTGAAGATTCCAAGATCCAGGGCAAGCACCTTTCCATTGTTTGCGAACCCTACCTAATTAGATAGTTGTATATCATTATTTTGTCCCATCGTATTTAAATGAAAAGTAACATAAGCTGCAGACAAGAAACAAACCCAAGCAATGTAAAATCAAACAGAAAGGATTTGTAGAAAGTGCAATAAAAGATAGATAGGCCTTTCTCCTTGTTTATTTTTCTTTTTTCATCCCTGTATTGTTGAAATAAGCATTTTCTCATTCTCTACCAGTGCTCCAAATTGTACAAAAATAACTCTGAAGTGTTGCAGGAGAACACTTCTTTCTTCATTCTTGTTTTTGTTTGTTGTTATGAGAAGAAAAATCAAAAGAATTTTGCAGTAATCATGTAGCCAAGACTATGTATTGCATCTGGTCTTGAATGTACAATTCAAATGCCCAAGTGTATGGATATGTCATACAGCATCTTAATTGAAACATGGAACAAAAATAGTACCTTGTACTTTCCAAGAAAGCTATGGCGTTGCCCAGTTATCATCATGTCAATGTCCCTGTCTAGTGTAAGTTTCACTGGACGATTCAAGTGATATGATGGCACGGCAGCTATAGCAGCAATGAAAGCTGACCTAGTCTCCTTCCCTCCAAATCCACCGCCAATTCGCTTTGTCTTGCAAACTACTTTTGACATTGGAAGACTGAGAACGTGAGAAACATACTTTTGGTGCTTTTGAGGTGCCTGGACATTTAGAGTGCAACATCAAACAAATGTTGTTTAGACATCAGCAACTAATAACATTGGAAAAATAAGTAGTTATTAGAAGTTTTTTAAGATGACAAAATTATCACAAACTCATACAATACTTGTGGAATTAACTGCATGAAGGCACTTATCGCCATACACAGGAAAACACAGATTTACATGGCAAGTGTAGTTTATACCAAAGAACCTTGCAACCACACAATCAGAAACAAAATACTGAGATAGGGCATGAGCGAATGCAACTTATCTATGATTTTGTACTTTTGAGTTGAATGGGGAGTGGGAACTAATATATACCAACAAGTATGCAAGCATGAAGTGCTAGAATGAGAATACATAATATTTCATCGTTGTGCATGTATATGATGTCCCAGTATCTGATGTGCTTCAGAAGATTACAGGCTCATTTATAAAATCATTATTGCCCATTAAATCATGAAGGGACTAGTTCTTATTCAGAGCAATGCGCACATGATGCGGATCTTTCCTTCTTTATAACATTGTAAGAGATCTTGTACCACAAATTGAATGATTAGGACCACCTAATGTTAGTTTTGTTGGAGTAGGTTAGTACTAGGGGGTAGTCTAGTCATTTTCTAGTATTGTTTTGCCTACGACAAAGGGTCTTTATTCTGCATCCTTAATAATATGTTGTAAGCAAACTACATTGGTAGTAATAATATTATTCCTTTATTTCTTCTCTTTCTCTCTCAATTGTGTAATCAAAGTTATCTTGTTACCAAAGCTGCATTGCATAAAGACTACAACTTGGGAGTTGGAGTTATTACCCTCTGGCAAGCACACAGTTGGTTGTAATTGTAAAAAATTAAGACCAAATTTGACGGTCTGTGGAACGGTGCAAGGCCCAATTGGTGGCCAAGAGATTTGCTCAAGAGTATGGGATCAATTATGAAGCGACTTTGCTCCCATTGTTAAGATGACCACTGTTTGCACAGTGATTACAGTGGCTACTAATCATCAATGGTGTCCTTCACAAATGGATGTAAAAAATATCTTTCTTCATGGAGATTTCACAGAAGCACTCTTTATGGCTCGTCCTCTTAGTTTGCCCCATAGTCGTGGTCAGGTGTGCAAACTCCACAATGCATAATATGGATTTAAACAGCCCCAGTGCATGGTTTGTCAAATTTCTTTTATCATCTATGACTTGAGTTTCCATGCCAATAACACTTGAAATACAACGTGAATGAAAAAAGGATCCAAACTAAGTGTAGAGCCCCCGTATATATAGTCAATGAGTTACCATAAGGACAAAAAGGTAAAAAAGAAAAACTTAATAAAACCCTAATAAACTAGGCTGCTGCTATATCTCCAACACTCCCCCTCAAGTTAGGCGCAAAAATGTCAACTAAGTCAAACTTGACAACGGAGTCCCGAAGAATAGACAGAGTGACAGGTTTGGTAAAAACATCCGCAACCTGATCACTGGTCCCCACAAACAATGGAGTGACAACACCATTGCTAACCTTCTCCCGAAGAAAGTGAACATCAATCTCTATATGCTTCGTCCTCTCATGTAGTACAGAGTCAAAAGCGAGCTGAATAGCAGATCGATTATCACAATATAATGTGGAAGGAGAGGTCACTGAAAAACCCAACTCGCCAAGAATCGATCGTAGCCAAATAATCTCACACGTGCCAAGTGTCAGTGTCCGATACTCTATCTCTACTGACGAGCGGGAGACAACTGCCTGCTTCTTGCTCTTCTAAGAGATAAGATGAGTCCCTCGAAAAGCACAGAAGCCCGTAGTAGATCGACCATCACATGCTCCCTCATAATCTGAATCTGAATAACAGGCTAGAGAACTGGTCTGAGATCCTAATACATAAAACAACCCAAGTCCAGGACAAGACTTGAGGTACCGAAGAATATGATAAACTGTATTAAGAAGAGGCTGACATGGCCTGTGCATGAACTGACTAACTCGGCTGACTGCAAATGAAATGTCCGGCCTAGTATTGGCTAAGTAGATATGTCTACCTACCAATCTTTGATAAACTGTCGGATCTTTCAACTCCTCACCTTCAGCAGTAAGGTTCAGGTTTGGAATCATGGGTGATGATGCCGGTTTGTACCCCAACATCCCAGTGTCTGAAAGAAGATCCAAAACATACTTTCTTTGAGAAAGAACAATATCCCTGCCGCTACAGGTAACCTCAATCCCAAGAAAGTATCGCAGAAATCCAAGGTCCTTCACATCGAAGGCCTTCCCAAGGTCTATCTTGACCTGCGCAGTCCCAGAAACATCATCACTAGTAATAAATAATATCATCAACATATACCAGAAGAATGACACACTGTCCAGAAGTATTCCGTCGAATAAAGCAAGTATGATCAGAATGACACCTGGTGAACCCCAATCGTACGACTACATCACTAAAGCGAGAGAACCAAGCTCGTGGCGATTGTTTCAGTCCATAAAGAGACTTACGCAGTTGACATACCTTTCCAGCATACTCCCCCTCACCACGAAAGCCCGGTGGTGCATCCATATAAATTATCTCGTCCAGATCACCGTGAAGAAACGCATTCTTCACATCTAATTGATGAAGAGGCCAAGAGTACCCCGTAGCCAGAGAAATAATCAACCAAACAGTAGTCAATTTTGCCACGGGGGCAAATGTAGCACCAAAATCACGACCTGATATCTAAGTAAAGCCCTTCGCCACAAGTCTAGCCTTGTGACGATCAATAGTACCTTCCGCAAGAAACTTCAGGGTATAAATCCAGCGACAGCCAATAGGCTTCACCCCTAAAGATAAGGAGACAAGATCCCATGTATGATTACGCTGAAGAGCGTCCATCTTTGTTTGCATGGCAAGAACCCATTGGGGCTCCCGCATAGCCTACGAAATAGAGAGAAGAACCGGTGTATCTGATAAGGCCATAGTATAAGCTCAAAATGTGGGAGACAGATCACCATAAGAAACATAAGCAGAGATCAGATATAAAATCCTAGCGGTCCAACCATAACGATCAACTGGACGGCGATCACGCCACGGATAACGACGCCCTAAATCATACTCCTCCACTGATAATGTCTCATCAGGTAAATGAACTAGCTCAGTACCTGCAATCTCATTAGTACTAACAACAGGTGCATTAATATGCTCAACAAACTGAGAAGTATTACCTGTATCGCCTGAGGTAGAGGGGACATCAGCAGGGTGATGAGAGCGAGGGCGACGAACATACACCTGCAAAGGAAGAGAGACTAGTAACTCTGTACTGACAGAGATGAATGGCTCTGAAGGAGGAGAAACAGATAACCCTGTAAGGATAATGACCAATGACTCTGATTCCTGTGGTAATGGAAAAACAAAAGGAGTATCATCAACTGGAGGGGCAGACACAGGACTGGGAGGAAAATAAGGAATATGCTTAAGAAAGGTAACATCTAGACTGTGATACATACGGCGCCTGATAAGATCATAACACCGATACCCCTTAGATTGATGACAATAGCCCACAAAGATACAACGAATCGCTTTATCATCAAGTTTATGACGAATAGGAGACCGATCCTGAACAAAACATGTGCATCCAAAAACACGACGGGGGACCGAAAAAAGTGTCCGCTCAGGAAATAAGACCTGTAAGGGAGCCTTATGCTGAAAAAAAAGACTCGGCGTACGATTGCACAAAAAGGTAGAAGTCAAAACAGCAAAATACCAATAAGATTTTGGTACCCTCATGCCTCTAAACATACAACGTACCATCCCTATCAAACTCCTATTTTTTCTTTCAGCAACACTATTTTGCTCAAGAGTATATAGACAAGTGAGTTGCTGAAGAATACCCTGAGAAGAAAGGTGAGACACTAAGGCATCAGACACATATTCTTTGGCATTATCCGAACGAAAAGCACGAACAATGACATCGAATTGTGTCTTAATCATCTGTAAAAACTGAGTAATTATAGGAAGTACATCAAACTTTCTATGCAAAAGATAGACTCAAGTACAACGGATATGGTCATCTATAAATGTCACATAATATCGGGCACCTGACAAAGCAATAACGGGAAAGAGTCCCCAAATATCAGAGTGTATTAGGTCAAATGGCTTAGGTGATTGGTGCATGCGAGGAATATAACTAGCCCTAACATGTTTTGATAGAGAACATATAACACAATCAAGTTTACCACCAACACAAGCATTGCTCAAAACAGGAAACAACAGACATAAATATTTAAAATTTGTATGTCCAAAACCGTCATGCCACAACTGAATAGTTTGTGACGAAAAATTATAACGACAACTACTAGGTAAAATACTAGCATGCAAGCTAGGAACAGAAAAAGATAAAGCAGGTGCAGGTGATGTAGGTGGAGGAATTGGTGAAACTGCAGGTGGATTGCTAAGATAATACAGTCCATCTTTCTCATGTCCCCTGATAATAATCCTCCTGGTATTCAAGTCCTGCAAATAACACGAATCAGATAAGAATACAACCGCACAGTGAAAATCTCTGGCTAACTGATGTACAGATAATAGATTCATGGCCAACTTTGGCGCATGAAAAATCGAACGTAATGTAAGGCCATCTAGGAGGCGGACTATATCCCTACTAACAATAGGGGCATGTGTCCCATCTGCTAACTGAACCTGTGTATGTAACTGCTCGTCAAAAGTGGTGACGTGATGGGCTTCATCTGTCATGTGACCATTTGCACCCGAGTCCAATATCCAAAGGGGAGATGAATTGACACAAGCGTGAAAGACATGAGGTATGCCTGAAGTGGTGACAGTAGTAGTAGTTAGATTCGCAGAAGTCAGAGCAGACATAAGTATATCTAATCGGGAAGTGATAGCATCCATATCACTCTGCCAAGGTGGAGCAGCAACAGCAGCAAGAGTAGCGGTAGTGGGTGGTGGTACCTCAGCAATAGCAACAGTACGACTGCGAGGAGGTAGCTTAAGCTCTGGATGGAGCTTCCAGGAAGTAGCCCTGAGATGTCCTGATCGGCTACAATAATCACAGTGACAGGAATCCCCCTGTCTGTGCTGATCTGAGGCACTCTGACAAGAATCCCCTTGTCTGCGCTGATCTGAGGCACCCTGACGGCGTTAATCCGAAAGCTTGCTGGTGCATCCATATAAATAATCTCGTCCAAATCACCATGAAAAAAATGTATTCTTCACATCCAATTGATGAAAAGGCCAAGAGTATTCCGTAGCCAGAAAAATAATCACTCGAACAGTAATCAATTTTACCACCGAGGCGAAGGAAGCACCAAAATCACAACTTGGTACTTGAGTAAAGCCCTTCACCATAAGCTTAGCCTGGTGACGATCAATAGTACCATCCACAAGAAACTTCAGGGTGTAAACTCAGCGATAGCCAACAGGCTTCACCCCTAAAGGTAAAGAGACAAGATCTCATGTATGATAACACTGAAGAGCGTCCTTCTCTATCTACATGACAAGAACCTATTAGGGCTCCTACATAGCCTCTGAAACAGAGCGAGGAACCGGCGTGTTTGATAAGGCCATATTATAAGCCCAAAATGTAGGAAAAAGATCACTATAAGAAACATAAGTAGAGATCGGATATAAAGTCCTGGCGGTCCAATCATAACGGACAACTGGACGGCGATCACGTTGCGGATAATAACGCCCTAAATCATCATCCTCCGCTGACAATGTCTCATCAGAGAAAGTGACTGGCTCAATACGTGCAATCTCATCAGTACTAACAACAGGTGTATCAATATGCTCAACTAACTGAGAAGTATTACCTGTATCACCTGAGATAGAGGAGACATCAACTGGGGGAAGATAGCGAGGACGACGAACATAAACCTATAAAAGAAGGGAGACTGATGACTCTGTACTGACAGGGACGAGTGACTCTGGTGGAGGAGATACTGATGACTCTATAATGATAGTGATAGTGACCAATGGCTCTGGCTCTTGTGGTAACGAAAAATCAAAGGGAGTATCATCAACTGGAGAGACAGACACAGGAGTGGAAGAAAAATAAGGAATATGTTCAAGAAAGGTAACATCTAAATTGTGATACATACGGCGCCTGATAGGATCATAATACCGATACCTCTTAGACTGATGATAATAGCCCACAAAGACACAACAAATTGTTTTATCATTAAGCTTATGACGAGTATGAGACCGATCTTGAACAAAACATGTGTAGCCAAATACACAAGGGAGGACCGAAAAGAGTGTCTGCTCAGGGAATAAGACTTGTAAGGGAGCCCTATGCTGAAGAACACAACTTAGTGTACGATTACATAGAAAGGTAGAAGTCAAAACAACAAAATTCCAATAAGATTTTGGTACCCCCATACCTCTAAGCATACAACGTACCATCCCTATTAGACTTCTATTTTTCCTTTCAAGAACTTTATTTTGCTCATGAGTATATGGACAAGTGAGCTTCTGAAGAATACCCTAAAAAGAAAGATGAGACACTAAGGCATAGGACACATATTCTTTGGCATTATCCGAATGAAGAGCACGAACAATAACATCGAATTGTGTCTTAATCATCTAGAGAAACTGAGTGATAATAGGGGTACATTAGACTTCCTATGCAAAAGATAGACCCAAGTACAACGGGTATGATTATCTATAAATGTCACATAGTATCGAGCACTTGATAGGGCAGTAACAGAAGAAGGTCCCCAAATATCAGAGTGTATTAGGTCAAATGGCTTGGGTGACTGGTGCATGCTAGGAATATAACTGGTCCGAACATGTTTCGATAGGGAACATATAACACAGTCAAGTTTATCACCAATACAAGTATCGCTCAAAGCAGGAAATAACATACATAAATATTTAAAATTTGTATGTCCAAAACAGTCATGCCACAATTGAACAGTTTGTGATAAAAATCATAACGACAAGTACTAGGCAAAATACTAGCATGCAAGCTAGGAACAGATAAAAACAAAACAGGTGCCGGTGATAGAGGTGGAGAAACTGGTAAAACTGGAGGTGGATCGCCTAGATAATACAATCCATCTCTCTCATGTTCCCTGATAATAATCCTCTTAGTACTCAGGTCCTGCAAATAACACGAGTCAAATAAAAATACAACCGCATAGTGAAAATCTCTAGCTAACTAATGTACGGATAATAGATTCATGGCTAGTTTTGGCGCATGAAAAACTAAATGTAATGTAAAGCTATCTGAGAGGCAGACTGTACGCCTACTAACAATAAGGGTATGTGTTCCATCTGCTAGCTGAACCCGTGTATGTAACTGTTCGTCAAAAGTGGTGAAGTAATGGACCTCACTTGTCATATGACCATTCACACCTGAGTCTAACATCCAAAGGGGAGACGAACTGGCGCAAGCATGAAAGGCACGATGTATACCTGTAGTGGTGGCAGTAACAGTAGTCGGACCTTGAGAAGTCAGGGCGGACATAAGTATATCCAATCAGAAAATGATAGCGCATCTATATCACTCTGCCAAAGAGGAGCAGCAGCAAGAACAGCGACAGTAGGTGGTGGTACCTCAACAATAGAAGCACTACGGTTGCGGGAAGGCGACTTAAGCTCCGGATAGAACTTCCAGCAAATAGCCCTGAGATGGCCTGGTCAGCCACAATAATCACACTGACGAGAACCAGAACGTATATTTCAGGTGGAAGTACTAATAGCAGAGATCTCAACCGTAAAGGTCTCAAATCCCTTAGTAGTAGCCATAATAATAACAATACGTAGGCACCCGTGATAGAAAAAAAACTCTAAGATAAATAGAGAGATAAAATAAAGGAGAACAATATACTTCCTGTCGAACAGTAGTGACAGATAAAGGTCCAAAAAGCTCCCAAATAATCAGGTCACGGTGCCCAGAAATTCAATAAATATAAATAAATGATCTACTGCATCAAGAGCAGATCAATGGAGAAGAGGATTCAACCCCTCTTGAAAAAGTCCAAGATACTGCAACCTGGCAGCATTATGATGAAGAATGCAAAGGACAAAGTCACAACAAAAAACGCGACCCAATAGTGGGCTGGACAGTGACCCAGTAGTAGGCAGTGGGCTGGACTGGGTTGGTCTAAGTTTATTAGGTTTGGGCTGAACAGTGACCCAGCTTGAGATGATGTTTATTGGGTTTGATGTTTCGGTGCAGCAGGTGTATTGGTGTGGGCAGTATTGGGTTTGATGTTTTGATGCAGTAGGTGTATAGGTGTGGGCAATCGGTGGCTTCTTGAGGTTGCTGTGAAGGATTGACCTTTGGGCAGTCAGTGTAGATTGGTGTAAAAAGGACTTTAAGGCTGTCGGTGATCTGGGTTGTGGTTTTGATGAAAGGGCTGTTGGTATAAAAAGGACTTTGGGGCTGTCGATGTGGCCTGGGCAGTCGGTGTAAATGGTATGGTTAGTAGGTGGTTGTGGTTTTGTCGCTAGTTTAGTCGATTTCATTGGGCAGCTGATGGCCAGGGTGGTTGTGGACTTAGCTTGGGGGTTTTGTTGGTGGGCAGTGGCTAGTTTTGCTTTGGGTTGGTGGTTTGCTAGTGAGGGAGTCTTGGTGGAGGCTAGGATTAGGGACAAAGTTAGGGTTAGGGTCTGGCACTGATACCAACTTCAAATATTTAAAAGAGAGAAAAATGATATAAACTAAGTGTAGAGCCCCGTATATATAGCCAATGAAAGTTTACAATAAGGGTAAAAAGGTAAAACAAAATAAACCCTAATAAATTAGGTTGTTATATCTCCAACAGTAATCAAAACTATTTAGACACCAACATTAGTTGATAATTACTAAAATATATCACCATCACACATGAATAATAATGCAATGGAAAGGATGGTCCATAATGCTAGATAGAGACATGTGATAATACTCCCTCTGTTCCTAAATATCTGTCGTTTAACATTTTTGCACAAAAATTAAGGAAGCTATTAAGTAGCTCTAATATGAGTAAAAAATAATTGCACAAAACTAAAATATCCTTATTCAATACGTATTAACAAGGAAAGGAATATAAAAGGCACTTAGTCTCCACCTAATCTAATGCATTGAATAGTTAAGGGTAAATTTGGAAGAAAAAATATTAATTATACTTTGGTTTCATTAAACAATAGATATTATGGAACAAAAAAAATTGTGTAAAACGACAAATATTTAGGAACGGAGGGAGTACTTCCTAGTAAATGTGACTAGTTACTAGATATAAAGGGAGTGATGCAATAAGTGTATCACCATACTTAGAGAGCGCCTCTGCCTACATCCAACAGCTGAACAGTGAACACAACAACATCAAAAAAAGAACCACATTGTACTGGTGTATGCCTATACTTAAAAAGATTTCATTTTTTGACGTTATTATGTCTAAAGAAAATACCATCGTCCAGAGATCTAAGTCACTAAATGGAAAGGAAGGCCCAATAAACAATATAAATGTAAAAACACATAATAAAAAAAAAAATACATCATCAGGGTATGCAAAATCTATGGAAAATCTTCATCCAATTCTGACCTCTTTAGTTCATTTAGAATTGGCTGAATGCAACACAAATTTCATTCTATGTGCAGCCAAATTATTCTGCTTTATGCCATCAGAATGCCCATGAGCACTGAGATTGGCTACCCAGCGTACTCAATCCTCAAAGGACAATAGATGTGCTTTAACTAGAGCAAGTAGAGAGCTACGGAAAAAGCCCAGCTGGTACAATCAGATATTTCCTATCTTAAATCTGATAACATTTAAGTAAAGCATGAAGCAATTGATATTAACTTCACAAGTCTGATTGAATATTAAGAAGTTGGTAGAATAGGAGGAATAGGGTGATCATGACATTTGTCTGATAATCCTTCAATCTCTTTCAGCATTTGACATCAACGGTCAATTCACCTAGTCAAGATAAATGATGATTGGAACTAGCCCAACTGGACAGCCATGAAGAAGAATAAGAAGATATAATATGTGCATAGAGAATGTAAGAATATGATCATCCAACCCCATTACTAGGCATTTCTCGCATTTAATTTTTAATGTCAATGAAGGTGAATCAAGGTTGTACCAGAAGCTATCCCCCCTCTTCCTGTAGGGAAATGACAAACATTAGGAGTGAACAGTAAAATATCAGCAAATGATTTGAGGATCAATTCTACCCATCTAACAACAAGCCGCTAACCCATTGCTGAACATTCAAATGGATAGAACTTCCCAAATTAGGTGCAAGACGGATGAACATTTAAGGAAATTAGGCTCAGTTGTTTCTATGCACCTTTTTCTTTCATATGAACTGCACTCCTCCTAAGCCAAATTGGCCTTTCAGACTTATGAGTTGGATGATTTCATGAAATAGCGGTGGAATGTTACAGAATTGTACAGAGCATTACTTACTTGAGTGGATGAAATCATATGGACTTCATTGCCCCCATCCATTGTCCATACCAAACTGCTATGTGGCTCCAAGTAGAAGTGCTCCTGACCTCCTACCTGAACCTCCCCCAATATAATATTGTCACATTCACCTGATCGGAAACAGAGTTCAACATCCCCCTTTGTCAAAGTCTTTTCTGTATTAGGATGAAAGCTGTTAGACTTGAGAGCATCTTGAATTGATAAGATTGCAGGTAGCTCTTCATACTCAACATGAACCTTTCTAGCTGCGAGTTTTGCATTTTCTTTTGTATCAGCAACAACGACCCCTATAACCTGCACGCAATTTATGCATAATTGAGTGTGCTTAAAATAAATAAAATACTAAATAAAGCAAGGATCTGCCATTAACATTTGCTTGACCTAAAAACTCAAAATGTGTTTAATTAATCTTGTACGGCTAAGATGGGACATAACACGTCTTTAGGTCTTGCATAACCGAGACCATTGGGTTGCTTTTGACAGCTTTTAGAATGGATTTGTGCTTCTGTTGTAAAGGATTGCATAACACTAATATTCTGTCACTAATATTTGTGGTTATGGATCCAATTTTGTAAATACTATTCTCTTGAAAAGTGTTGTTTGAATTTTGTTAAAAACAAAGCAGAATGTTCACTTCTATGAAATTCCTACCCAAGCCCATAAAGAACGTTCTAGCACATGCGAACAGTTAGATTGTAAGGTTTTAGGGGGTGAAGAGAAGAGAAAGGTTTGAAGAAGATGAAAAGAGGAGAGAAAAATACACTCCAAACTATATGAAAACACAAGGAGTTATAAAAGCTTCAAAAAATTCCCTAAACTAAAATAAACATACAATATAAAACTCCCCCTCAAGTTGGTGCATATCTATCTCTCATGCCCAAATTGTTAATATTATTAAGGCTAATCAAAATCAATAATCCAACATACACAAAGGATACACAATGTAAGCCCTTATATATATGGGCAACAAAGTAATATAAAATGCCTAAACTACCCATAAATACTCTAACATCCCCCCTCAAACTCATGATATGGTAGCATCAACATCAAGAGTTTACCAAGAAGGAAACGGACACGCGCGATGGTGTGAGATTTTGTAAAGAAATCTGTCAACTGCATAGTAGATTGAACAAAGGGAAGAGATAACGTGCCCAGCTGAAGATGGTGGCGCACAAAATGACAATCAATCTCAATATGTTTTGTGCACTCGTGGAACACCGAGTTATGGGCAATCTGAATAGCACTGGTGTTATCACAATACATAAGAGTAGGAGCAGACAAGGAAATTCCAAGATCAGTAAGTAGCCAACGCAACCAAACGATCTCTACTGTTGTAGAGGCCATAGCACGATACTCAGCTTTAGAAGAGAATCAAGCCACAACAGTTTGTTTCTTACTTTTTCACTAAATAAGAAAATTACCAAGAAAGAGACAGAAACCAGTAGTGGACTTGCGATCCATAGAGTCACCAGCCCAGTCTGAATCAGAGTAAGCACGAAGCTCCAAAGATGATGAGGAAGAAAATAATAAACTCTGATGCAACGTACACCGTAGATATCAAAGAATCCGAAGAATGGCAGACCAGTGAAGTATAGTAGGAGCAGTAACAAACTGACTAATAACATATACCGCATAAGCAATATCTAGACGAGTAACAGTAAGATACATCAAGCTCCCAACAATAGTACGATATAAGGTAGGATCAGGCAGAAGAGAACCATCAGAAGAAGTATAACGAGCGTTGAGCTCCAAGGGTGTGTCAACCGTCTGAGTATCCGTTTAAGCAAGCTCGCTGAATAGCATTTGAGACATATTTGGACTGAGAAAGAAGATAAACCTTGGGAGAAGAAGCAACCTCAATCCCTAAGAAATATCGAAGTGGACCCAAATCTTTTATCTCAAAATAATCCTGTAACTGAATTTTCAACAACTGTATTCCAGCATTGTTATTACCTGTAATAATCATGTCATCCACATAAAGTAATAGAAGAATGAAACCAGAAGAAGTGGATCGAAGGAAGCGAGCAGAGTCATGATCACTAGCATAGAATCCTAAGTCACATATGACTGAAGAAAATTTTGTAAACCATGCCCTCGGGGCCTGTTTAAGACCATATAAAACCTTGTGAAGTTTGCACACATGACCAGGACTACAAGGCAACCCAAGAGGGGGGAGTCATATAGACCTCTTCAGATAAATCACCATGAAAAAAAGCGTTTTTCACATCCATCTGAGAGAAACTCTACTGACGAACAACTCCTACAACAATTACTGTCTGAATCGTGGTCATCTTAGCCACTGGAGCAAAAGTCTCATCGTAGTCAAGCACATACTCTTGAGCAAATCCCTTGGTCACTAATCTAGCCTTGTACCTTTCCACAGAACCATCAGATTGGGTTTTGATTTTATAAACCCACTTACAACCAATGGGGCGTTTACCATAAGGTAAAGGCACCAACTCTCAAGCTCGAGTCTTATGTAACGCAGAAAGCTCCTCATCCATAGCCTGTTGCCAAAGAGGATCAAGTATAGCCTCTTTATAGGAGGTTGGTTCAGATAGAGAATATATAGAAATAAGGAAAGAACAAAAATCAGAAGAGTAACAAGAGTTGGACCAACCAAACCTGTCACACTTCCGAGTGCGCTGAGGGTAGCGGGGAGTGTGATCCATGGTATCAGAATTTGATTGGGAGCCAGGAGGTTTAGATGAAGGCACAACATCTGTGGAGGAGACAGTGGGAGCCCTGCGACCATAAGTATGCACAATCGGGGGGCGAGTAACAGACACATCAGACAAAGAGGAAGAAGAAGAAGAAGAAGAAGAGGAGGGGGGAAGATCAGCCGCATTCATATCACCAACATATGAGTCAGGGGAAACATTAAAGGAAAAGGGATCAAGATAGATAAGATCAGATTTATACAGAGATAAAGAACTAGATGAAATAGAGAAAAAAAGAATATGCTCCATAAAAACATGGCGAGAAATATACAGTTTTTGTGTACTAGGATCATAACACCGAAATCCCTTTTGTCCCTCATCATATCCAAGAAAAACACATAAGGCTGAGTGAGCCGAGAGTTTGGTACGATTAACAGTAGGTAGCAGAACAAAACATGTACATCCAAACACACGTAAGGAGAAATAGTCTAGTGTCTTACCACAAAATTTTTCAAAAGGTGAGACACCATAATTAATGATCGAAGGAATGCAATTAATTAGGTGAACTACTGTAAGGACTGCTTCTCCCCAAAAAGAGTTAAGGACACTGGATAACAACAACAAAGAACTAGTTGTCTCAATAATGTGACGATGATTTCGTTCAGCCACTCCATTTTGAGCAGGTGTGTCGGTACAAGAAGACTAATAAATAGTACCATCAGATTTCAACAAATCATAAAAAGAACTAAAAACATATTCTCCACCTTGATCACACCGAAAATATTTGATAATAGAAGAATATTGAGTACGTATCATAGCACAAAAATTAGTGAAAATGAAAAAGAACTCAAACCTACGTGTTATCAGATACACCCAACAATATCTAGTATGAACATCAATAAAAGAGACATAATATCTAGACCTCCCTTTAGTAACAATAGGAGCTGGTCCCCAAATATCATAATGTACAAGATCAAAAGATACAAGAGAATGAGAATTACTTTTATTGAAAGGTAATGCAGTAAATTTAGTCAACTTACAGCCACTACAATCTGAAATATCATGACACTCTAAACTACCCAAACTACTTGTAGAAGCTAAAAATTTTAAATGAGAATGAGAAACATGACCTAAACGAGAATGCCATAAATAAAAACTAGATGATTTTGGACTCAATTGAAAAGAAGATAAATCAACAGTAGACGCAACAATTTCAGGGACATGAAGCTCATCCAACACATATAACCCTCCACATCTATGGCCTGTCCCAATCAGCTTCTTGGACCGTGGATCTACACAACACAATCAGTAGAAGAAAAGTGAACTAAAAATTCCAAATCAAACAACTGACTAACAGAGATTAGATTTAAAGTAAGTTGAGGAATATAGTAGACATCAGAAGCTGAGAAGACACAATAGTTCCCACACCAGCCAAAGACATTTGGGTGCCATTGGTTGCAAGAACAGATACAGAAGGAAGGGAAACAATAGAAACAAATAGGGAAGAATTACTAGTCATATGATGAGTGGCTCCTGAGTCAAAGACCCAGGCAGTTTGAGATATACCTGATGGACCTGTAGTGAATGAACAAGTGGAGGGAAAAACTGATAGGGCACCTGGTTGATGAAGAGAAAGAAGCTTCTGTAACTGATCAGCTAGCATAGTCATGCTGGGAGCTGATGGGAGTGACTCATCCATTGGTGCAGCAGCTGCTGCTGTATGACGATCTTTGGGCTTAAATGGATGATGTAAGGCCCCCTTGGCATTCTTGTTTACCAATTTAGGACATTGAACCTTCCAGTGACCCTTCTCACAAAAAAAACTACACTCATTTGAAGCAGTTCGACCCCGATATTTAGTTTGTGAATAAGAAGTTCCTCTGAGTGGTACAGCCAGTACAGTCTGATTAGGCAATGGAAGAAGAGTATTTCCAGAAAGAGTCTTGAGACAAACTTTCTCGACCAGAAGCTCATTCACTACTGCATCAACTGTGGGAAGTGGAAGACGATGTAGAATAGAACCACGGAGGCCCTCAAAGTCATCTCTCAGTGCCATCAAAAACTGTACCAACCGCTATTCCTCCGTAAAAGTACGATATACCATATGAGTACTCAGTTCAACAGGTTCAGCAACTGCTAACTGATCCCAAAATTCAGTCATAACTGAGTAAAACTTCTGTATGGTCTTATCACCCTGAAGTGCAGCTCGAAGTTCATATTCAAGCTAATATCTCTTTGCAAAGTTGGACTGAACAAATAATGTAGCTAAATAATCCAAAATCTCCTTGGCTGTGTTAAACTTAGCCAAATACACACCAATGGTCTGATCAACTGAGTTGTTAATCCAAGTGATAATTTTAGCATTATTGATTTCCCGAGTACTCTTTAGGTCAGCATATCTCTCTTCCTTCGGATCTGTTGGAGCTTGCAAAGCACCACTAACATAACTCTACATCTCTTTTCTCAACAAGAAATTATTCATAACATAAGACTAATATATATAATTTTTACCATTTAATCTAACACTAATAACCTAAAGATAATCAGAATGTCCACTTGTCATAATGTTAACAAAAATAGAAATCAGATTCACCTGTCAGAACAGAAACCAGCCAGGGGCTGTTCTTATAGTGAACAGTAGTCCAACACAACCAAAAATCTAATCAACCATGTCTAAACCAAGAAAACAAACCAAACCAATAAACAAACAAACCTCTGGACCAATAAATCGTGTGATATAAACAGAACCCAAAAAAAGAGATTGCTATCTGGGTAAGAGTTGAACTCGAAAGAGATAAAGACACGAACCCGAAGCCAGAAGAGGTCTCCAAGCTAGACGAACACCCAACCAGACGAAGGTCTTGGACTTCGTTTTTAACCTTTGAACAAGCACCTAGCCAAACGAAGTCTCCAAGCTAGACGAAATATGGACTTCGTCTTCAACCTCTGAACGAACACCCAACCAAACGAAACTCGAAGCCAGGCGAGGTCTCCAAGCAAGACAAAACCCCAACCTCTGGACCCAGACAACCTATTCGATCATCCACAGCAAGACCTCCTCAACAGAGAACGATCGATTTATTCAATCAACGATTCAACGACGAACAACGGTGGTCGATAAACAGTAATACCTATCGGTGAAGGGCGAGATCACCTAACCAAGTAACTCCAGTGGCTCTGATACCATGTTAATATTATTAAGGCTAATCAAAATCAATAATCCAACATACACAAAGGATACACAATGTAAGCCCTTATATATTAGGGCAACAAAGTAATATAAAATACCTAAACTACTCATAAATACTCTAACATAACAACCAATGGGGTGAAAAATCACGCCACGAAGCTCCTTAGTAAAAAGATCAGCTCCATTGCTCTTCTGATTTTGTAAAGAGTAGGCAAATCAATCCATCACTCAGGCTTTCTTTGATGAAATGTGAATTAATCTCAACATGTTTGTTTCTATTATGCTAAACTAGATTATAAGCAATGTCAACACATTCATCACATCTAACTAATGGAGACTCCAATCAGGATTTGTTTAACAAGAGAAAAGTGCACATATAGAGTTTTTCTTGACAATCAATATCATGCGTCTGACTGAATCCCTTAGTAACTAGTCCAGGTTTGTACTTCTCAACTATCCCATCAACTTATCGTTTAACAGGGTAGATATATTTGCACCCCACTCGTTTCCTTAGCTCCCAGTTGTTCTTCTTTCTCGTGCTTTCTACTCATCTACCACAACGTTTCCCCACTTAGGGTCAGTAAAGTCTTCTTTCCAATCCCGAGAATAGATATAGCAAGCAAATAGCACACAAAAGCACGATAAGATGAAGATAAGGAACCATAAGAGACAAAGCTAGATATGTTGTTTTTAGTACAAGCTCTAACACACTTCTTGACAACAAGAGGAAGCTAAAAATCATCAATAACTAGATTATCAATGACATGAATACTAGTTGGAAATCATTAGTCACTAAGACAAATAAAAGATGCTAGAACCAGAGTTGGGAATGTAACTTGTTAGGTTTTACTTGGGTTGCCTCAATTCCGTGAGTCATATTATATCAAATCTTAGTTTGAGTGTTTGAGTTGCCAAGTTTAATGATCATGATGAGTACAAGATTAAACACCAAAGCTGAGTTTGGAAGAAGGATATTGAAGCAAAATTGCTACATTCAAATCTATATCCTTGCTACCCATAGGTTTAGGTAAGGAAAATGACTTAGAGAGCTAGTGAACTTAAACTGGCTTAACTAAGGTTAAAATTAGAATTAGAAATAGGATTTCAGTATTCATAACTTAACTCTTGTTTTTACATCAAGCAAAATATTTTTGAAACAATGTTACAGTCATGGTATGGAGTCTTGATGAGTCTCATCCCTTGGTACTCAAAAAAGGTTGGGTTGAATCTGGTTCTATAGACAAAAACCAATGGGTTCCCGCCTTCTTATCGCTCGCTCCAGTGCTTGAGTGGTACCCTGCTTGGCAAGAAGTAGGAATCAATTCCAGAGACCATCACTCTCTAAGCGCTTGGTGCTCGAGCATTCACGTGGGATTAGGACAGTTTGGTTCAGTCCCGTAACCAGCACTCGGGCGGTTTGTCGAGATTCTGCAGAGTCAATTTCCTAATTGGATTTGAATTGTTTTCTAATATAAATAGTTTTAGAGTGATACTTTCCTATTATGTTACTTTTCCATTGTTCTACGTTCCTATTACATGGTTTTCTAATTATGTTCTACTTTCCTAATATTGTAATTGTCTTAAATATCAATCTCATATAAATAGGTGATTGGGTGTTGGCAACATACACCCTAAACAGAAAATTGATTCAAAATCCATTATCCAAGAGAGCATAAAAGGATGAGATAATAAATACACTAGCTAAAAAATCTCTATGAGCAAAGTTAAAAGAAGATGAGGAACGATTTTAGGCTGTAGTAGTAGAAACATCAAGCAAGCCATTAGAAGCCTAAGAGTCTACATCTCACCCTAATAAAAAGTAGTAGAGGTGGTACCACATAGGACTACACAGTACAACCAAAGCAACATGTAAGACGACTATAATTTTCCAACAAAACTCTCTGATCAAGGATCAAATTTTCGTTTGGACACATTGTTTCGATCACCTAGAAAACGAAAATGTTTTGAAAATATTTCAACTTGTTTTGAAAGCAGAATGAAAACGAATAAAAAAATTGAGAATTATTTTTCAAAAATGTTGGTCGAAATATATCAAAGCGTTTGAAACACCTTAAAATATTTTGTAACAATTGTGTAAATACATCAAAAACATTACGAAACAACTCGAAACATTATAAACCACCTGAAAATATTAGGACTCTATTTGGTTTGCATCTCAAAAACTGTTTTCTGTTTTGAGAAATAGATGCCGGAAAAAGGATTGTTTGACCAGCTATTTTTTGTTTTTATTTTTTGAAAACTAAATAGATTTAGAGAACAAATTAGAGTTGGTTTGTGTGTTTTTAAAAACAACCTTTTCAAAATTTAGAAAACACCATCACTACCACCATACTTCCATCACTACCACCACCAACAAGTCCACCACACCACCACCACCACCACCACATTTCAGTTTTTTTTGTTTTCTAGGTTACTGTTCAAATAAGTTTTACTGTTTTATATTCCGTAGAACTATTTTTAGAATTATATAACCAAACAAGTTTTGTGACACAAAAATATCAAAAATAGCTTTTTAAAACTCTTCACAAAAACAGTTTTTCAATACTGTTTTTTGATACGCAAACCAAACAAGACCTAGAATTTTAATTTCATCACTAATTCGTTTTGGTCTCATTTGAAACAAAAATATTTTAGCTTTTTCAATCATTTCAAAATAAAATTTTAATCCTTGTCCCCGCCATCACACAATATCACACTTGAACTTGTCCTTGCCAACTTTGAAACCCTTGTTAGGAGGCTTTAGTAAGGTTACTCTGAACTCATACTTCGGGACAGTTACTGAAGCAACTTGCTCCTGAAAATACAAAAATTTGAACTTGAATCTAATCATACTCCCGATTGAGAACTATTAAAAAAGAAATAAATGTGTTCATTTTTTCCACCACCTATTGAAATATAGCTACATTGCTTGAATACTCTAGCTGGAAACTAACAGAAATCAGGGTCCTATCTTAAGGTAGTCATCTCTATATAGTAGACAACAAGAGGTTTATACTTGTATTAGTCTCACAAACTTTCTTTTGAAGGTCTTAAGCTTTCACATCTTGACTTATTTGAGAGCATGTTTAACCTACCCCAATCAAATTTTTGTAAGCTATACCAAGCAATATGAAACACTGTCAAATAGTGGATTGTATTGAATTAAGCCAACAAGATATAACGAGGGCAAGTGTGTTTAATTCGCTAGACTTCTTAACTAGGAAGCACTGATACTTTCTAGCGAGGCACCGTAGCGGACACTTGTTAGACACGGTTAGAAGTATCTTAAATAGTGAACTCAGTCAGACACGGCCAGGTCATGCGTCATGGTCAGACACATATCGAACACAGCTAGAAGTGTCCTAAATAGTGAACTCAGTCGGACAAGGCCTGGACATGACCAAGATTAGTTTTTTCTAAAAAATGACTGTTAACTATTAAAAGAGATGTGATTTTTATTTTTTTTAATATATTTTTTGTTATGTAAGTTATATACTATGAATGTTAATGGATATAACGATGTTTGATGAAAATGATGGATATTTATTTTAATCTGTTGAAAGTATTAGGATATTATATATAAATATTAGAGGGTATATACTTTTTTTGTATTATTACAAGTTACCTATAAATACAAGTAATTTGTGAGAGGTAGGTTAAATTTCACTCTCCGTCTTTCTCTAATATTGTGTTAATCATCTCACCTTAACATGGTAGCATAGCATTACGATCCAAAATACAAATCTTAATCAAGTTTAGTGTTTGTGTTGTGGACATCACCTTGGGCTCATAGTGTCGCTGTTGTGGTGGTGCTATTGTTGAAGTCCTTGCGTGGTGGTGGCGTTGGTGTCACGACGACTGTGTGGTGTCACCTTTTGTGGTGGTGCTACTGTCGAAGTTCCGGCATTATGGTGGCATTACGCAATGGTGGCATTATGCGGTGGTGGTGATGGTGACATATTGTGGTGGTGGTGGTGTTACGTTATCGGAAATCCCCTCTGTGGTGGAGGTTTCCTATGGCGATGGTGTCACGTTGTGGTGACTCTGCTGCTATCGGAGTTGTTGCAAGGAGGTGGTGTTACACTGTGGTGGTGGTGGTGGTGGTATCACGCGGTGGTGGTGGTGGTTGTGTTGGCTGGATTAGGGCTTGGAGGCACGGTTAGGAGTATTAGGACTTGTGTAGGCCGGATAAGGGCTTGGAGGCGCTATTAGGAGTATTAGGGTTTGGTTAAAACCCTACTCAGTGGAGAAAAAGACTCCACGCCAAATCCGGGTTAGTTACGGGTTTGGGTAGTTGATCATTTGGTCCACGGGCTCAAATAATTCCCAAAGCCCAGATCAACCTAGCCCAGTTCTGATCCAACCAAATAAGAAAAAGGAGATTCATTGGTCCATGCCCAAGCCCAAGCCCAAGCAGCCAGTCTAAGCCTAGTTCTATCTCTTTTCAGCCTGTTCAAGTCGGTCCAAGCCCAGTTCTATCTCTTCTCAGCCGATTCAATCCCAGTCTTGTCTCTTCTAAACCAGTTCAATCCCGGTTCCGTTCATTCTAAGCTGATTCAAGCCCCGTTCTGTCAAGTCCTAGCCGGTTCAGACCTGATTTCGTCAGTATTGCCCTAGTTTAGTGGTCCAACACTTTTCTCGTATCCGGTTCGGTCATCCAACTAGCTTTTCTTGCTTGATTCAGTGTTCCAACCATCCTTGTTCAGTTCAACAGTCCAACAAGATTTCTTCCTTCTAACAACAAGGTTACTTTTCCTATTGTTATACAATTATGGAACCCAAGCAAGACAGTATCTCTTCCTCCTTTGCCCCATTGTTGCCACCATCCTCTTATCCCACGGTTCTCCTTAATGGTCCCATGACTTTCGTTAAACTCAATGGGATCAATTATATTTTATGGTCCCGATCTATTCAAGTCTTTCTTCGAGGCAAAAGATTTAAGAAATATTTGATCAATCCGAATGATGCATAAATTGGTCTCGTGCAAGATCAAAGGTCAAGAAGATGAATAGATGCAATCAATGATCAATAAACAAACAATTAATGGTAAAACAGTAAATAATGGAGCTAACACTGGGATTTATAGTGGTTTAGTCTGGATGACCTACTCCACTCTCGAAAATGACAGTGGTGGTCTGGATCTTTTATTAATGAGTGAAGTCATCGGAGAGAGTATTCTCCAAGAATATTACAGTGCTTTGGAGAGAGAGAGTGGTGTGTGTAGGAATCTCAAGACTATGAGAGCATGTCCTCTACATGTAGAGGACTTGCATTATATAGGCACACCAAAGCAATGAGGCGGTGACGTGAGGAAGGGGTCTTCCACTATCTTGGTAAGTATAACCTTAGTAGGAATGGATCTCTGCATCCCGATATTTTCTCGCTTGTGTCCCTATTCCGTCGAAGGATGATTTTGAGCTGGTCTAATCCTGATATTGAGCTTGGACTTGGAGTGGTGTGGACTTGGATTTGCATTGGAGTAGAGAAGAGGGACAGGGAGGCAAGCCATGGCCGTTGGCCTTTGGCTTAGACTTCACTGACTCTTTCTTAACTTGTGAGCAGGTCCAATTCCTTTTAGGCTCCAGTAATTAGGACTCATTTTGATGGGTTGACCCAGCTTTGATTGGGCTTTCTCGATTTAAATTAATTGGACTTGGCCCAGTCAATTTTGGACTCATCATTTGCCCCCCATGCCCCGAGCCTCTAACTTTTTTCGAGAGGAAGGGGTCGAGGGCATGTGCTTCATTCCATATGGGTGAGTTGAAATTTTTTTTCCTTTCTTCCTGGGCGACACCTACTTCTGCTACTGGCTTCCTCTTCTTTTTTTTTTTCTTCCTTCTTGGGCTGGTTGGGCACCGCCCCTTTTGTTGACTTTTCCTCTCTTTTTTTTTCTTTTCCTTTCTAGCTTGGGCTGGCCTTCTCCCTTCTCCCTTCTCCCTTCTCTCTCTCTTTTTTTTTTTTTTTTGTCTTTTCCTTCCTAGCTTGGGCTGGCCTGGGTGCCGCCTATGGTCTCTCCCTTTTTCTCTTCTTTTTTTTTTCTTCCTAACTTAGGCTGGCCTCCTTCTCTTTTTTTTTCCTTGGTTTCCCTGGGCGTCGCCTCCTTTCTCTTTCTCTTTCTCTTTCTCTCTCTTTTTTCTTTTTCTTTTCTTCCTTTGATCTGGTGCCTCCTCCTTTTTTTTTTTCTTTCTTCTTGCTTGGGCTGGGCACCGCCTCCTTTGCCCTTTTCTCTCTTTTTTTTTTTTTACTTCTTGTTGGGCGCCGCGCTTCTCCAGTTTTTTTTTTGTTTCCTTCCTTGGGTGCCACCCTCTTGCTTTCTCTCTTTTTTTTTCTTTTTCTTCTTTAGCTTTGGTCTGGGCTCTGTCCTCGTCCTTGTTTTTTTTTTTTTGGCTTTCTCCTTAGGTGACGCCTGCTGGTCAAGTGAGAGGGTCTATTGGGTGCCAAGCATTGGGCGGCGCCAGGGCTGTGTGCTAACTTGGGCGGCGCCAGGAAGAGACTGTGATAGTGCTTCAAGTGATGCAAGGAGGCTAGTCAGGCGCCTTGGGCGATGGCAGGAGGCCTTGAGCACTACTGTGTTTAGGGGACGCCTTGAGTCTTGATATGGGCGGTGCCTCTCTGGTGCTTGCTCACTAATTGACCTTGTCTCTAATTATAGGCGCCCTATTGATAAAGCGATGGTGGAGACTCTTGTGCTTTTAGGGTGGTGTCTTCTCCTCCTCCCAAGAGGGCGAGGTTTGATGCCCCTAGTGCTTTTCGGCTAAGGTCCGATGACTAGGTTGTTTCCTAGGAGCGAGATTCGGCGATGTCCCCACTATTTCCCAGATTGAGACTTCTGTGTATATCAGAATTAGTCCTTGTACCGCTGTAGGAGTTGAGGCTCTAGTGTAGTTTTTACGAGGACTGTGGCTTCACCCTGCTTCTAGTAGTGGCTCAGTTGCAGACGACCCGAGCTTCACCAGTGTGCCTGACAAAAATAATGTTATCTCAACATTAAAATATCTAATATAATTACCTGGAGAAAGGGGTAGGCTGTTTGTATGAGAGTAACATCAGAACTGTGGATGTCCCGTGAGAGGGCCGCATGAGCTGAGGCTGAGCTACATATAGTCTCGGGAGATGGCTATCGTGGCAGAGACTTGTACGTGAGCAGAGTCATAGAGGCCAAGCTATATATAGTCTCGGGAGATGGACTTGCGCGCGAGCAGAGTTATAGAAGCTGAGCTACATATAGTCTCGGGAGATGGACTTGCACGAGAGCAGAGTCATAGAGGTCGAGCCATGTATAGCCTCAAGAGATGGCTGTCGTGACAACGGTTTACAAGGTGACTTGCGCGAGAGCAGAGTCATACGTCAAGCTACGTATAGTCTCGGGAGATGGCTGCCGTGGCAGAGACTTGCGTGAGAGCAGAATCATAGGCCGAGCTACGTATAATCTCAAGAGGTGACTACCGTGGCAGACGCTTACTAGGTGACTTGCGCGATAACAGAGTCATACTCCAAGCATGGGAGGTGTCCAAGGTGGAGAAGGTGAAACCCCTCGTCTGGAAGGCATTATGGGAGGTGCCCAAGACCCCTCGTCTAGGCGACATCATGGGGGCGCCCAAGGTGGAAAGGGCGAGACCCCTCGTTTGAGCGCCTGGTGATGGCGCCTTGTCTTTTTGTCTTCCTTGTTAGGCCATGTTTTGACTTTGTAAGCTATTTATAAATATAAGGAAGACAATTCGGGTACAATAATCTTCACAGAGTTTTATTTCATAAAATAATAATAACAAAATAAATTAACTGAAATAATAAATGATAGATAAAATTTCAGGTGCTCGGTTTCCCATAGGTGTGCCAAGACTTTCCTAGTGGAGTTGGAGTCGTCTCCTCCTCTTAGCCCTCGAGAGATTGTCCGGATTTCTCTGAGGGGCTGCTGGCATTCTCTGTCGCCTTGGTCCCGGCTAGGTGGCGGGGCTTGCCCTCTGCCAGCAACGTACTGCCTCAACTGGCTACGTTGTATGAGCTCCTCGATCTGCCTTTTAAGATCAAAGCAGTCATCCGTGTGGTGTCGCAATGGAAGCAGCAGTACTTGTTCAGACTCCTTCAGTTCAGGGTGGTCTTCATCTTCTCTGGCTAGCATACTGTAGGATCATCTTGTATTTGGAGCAGGATATGCTTCACGGAAGCATTGAGTGGCATGAAGGCTTGTCGCTCTCTCAGAGGTGGGGGACCAAGGCGATCCTTGACAGAGACTCTCTCCGTTCTATTCCTTTTATTCTCTGTTTCTCCCATGTCTTCGCGGATATCTTTTCTCTTTTCACCCCCGTAGGAGAACTCACCTCGTCTGGCCTTGGTGACATCCTTAGCGCTTATGTACTTCTGTGCCCTTGACAGCAGCTCGGGCATGTTGGAGGGCGGCTTCTTAAGGACGGAGAACATGAAACTAGAGGTGCGAAGGCCAGCGATAAAGGCGGTCAAGGCTACCTTGTCATCTGGCTCCTCAATCTAGAGAGCCTCCTCATTGAAACGGGTGAGATAGTCTCTAAGGCTTTCATCCCTGTCCTGCTTGATGGTGAACAGATGAGTCACAGGTTTTTGATGTCGACGTCCCCTAATGAAGTGGGAGACAAAGGACCTACTTAGTTTTACGAATGAGTGAATAGAGGAGGGCTTGATTTTTGCAAACCAGTGGCGTACAGACCCCTTCAAGGTGGTAAGGAAGGCTCTACACATGATCTCCTAAGGCACGTCGTGGAGTTGCATAAGAGATTTGTAGGTGTCCATATGGTCGAGGGGGCATTTGGTGCCATCGAAGATCTCGATGGTGGGCATCTTGAACTTCGAGGGTAGAGAGTAGTTAACGATATCAACTATGAAAAGGGTATCGGTACGCCTTACCAAGTAGTCCACGATTTCAGGCGCCTGTGCCTTGATGGCGTTGAGGGCATCGCCGAGTTAGTTTTGTACCTCTCTGATCTTCTCGTCCCACTAGTTAGGGACATCCTCTGTTGGGTGGTGGTATTGGCTTTTATGGTCTCCGTATTAACTCTCTCTATCTTCGTTCTCCTACACAGGTTTATGAAGATGGGGTGCTCGTGAACTCCCTGCTCACTGAGGAGGGATTAGGCGAGGGGCACCCTGGCGTGGTCCTGCAGTGTTCTGGCAGGGAGCCCCATGGTGTGGGGCTGCTTGGCGCCCAAAAAGGATAGGCAATTGCTCCTCTCCTAGTAGGGGGATTGGGACTCCTCCTGCGAGGGGTGGGGCGACGCCTCCTTGGGAGAGCATGAGTTGGATGATCTGCTGGTTCTGGCTCACCAGCAGCTTCATGGTCTGGAGGAGTTGTTGCTGCTGTCCAGCAGCGGGAATAGTAGTAACAGATGGTTCTACAGGTGCAAGGGGAGGCGAAGCCTCCTCCCGGTGGGTCGGGTTGCTGTCTCCTAGCTATTAGCTCATTGATCGGATAGTGATTGCCATGGATTTAATGAGAGTAGGAAATTAGTCATTTCTCACAGATGACGCCAAACTGATGATGCACAAATTAGTCTCGTGCAAGATCAACAGTCACGAATATGAATAAAGGCAATCAATGATCAATAAACAAACAATTAATGGTAAAGCGGTAAATAATGGAGCTAACATCTCTACTCTCGGGAACGGCAACGGTGGTCTAGATCTTTTATTAATGAGTGAAGTCACCGAAGTGAGTATTCTCTAGGAGTATTATAGTGCTTTGGAGAAAGAGAGCAGTGTGTGTAGGAAGGTGTAGTGTGTGTAGGGATCTCAAGACTATAAGAGCAAGTCCTCTATATGTAGAGGACTTACATTATATACGCACACCAAGGCGGTAAGGCGGTCACGTGAGGAAGGGGTCTTCCACTATCTTGGTAAGTATAACCTTAGTAGGAATGGATCTCCACATCTCGATATTCTCTCGCTCATGTCCCAATTCCGTCAGAGGATGATCTTGAGCTGGCCTAATCCTGATCTTGAGCTTGGACTTGGAGTGTGTGGACTTGGACTTGCATTGGAGTGGAGAAGAGAGGGACAGGGAGGCAAGCCATGGGCGTTGTCCATTGGCTTGGACTTCACTTGACTCCTTCTTAACTTGTGAACAGGTCCAACTCTTTTTAGGCTTTGGTAATTGGGGCTCCTTTTGATGGGTTGACCCAGCTTTGATTGGGCTTTCTCGATTTAAATTAATTGGGCTTGGCCCAATTAATTTTGGACTCATCAAATCCTAAACCCAAAGAAGATACTTCTGGGTATGATCAATGAGAATAAGAAGATACTCAGATTATCTCTTTACTGTTGAATAACATTAAACCTAGTATTAGCTCTACTCTACTCTACTCTATCTTAACACTACCAAAAACATATGAGATCACTTGACCACTATGTATTTTGGTACAGGAAATTTTACCCATACTTATGAGGTGTGCATACAATATTTCCGTCTGGAGCAGGATGCTTTGAGTTTTGAGGATTATTACTCTCATATTCGGAGAGTTTGTGAGGAGTTGAAGCTCTACCATCCGTTCACTACTGATGCAGTTTGACAAAAGTAACATGAGGATTTGAACGCTGTTCGATTTTTGGTAAGATTGAAACCTGAATGAGTCTATTCACTCTCAGATTTTGGTTAGCTCCAATCTTCCCTCTCTACTTGAGGTTTTCTCTCATTTACAGCGTGCTACTTTGTCTACCAGTCTTTCATGTATTGATCATGGTGTTTCCACTAATTGCTTAGCTCTTGTAGTCCCTAGTAGCCACAATGATGGTTATCGAGGTGGACGTGATAATCGTGGTGGTCATGGAGGTAGGGGAGGTCGTATAAGAGGCCATACAAACAATTATGGGGGCCATAGTGGACCTCGCTCCTATACTCACTGTGGTCGTAGAGGACATACTGTTGATTTTTGTTAGAATTTACATGAAAAACCTTCTAGTGCTGCTAATCAAGTTTCCTATCAAGATGACACATTGGTTGTTATTTCTATACCTCGGTCAACTCCACCAAACTTTGGGTCGGTTATTATTACATGAGAGGAGATGCTCAATTCTTATCCCAGCAACAGGCTGTCCCACTTTCTCCACTACTACTTTTGCCTAGTCAGGTACCGCTTCCAGTTGTTCATTGTCCTCCACTCGTAGTCCCTGGATCATAGACTTTGGTGCCTCTAAACACATGACTGGTGCGTCTGGTGTCTATTTTACTTATCAGTCTGCTACTTTCACATGTTACTCTTACTAATGGTATTTACTCTAAAGTTTCATGTTTGGAGACTACTCAATTGAGTCTTGATATGTCCCTATCCTCCGTATTATTTGTTCTTCAGTTTCTTTTTAATTTACTTTCCATGAGCAAGATTACATGTTCTCTTAATTGTTTCATAACATTTTATCCCTATTATTGTGTATTTTAGGATCTCAAAATGAAGAGAAAAATTGGTACAGGGCATAAAGTTGGTGGCCTATATTACTTTGACCTTGATTCAACTACTCAGGCTCTACAGACCTCGTTGTCTCTTTTTCAATGGCATTGTCGTCCTGGACATCTTTCTCTCTAGATGATGCGTTAAGTTCCCAGTCTTAGTTATGTGTCGTCTATGTCTTGTGAAACTTGTCAACTTAGTAAACATCATCGTGTGCCCTTTCAATCTAGATCTTGTTCCTTTATCTCCTGGTAAACGAAGCGTTGGTTGTTGTTGAATGTATACTGTTAAACTTAATCCGGATGATTCTGTAGAGCATCTCAAAGTCCGTCTTGTTACAAAGGGTTTTACTCAGACATATGGTGTTGACTATGAGGAGACTCTCTCCTGTTGCCAAAATCTCTTCTGCTCGTGTTTTGATTTTTTTAGCTGCTAATTTTGATTGACCCTTGTTTCAGTTAGATGTCACGAATGTCGTCCTACATGGTGACTTGATTGAAGAAGTATACATGGAGCAACCACCTGGATTTACTACTTAGGAGGAGTACGGTAAGAGTGTATATCGGTTAATGAAATCTTTGTATGGTTTAAAGCAATCACAGAGGGCATGATTTGATAAGTTTTCAGATGTAATTTTAGAGTTTGGTCTTCTTCGATGTTAGACAGACTATTATGTGTTTCATAAACAGACGGATACCAAAAATGTTCTATTGATGGTTATGTAGATGATATTTTGATTACTATAAATGATTCTGAAGGGATTGTCAAGTTAAAAACCTTCTTGCAAGACCGATTTCATATTAAGGATTTAAAAAAATTCAAGTATTTTTTAGGTGTTGAGGTGGCTCAATCTAAACAGGGTATTTGTTTATCCTTGAGGAAATACGTACTTACCATACTAGATGAAGCAGGTTTGTTGGGTCATAAACCAATTGATGTTCTTATAGATCCGAATCAGAAATTGTTAATGGATGATAATGCACTGTTTGAGAATCTAGGTCGATATCATCGGTTGGTTGGGACAATGTTTGGAAAAACTCGCCTAGGCGAGAAGCGAGACAAAACGAGGTCACATCGTCTTGAGGATCCCAAGTGAAACGAATGTGACTGAAACAAGGAAAAAGCGAGCACCTTGAAGTTTAGCGAAAGACAAAAAAGCGAGCACCTTAGTTATGTGAGACGATGTAGTCTTTTAATTTTATTGTGGACCGTTGAATTGTTTTATTTTTATTGTGGACTGTTGGATTGGAGTAACTGGAAAAAAAATTATAAGATGTCAATACACCAAATTACCCCTTTATACCATAAATATAAAACCAAAACCCTAATTTCAGTATCAGACGATCGTAGCTGGCATTGCTGCTACTCCTCCTTCTTCTCTGATCAGACGATCTACTGTTGGCTCATCACGACTCCTTCCTCGCTGATCAGAGACGAAGACTGTTGTTGTTTCTCTTTCCTCGCTGGTCCAGGTTTGTCTCCTCTTTTTCTTCTCTCTTTTGTTTTTCTTCTTCCTCTCTGGTTCTTCTTCTTTTCTACTTCTTCTTTCTGGTTCTTTTTCTTTTTGATTCTGATTCTGTTTTTTTTTTTTTTTTGCTTATGTTTTTTTTCTGCTTTTTCTTTCTATTTTTTTTTGTCTCTTCTTTTTAGTTCTTCTTCTTTCTGCTTCTTCGTTGTTTTTTTCGCTTCTATTTTTTTTCTTCTTTTTGGTTCTGATTCTGCTTTTACTCTTTTTTTTATTTTATTTTTTTTGCTTTTTCTTTGATAATGAATGCTACTTCTTTGTAAGTCTGATTTTCTGATGATTCTAATTTTCTGATTTTCAGTTGATGCTTCTGCTTCTTTAATGATGAATGTTGATGATTCTGATTCTTTAATACAGCTGCTTCTTTAATAGTTGTATAGCTGATGATTCTGATTTTCTAATGCTATTTTTTTGTATAGCTGATAATTCTTTAATGCTGATTTGCTAATGTATAGCACTTCTTTAATGCTGTTTTTTTGTAATCTTGATGCTGAATGTTGTAATGTTGAATGTTGATAGTGCTGATTTTGCTGATAGTATTGTAGTGTTGAATGCAAATAGTACTGATTTTGTTGAATGCTGATGTGCTGATTTTTTGTTAATTTTTTTATTCTAATTTTAAATATTTATGGTTTTACTTGCATTTAAATATTTAGTATTGATAAAATTAGAACTTAGATGTTTAGAAGTAATTAAACTAAAATATTTACTTTTTTTTTTAACTATTTGCTTCGCTTTGGTAAAGCATTTTGCTCCGTTTCTCGCTTCTTGCTTCTCGCTTCTCCCCTAGGCTTTAGGAGTCTTAATTGTTTTGGTTCGCTTTACGCCATAAATAATACTGGGTTGGGAAGCTCAATTATATCACTATTACTTGATTGGATATTTTTTATGCAGTTAGTATAGTAAGTCGGTTTATGGGATATCTTAGAGTACCACATTAGGAGGGAGTTACTAGTATGCTACAATATTTCGAGCGGGCTCCTGTCCTTGGTCTGTTATATCAAGCTAATGGATATTTTAGAGTGGAAGGTTTCCCGGATGCTAATTAAGTTGGCTCTCTTTCTGATTAAAGATCAACCACCAGTTATTATACTTTCTTAGAAGGTAACGTTAGCCTACGAAAATGTAAAAAATAGCCCGTGGTAGCGAGATCTAATACTGAGGCTGAATATAGGGTAATGTCACATACAACGAGTGAATAGACGTGGCTACTACACTTTCTCAAAAAAATTGGAATTTTAGTTCAACCTCTTTTACAATTTTTTTGTGACAACCAAACAGCTATCCATATCGTTGTCAATCCAGTGTTTCACGAGAGAACCAAACATATTTAAGTTGATTGTCATTTTATTCGAGACAACATAGTAGCTGGAGAGATCACGACTCTATGTGTGAGATTTGAAGATCAACTTACAGATATATTTACCAAAGTATTGAGTCGTACACGTCTTACAACAATTTGTTCCAAACTTATATTATATGATATATATATATATATATTCCAGTTTGAGAGGGAGTGTTAATAGTATTAAGGTATTATGTGTAAATATTATAGAGTATATGTCTTTTGTATTATTATAAGTTAACTACAAATACAAGTGGTTTGTGAGGGTAGGTTAAGTTTTTGACCACTCTTTGTCTTTCTCTAATATATATATATATATATATATTTGGTGAACCTCGATGGTACGAGAGAATTTTATTAATTCAAAGATTAAATTACACCTAGTTAGGGAAGACGTATTTACCCTTCGATGCAATCTAATTACAATAAAAAGATTAAATATTTTTTTTGTCTTTCTCTAATATTGTGTTAATCCTCTCAATTTAACATAATCCATTGCAATATTAATCAAAAAATTAATATTTGTTAAGTTTTATTATTAATATTATATAATATACATGCTTTATTTTTAATATATTATAACTCGATTATTATCTAAAAAATATATTATATTATTTTAATAGTCATATCCTTCCGGTATTTATGTCCTATATTTTTAAATTTTGTAGTATCCCCATGTCTATACCGTATTGGATACGATACTCATGTCCGTGCTTCCTAGTTTCTTAGTCTCACTTGTCAAGTACCCATGCAAAGAAATAGCCTAAACACGGTAACAAACAAGCTTGTGAGCCAAACAAACCAGTGATCATGACAACTATGTGCTTCCTCTATTAATTAGAAGAGAGGAGTTGCACCCAAGAGCTCAAACAACTCAATCCACTTCCTCTAGCACTAGTAGAATCCAAACTACCTTTCAACATCATTGCACAATATAAAAAGAGCAAAAGAATCAAGCACTAACAGGAAATAACAATTCGCGACTAGAAAAATACCCAATAATTACTTCAAGTATAGAACCAAAAGCTTCTTAGTGTATATAATCCATTAGCATGCCAAGAAAACAAGGATTATGGAATTTGCTTTCCTATAACGGTAGCAAATCACCACAAACCAAACCGCCAAAAAGCAAATATGACAAAAAACCATGCTAAATTGATCGAATCGCATCCAAAATTGAAGGGCATTGCCTCTTAACCCTAGACACACCACCTAGAAGAGATTCGAACCAAAATGACCATGACAGCGTTCAAAGCAGCCAGATTTCAGGTCAGCAAGCTCTCAAACCGAAAATCATTAAAAAATAAAATCCGAGCAGATGACTCTGAAAAGAAAACCATTATGTTTTAACAGTGATGAAGATCAAACCCTGGAATGGATTGTCCAACTAACTCCGTCCAGGTCGATTGCTGGCGTCAGCAGGTTGAATATTGATGTGAGCATGTAGTGAAAAATATCTGAAGGGTCCGATCAGAGCACTTTGATACCAAGTTAGACCGTAAGATTTCAAGGTTTGAAGGAGAAGAGAATTTTTGGAGAAGAATAAGAGAGGAGAGATAAAATATGTTGTGAAGCGTAATGCGTTAGGGTACAACTCCATCGCAACTTATGTATAAACACAATGAGTCATAAAAATACAAAAAACCATTAACTAAACTAAACATAACATAACATAACAAGAACAAAACCTTAAAGCTTGTTACCTGACCCACGCAAGTCACAAATTTTGAAGCAAAAAGTTCCTCATCTGCAATTACGGGCCCAACCATATTATCACCAGGCACATCTTTATGGAAAAAAATTCCTGCAAATCCAGGAGCAGATTTGGCTCCTGAATCATCTATGGAAAGTAAACGAGCATGAGGTTTTCTACTCAATATCAGCGCAGCATGTAAACAGTTGGGAGGTGTTGGTGTATCATCAGCATACTCCGCCTCCCCCGTGACCTGGAAATAGTTATAAGAGCAGCAATAAGTCAAACGGTCACTTCTCTAGAAGAAATGCAACATCATATAGTCACATAATTCATGGAAAACAACAAACACATCCCAAGCCCCCAGGGTGGGGCAATTTTTGAGTTAACTAGCCGGCTCTAATGGGTAAAGCTCATAGGAACACAGTGACTTACACCTTTCTATCATCAAAAAGCTCCCTCACAGGTGGCACTCCTCTCTGCGGTGAGTGGGTAACACACAAACATGTAAAGAGCTTTGTAAGTTGTAACAAAGTATTCATATTATAGAAAAGAGAAACAAATCCACAAAGATAAAAAAAAATCAAGGAAAAAACTTTAAAACATAAAATTCTATCAGTCCTCATTCCGTATCACTTAAATTTAATCTGTTTGATGTGGGAACATGTGTAGCTTAGGTCAAACATAAGATTTAATCATGGAGGGACATAATGTTTTAATGGATAGAAGTTCACAAGTTGAGAAGCCTACTTTAAGAGCTCAATGACGCTATTAGCATAACAAGGTGGGTCAAAACTGCTTTGTTTGACTCTGCCGAATAAATCGGACATTTGTCAAAATCTACAACCAATTCATTTGTGTTGTATTTTTTTATATGGTCGATTCACTGTACTGTAATCATCCTGTACACATATTGAGGGTGCATGTACTTGTAGCTCCTCAATGATCAACAAATAGACAATAGACCACACTTCGAAAAAGAAGCGTGCCATAAAAGTATTAGAAACACACCATAGGTCCATATTAGAAACAGTAAAACACCCATAAAAGTATGCATATGTCAAAAGGGAACTGTAAATGAAATTAAAAAGTGATTAGCATCTAAAAAGCACGGATATGGATATGGATGTCATATCCGATACGACACAGACACGGAAACACTGAAAATTTTCAAAATATAGAATACGAGTATGGCGAAGATATGTCTAATTAAAATAATATTACATAATTTTTTTTATATAAATAACAGATTAATAATAACACTTAACATGATTGAGTAGTTGGTTAGAATCTTAAAATCTTATAATTGGACAATGGGCTAATGTGTACAATTGGGCAGTCGACTAATAACAAAGTGTGTTGCGGGTAAATTTATTTGACAACAAATAAATAAATTATACCCAAAAAAGAATAAAAATATTAAAAAAAGAAGCGAAGGAAAAGTCTTAGTTAAAATTGAGAGAGAGGTAGAGAGAGAGAGAAAGAGAAAAGAAAAAGAGAAGGGCAACCGACGGCAACACCCATAGTAGATCCATCCGAAGCACAGATCATTAAAGCAACGTGGAAGAAAAAGAAGGCATGAAGAAGATTTGGTAGCAGATCTAACGTTGAAGCCTTCGCCTCTTTTTGAAGCAGATCCAAGGCCTTCGCCTTGAAGCAGATCCGAAGCCTTCAACTATTCTTCTCTACTCTATGTCCAAGTTTCCTTCTTTTTTTTCTCTTTTCTCAGCCTCATATCCCCCCATATCTCCGATGTATCCGAACCGTATTTGACTACCAAAAATCCTTGTTCGTTGTGCAGGAACTCGTATAATTGTTGTATAATTGTCGAACACGTGTCTGACACCACCACGACAACCTCCCGGCGAGTATCCGTACTTTCTAGATTAGCATCAACCAACGGAAAAAAGTAGTCACGGCCTATGATAACGCATCCCCAAAAGCCTTCCAATGTAATATAAAAATATCATTTCAAAGCCCTTCAAGTGCTTGAATGTTTTGGGGAAAACTGTTAACTTGTTAAAAGGGCACTTTTGTAAATTTTTGTCATTATCTATGACTGTTACTCAATCCAAACCAAGCAAAAGGTTTACTAATACTAAGAAAAGATCTCCCATGAACAGAATAGTTCAGAAAGAAATGATTGCTGTCATGGATCTCATGAAAAGTCCAGCGACGTTAAAAGTGCAGATACTTTTGCAGGTGTGTATGCAAATCACAGTAGGGAACCACCATATTAGAGTATTTGACAACTTGCTAGACCAATCTATATTAAAAGAAATCAAAAACAGAGAAATGGTATAAGCTGCTAAATTTAGGAATTGATTTCAGAGAAAATAAAAAGATGGAACGGTAGCAAAGAAAACAATTAACACCTTGATGAATCAATTACTCAGCACAAAAACTTGTCCAAGGATGCCCAAAGAGTTTCTAAAAGAGCACTGCAAAAAAAGGTTGCAGTCATAGCTTGGAGAAGAATGCATCATAGCCAATTGCAATCCCAGAACATACTAAAATGCACACCAAGATGCAAATATCATCAACACATAGAATAATAGTGCTGGTAGAGTTCACACCTGAAGTCTTGCAGAGAGATGAACCTCTGGATACCCCACTGCAGTCCCATTTTTCATAGTTTCAAAGTCCTGACTTCCCATAACAGATGGCCGGTGAAATGACTTTATAGCGGATAGATGAGATAATGGTACACTTTCAGCATCCATTTGTTGAGAAACCCACAGGAAAAATTTGAAGAAGAAGCTTAGAGTCAAAGATCTCCGGAACTCCACCATCCCACCTGGTGCATCCTCCTTCAGAAAAATGTCATTCTCCAAGACTTTCAAGGCACCCTGCAACAGCTCCTTGTTCCAACTCTTCCCAATTAGAAAATCTTTTGTTCTTGATGCACGAAGAGAAAGAGGAGCAACTCCACCATAAACAATCGATGCATCTGAAATGACCCACTTTTGATTCTTCTCTTCAAGAATAACCCGCATTCCAGCATTTACAATTGCAATATCATCATCCCTCCGGTGAGCCTGCTTAAATTCTTTCACATGCTCAAATGGTCGAGTCCAAGGTAAAAATATTGAGAGTAAAACTTCACCACTTGCCAAATCCACCTTACGATAACCTAAGAAGAAATTTTCTGCGAGGGTTGTTCTAATGTTTCCTTTGCAATCAATGATTCGAAACATTGCTCTTGCCGCCATCCAGAGAGGGTTCAAGTCCGATATAGGACTGGCAGTACAGATATTCCCACCAACGGATGCCACATTCTTTATCTGTGTTCCAGCAAACCATTTTATCTGTTCAATGAAGGCCCTACAAGACGAGGTTTCATAAGATGCACGCTCTGCTGTAACCTTTTTTAAAACTTTCACCAGTTCTGACAGTCTTACAGCAGCACCTATCTCCATGCCATCATCCTTCACACTTAGCATATTCAGTTCAGGTACATGAGTAACAGAGATCAGAACTGGGTAATGCATACTTTTTAACCTCATTTCAATCCCCACCTCAGTGTTACCTACAACTAATTTTGCGTCCGGGTATCTTGCTTTTAGGTCAAAAACATGTTGAAGTCCAATGGGTCTAAACCACTTAAGCCCACCAAATCCGCTCAAGTTCAAATAACACAATTTCCTCAATAGCAGCTCAGGAGGAAATATGAGCTCTTTGTTGGTGTAGGCGGTCCCATCTATTTCACTGTAAGAGACAGGCCTATATCCATGATTGCAACCCATACTCTGTTCAATGGTCTCTTTGTCGCTTGCAGTTTCCGATCTGCAAGAACAGGGTTTACCGGTGGAAGGGCAAACAAACTCACCCTTATTGAGTTTCTGTGCAGATCTATCAGTGTATAGCATATCATTAGTTTTGGCAAAGACTCGAAATGAATCAACAATCGGTCTGTAACCTGTACATCGACACAAATTTCCTGCAAGGCTTTCTTCAATCTGCTCATCACTAGGTTCTTTTTGACTTGACCTTAACAAAGCGTACATGGACATAATAAAACCAGGCGTACAAAATCCACATTGTGAGCCATGAGCACTTGCCAATGATTCCTGCAGAATTTTATGGGCATACCAGACATGCTATAGATGTCATAACCATGAACTATGTGAAGCACAAGAAGACAGCAAAAAACATTCCTAGTAGAAGAAACCTATGCTGCTACAATATCCAGAAAATGAGGAAGTAATCATGTAAATTAGGACTTCTAAAGAGTTTGTAACGATTTGGCCACATTTTTCCATTAACTATAATGATTGAACAGCTTTACCCTATCAGAGTTATTATAATCATTAATTCTCTTGAATAACTGGAATCTTGAGGCAGGCACAAAAACTGAGCAAGAAGTAGCTTTTCAGGTGCTTAGTTCTCCATTTTCCTGGGGATAATGGATACCACTTGATACCCCGCGAGTTAAAAAAAAAGGTGAATACCCTCACCACTCCGGGCATATAATATATAGATTGTATTGTCTAGTTTTAGAAATAGATGATGATGTAGTAAATCATTATGCGCTATTTTGACTAAAAGCAGCTGTTCATAAAATTAAAATTAAAATTAAATATCATTATGGGTATATTACCCCACAATGTTCATAAAATTAAATATAAAGTTAGACCATGCAAACCCAAGGTAACAAGTTTATGTCCATGGTAACTTATCTGTTTAGAAATATAAATTAAAGAATGATATACTTCTTCTTACTGTAAAGATAATATCTAGATATCAGATGACAAAATAATTAAGAAATATTAATCAGGTGTGTGGGCGTATTTACATTTTTGGAGGGCAATTAGTGTCCGGCCGACACATAGGTAGGCCAATATCCAAACTCAAACTAGTTTATTTTCAGCAAGAAGGACAGCTCAGGATAGACTTTCCATGCCAGCAACTAGAATCTCACTCTACTGTTCAGTCCACCGACTGCCCTACTGTTCAGTCCACTCCACCGACTGATTACAAAACCAGCAAACCAGCTTTCCTCATTACCGACTGCCTACACCGACTGCCCTGAACCCACCGAAAGCAACAATAGCACCTGCAATCTAAAACCAAGACTGTCCTGTACCCCTACTGTCCACCGCCTGCAACGACAACCAAACCAAGTCCATCCACAGACAGCAACAAGCACCGACTGACAAACCACAACCGACTGCACCCACATATCACCTACAATCTAAAACCCAAAGCCGACAGCACCCAAAACCCAGCCAGCAAACCAAGCCCAACCGACGCAATGCCCAAGCACCGACAACCAAGCACAAACCCAAACAAACCCCACAAGCCCAGCTACAAACACCCAGCCCAAACCCCACTGCCCACAAGCCCAGCGGCAAACACCCAGCCCAAACCCCATTGTCCAAACCCACCCCACTGCCCAAACCCAGACCAGTCCACTACCCGCAACGCACCCAGCCCAGGCCCAAACCCAGCAAACCAGCCCATTGCCGGGTTGCACTCTTCATCACAACTTCGTTTTGCTTTCGTGCTTCGCGCTCTTTGTCATAGTGTCGCAGCATTTGAGCCCTTTTAAATGGGATTGAATTCTCTTTTCCGTTGGACCTTCTTTATTTGTCGCTATTGTTCGATTGAAGATATATTATTCTCTCTTATCTTATCTTTCTATTTATCTTAGAGTTGTTTTTCTGTCACGAGCGTCCTAATATTGTTGTTAATATGACTACTACTGAAGGACATGAAACTCCTACTATTGACACCTCTACCATTGAGACATCTATTGATACTTTCCACTTTTATGTTTGACCAGTATATAATACCTACTGGCATAGTTGCATTACCAGCACTGTCGAATATGATCTCTCAGAAAGTTACAGCATAGTTGTTGAATGACCGTAACTTCGCTGAGTGGTCTCGCTTATTCCAGTTTTTCTTAGGCCGTGTAAGAAAGCTTGGTTGGCTGACGGGATCTCACCCAAAGCCAACTGACGTCATTCTTGGATGGTTATTTGGCTCGATGGAGTCATCTGTTTGTAGGATTCACTAATTTCATAGCTTTGTTCTGAAGCAATGGAGTGCATTATCAGAGATGTATTCTCAGTCAAGACGGGGAGTTCGTGTTTATAAGCTTTCTCAAGCTCTCATATGCTCGGCAGGGAGATCTAACCATTCAGGATTATTTTGGCTATTTGACCCAACGCTGACTTAAGTATGAGACTCTACGTCCTCTTGCTACTATTCCAAGAATAGAGCCTGAGCGAGCAGCATTCTTGCATACTCGAAAGTAGGAGGATAGGATTCACAAGTTCGTTATGAAACTTCGTGATGAGTTTGAGGAACCTCGTTCTTAGATTTTGTTGATGTTAACATTTCATTCTCTTTATGAGGTGTATACGATAATTGAGCAGCATGAGCGCCGCGTCCGTATTGCATCACTTCCAGTTGCGCCCTTGACTCCTCTGGCTGATCATATATGACCCTTGCAATTACTGCGGGGTTTCATTCAAGATCCTTAGTCAGGGGTGTGCAACGCTCAAACCAGCACTGTTAGGGTACCCCAGATTAGCGCAAACAGGGGGATTCCTGTCAGTGTGATTATTGTAGCTGATTAGGACATCTCAGGACTGCTTGCTGGAAGCTCCATCTAGAGCTTAAGTCACTTCCTCGTGGTTGTACTGTTGTTATTGCTAAGGTATCACTACTTACTATCGGTACTCTTGCTACTGTTCCTCCTTGGCTGAGTGATATGGATGCTATCACTTCTCGATTAGATATACGTATGTTTGCTTTGACTTCTTAGAGTCCGACTACTACTACTACCACCACCATAGGTATACCTCGTGTCTTTCATGCTTGTGTTAGTCTATCTTCCCTTTGGATGCTGGACTCGGGTGTGAATGGTCACATGACAGGTTAGACTCATCACTTTACCACTTTTGACGAACAGTTACATGCACAAGTTCAGCTAACAAATGGAACACATGCCCTTATTGTTAGTAGGGATACAGTCCACCTCTCAGATGACTTTACATTACGTTCGATTTTTCATGCACCAAAGTTGGCCATGAATCTATTATTTGTCGATCAGTTAGTCAGAGATTTTCATTGTTCGGTTGTGTTCTTATCTAATTCGTGTTATTTGCAGGGCCTAAGTACGAGGAGGATTATTATTAGGGGACATGAGAGAGATGAATTGTATTATCTAGGCAATCCACCTCCAGTTTCACCAGTTCCTCCACCTACATCACGTGCACTTGCTTTGTCTTTATTTGTTCCTAGTTTGCATGCTAGTATTTTACCTAATAGTTGTCATTATGATTTTTCGTTACAAACTGTTTAGTTGTGGCATGACTGTTTTGGACATACAAATTTTAAATATTTATGTATGTTGTTTCCTACTTGGGGCAACGCTTGTGTTAGTCGTAAACTTGACTGTATAATATGTTCCCTATTGAAACATGTTAAGACCAGTTATATTCCTCGCATGCACCAGTCACATAAACCATTTGACCTAATACACTTTGATATTTGGGGACCCTCTCCTGTTACTGCTCTGTTAGGTGTTCGATACTATGTGACATTTATAGATGACCAAACTTGTTGTACTTAGGTCTACCTTTTGTATAGAAAGTCCAATGTACTCCCTATAATCACTCAGTTTCTCCAGATGATTAAGACAGAATTCGATGTCATTATCCATGCTCTTCGTTCGAATAATACCAAAGAATATATGTCTGATGCCTTAGTGTCTCACCTTTCTTCTTAGGGTATTCTTCAACAACTCACTTGTCCGTATATTCTTAAGCAAAATAGCGTTGTTGAAAGGAAAAATAGGAGTTTGATAGGGATGATACGTTGTATACTTAGAAGCATGGGGTACTAAAATGTTATTGGCATTTTGTTGTTTTGACATCTACCTTTCTGTGCAATCGTACACTGAGTAGTGTTCTTCAGCATAGGGCTCCTTATAGGTCTTATTCCCTAAGCGAACACCTTTTTCGGTCCTCCCTTTGTGTTTTTGGATGCATATATTTTGTTCAAGATCAGTCTTCTACTAGCCATAAACTTGATAATAAAGTGATTAGTTGTGTCTTTGCGGGCTATTGTCATCAGTCTAAGTGGTATCAGTGTTATGATCCTATTAGGCGTTGTATGTATCACAATTTAGATGTTACCTTTCTTGAGTATATTTCTTATTTTGCTTCCAGTTCTGTGTCTGCCCCTCCAGTTGATGATGCTCCCTTTGATTTTCATTACCACAGGAGCCAGAGCCATTTGTCACTATCACTAAAGAGTCATCCGTCTCTCATCCTGCAGAGTCACTCATCCTTGTCAGTACAGAGTCACCAGTCTTTCTTCCTTTGCAGGTTTATGTTCGTCACCCTCACATTCATCCCCCTGTTGATGTCTCCTCTACCTCAGATGATGAAGGTAATAATTATTAGTTCGTTGAGCATATTGATGTATCTATTGTTAGTACTGATGAGATTGTAGGTACTAAGCCAGTTACTTTACCTGATGAGACATTGTCAGTAGAGGATGATGATTTAGGGTGTCGTTATCCGCGGCATGATCGTTGTCCAGTTGCTCGTTATGGTTGGACCGTTAGAATTTTATATCCGATCTCTGCTTATGTTTCTTATGGTGATCTGTCTCCTATATTTTGAGCTTAGAGTATGGTCTTATCAGATACGCCAGTTCCTTGCTCTATTTTAGAGGCTATGTGGGAGCTCCAATGGGTTCTTGCCATACAGGCAGAGATGGATGCTCTTTAGTATAATCATACGCGGGATCTTGTTTCTTTACCTTCAGGGGTGAAGCCTTTTGGCTGTCGCTGGGTTTACACCCTGAAGTTTCTTGAGGATGGTACTATTGATCGTCACAAGGCTAGACTTGTGGCGAAGGGTTTCACTCTGGTACCAGTTCGTGATTTTTGTGCTACCTTTGCCCCTATGACAAAATTGACTACTGTTCGATTGATTATTTCTCTAGTTGTGGAGTACTCTTGGCCTCTTCATCAACTGTGTGTGAAGAATGCATGTCTTCACGGTGATCTAGACGAAATTATTTATATAGATGCACCACCAGGTCGTGGTGAGGAGGAGTATGCTAGAAAGGTATGTCGACTGCGGAAGTCTCTTTATGGACTAAAACAGTCACCACGAGTCTGATTCTCTCGCTTTAGTGTTGTAGTTGTACATTTAGGGTTCACTAGATGTCATTTTGATCATACCTGCTTCATTCGACGAAATATTTCTAGACAGTGTGTCATTCTTTTGGTATATTTTGATAATATTATTATTATTGGAGATGATACTTTTGGAACTACGCAGGTCAAGATAGACATTGGGAAAACCTTCTATGTGAAGATCCTAGGATTTCTACGATACTTTCTTGGGATTGAGATTTCCCGTGTCAGCAGGGGTATTATTCTTTCTTAGAGAAAGTATATTCTGGATCTTCTCTCAGGCACTGGAATGCTGGGGTGCAAACCGACATCATCACCCAAAATTCCAAACCTGAAGCTTACTGTTGAAGGTGAGAAGTTGAGAGGTTTGACTGTCTATCAGAGGTTGGTAGGTAGACTTATCTACCTAGTTAACACTAGACCAGATATTTCATTCGCTTTCAACTGAGTTGGTCAGTTTATGCACAGACCATGGTAACCTCATCTTGATGCAGTTTATCATATTTTTCTGTACCTTAAGTCTTATCCTGGACTTGGGTTGTTCTATGCATCAGGATCTCAAACTGGTTCTCTAACCTGTTATTCAGATTTAGATTATGAGAGATCGTGTGATGGTCGATCTACTATGGGCTTTTGTGCTTTTCGAGGGACTCATCTTATCTCTTGAAAAAACAATAAACAGTTAGTTGTCTCTTGTTTGTCAACAGAGGTAGAGTATTGGGCGCTGGCACTTAGCACATGTGAGATCATCTGGCTACGATTGATTCTTGGCGAGTTGAGATTTTCAATGACTTCTTCATCTACATTATAATATGATAATCGATCTACTATTCAGGTCACTTCTGACTCTGTGTTACATGAGAGGACGAAGCATATAAAGATCATTGTTAACTTCTTTTGAAAGAAGGTTAGTAGTGATATTGTCATTCCATCATTTGTGGGAACCAGTTATCAGGTTACGAATGTTTTCACCAAACCTGTCACTCTATCCATTCTTCGGGACTCCATTGTCAAGTTTGACTTAGTTGACATTTTGGCGCCTAACTTAAGGGGGAGTGTTGGAGTTATAGCAGCCTAGTTTCTTAAGGTTTATTAAAGCTTTCTTTTTTTTTTTTACCTTTTTATTCTTATTGTAACTTTCATTAGTTATATATAGGAGTGCTCTACACTTAGTTTGTATTTCATTCACTCACAAATATTTCTAGTTAGACAAAGTTTACAAAGCTAAGAATTTGTAATATATTGATCCAAAGCATGCAAATTAGGAAGAGGCAATTCTAAAAATTTTCATGTAACACACATATTGGAGTATGAGTAGTGGACTTTAGGATTATATTTAACCTTATTGGATATTGACTTTAAGCTGATACACTGCACAAATTATTTTATATATCTCACATTTGATCTTAGGAGTCCAAGCCTACTTTGGATAGCATTGACCATGTGTACTAACCCATAGTCTATGGGCCTTTATTATGGGTCAGAATCCTACATTTGCATTTGCTTGGAAACTTAATAGACAAAAATATATTTGAGTCACATATTCATGAGTTCTCATTTTGAAGTCCTTGTGTTAACAGAATTTGCGGAAACTCTATAGCTTAAAAATATCAATGTTTTTCTTCCAGCCATGGTCAAAGTTTCTCTTTCACAAATAAAAATCAAAAAAGGGCAATTTCAGTATTTTCTTTGTGGGACACTTTTGGAGAATATATAACGTAAGATTAAATTTAATTTAATATGATGCTAGCAACAATTGATTAGTTCTTTATCCAATTTCAGCAATATAGCCAAAGTCTCTGGATCTTAATTTTTGTCTGTTTGCAGTATAGGATGGTCTTTAGAGCATTGAGTCATGAGAAATTTTTATTGGTAGTTTATGCTTTTGCCTATTCCTTGTCAAAGTGAAGTTTGGCAACATTACAAAGAGGAAACTCACTTTACACATAGTTAAAAGCATGCTTTGCTATCCATCAAAATTTTTATTACCTCGTCATAATCTACCTTTATAGAACGATTATGCCTAACTAAATTTTTTGAAACATCCTTATTGACACTTATTTAGTATTTTACACAAAATTTAAAGAATCAAATTAACATTTAGAGTTTATAGTTTTCATTGGATGTTTCGGTGGTCAGCGAGATGAGTCCCTGCTTAAGCTCGGTTATTATTTCTATCCAAAAAAAACAAATGTAGGATAGTTTGTTCTAGACTTATTAGCCACAAATTAGGAAGCCCATTAGTCGACATACACAATGGTGAGCACGACGAAGTTTTTGAAGTGATTCCAACTAATATCAGACTCTAAAGCTTATAAAGGGTAACAATTCAGAGCCATAGGAACTCTGAAGCTTTTTAAAGAACACTATCAATAGCAAAGAGGGTGCTGCCAACAAAAGCACATACCTGAATTGGATGCAAACCATGTCTGCGATTCCCTACTCCCTCCACTGTAATGATATGCATCCCCTCTACTGAGTATAGAGGAGCCAAGCAAGCATTAACTGCATGGTGCCTACAAAGATAATTAAGTTAAAAAAGGCAAAATGCATATTACATTACCACACAAACTTGATAAAAGTAAAATGGAGCTAAAAAAGGGAGAAACTTACGTACAAGATGTAGACAGGATTACCCCATCAATGCAGTTTTTCCACATAAATTTGAAACAAGTAAGCAAAGAAAGGAGAAGGAGAAGAAGGGAGATGAACGAAAATTAGGGTTTTCTTTAGTTAAATGATAAAATTGATATTAGGGTTTATGAGGGAAAGAAGATGGGTGAAAGAGAGAGAATCGAGAGGAATAATTAGTTGTGTAGACATTGTTGTCCTACACTCTCTTATTTATAATAAACTGACATTATGAGTAATTACACTCTTACCCTACACTACTAATAATCTTAAATAAGTACTCTAACACTCCCCCTCAAGTTGGAGCATTTAGCCTTGAACAAAGATTACTGAATATAAATCGAGACAATGGTTTTGTAAGGATGTCACCCAGCTAATTACTAGATTTGATGTATGATGTGATAATCTCTTTACGCTTCAAGAGATCTTGAATAAAATGACAATCCATTTCAATGTATTTAGTCCTCTCATAAAATACCGAACTGGGGGTAATGAATATAGTTGTTTAGTTGCCACAATGCAGCTCCATAAGAGAGGGCATAGTGAAACCCATATCACGAAATAGAGACTATAACCATAACATCTCACACAAAATATGAACCATGGCCTGATATTCAACCTCTGTGCTCGAACGAGCAACCATATTATATTTCTTACTATGCAAAGTATCAAGATTACTACCAATAAATGTATAATAACTTGAAGTAGACTGTCTATCATTACGACTATTTGCCCAATCAACATAAAAAAATCCACTAACAATCATGGAGGATGAAGGACGATATAATAATCCTTTAACTAGTGCTCTTTTCTGATACCGAAGAATACGACAAATAGCCTCCTAATGAGGCTTACGAGGAGTATACATGAACTGACTAACTACACCAACAACATGGATGATATTAGGACGTGTAACTGTAAGATAAATCAACCTACCAACCAACCTTCAATAACACCCTACATTATCAAACATTTCACCACTATCAACATCCAACTTGATCGTGGAGTCTATGGGAGTATCAGTTGGATGTGCACCAAGACTACCAGTTTCCAACAATAAATCCAACACATACTTTTGTTGGTACAAACTAATACTTTCCTTGGACTGAAAAACTTCAATCTCAAAAAAATACCAAAGAAGACCTAAGTCTTTGGTATGAAATTTAGACGTAGCCCAACCTTATGGCTCATAAAGCGTGGGCTTTAAGTCCCACAATTTGAGAATACCCCATAATTTTAATTATATAGTTAGTCCACATCAAATGTTTAAATCTATGAAAATGTTAAGCCCTATCAAGATTGTTCCAAAAAATTAAGCTCAATCAAAATTTATAATTTCAATAATTTGGGCCCGTGATCCAACCCATAACATTAGAACCCCAAAAATCAAAACTTAAAAAAAAAAAATACAGAAAATATCTACTCAAAAGTCAACTTATATTTACCTCACGTATCCTCTCTTTTTCTCTCTCTAGTAAAATATAGAAACAAAAGCTAAAATTAAGCCCTCTTCTCTCTTTCTAGTAAAAAATAAAAGCAAAAATTAAAACATCTCTCTAGACAACATTGTCCTTCCCTCTCATTCTCTACCAAGCGTAACACCTCTTTCCCTCTCTCTCACACAAAAAAAAAAAATTAATTTTAAATAAAAATTTTAATAGCAAAAATAAAAAGATCTCATTCGAGGTTATCACTTTAGACCTCAAAATTACCCTGAGTCACCTCTGATGAAACTGTTTCCCCAAATGAAACTTAAAGTGGGTAATACTATTTGCATCATCACCGGTACTGATAATGTCATTAATATACACAATAAGAATAATAACACTTGTGAAAAAATGACGAATAAAGCTGAATGGTCTAAAATAAAACGCTAAAAATCATACTGAAGAACAATAGGACTAAATTTATCAAACCAAGCACGTGGTGATTGTTTCAAACCATACAATACTTTCTTCAGACGACACACTACTTGTTCCTTACCAAATACAATATAACTTGGAGGTTGTACCATACGTATGAATATAACTCCTCTTGCAGGTGTCCATGTAAAAGGTATTCTAGATGTCCAGTTGATATAGAGGTCAATCACAACTTACGACAACCAAAATAAGAACTCTAACAGAGTTAAGATGAGCAATATGAGAGAAAGTCTCATAGTAATCCACGCCGTCTAAGTGTAGTCTTTGGCAACCAGATGGGCTTTAAAATGCTTAACTGAACCATCAGAATGTTACTTAACATTATAGACCCAATGACAATTGCAAGCTATTTACCAGAAGGAATAGAAGTAAGTTCTCATGTATGATCCTCATTAAGGGCTTTCTTTTTCTAATTCATAGTCAGTTTCTAATCAAGAGATGTTAGTACCTATTGAAAAGAACTAGAAACAAATACTGAAAACAAAGTCAATGCAAAACAACAAAAGAATGGTGAAAACCGATGCACAAAAACAAAATTAGATATGAGATGCTTTGTAAAATTATGGGTACATTTTCTCAATACAATAAGTAAATCAGAAGATGATGAACTAGTTGACAGGTCAAGGGGTAGGACCTCAATAGAATTAGGTGATGACTGTGGAGCTGAAACATGTAAAACAACCTATCTGTCCTTGGAACGATGATGAATCTGCAAGGGAGGAGGACTAGGGGAGGAAGAAGATACACAGTCTACCATAATAGGCAACAAGGGCTCCCCCTAACTTGAAAATACTAAATCTAGGGAAAGTATATTGCCTGACACAGAAAAGATGGAAGATAACTCAAAAAATGTGACATTAGCACTGACATAGTATCAACGAGAAACAAGGTCATAGCAATATAACTTTTCTGAGTATAAGAATATCCCAAAAAGATACACTTAACCAAATAAGGTGAAAGTTTATATGTACCCAACTCAAGGAGATGAACAAATGCAACACAACCAAAGACACGAGATATGAGACTAAATGGTGATTTATAAGGATAAAGTAATGTAAAAGAAGATTTGTTGTTCAAAATGGAGAAGACATGTAATTAATAACATAAACTAAAGTAAGTAAGAGTAGCAACGGCCCAATATAATTTTAACTGTTATGTCCTCCTTGTTTTTTACATAGTAAAAATTATCTCTATTTCACCTCCTACCTTATTTTTTTTTTTTTTTGAGTGGATAGGGAAGGGAAAGAAATGGGAGACTTGAACCCTTGACCTCTACAAAATAAAATCTTTATAAAACAAAAAGTATTATAATACCAAAAATTTACCGATAAAAAAAACAAAACTGTAATGAGTGTTAACCTTGAATAATGTGTCCTTTCACCTTTTTATAATACTCAAAAAAGGAAATAGGGGTCCTACAGTAAACTATATCTACGAACCCCAGGCTCCCCAGCCAACCGAAAACTGGTAAAAAAAAAAGGGAAAAATATTTAAACGAGGAAAAAACAACAGAAAATTTTCCCACTTTCAAGGGAATAGCCTACACCTGTCCCGTATAGGTATCTGATATTTCTTTCAGATTTGCAGCCTATGTTGAATAGTGTTACAACAGTACCAAAGCATACATTTGGAAAACAAAATGCATTAGAACTCATTACCTTAAAAAATCCAGTGAAAAAAATGCCCACAATCTGTCCTAAGGAATGCACTTGAAAAATTACAAAAGATATCACTACACTGAAAAGAAATATAATCCACTGAAAAAAAATGTTCACAATATGTCCAGTGTCAGCTAGTTTATGCGAGCAATTGCCACGTTCAGGTACTAACCATAAATCATTACCTATGTTGAGGGAAGAAGAGAACCAGACATACCAACTGAGACACATAAGGAAAGAGACGGAAGCGGAGGAAGAGAAAGACTCACAAACATTTCTTCGAATTTCGATCAAAGTAAGAGACCATCACAGTGCACGCCCCACAACCACCTTCACCACAGCCTAGCTTTGTCCCTGTCAAACCTATGTCTACATATACATATAGAAGAAACATCAAATAACACGAAAGATGGAAAGAATTGAGCCAAAAATTAAACACGAACACAAGCATGTATATACATTTATCAATATGTACGAGACGAACTGGCAGAAGAAAATTGGAAAAAAAACAAAGAAACGAAAAAAAAAATGAAAAGGGTCTTGAAAAGCCGTAAAGAAACTGAGCATAATTCATCTTGTCAAATCAAATATTAATTTTCCTTTGCTTTTCTTGTTTATTTCTTCAGGTTTCCCTGCAACAAAGCAGAGAAGGGCAATCGAATTTCAGTACCCAACAAAATTAAGAAACACAAATCCCATTTACCTCTGAGATATTCAAGTAGAGTCATAGGAGCTAATCCATCAGGCAGTACACGACGAACCCCATTCACGTACAAGATTGGATCCGTCGACTCCATCTCCAATTCATCTTCGGTCTTCAACGACCCCATCTCTCTGTGCGAGTCCTTGTGTGTAAAAAACTGTATATAGATATATGTACACGAATTCAATATCTACCCAGATGGTTGAAATTCAAGTTTTCATCGGAAATAGAATCGGAGCTGATACTCAAGAATCAGAGCTTGGAATATCTGCAAACACATGCGTGCTTGCGTGCGTGGATGTGTACACCGTCAACTTGTAGATTAAATTATACTTTGACCCCTTTAATTATGATTCTTTTTTTTGTTTTACCCCTTAAATTATTAAATTTTTTATATTATCCCCTATACTAATTTAATTATTTAACATCACCGTAATATCTTTTTAGAATGAAATTTTTTGATATATTGGGGCTTGGAGAGGTGACAAAAGTGTAGATGCCCCAATGCTTGGAGAAGCCCCAATGCTTGTGGCGGTTTGGAGAGGTGATGAAGTTGTAGATGTGAGTGTGTTTACGGCCAATGGGACTATGATAGGTGGTCTTAGGGATTAGGTGGTGTGGTTGGTTTGATGGTGTACATGTTTGGTATGTTGGCCTAGGGGTGTAGTTGGGTGGGTGTGAGTGTTTGTGGTGCAATGACAGTGAAGGTGGTGTACGAATAGGCATGGTTTTTGTTATTGAAAGATGTCGTGGCAATGGCGATAGGAGTGGGGGTGTAAATTAAGGGTGGTTGTGGTTTTTTGAGGGTTGCGGTTATAAGGGCAATGGATTGTTCTAAGCTGGGTGCTTAAGTAATTGGAGACAAAGAAGAATATAGTATAGGGATAGAGAAGTATAGAAGGGTTGTATAAGTATTTTGGGAAAAAAAATTTGCATCACATCAACATATTTTTCTTTGTCAGTAACGAAGATTTACGGTAAGAGATGTGATTAAAATAGTCAGATGAACTAGAAAAAAGTGTAATAAAATTTCCGATAAGATATGGGGTGACATTGAAATTAGGCTTATTGGTGCTGATGAAATTGACCGGGTCATAAGAATTGCTTGATTTTTATTTTTTTGAGGGAGGAGGGGACCGGGACCGGACTACGACTAGGACTAGGACGGGAATGGAGACGGGGGATGGAGACGGGGGAAGTAGTTTGAACCCTTAACCTTAAAAAAATAAAAATTTTATAAAGTAAAGAGTATTATTGGATCAAAAATTTATTAGTGATGCACAAAATTTATAAATTTTTTGTACTTTCCTTTTTTTACCCAATCACTTAGAATATCAGATAGAAAATCATAATAAATTATGGTATCATTTGTTAAAATTTTACCTTAATTTGAGGTAAAAAAAAAAAAGATGAAAAATTTTATTTGGTATTGACGTCTTTAATAAAGAAACTCAAATTTATAAGAAGGCAAACTCAAATTTTAATGAGAACAAAATTAAATTTAAATGAGGATAGAATATGACCATTAGATCTTTAAAAGAAAATGAAATCTAATCATTGGTAATTTGAATAAATGTTTGAGTCTTCTTGATTTGGTACGAGTTGGAGTATAACATTGAAGAAATTTGGATTTAAAAAAAAAGGTAAGGATTAGATATGCTCTAACCCATACTACTAATTATGGTGTCATCTCTTAATCACTGATAATTTAATAAAAAGACAAAAAAAATGTTTAATGACCACTCCTAAAATATATACATTATCCTTAATTTATTATCTCAAATTATTATCTCCATTTGAAATTGTTGAATTTTCTAAGGATAATCTTCGACACTTCCAACGCAGACAAGATCAAGGCTTGGCTGTCAAGTGTTCATGTTGATCGTCCATCAGTAGTCAAATGGTCTGCTTTTCCGGTAGGTTTTTGTAAAATAAATTTTGATTGGTTCAATCTTTAATTCTTGTGGATGCTCAGGCGTGGGAGTGGTGCAGTGGAATCATGCAGGACATTTTTTTAGCAGGCTTGAGTCTTGAATTGGTTGGACAACTAAGTGCTAATAACGTTGAAGCTTGAGCTGCTTTCACCACAGTTCGTCTTGGCCAAGCACTTGGTTTTAGGAGGAGTGTTTAAGTAACTACTGATGCTATTCAGAAGACTCAGTCAGATTTGTCTTAGATAGGAAATTTTGTAGAGAAGATTCAGGCTTATGGTTCCTCTTTCAAGTCTTTCTCAGTTTCTTTGGATTCATAGGGGAGGTAATGAAGCTGCTAATTGTCTTGCTCATTTTGCTATAAATTATAGTTATCAATCTCTATGGTTGAAGGACGAGGTTCCTTCTTTCTGGTTGTCTTCCATCCATAAAAATGTACTCCTCTATGGTGATTGAAATATATATCGTTATTTTGTCAAAAAAAAAAACTCATTCTTCAACTATCTTTAAAATTGCTAAAAAAAAATGTAACATAAACCTCATAAAAATGTCACATAAAATCAATAATTTGAGGGACAACAATAGTATTTATCAATTACCACATAACCACTTAAAGTAAAATTAAAAATTCTAAGTTTAAAGTGGCACAATTAAAAGAATATAAACCAAAATACAATGGGATGCGCACTTTACATACTTAAAAAATATATTCCGTCCTTCGCTTTTTGTTAAGAGTAAATTGAATCTATAATTACCCATAAAAAATAAATAAAGTAATACGATTTTTATCATAAAGTGACAAGTCACAAAGTTAAATTTGGATTTAGATACTCTTCGATCACAAGAAGAGGATTTTGGATCGTTCCATGCGTCGGTTAGCAAATGCATAAGGCTTGACGAAAGGTAGTATAAAAACTTATGCCTCGTATTCAGTTATTGGCCATTTATGACTTGGGAGATAATAAAACACGTGAAAATGATAGACATGTAGATTGTGCACTAAGTGCTTCTTCTCTAGAACATCATCAAAAAAGAGAGCTAAAAAACAATACTGATTAAAATATTTTATCTCTTTAATTTACTAGATTAGTAGATTGAACTCAAAATCTCAAGCATATTAACGTCTAAAGCCAATACCTAATAGGAATGGGTTCAGGGGTCCATTATTCTTGCATGTCATTCTAGGAAATTCTTCTTATTTGTCCTTGTGTGTGACCCGACTTGCATGGAATCTGATGATGCAAAAAGTTGATTATGCATGATTAAATTAGTTGAGTATATGCTATAAAATAATTAAAAATAAGAGATAAAAATTGGGTAGTTGGATTTAAGTGACCCAACCATTAAAGACAATTAATGATGGCCGAAAAACTCTATTAAAGACAGAGTATAAGGTAGTAAGACAGAGAGAACAAGAGTATGCTCAAGGTGAGGTGCGTGTCCTCCCCCATGTGTAGGGATTTTATAATTTATAGGCGCAGACACCGCAAAACCCAAGTTGAGACGATGACGTAAGAGTCAATGTACTATTTTGTCAGAGAGGCTAGCTACACTTGGAAATGAGCACTATCTTGAAGTAATGGTTATCTCGATGATTGTCCTCCCACGTGCGTTAACTCTTCTTAGACTCTTGAGTTTTAGGCTGCACCGAAGTCATGAGCTAAGTTTGACCAATTTTTTTATGATTTTAGCTCAACCCATGAATTGGGGTCAGCACTGATCTAAATTTGGACTTGTCAGGAACAATCAATTAAGAATAAAGAAGAACGAATCCAAAGTCCATGTATAGATGCAAATTTCAATATTAACCAAACAGGCAAAAGGTAAACCTCAAGAAAAAAAAAATCAATACTAGGGGTTTAGTTTGAGATACCCCCATTTTCTTAATGAATAGGTGATTTGTTTTTATATGAGATCTGCTAATCCATGTTATGCTCTACTTGAGTCCCTAGGGTGGTTAAATTTTTTTCTCATACATTATAATATTATTTTAAAGATCTAGACTTGATACTTGTGCCTTGCTAATTTTGTTTTACATGTTGATTTACTTCCTTAATTCGAAAATTACATTTTCAAAAGCCACGTGAAACAATTTTTATGACAATGAAATAATATTCTTCCATTTGCTGCCTAATGTGTTAATGTATGCCCCTTTTTCACTCTATCTCTCATTCGTCCCTCCTCCTCCTTCAGAGTCATTTATCCCTGTTAGTACAAAGTCATCAGTCTCTCTTTCTTTGTAGGTTTATGTTCGTCGCCCTCACTCTCATCCTCTTGTTGATGTCTCTTCTACCTCAGACGATGCAAGTAATACTTCTTAGTTAGTTGAGCATATTGATGTACCTGTTGTTAGTACTGATGAGATTGTAGCTACTAATCCAGTTATTTTACCTTATGAGACATTGTTAGTGGAGGATGATGATTTAGGGTGTCGTTATCCGTTGTGTGATCGTCGTCTAGTTGTTCGTTATGGTTGGACCGCTAGGATTTTATATCCAATCTCTACTTATGTTTCTTATGGTGAGCTGTCTCCAACATTTCGAGCTTAGAGTACGACCTTATCAAATATGCCGATTCCTCGCTCTGTTTCAAAGGCTATGCGGGAGCCTCAGTGGGTACTTGCCATGCAGACAGAGATGGACGTTCTTCAGCGTAATCATACGTGAGATCTTGTCTCTTTAGCTTCAAGGGTGAAACCTGTTGGCTGTCGCTGGGTTTACATCCTGAAGTTTCTTGCGGATGGTACTATTAATCGTCACAAGGCTAGGCTTGTGCCTGAAAGCTTTACTCAGATACCAGGTTGTGATTTTGATGCTACCTTTGTCCTCGTGGCAAATTGACTACTGTTCAACTGATTATTTCTCTGGTTGCAGAGTACTATTGACCTCTTCATCAGTTGGATGTGAAGAATGCATTTCTTCATGGTGATCTGGACGAGATTATTTATATGGATGCACTACTGGGCTTTCGTGGTGAAGGGGAGTATGCTGGAAAGGTATGTCGACTGCGGAAGTCTCTTTATGGACTGAAACAGTCACCACAAGTCTACTTCTCTCACTTTAGTGATGTAGTTGTACGCTTAGGGTTCACCAGATGTCATTCTGATCATACCTGCTTCATTCGACGAAATACTTCTAGACAATGTGTCATCCTTTTGGTATATGTTGATGATATTATTATTACTGGAGATGATATTTTTGAGACTGTGCAAGTTAACATAGACCTTGGAAAGACCTTCGATGTGAAGGACCATGGATTTCTGCAATACTTTATTGGGATTAAGGTTGCCACAACAGTAGGGGTATTGTTCTTTCTCGGAAAAAGTATGTTCTGGATCTTCTCTCAAACTCTGGGATGCTGGGGTGTAAACCGACATCATCACCCATGATTCCAAAATTAAAACTTATTGCTAAAGGTGAAGAGTTGACAGATCCAACTGTCTATCAGAGGTTGGTAGGTAGACTTATCTACCTACTTAAGGCCAGACATTTCATTCGTTGTCAGCTGAGTTAGTTAGTTCATGTACAGACCATGTCAACCTCATGTTGATGCAATTTATCATATTCTTCGGTACCTTAAGTCTTATCCTGGACTTGGGTTGTTCTATGCATCAGGATCTCATATTGGTTCTCTAGCCTATTATTTAGATTCAGATTATGGAGGAGCGTTTGATGATCGATCTACTATGGGCTTCTGTGCTTTTTGAGGGACTCATCTTATCTCTTGGAAGAGCAAGAAATAGTCAGTTGTCTCTCGCTCGTCAATAGAGGCAGAGTCACAGGCACTGACACTTGGCACATGTGAGATTATTTAACTACGATCGATTCTTGGCGAGTTGGAATTTTCAGTGACTTCTTCATCTACATTATTTTGTGATAATCGATTTGTTATTCAGCTTGCTTCTGAATCTGTATTACATGAGAGGACGGAGCATATAGAGATCGATGTTCACTTCCTTCGGGAGAAGGTTAGCAGTGGTATTGTCACTTCATTATTTGTGGGGACCAGTGATCAGGTTGCAGATGTTTTCATCAAACCTGTCACTCTATCCATTCTTCGGAACTCCGTTGTTAAGCTGAGCTTAGTTGACATTTTTGCATCTAGCTTGAGGGGAAGTGTTAGAAATATAGTAGCCTAGTTTATTAGAGTTTATTAAAGTTTTTCCTTTTTTACCTTTTTATCCTTATTGTAACTTTTATTGATTATATATACGGGTTCTCTACACTTAATTTGCATCTCATTCACTTACAAATATTTCTAGTTAGACAAAGTTCACAAAGCTAAGAACTCGTAATATATGGATCCAATGCATGCAAATCAGGAAGAGGCAATTCTAAAAATTTTCATGTAACACACATACTGGAGTATGAGTAGTGGACTTTAGGATTATATTTAACCTAATTGAATATTGACTTTAAGCTGATACATTGCACAAATTATTTTATATATCTCACATTTGATCTTAGGAGTCCAAGCCTACTTTGGGCAGCATTGACCATGTGCACTAACCCATAGTCTATGGGCCTTATTATGGGTCAGAATTCTACATTTGCATTTGCTTGGAAACTTAATAGACAAAAATTCTATTTGAGTCACATATTCATGAGTTCGCATTTTGAAGTCCTTGTGTTAACAGAATTTGCGGAAACTCTATAGGTTAAAAATATCAATGCATGTCTTCCAATCATGGTCAGAGTTTTTCTTTCACAAATAAAAATCAAAAAGGGGCAATTTCAGTATTTTCTTTGTGGGACACTTTTGGAGAATATATAACGTAAGATTAAATTCAATTTAATATGATGTTGGCAATAATTGATTAGTTCTTTATCCAATTTCAGCAACATAGCCAAAGTCTCTAGATCTTAATTTTTGTTTGTTAGCAGTATAGGATGGTCTTTAGAGCATTGAGTCATGAGAAATTTTTATTGGTAGTTTATGCTTTTGCCTATTCCTTGTCAAAGTGAAGTTTGGCAACATTACAAAGAGGAAACTCACTTTAAACATAGTTATAAAAGCATGTTTTGCTATCTGATGGTGCACGGAATTTATAGCCCAAGCCCAACTATGATGGAATGATGTTCTGAATTGATTTCGCTGATTATAGATTAATCTCTTATGATCAGTTAGATGGGGAATATAAGTGGTTCACCTTAGCCAAAGGACTAAGACTACATCCACTATCAATGGAGTCTCTTGCTCGCTAGGTTTGTGTATTCATCGATCGAAGGTGTGTCTCCTGAAACTGGGGACTAAGAGTCCACTTACAAGGGATGAGTATCTAGGTATTTATTCTTAGCTTTCTAAGCTTTTAGGCTCTTGAATGTTCTCTGATTTTGGGGGAGAGAGAGCTTCCCTCACCAGATTATCATTTTCTATTTATATTAGTCTTTCTTAGGGTCTTCAGCTATTTTTTCCTCCGTATTGATCCCTCTCGTCCTTTCCTCTGCCCCCTTCCTGCTTTTTCTGTCACCACGATCACTATTCGTCTGACACCTTTGTTCATCCGGTGCTGCCGTCGCCATGATCTCTAGTGGCCTGGTGCTCCACCTTCTCTGAGATTGCTGTAGGTGTCAGGAGTGGTCCCCTGGATCCCTAGGGTGCGTGGTCCCCTCTGGCGATCCAGAAATAGCTTGGACCGGGCTTTCAATCTCCAAGCCATTTTATGGTTTGGACTGGGCTTGGATTGTTAGGTTATAGGCTTTTTGCTGATGTTAAGTTTTCTTTCTCTGCTCCGGGTCTCTTGAGCTGGTCAAACGTCTGGGCCGTCAAAGCCCTGGCCTTGAGTTTTGTCCATATCAGTTGCCCCCTAGCCCCAAGTTATGAAGATGTTATCATTCCTGGCCTGGGGTTAAAGATGACTTTTTTGGGCTCGTTATGGGATTTCGAAGTGACGACTGTGCCCGGCTATTGGTTCTGATCAGGATTGGGTCATGCCTCTGTTTGCTGGCGATGATGGGATGGTAATGCACACGTGTCACCATAGGGTGAGCTCGTAGGTACGACTTTTGTGGCGTGTCCTGTCATTTGTCTGTCATGAATTTAATGTTTTACACATACATATACGTCCCTCTTGGGGGAAGGTCTCTTGGCTTTTTGTTCTGTGGTTTCGAGTCCTACTTTTCTTCGTGCTCTTTTTCTTTTCTGTGCTTTTGAAGCGTCTTGATCCAGACTCTTAGGCGACTTACGACATCTTCGTCTCTGGTTCTCCTCTTCCTCTAGCATTTCACTAGGTATGCCTTTCATCCTTTCTTCTTGCTATTTCGACCTAGATCCATTTAACCCTCCCTAGTGGGGTTTTGGATTCCACTTCCTAATCTGGAGGTTTAGTTATTTTAGAGAATACTCCGATGACTTTTCTTCCCTTCCGCGATTTGTAGGCCATTCTTCAGTGGCAAGGGTATCCTTACTTAGGGCTTGGTATTTGAAACCTTTATTTTTGGCGGATTGTGCCTTGCATTTACCCTCCCTTCACTCTGGTGTGAGATCTGACCTTTTGATGGGGAAGTTTGTCATTTCTTTTTTCGAATCGGTGTCCGTTAATAGGGAGGCCAAGGAGACCACCACGACTTCCTCTAGTGGGCGTTCTCTTTCTGCTGGCGATGAAGCTCCTGAGTCTACTCCTAGAGTTTCATCCTTGGTGCCTCCAACTGAAGCTGTGCCCCTTTCTATCCTACCTCCTGATTCTTCGACTCAACCAAAGAAGAGGAAAACTGGGCCGGCTCTGCCCCCCGTTTCTAAGAAGCAAATTTGTCGTGAGCCATCTAACCTGACCTGTTGTGCGGAGGACACCTCCAGCTGTCTTGGTGATGAGGATTTGGAGGAATTGAGGCGTGAGTATCGCTTTCCAGATTTCGTGGAATTGCATTCCTTCGGGAAGCATGAAAGGTGTAATTCTATTCTCCCTGGATTCACTTGCTTCTTCGAGTTCGCATTCCGAGTTGGTCTTCAATCTCCTATCCATCTTTTTATCTGGAATGTTCTCAGGTTCTACAACGTCTGTGTAGCCTAGCTGTCTCCCAACGGTTGGGGCCTCCTAGTTGGTTTCCTTGTCCATTGGTTTGAGAGCAGGAACCTCTCTTTTCCCTCTATTCAAGAATTTGCTTCCCCTTTTTCAGTTGAAGTCTTTTCCCTCCTTAGGTTTCTTGTATTTTGCCAAATAGGTAAAGGTGAAGACTCTAATCTCTAGGCTTCCATCTTCCAATAAAAGATGGAAACCAAGGTTCTTTTTGCAAGGGGCGATTCCTGGGAGTTTTTAAGGGAGCCTGTCGACGTTCCTCATGTTCCCAGATCTTGGGGGGTTCCAAGGAACACTCCTAAGGCTAATCTACCGGTCGTGTTCCCCTTTGTTACCTTATCTTCTGCTTTTTTGTTTCTAACTTTTGATCTGGTTTGCAAAATTCTGCCCTGCGGCACGGAGTAGGTAGCCCGAGTTGCTAGAATTAAAGACTTCAGGTTGAGGGATTTCTTTGTCTTAGTGACTGACAAAAATCTTGCTAAACACAGGCTAGGATTGCCCATTATCCGAGCTTCAGAGGTTGCACCATCTTCTACCTTCCAATCGAATAACATGGACCAAGACCTGATCATGGCGGTGTTCTCGAATATCGAGCAATCGAGAAAGAGGAGGAAACTAGTGAAGGGATCCCAACTGCCATCTAAGGAGGTGTCAGCCACTAGGCCCACATCCATTTCCTTGGAATAGAAATGTGAAGTCCTTCTTCCTCGAGGGGATGCTGTTGTGCCCCCGCCTTCTTCGGCACTTTCCAAGGGGGAAACCTGCTCGGAGGGGGCTTCAGCAGATAAGCTCGACTTTTCGGTCCCCCATCCTGGCTCACCTGAAACGGTTTCTCTAAAGGGTGGAAAAGGGAAGTTTGCCCCTTCTAAGTCTAAGGTGCATGGGGGCGGCTTTCTTCGTGATCCCGAGGCTGCGATGGCTGCTCTATCTGAGCTGATCTCCATGTCAGATCCTCAGTCAACGATGAAGGTTCCTTTTAAAAGGAAGGTCTAACATACCATCCAAGGCCTGACCGAGGTACCTTCTCATTCCTTCTATCTACTTAGTCGTTCTTGACTTCTTTTCCTATTTTTCGCGTTGACCGATCTCCTTTTTCTTTCGTAGTCGCTCGCCTACGTGAAGATACTAGATTTTCATCATAAGCGGGACCTCCAGAAAGCCAAGGATGCTCTCGACATTATGACAGTCAGCAAGGATGCTGCCGAGGGGAAGCTATAGGTTCTGGTTTCTGAGGTCACGGAGTTGAAGAGGATCAACGATGAGCTGAACTCTCGCCATCAGGACCATATTGCGCTCAAAGAGTCGCAGATAGGGGGCTTGGAGGCCAAGCTCAAGGCTAAAGATGCAGACCTTGTAGTCAAGGATGATGAAATCAAAGCCAAGGATGCAGACCTGAAGGTCAAGGATTCCAAGCTGTCGTCTTTACAGGTCTGGGTGTATGAGTTGTTGAGAGAAGGCGCCTTTGCCTTTGTGAAAGGGTTCCTGAATTGTAGGGACCAGATCGTGGATGCTCATCCGGACCTTGACTTGCATTCCTTTGTGCCGTGGCTTGAATATAAGAAGGGGTCCGTGGCAGGTGAAGAGATTCTGCTGTCAGGTGCTAAGGGGGCTTTTGTTTCTTAGGTGAATGAGTCTGAGAAGCCCGATGTCCCAGCTGAAAAGTTTCACGAGGGAGTCGACAGGGGTGGTGAGGCGGCTTCTTGAGGCAGACCCATGGTTGCTTCTCTTCTTTTATTTTTGTGATTCACTGAAGATCTCTGTAGTACTTTATTTTCTTGTGAATGTTGATGTAACTTTCGGATTGGTACGATTTTTTCAATAGGGATGTTGTTGTTGGTCTCTATTTCCTTGTAAATGATATTCTCCTCTTTGGCCTTGTTGGATGAAAATGATGGTGTTGTTTGCTGACTTCGAGGCCCCCCAATTATGGTTCCCGAGTTATTTTGTGTGGTCGTGATAGGGCCGAGGCTTTTGCTACGCATAGTTGAACTGACTTCGCCCCCTTTTCTAAGGTGGGTTAATAGTAAACCAAGGCGAGATGGCAAATTTAACCTATATTCCTGTTTTTGCCCCTTCGAGCGTTTTCCTATTAATCTTGGGGCTACCTTGGTCTTTTTGCAAATCTTTCTCCGTACTCTAGACATGACGGCTTCGTCTGTTGAAGAACGTGCGCCGCTAGTGGGGATAATGGTTCGTTGATCGTGACGCTTTGGTGACCCCCATGACCCCACGTGTTCCTTTCTTAAATGCGAGGGATGCGCATTAATTGCTCTTGGCTAAGATGATGGATGCACATCAGTTGGAGTTATACATGGGCATTTTAGGGGAATGATTGCCTTCCCTTGGGCGTCAAAACTTTTTACTTTTTTCGTTGTCGCAACACTTCTTCTTCTTCAGTGCTTTCAAGGGAAAATATTTTCCTTTTGTTTTCATGGTCAGGGTCCCTTTTTCTCCTCATGATGTTATGGAACATCTCTTTCCCGATGTTGAGGCTAGTGAGATCGGGTAGGAAGGGGCTCATTCTTTTGCTAGGCTTTTTGATATCCCACTTGGTGTGATTGTGCGTCATGCCGATATGCGTCGTTTCCATTGCTTGGTCCGGGATGAGGCCTGTTTCTTTGAGGCCCCTTTCTTGTTGGGGTTGCGGTTCCCCCTTCACTCGTTTATTAGAGAGGTCTTGCATTTCTTCAGTTTCTATCCCGTCATGCTCCTTCCTACGGCCTGGGCGATCCCGCTAGGTTTTGCGATGATGTGGGGAAGGTTGTTTCCCCAATCTAGGGCTACTGTTCTAGAGTTTCTTTACTTATTCCACCCTGAGGAGGTGTCTGAGTTCTACCACTTCACTCCCAGGAGAGGAGGAGAATTTCTCATCTCCAACCTTCCTCCGGAGCCTGAAGGGTGGAGGAGGAGGTATTTCTTCATTTCTGGAGTTGGTTGGAAATACGGGACCCATTTTTCAACAACAACCAGGGTCCCTATTGAATGGGGTCAACCCAGGAATCTGGGTAGGCTCCTATCTATCAGTTTTCTTATGTTGCATTTGTTAACATGAAGGAGTCCAAGTAAACCCATGTTACTATATCTTCCTTGGGGGGGGGGGGTGATAACTTTGTTTGCCTATGGAACTGACCAGAGTTGGATATGCTCGGGCTTGTCCTCCATTTTCTTTTACGAAGCTGATGTGTCACGTCCCATCCTCATCGTCGGGTAGCCATGGGTATCTGACCTCCTGTTACTGTTCATAGTTCGCCCATATTCTTATTTCTTTTTTTGGTCTTTTTATGTAGTTCCTTTGTACTTGGTTACACAATGGGGGCGATCCTGGAGCAAGTGGGTCAGAGGAGGCGAGCCAGGAGTTCTGAGCCTCCCGTAAAGAGAGCTAGGCAGAGGGGAGATGATACGGACCCGGCTCCGGGCATTGGTGGTGAAGTCATGACCTTGCTGCCGACTTTCGGGCCCCTATTTGGTGCCACAGAGGCCATGATACCTGAGCCGAGGTCTGTTGCGACGGTGGGCCGAGTTGTGGTCAGTGCGGTAACAGGACCAGTTCGGTGAGGTTTCAACTCCATTGGTGTTGCTGGTTCCAGCTCGGCCCGTATTTCGCCTATTTCAACGATCGATCCCGAGGGCAGTTTGCTGAGGAATGTGAGTCTGAGTAGCCGCGCGTTGATGGGGATTGATCCCTCAAGCTAATTTGAGGCGTTCTGCCTCCCGCTTCATTGTTCCTCACCTTTGTTTCTACAATGCTTATAACTTTTTCCCTTTGTTCTCAGTCGGCAACGCATATTTGTGCACTTGGGATGGAGATTTACACCTTGAGGAATGAGCTTTGGGAAGTACATTAACAGAATTTTGAGCTCTTGAATTGGGATTTGGCCACCGAGGCAGAGTTGGAGTAGGCTCTCGATCAATGAGCTCAATTTTTAAGCAGTTGGTTGCTAGTACTTCTGCCAAGGTGTCTCTTCTGGAAGAATTGGCTCGTTCTAGGGAAGATTATGATGCCCGAACTCGGGACCTACTTGATTCTACTGTCGCTCGATCTTTACTGAAGGACTCACAGGCTGCAAATACCGAGCTGAGCAACTCTTTGACAGTTGAACGTCAAGTGGTTGAGAGTCAGTGAGAAGAGATCGAGAAGTCCCGACTAGAGGTGGCCAAGGCCTTTGTAGATGGATTTTTCAATTTTGCCGACTAGACAATTGAGGAGTTCCTTAATTTGAATCTTGAGCGATTTCAGCCGCGGTTTGATGCTCCCCTGGGTGGTGGCGCCTCTGATGCTGCTCCTCCGGCTCCTCCCTCCAAGCAGCCTTAAAGATTTGTTTCTGTTCTTGTCTTTCTGTTGCTCTCACCTTCTTTTTCTTTTTTTTAGGGCTGTAAACACTTTCTTGGTGATGGAATCTGCAATTTTCTTTCTTTTCTTATTTTCCTGTGTTTTCTAGTGTGATGCATCTACTAATGCTGGCGTTATGCTCCCTTGTCCCCTTGCTCCAAAGAGGCCTTGGTATGTTTGGAGTAATATTATTCTCTGGATGGCTTTTGGCTATGCGTAGCTGCGTGATTTTTAGGTATCGTGCGAAACGGCTGTTCATTTAAGCTAGCCGTTAGATGGTTCAACCACCTCTCTAAATCTTGCACCCTTATTTGCTGCTATTTTATTTGCGAGATTCTAACAGTCATTCTTTAGGGCTATATATTCCCCAATACTTCAAGCCATAACACTTCCACTTCCTTGCAGAGCTCTTCTTTCTCTGATTTTTTGACTTCCTTCGGTGTTTGTCCTCTCAAAGGCTTGGACTAATGACTCCTTCCTCGCTTTTCAAATATCACGCTCGAGAGTCTCTGAAGGGTGAGTGGTATTCTATCTTCTTGCTTCCATCCACACTTACTGCGATAGATGTTGCCCACCTAAAAAGTCTATATGACCTACCCGCAGATTTGGGCGTTAGGGCTCCATCCCCTGATGAGCCTTGCAGTATGCCTGCTTTGGGAGAGGTTGTTTTCTTCAAGGGGGCCTTCGCGTGTGGCCTTCGACTCCCCCTTCATCAAGATATTGTTTGGATTCTTTCTCACCATGGTCTATGTCCCACTCGACTTTCCATTTCGGGGTGGGCTACTTTGGTTGGTTTTTTTATCTTCTGGTGAATGCTGGGTTTCGAAGATTTCCCTAATGTTTCTTAGTTTTTTTACTTTCTTGATCTTTATTTTGGCTTTCCTCCTTCTTTCTACTTTCTTGTTTTCAAATGGTACTTCTATCCGCCTCTTGTTGCTGACATTCCCCTTTCTTCTGAGGAGTGGGCTCAGCGCTTCTTCTTCGCATCCCAGGGACTCGTGGGAGCCTGTGGTGGATGAAGGGTGTCACCTTTGGATCCCTCACTCTTGGGGGAATTTCAAAGAGAGAGGTAATTGTTCTTTGTGGATTTAAAGCCAACTTTTGCAGTTAAATGTTGTACTGATCTTGTTTCTGCGGGCACTATGTCGTACAGATATTCTTTGTCTTACTTCGCAAGAGACATCTAATGTTCGCAAGGTTAAGAAAACTTCTCCCCTTTCCTATTCTGCCCTTGTTACCCCTTAGAACCTCGCCCGTTATGGGATAGGGGAAAGCTTGACTAGGATCCAAGTCGCACGTTCCTTGTCCCGTGAAACGGAGGCTGAGGTGGAGGTGCTGAAGAAGAGGTTGGTAGAGGTGGAGAACGAGAGAGATGCTTTGAAGGAGGACCTCGCCCGCCTGCAGATGGTGAAAGGGACATCGTAAGTTGAAGGGGGTTGCCAGGGAAGACCCAAAGGGAGGAGGTTTTTGATGGTGTTGTTTCTATGTCCCGGTTGTTGCTGCATCCATGATCCTGCCAGTTTTTTTTTTGGTGTATTGGCTGTAGTGCTGACTTGTTTTGATTAATGAAATCTTGTTTTTTGCTGTTGATTTCGTGTCTTTGTGCTTTGCGCCCGTTCTCTATTTTGGACTTGGATTTATAGGCCTTTGTGCTTTCGGGCTGTTATATTGGTCCACTTGGATGATCTGAGCTTGCGAGCTCTCTTAGGCTGAAAATCCTGCCTTTTTTGAGCTTATGAGTTTTTAAACTCTTTGGCTAAAAAGCCTAGTCGCTTCGAGCTTGCGACTCTTAAACACTTTGGCTGAAAGGCCTAGTCGCTCCAAGCTTGCGACTCTCTTAGGTTGAAAAACCTACCTTTTCTGAGCTTACGAACTCTTAAACACTTAGGCTGAAAAGTCTACCTTTTTCGAGCTTACGAGCTCTTAAATACTTAGTCTGAAAAGCCTAATCTCTCCGAGCTTGCGACCTCTCTTAGGCTGAAAAACTTGCCTTTTTTGAGCTTACGAGCTCTTACACACTTAGGTTGAAAAGCCTAGTCGCTCCGAGCTTGCGAGCTCTCTTAAGCTGAAAAGTCTATCTTCTCCGAGCTTACGAACTCTTAAACACTTAGGCTAAAAGGCCCAGTCACTCCGAGCTTGCGAGCCCTCTTAGGCTGAAAAGCCTGATCAGGGCGCACGTTGGCCACACCTTATTGCGGTCTCTTTCTTTTTTTTTTGTGAAGACTTTAAAAACTTCGTTGATTTCCAAAGGAAAGTTTTATAATAATTCTACCTCTCTATTACAAAAGGTTCTCGTGAGATTACTAGTAGTAGCGCTTTAGATGATCTGCATTCCACAAGTGCTGCAGGTTACGCCCCTTTTCTGTCTGCAGCTCGTAGTTTCCAGGTTGGATTATCTTTTTTATGAGGTAAGGTCCTTCCCAGTTGGGGCTGAGCTTGCCATGGGAAGGGTCTTTCTTGGTCGGTAGAAGCTTTTTCAGCACCAAGTCACCTGGTTTGAAGCTTCTTCTTCTTACTTGTTTGTTGTAAAATCTGGCCATGTTCCTCTGGTAAGAGAATATTCGTTGTAGTGCTTCGTCCCTCTTTTCGTCAAGGAGGTCAAGGTTTATCAATAAGGATCTCTCGTTTTTCTCTGAGTTAAAGAGTTCGGCCCTCAGGGAAGGCACACCGATTTCGACTAGTGCCATTGTTTCTGTCTCGTACGCTAGGCTGAAATGTGTCTCGTCAGTCGCTATCCTCACTGTTGTTCGGTACGCCCATAGTACCACTGGGAAGTGATCCACCCATTGTGACTTGGAAGCTTTCAAGTTGGTTTTCAATGCCAGCTTGATCGTCCTGATGGTTACTTTGGCTTGTCCATTGGATTATGGGTGCGCGGAAGGTGAAAAATAATTCTTAATCCCCAGTCCCTCGCAAAAGCCCGTGAATGTAGGATTGTCGAACTGCTTTCTATTGTTCGAGACAACTGCTCTAAGGACACCAAAACGACATATGATGGATTTTCAAACAAAGTTTTTAATTTTTAGTGTCGTAATCTTGGCCAAATGCTCTAATTTAACCCATTTTGTAAAGTAATCTACTGCGACCATGACGAATTTGCACTGTTCGGCCCCGATTGGTAGGGGGCCTAGGATATCTAACCCCCATTGTTGGAAGGGCCAGGGGCTGACCACGGGGGTGAGCTGCTCTGGTAGGCAGTATGGCAAATTGCCATGAATCTGGCAAGTTTGACATTTCTTTACTATCTCCTTGACATCCTTAGACATGGTTGGCCAAAAGTAGCCTTGTCGTAGTCCCTTGTTTGCCAATGTCCTTGCTCCAATATGGTTTTTGCACATCCCTTCGTGTATTTCTCTTAGGATGTAATCTGCTTCAGGTTCAGACAAGCATTTCATTAGTGAAAACGAAAAACCTCTTTTGTACAAGTTACCTCTGACCAGCGTGAACCTTGCCGCCCTGAATCTTAGCTTCGCCGCTTCCTTTGGGTCTCCGGGTAGTATTTCGTCTAGCAAGAATGACTTGATAGGGTCCATCCAAGTAGCATTCCCTTCAACTGGGAGGGCCTGAATTTCACCATTTAGCTCAACGTCGAGCCGTACGCTAGGCTGGGTTAGTGTTTTGATAGGCGTTTGCTCGGGGAGGCCATGCTCACCAGTAGTGGCTAGTTTGGCCAGGGCGTCAGCCCGACAATTGGCCTCCCGGGGAACTTGAACCAGCTCTGCTAATACAACTTTTCTTAGGAGCCTCTACACTTCGGTTATGTAGAGTGCCATTTGCTCGTCTCTGGTAGCGTACTCTTCCTTGACTTGTCTTACCACCAGTTATGAGTCACTGTAGATCATGATCTGTTGTGCTTCCATTGATAGGGCTAGGTCTAAGTTGGCTATGAGTGCTTCATATTCTGCCTCGTTGTTGGAGACCTGAAAATTGAATATCAAGGCATACTCTTGGTTGTATCCTTCTAGGGAAGTAAGGATGAGGCCTGCTCCGCATCCTTAGGCATTTGAGGCCCTATCTACATACAACTTCCACGTCAGTATATCGGGGAAGCCGTCGCGGTCTTCAATGCTCTCTTCGAGCGGTGTGGTAAACTCGGCTCGAAATTCAGCCAGGACTTGCCCTTTGACCGCGATTCTGGGCTTGAATTTGATGTCAAATTTGCTAAACTCCATCGCCCATTTGACGAGTCTTCCCAAGGCCTCCAATTTATGCAGGACCTGTCTTATTGGCTGATCCGTCGGGACCTTGCTGGTGTGTGTTTGGAAGTACGGCCTTAGTCTTCAGGCCGCCATTAAGAGAGCTAGCACGAGCTTTTCCATTTTTGGGTACCTCTCTTCGGCTCCTCAGAGGGCCTTGCTGCAGAAATAGACTGGTTGTTGGACTCTTTCTTTGTCTTTTACCAGGGCAATACTGACTGAGAATTTCGATACGGCCAAGTAGAGGGTCAGGACATCTCCTTCTTTAGGACTTACTAGCACTGGTGGGGAGGCTAGGTAAGCCTTAAGGACTTGAAAGGCTTCGTCGCATTTCTCATCCCACTGGAAAGCTGCCTTCAGGACCTTGAAAAAAGGTTGACATTTATCACTTGATCGCGAGACGAAACGGTTGAGCGCCGCTATTCTTCTAGTTAGGCGCTCCGTTTCTCTGGTGTTGGTAGAGGATTTCATTTCGAGGACAACCTTAACCTTTTAGGGGTTTGCTTTGATACCTCTGCTATTGACTATAAAACCTAGGAACTTCCCTGCTGATACCCTACAGACGCATTTTGCCGGGTTCAACTTCATTATGTATCAGCGCATAATCTCAAAAGATTCCTCGAGGTGGTGGATATGGGATTTGGCCTTAAGTGATTTTACCAGTATGTTGTCTATGTAGACTTCCATGGTCAGGTTGAGCTTTTCGCAGAACATTCTATTGACTAATCTCTGATAGGTAGCTCTAGCATTTTTTAAGCCGAAAGGCATCACTTGGTAGCAATAGACCCCCTGTTCTGTAATGAACGATGTCTTCTCTAGGTCGTTGGGGTCCTTTCTGATTCGATTGTAGCCTGAAAAGGCGTCCATGAAGCTGAGGAGCTCGTGGCCCGCGATTTCATCGACCATTAGATCTATTCGAGGTAAGGGGAAACTATCCTTGGGGCATGTCTGGTTCAGGTTGGTAAAGTTGATACAGAGTCGCCATTTTCCGTTCACCTTTCTTACGAACATGACATTGGCCAGCCAAGTCGAGTAATCAACGTCCCTGATGGCTTTGGCCCGAAGCAGTTTGGCCACCTCCTCGTTAATGGCTTTTTGCCTTTCTGGCGCGAAGCTTCTTCTTTTATGTCTGATGGGTTTGTAGCTCGGATCAACACTTAACCGGTGCACGATCACTGTAGGGTCTATTCCCTCCATATCCTCTTGTTTCTAGGCAAACGCATCAGCATTTGCCCTTAGGAACGAGATAAGCTTCTCCTTGATGGACATGAGCAACATTGAACCTATGAAGACCACGTGCCCCGGATCTTTGTCCTACTGCATGGGCTCTAACTGCTCCGTAGGGGTAGGCTTTGTGTCTAATTCGTCTCTCATGTTCAGGTCCTGTAGCTAGACCGATTCCACGTGTCTTTGTTTCATTGATGCAACATAGCATTCTTAAGCCAGGCATTGGTTCCCCCTGACCATGTCGACCCCATTCTTCGTGGGGAACTTTATCACCAAATGATACGCCGAAGGTACCACTTTGATGGAGTTGAGAGATGGCCTTCCCAACAGAATGTTGCAGGTGGATGGAGCGTTTACTACCAGGAATCGAACAATGGTCGTAGCCTGGCAAGGTTGTTCCCCAATAGTGAGGATGAGTTGGATGGATCCAACAGGCAGGACCTTCGTGCCCGAGAAACCTAGTAGGTGGGATTTCACAGGTTCGAGCTTCGACCTTTCTATGCCTAGTTGGTTAAAAGTCGATAAGAAAATGATATCTGCCGAGTTTTCGTTGTCGATGAGCACCCGGTGTACGGTTTTGTTGGCGACAATCGCCTTTATGACCGGGGGGTCATCATGTGGTTGCTGGCATTCTTCGAGGTCTGTATTCGAGAAGGTGATCTCCATTTCTCGGCGTGGTATCTTTCGCACAGCGTGGACTTTAAGGTGATCTTCTAAACGTGCCTTCCGAGCATGCGTTCTTCTTGCTGAGCTGGATTCGCCTCCTCCAGCAAACCCACCAGAGATTACGTGGATTTCACTGAGCGCTTGTTGGTGTTGTTGGGGGGGGGGGGCTCAGCAGATGCTCTGGCCCCCGTCTCTAGTCGTTATGTGCTCTTCCTTCATCTGCCACGTATTGGCGTAGGTGTCCCCTCTAGATCAGGAACTCGATCTCCTTCTTAAGTTGGATACAATCATTCATTTCATGGCATGTGTCTTTGTGGTATTCATAGTATTTGGAGGTGTCTCTCCTTCTTGGGTCTTATTTCATTCTAGGCGGCTACCGTATGAACTTCTCGTTCTGAACCTAGTGAAAGACCTACACAATGGTCGTGACCAATGGAGGTAGCCGTGCTCGGACGTTGCCTCTCCATTTTGGGGGTGATTCTCTCCCCCTCCTTGGGGACCAGTCCCTTCATGGGGATCGCTCACACTGCCTTTCTTTTCTAGGACTACGATCCCTCATTTTTTTGTCACCTTCTACCGATGTCGAGTCCCTTTTCAAGCGGAGGACCCCTTCGCCATTGATATATTTCTCTATTTTTGCCAATACTTCGATCATGGTTGCCTGGGGGTTCTTTGCTATCAAAAAGAGGAGATCCTTGGATTGAATCCCGAGCCCAGACATGAAGGTGGTCAACATAAACTTGTCGTCCACGCTTTCCACTTTCAGACACTCCTGGTTGAAGCGTTGAACGTAGCTCTGGAGGGACTCAGTAGGTCCCTGTTTGACACTTAATAAATGGTAGAACGACTTTCAGTACGTTCTTGCCCCTATAAAGTGGGATACAAACTATATGGATAATTCCCTAAATGAGGAAATTGATGCGGGCTACAGCCAGCGGATCGGATCTGGATAACCCTGAAACTCTATTTGGTTTTTGTAGGAGTTCAGGTGATCTACAAGATCCTTGGTTCTATCGAACGCTTCTATCAATGGCATTCAAAACTTTTGGAGAAAGGGAAAATGGAGGACCCTAGGGGGCAAACGACGACTCAGTTTTCTGGACCAGGGCATCCATTGTGTTAGGGGCCCTTCCCTTGACCGCCTTTTTCATGTGACCCATTTCTCATTGGAGCTCGCAGAGTTTTTATTCCAACAAAGGATCCATGGAGCCCTGAAAAAGATGGGTTCTATCTTTCCGATAAACGTCCCTTGCCCTGCTGTGGGCCTTGTCTTCGCTGCCTTCGTCCGGGTGACCTCTCCGGTGGTTGTCCCCAGAATGGCTGTGCTTATGGAGTTCTGTTATTCCATTCGAGGGAGCTTGGCACTCCTAAAGAGGGGCGTTATGCTCAACTTGGGGCAGAGAAGGTTCTTGTCGAGCTGGTGGGAATCGAGGGAGATGATGTGTTTGTATCCATTCCATCAGCTCCTTGTTCTGCTTCATTAGCTGTATCACAGTTCGATGGTAGGTCTCTAGTTCGTTGAGTGATGGGCGATTTGCTGTTGGAGGATGGTCTTCAGCATCCCCTTCTAGGATAGGAAAGTTTTCTGGCTAGTTTTGCTGGACCTGGGGGTTGGCTGGAGCTTTACTCATGTTCCGAGTTAAAACCATCAAATAGAAGAATCAGGTAAGAAATTGATGAAAACCATTCCCATAAACGGCACCAATTGATGGTGCTCAAAATTTATGGCCCAAGCCCAACTATGATGAGATGATGTTCTGAATTGGTTTCGCTAATTATGGATTAATCTCTTGTGATTAGTTAGACGGGGAATATAAGTGGTTCACCTTAGCCGAAGGACTAAGACTACATCCACTATTAATGGAGTCTCTTGCTCGTTGGGTTTGTGTATTCATCGATTGGAGGTGTGCCTCCTGAAACTGGGGACTCAGAGTCCACTTACAAGGGATGAGTATCTAGGTATTTACTCTTAGCTTTCTAAGCTTTTAGGCTCTTGAATGTTCTTTGATTTTGGGGAGAAATAGCTTCCCTCACCAGGTTATTGTTTTCTATTTATATTAGTCTCTCCTAGGGTCTTCAACTGTCTTTCCCTTCGCATTGATCCCTCTCGTCCTTTCCTTTGCCCTTTTCCTGCTTCTTTTGCCACCACGATCATTGTTCGTCCGACGCCCTACTTCATCTGGCGCTGCTGTCGCCACGATCTCTGGTGGCCTGGTGCTCCACATTCTCTGAGATTGTCGTAGGTGTCAGGAGTGGTCCCCTGGATCCCTAGTGTGCGTGGTCCCCTCTGGTGATCCAAAAATAGCTTGGACCCGGCTTTCAATCTCCAAGCCGCTTTATGGTTTGAACTGGGTGTGGATTGTTATGTTATAGGCCTTTTGTCGATGCTAAGTTCTCCTTCTCTGCTCTGGGCCTCTTGGGCTGGTTATGCGTTTGGGTCGTCAAAGCCCTGGCCTTGAGTTTCGTTCGTATCACTATCCATCAAAAATTTTATTACCACATCATAATCTACCTATATAGAACGATTATGCCTAACTAAATTTTTTGAAACATCCTTATTGACACTTATTCAATATCTTACACAAAATTTAAAGGATCAAGTTAACATTTCAAGTTTATAGTTGTCACTGGATGTTTCTGTGGTCAACGAGATGAGTCACTACTTAAGCTCAATTATTATTTCTATCAAACAACTAGAAACATGAAAATCCAAAAAAAAAAAAATGTAGGGCAGTTTGTTCCAGACTTATTATCCACAAATTAGGATGCCCATTAGCCGATATACACAATGATGAGCACGACAAAGTTTTTGAAGTGATTCCAATTAATATCAGATTCTAAAGCTTATAAAGGGTAACATTTTAGAGCCATAGGAACTCTGCAGCTTTTTAAAGAACACTACCAATAGCAAAGAGGGTGCTGCCAACAAAAGCACATACCTGAATTGGATGCAAGCCATGTTTGCGATTCCCTACTCCCTCCATTGTAATGATATGCATCCCCACTACTGAGTATAGAGGAGCCAAGAAAACATTGACTACATGGTGCTTACAAAGATAATTAAGTTAAAAAAAGGTAAAATGCATATTGCATTACCACACGAACTTGATAAAAGTAAAATGGAGCTCAAACTGGGAGAAACTTACGTACAAGATGTAGAAAGGATTACCCCATCAATGCAGATCTTTCACATAAATTTGAAACAAGTAAGCGAAGAAAGGAAAAAGGAGAAGAATGAGAAGAAGGGAGAAACACAAAAATTAGGGTTTTCTTTAGTTGAATGATAAAATTGATATTGGGGTTTATGAGGGAAAGAAAATGGGGGAAAGAGTGAGAGAGATTGAGAGGAATAATTAGTTGTGCAGGCAATGTTGCCCTACACTCTCTTATTTATAATAAACTGACATTACGAGTAATTACATTATTACCCTACACTACTAATAATCTAAAATAAGTACTCTAACACTCCCCCTCAAGTTGGAGCATTTAGCTTTGAACAAAAATTACTGAATACAAATCGAGACAATGGTTTTGTAAGGATGTCACCCAGTTAATTACTAGATTTGATGTATGGTGTGACAATCTCTTTACGCTTCAATGTATGTAGTCCTCTCTTAGAATACCGAATTGTTGGTAATGAATATAGTTGTTTGGTTGCCACAATGCAATTCCATAAGAGAGGGCATACTGATACCCATATCACAAAGTAGTGAATACACCCACAACATCTCACACAAAATATGAACCATGGCTTGATATTTAGCCTCTGCGCTCGAACAAGCAACTATATTATATTTCTTACTACGCAAAGTAACAAGATTACGACAAATAAATGTATAATAACTTAAAGTAGACTGTCTATCATTACGACTACCTGCTCCATCAACATCAAAAAATCCAGTAACAATCATGGAGGATGAAGGATGAGATAACAATCCTTTAATTAGTGCTCTTTTCTGATACCGACGAATACGACAAATAACCTCCTAATGAGGCTTAAGAGGAGTATATATGAACTGACTAACTACACCAACAACATGGATGATATTAGGACTTGTAATTGTAAGATAAATTAGCCTACCAACCAACCTTCAATAACACCCTACTTTATCAAACACTTCACCACTATCAACATTTGACTTGACTGTGGAGTCTATGGGAGTATCAATTGGACGTGCACCAGGACTACCAGTTTTCAACAATAAATCCAATATATACTTCCGTTGGCACAAATTGAAACATTCATTTGATTGAAAAACTTCAATCCCAAAAAAATACCGAAGAAGACCTAAGTCTTTGGAATGAAATTTAGAAGCGGCTCAACCTTATGGCTCTTAAAGCGTGGGCTTTAAGTCCTAGAATTTGAGAATGCCCCATAATTTTAATTATATAGTTAGTTCACATCAAAAGTTTAAATCTATGAAAATGTTAAGCCCTCTCAAGATTGTCCCAAAAAATTAAGCCCAATCAAAATTTATAATTTCAATAATTTGGGCCTATGATCCAACCCATAACATTAGAACCCCAAAGTTAAAAGTTAAAAAAAAAAAAAAGTACAGAAAATATCTACTCAAAAGTCAACTCATATTTACCTCACACATCCTCTCTCTTTTTCTCTTTAGTAAAATATAGAAACAAAAGCTAAAATTAAGTCCCCTTATTTCTTTCTAGTAAAAAATAAAAGCAAAAATTAAAAAATCTCTCTAGACAACACTATCCCTCCGTTTCATTCTCTACCAAGTGTAACACCTCGCCCCCTCTCTCATACACAAAAAAAAATTAATTAATTTTAAATAAAAATTTTAATAACAAAAATAAAAAGATCTCATTCGATGTTATCACATTAGACCTCAAAATTATCATGAGTCACCTTTGATGAAACTACTTCCCCAAGTGAAACTTAAAGTGCCGGTACTGATAATGTTATAAATATAAACAATATGAATAATAACACTTGTGAAAAAATGACGAATAAAAATTGAATGGTCTGAAGTAAAACGCTAAAAACCATATTGAAGAACAATATGACTAAACTTATCAAAACAAGCACGTGGTGATTGTTTCAAACCATACAATACTTTTTTCAGATGACACACTACTTGTTCCTTATTAGATACAATATAACTTGGAGGTTGTACCATACATATGAATATAACTCCTCTTGCAGGTGTCCATGTAAAAGGTATTCTTGATGTCCAATTGATATAAAGGTCAATCACAACTCATGACAATCGAAATAAGAACTCTAACAGGGTTAAGATGAGTAATAGAAGAGAAACTCTCAGAGTAATCCACGTCGTCTGAGCGTAGTCTTTGGCAACCAGACGAGCCTTGAAATGCTCAACTGAACCATCAGGTGTTACTTAACTTTATTGACCCAACAACAATTGATAGGCTATTTACCAGAAGGAATAGAAGTAAGTTCTAATGTATGATTCTCATTAAGGGCTTTCATTTTCTAATTCATAGTCAGTTTCCAATCGAGATGTTAGTACCCATTGAAAAGAACTAGAAACAAATAATGAAAACAAAGTCAATGCAAAACAACAAAAGAATGGTGAAAACCGATGTACAGAAACAAAATTAGAAATGAGATGCTTTGTAAAATTATGGGTACCTTTTCTCAATACAATAAGTAAATCAGAAGATGATGAACTAGTTGACGGATCAAGGAGCAGGACCTCAATAGAATTAAGTGATGGTTGTGGAGCTGGAACATATAAAACATTATGTCTGTCCTTGTAACGATGATAAATTTGCAAGGGAGGAGGACTCGGGGAGGAAGAAGATACATAGTCTACCATAATAGGCAACAAGGGTTCCCCCTAACTCGGAAATACTAAATTTAGAGAAAGTGTATTGCCTGACACAGAAAAGATAGAAGATAACTCAAAAAATGTGACATCAGCACTGACATAGCATTAACGAGAAATGGGGTAATAGCAGCATAACCTTTCTGAGTATAAGAATATCCCAAAAAGATACACTTAATCAAATAAAATGAAAGTTTGTATGTACCCAATTCAAGGGAATGAACAAATACAACACAATCAACGACATGAGAAATGAGACTAAATGATTGATTTATTAGCATAAAGTAATGTTAAAAAAGATTTGCTATTCAAAATGGGAGAAGGCATACAATAAATAACATAAATTAAAGTAAGTAAGAGTAGCATCAGGCCAATATAGTTTTGACTGTATCCTCCTTGTTTTCTGCATGGTAAAAATTATCTCTGTTTCACCTCCTACCTTGAATAATGTGTCCTTTCACCTTTTTATAATACTCAAAAACAGAAATAGGGGTCCTACAGTAAACTATATCTACGAACCCCAGGCTCCCCCACCAACCCAAAACTGATAAACAAAAAAGGGAAAAATATTTAAACGAGAAAAAAACAACAGAAAATTTTCCCACTTTCAAGAGAATAGCCTACACCTGTCCCGTATAGGTATCTGATATTTCTTTCAGATTTGCAGCCTATGTTGAATAGTGTTACAACAGTACCAAAGCATGCATTTGGAAAACAAAATGCATTAGAACTCACTACCTTAAAAAAACCAGTGAAAAAAATGTCCACAATCTGTCCTAAGGAATGCACTTGAAAAATTACAAAAGATATCACTACACTGAAAAGAAATATAATCCACTGAAAAAAAATGTTCACAATATGTCCAGTGTCAGCTAGTTTATGCGAGCAATTGCCACGTTCAGGTACTAACCATAAATCATTACCTATGTTGAGGGAAGAAGAGAACCAGACATACCAAATACTGAGACACATAAGGAAAGAGACGGAAGCGGAGGAAGAGAAAGACTCACAAACATTTCTTCGAATTTCGATCAAAGTAAGAGACCATCACAGTGCACGCCCCACAACCACCTTCACCACAGCCTAGCTTTGTCCCTGTCAAACCTATGTCTACATATACATATAGAAGAAACATCAAATAACACGAAAGATGGAAAGAATTGAGCCAAAAATTAAACACGAACACAAGCATGTATATACATTTATCAATATGTATGAGACGAACTGGCAGAAGAAAATTGGAAAAAAAACAAAGAAACGAAAAAAAAAATGAAAAGGGTCTTGAAAAGCCGTAAAGAAACTGAGCATAATTCATCTTGTCAAATCAAATATTAATTTTCCTTTGCTTTTCTTGTTTATTTCTTCAGGTTTCCCTGCAACAAAGCAGAGAAGGGCAATCGAATTTCAGTACCCAACAAAATTAAGAAACACAAATCCCATTTACCTCTGAGATATTCAAGTAGAGTCATAGGAGCTAATCCATCAGGCAGTACACGACGAACCCCATTCACGTACAAGATTGGATCCATCGACTCCATCTCCAATTCATCTTCGGTCTTCAACGACCCCATCTCTCTGTGCGAGTCCCTGTGTGTAAAAAACTGTATATAGATATATGTACACGAATTCAATATCTACCCAGATGGTTGAAATTCAAGTTTTCATCGGAAATAGAATCGGAGCTGGTACTCAAGAATCAGAGTTGTCAGGCTTATGGTTCCTCTTTCGAGTCTTTCTCAGTTTCTTTGATTCATAGGGGAGGTAATGAAGTTGCTAATTGTCTTGCTTATTTTGCTATAAATTATAGTTATCAATCTTTGTAGTTGAAGGACGAGGTTCCTTCTTTCTTGTTATCTTCCATACTTAAAAATGTACTCCTCTGTAGTCAACGAAATATATATCGGTATTTTGTCAAAAGAAAAACTGATAAAAATGTCACATAAATTCAATAATTTGAGGGACCACAATAATATTTATCAATTACCACATGACCATTTAAAGTAAAATTAAAAATTCTAAGTTTAAAGTGGCACAATTAAAAGAATATAAACCAAAATACAATGGGATGTGCACTTCACATATTTAAAAAATATATTCCGTCATTCGCTTTTTGTTAAGAGTAAATTGAATCTATAATTACCCATAAAAAATAAGTAAAGTAATAGGATTTTTATCATAAAGTGAAAACTCACAGAGTTAAATTTGGATTTAGATACTCTTGGATCACAAGAAGAGGATTTTGGATCGTTCCAGGTGTAGGTTAGCAAATGCAAAAGGCTTGACGAAAGGTAGTATAAAAACCTACGCCTTGTATTCAAGTATTGGCCATTTACGACATGGGAGATAATAAGACACATGAAAATGATAGGCATGTAATGATTAAAGCAATAATGATTAAAATATTTTATCTCTTTAATTTACTAGATTAGTAGATTGAACTCAAAATCTCAAGCATATTAACGTCTAAAGCCAATACCTAATAGGAATGGGTTCAGGGGTCCATTATTCTTGCATGTCATTCTAGGAAATTCTATTTATTTGTCCTTGTGTGTGACCCGACTTGCATGGAAACTGATGATGCATAAAATTGATTATGCACGATTAAATTAGTAGAATATGGGGTGTAAAACAATTAATAATAAGAGACAAAAATTAAATAGTTGGGTCTAGGTGACCTAACCACTAAAAACAATTAATGGTGGCCGAAAGATTCTATTAATGAGAGAGTATAAGGTAGTAATATAAAAAGAGCAAGAGTATGCTCAAGGTGAGGTGTGTGTTCTCTCCCATGTGTAGGGGGTTTACAATTTATAGGCGTAGACGCAGCGAAGCCCAAGTTGAGATGGTGACGTAAGAGTTATGGTACTAGTTTGTCGGATAGGCTAGTTACAATTGGAAATGAGCACTATCTTGAAGTAATGGTTATCCCGATGATTGCTCTCTCACATGCGTTGACTCTCCCTAGACTCTTAAGCTTTGGACTGTACTGAAATCATGAACTAAGTCTTTCCAATTTTTTGATGATTTTAGCTCAACCCATGAACTAGGGTCAACATTGATCTGAATTTGGACTCGTCAGGAACAATCAATTAAGAATAGAGAAGAACAAATCCAAAGTCCACATATAGATGCAAATTTCAATATTAACCAAACGGGCAAAACGTAAACCTCAAGAAAATAAATATTCGGGGTTTAGTTTGAGAAACCCCCATTTTCTTATTGAATGGGTGATTTGTTTTTATATGAGATCTGCTAATCCATGTTATGCTCTGCCTGAGTCCCTAGGGTGGTTAAATTTTTTTCTCATACATTATAATATTATTTTAAAGATCTATACTTGATACTTGTGCTTTGCTAATTTTGTTTTACATGTTGATTTACTTCCTCAATTTGAAAATTACATTTCCAAAAGCCATGTGAAACAATTTTTATGACCATGAAATAATATTCTTCCATTTGCTGCCTAATGTGTTAATTTATTTCCCCTTTTCTCTCTGTCTCTCTCTCTCTCTCTCACACACACACAAAGTGACATCATGACTCTGAGTGTATTTTAATTGCTGTCCATAGTCCATGTTTTGATTTTTTGATATTGAAATTCTAAATCTTTATATTGTTGATTAAAAAACGTGTCTAAAATTTTGTATTGATTTTCTCCTGAATTCTTTTATTTGTAACGTGACAGTTATGACTCACCTAAATCACTCGCCTAAATGTACCACAAGGAAAATGATAAGGAAGAAGAAATTGGTTACACTATATATATTCGAATTTAATTGCATTGCCAGTAGGCAAATAATAGGCTGTGGAGTTGTTAAGCATGCTTGTTCAGATACTGTTATTTAGCTTTGCATCATTGTTGGAGATCTGGGTGTTTTAGTGATTTCACTGTCTAGCTTTTAAATTTCCTGACAATGGAATCTTTGGCTTTGCAAGTTTGTAGCACTATTTATTGTTTAGTACTGTGGTAGGTATTGTTGGTTGTTTTGACTAGTTGGTTTGGCTTTGTCTGTCATGGGATTCCTATAAATCTGTCTTTTTGCTTTCATGCTTTCTATGTGATTGTTCACATGAGTCTCGTTTGGTTTCACTTCTTAGTTTGTGTTTATTGTTGTACTTACTTATATTATAGAACCACAAGGAAGGAAAAAAGTTTAGAGACAAATCTTTTTCTTTTTATGAAGATTTGTGCACAGAGGCGGAGCTATGAATTTATACGTGGGGGGGATTAACTATAAGTTTCATACCCAAAATTTTATTGACAAAAGAGCCAAAAATCGATATACATGGAGTATAAAAAATAAAAAAAATCTACAAAATAAGGTTCTAATTAGACCCATTTACAAAAAATTAGACTAACTATAGTCTTTTACAATTGACTACGACATGATTTCACATTTTGAAAGCATTGCATGATAACATTATTATCAATGCAATAAAAAATGTCTTTCTCTATGTATACAATCAAGTTGTTTGTCATCCATTGATCGTCCATTCGATTACGCAATCGATTCTTCATAATTTTTATAGCCGAAAATGCTCTCTCTACTGTGGCAGTCGCAACTGGCAAGATCAATGTCAATGTCACAAGTATGGTCACAATAACATTACACGTTTTAACAAAAGCTACAGTTACAATGTCTTTTTTAATTTCAGGCGAAGTTAACTTGAGATTCTTAGGAGCATTTTTCAACACAAAAACTTTAATATCCTCATTGTGATCAGCAAGAAATCTAAGAAGCTCAAAGAAGTTTCCTTGATTACTTGAATTCTCAGATTCATTGTGACCACGAAATGCAAGCTTTTGCCTTAGAAGAAATCGAATAGAATCAATGGATGCATTCAACCGGTTTATGTACTCACTTCAAGCTTGGTCTAACCGTTTGAAGATAATAGTTTCAATACTTTGCTTTGGATTTAATAAATCTTGACATTTTCTCCAAGCTTGGTTATGATAACTATTAACGCTTCTAACATGCATTTGTAACTTCTCTATTTTCTTCCAATTTGAAAAGCCCGAGCTAACAAAGGTTTTGTCACCCGATTGTTCTCCCATATCTGATTTAAAAAGATAACAACACAAGCAAAATACTGCATTTTTTGCTACATTATACTCAAGCCAGTTACTAAACAAAGAAAATCAAACTTTGTTAAATTGTCGTAGTTTAACACAAAATCTTTTTTGTAGAAAATTATGGTCGCGGGATTCACAAAGACCCTTTTGTGAATAAGTTCTACGAATTTGATCTCGATCATTAGGATTATAATCCATAATCTGAGGCCGTAGTCCGAGATCTAATGGAAGATCCGCCAAATTAATATCTACATTACTTTTCTTTGAAGAATCACTACCTCTGTTTGGAGGAGGTGATAACTCAAACTCATACTTTCTCTTGAAGTACTTTTCCGTGATTGTTTCAAAAAACTATTCAAGAAAATGGGTTTATACATATATTTTTATAATTAATTAAACAAACTATTTTGTCAATTTTATCACTATCATTCTAAAGAACATATAGTATTAGGAAGCAAAACAAGTACAAATGTATAAAAGTATCTAATTCATAATTTTAATAAATCCAAACAATATCATTCAAAGTATTAAAAATAGGTATGAATTGAGAGTTACCAAAAAATACTTTTCACTGTCGACTCAATAACCAAAACTCAAGGTCTTCAAGGCATCACCAATTAGTAATCCAAGCTATAACAATTCAAGAAAATAATTAGGGTAATATGCAAAAAAAAAAATTAGGAAAAAATGCATAAAAATTCAAATAAGGGCAAAATGCACAAAAATATAAATTAGGGTTAAAAACTAAAATGCACAAAAAATTAGAAAATTACAAACACTAATTAATTCAAAATTTTAAAAATAAAAAATTAATTTTGTGTGTGTGTGCACAGACTGTGCGTCTAAGCCACTGGACACGTGTGTGTGTTAATAGAGAGAGAGAGAGAGAGAGAGAGAGAGTATATTTACTTTGTGTAGGTGCTTGGTCAGTGGTAGTCCTGCACTCCTGCTATATTGATGCATGGAATGACAAAATATTGGGTTGGGTGGTGATCCTACTGTGAGAAGCAAGCACTTTACTCTCTGGCTCTTTGTTCTTCTTTGGCTAGGCAAGTGAGAGTGAGTGAATCATAGAGTTTTATTTTTAAATGGTGGCCCAAAAACTTTTATTTTTAAATGGTTGGGCTAAAAACTTTGTTTTTTAGAGAATTTAGAAGTCGGTGCAATTTTTTAGACTTATTTGGGCAAAAATACAAGTCAAAAACTTATTTGGGATAAAGTGCATAATTTTTAAAAATGTCACTATGTCATCGATAAACAACATATAGATGGAAACCCTTTGGTATTCTTTCCCTTTTTCTTTTTTTCGCTACATTCAAGTAATGAGAGGTAAAATAAGAGCATATTTTTTCTAACAATTTTTTTTTCTCTCTCTCTAGCTCTATCTCTATTTTCGCTTACTCTATTTATATTAATATTACAACAACACAATTACACTAATCAATTATATCAATCAGTTACAATTGTCATATAATACACTAAACAGTTATTCATGCGTTCTAATAAACCAAACAGTTACACAAAATTATGATATCAACTCAATTTGTCATTCAATTGTTCATATAAACTAAATAGTTACATTATTTAGTATTGCAATATTGTTACACCATCATACCTTAACAATTGTATGAGACTGTGATTGTTACACTCATTAAAAAATAGTTACAACCATTAAAAAAATAGTTACACACATTAAAAAACAGTTATACCCATTAAAAAAAACAAAAAAGTTATTTTTTTCCTACATCTCAACAACGAAGAATACATAATATTTAACAAAACATTTTGAATGATTCTCTTTTTTTTTTTTTTGGGGGGGGGGGGAATTTAGGGTTTGATCAATTATCATAGTAAAAGACTATTCCTATTGGTCCGATGACGTGGAAGCAAGGTTGGTGGCATAGAACGATATATATATATATATATATATATATATATATATATATATATATATATATATATATATATATATATATTTCACTTATACTTTGCACCCATACTCCTTCATCTTCTAGCACGAAATACCTCTGCTTTTGCTTTCTCTCGCTCTATGTAAACTCCTATTTTACTTTCCATTATTATTGTTAATCTTTACATATTTGTTTTCTCAAATAATTGTCAATGATGACTGCATAAATTAAGGAAGGGTGTTTAGGTAAAAAGAATTTTAATTAATTTTGAATTTGATACCAAAACACAAAAAAATTTATAAAAATTGTACTTAATAGAATAAATAACTTATCTATACTCACACCTAAAAAAACCCTTGTTTTTTTATAAGTGGCCCAAAAGTTTTGTTTTTAATGTTGGGCCAAAAGTTTTATTTTTTTAATGTTGGGCCAAAAGTTTTTGTAATAGGTTTGAGTGGATTTTAATAAAGGGTAAATTGTAAGGGGGTACACCAAATTAAACTTATTTGGCAAAAAGTACACACTAAAAAATGTAGGGTTATTAAGTACTTAATTTTGATACTTATTTATATCTAAGTACATAATTTGAATTTATATATATATACGTTTTTATATATACACAATTACATATTTATATATATATATATATATATATACACACACACACTTATGTATGTATGTATGTATATACTTGTTGTTAAATATCTTATCTAAATTTTAAATTATTATTTAATGCACCTTTGATTCATGCATTTTTTTTTTTAGAAAAGTAGTTTTATTTTTAAATTAATTTAATATCCGAATACTGTAATAGTGTAATAATAACAATGTAACAATAAAAGTGTAACAGTGTAACACTAACAATGTAACAGTATAACAATAATAGTGTAACAAGCTATTTAAACAAAATATTGTACTATTACATTTTGTCAAACATATAGTTTCATATAATTTCATTCAAAATAGTTCATCTCCGTTTTGAATTTGTTACCATATACACAAAATTACTAAACACTGTTTTTGTTACAGTGTATTTGTTACATTTTCTTTGTTATAGTGTATTTGTTACACTGTTATTGTTATACTGATATTGTTATACTATTACATTATTCAGATATTAAATTAATTTAAAAATAAAATTATTTTTCAAAAAAAAAAAACACTTGAATCAAGGTACATTAAATATAATATGAAAACAAAATCACTTTTCAAAAAAAAAAAAAATCATGAATCAAAGTGCATTAAAGATAATTCAAAATTTAAATAAGAGATTTACCAACAAATATATATATATATATATATATATATATATATATATATATGTGTGTGTGTGTGTGTGTGTGTGTGTGTGTGTGTGTGTGTGTATATATATTTATTTATTTATTTATTTACATGTATTAACAATTACACATGAATCAAATGTGCATTAAATACGTATTTATATAATTATATGTACTAATAAATACACATGAATGAAGGTGCATTAAAGGTAAGGGATTTTGAATTAAATGACCCTAAAATGGGCATTTATGTTTTTTTAACTAATATTTTGTTCTATATACTTTTTGTCAAATAAGTTTAATTAGGTGTACCGACTTTCAAAGAACCCTTATTCATTATAAGGTCTGGCCCAATCTATTTCACTGTTTTCCAAACCAACTTCTTCAACTTTTAAGCAAGATCCAAACTTTTCAATCCACCCCATACTTGAAACCATAAGCCTAAGCCCAATCCAAATTCTTCACTATAAGGTCTAGCCCAATCCATTTCACTGTTTTCCAATCCAACTTCTTCAACTTTTGCCCAATATCCCATTAACCCAAAGTAACCTAGCCTTGACCCAAGAGAGTCCCCCCAAAAAAGGGAAAATTGTAAGCTAGTACCTTTTAAACTATTTAATTGTGAAAAAAATACATTGATTAAAATCTTTTATAGATAAATACATTTGACTTGAAATGTATTGTAATTACGTACTCATTGGCAAATTTTCAAATATTTCTTCACTAAAATGCCCTTTTTCCTTGTTTGAAGGTCTACTAGTTTTGTAGTCTCATTTTTTTATATAATTTGATTTATTATATTAATGGTTTCATATTTTAAGAGATTGACCATTTTTTAAATTCAAAATTATACCACATGGAATATACCATAAATGTTTGGCTTAGAAATTGAAATTTATTTTTTGTATATATTATTTTTAATGTTAAACGGCTTTGATTGTTCTTAAATCTAACAATAATGTCACTTTTCAATGTTACACTGTGATGTAAAACTGTCATTCATTAAAAGCAATATATATAGATGTCACATTATGTGATACATACTATTAAATTGTGCATAAATCAGTGAATGTAATTTCACAACTTTTTTGTCCGTGATTAAAGTGTTAATGAATGTGTAATATTATCATGTATCAATGTAATATCACATTATCGGTAATTTGAATCAGAACAAAAGGAAGGTCGATCTTTAATGGTGCTTCAACTTTTTTGTTTTTGTTTTGGTTGAAAATTGAAGTATTTTGTAGTAGATTTTTTTTAAAAAAATTTGAAAACCAATATTATAAGGGATACAGAAGTTGCCGAATTTAATGAGATTGTTGCATTATTTATGGTAGTTTCCTTATCTAGTCTTTGTGTCAGGTAATTTTAACCTTGCACCAATGGGTCTTTGGTTCAATGGTACTCATTTTCTTGTGAAAGTTTTGTCTTCTTGAGATCAAGAGTTTATGCATCCTTTCCCTCCCCCACCAAAAAAAAAAAAGATAATTGTTACCTTGTGGGCATTTCATCCAAAAAAAAAAAAAATTATTTCTATACAAAACATTTTTGTATTGGGTACTTTTTCATAATTAAGTATCGGCTCACAAAAAAACACTAAAAAAAAAAACACTAACCCAATTTTACTCCAACCCAAAACCAATAGTACCTATCTCAAGAAACAAAAAAAAGGGTTTTTTGGGGTGTGTTAACATTTTTTTAGACTTATTTCAGAGGAAGTATATGAATAAGTTTTTTACTCTATTAAGTTCACTTTTACTAAAACATCTTATGATTAGGTACACAATTCAGATAACCTTTTATTTATATTACTTACTTATCCTATCTTAAATTATGCATAATTTTTATTCTTTCGCTTTCTCTGTCTCTTCTCCCTATTTCTCACACCGTTATTCTCTCTCTTTCTCCTTTTTCTCCATTACTCTCAAACACTCTTGCTCTCCCCTCTTTTCTCGCTATCTATCTCTATATGTTACTCTCTCTTTCTCTCCCCTATTTTCTCTCTCTTTTTCACTATCATTGATAATTTATTTTCTTTTCAAATATGTAAAGATTTAATTTAATTTTTGCATCTCTATCTCCTATTCTCTCTCTCTCACTCACTCACTCACTCACTTTGTCTCCCTTATTTTATCGCACCGTTATTCTCACTCCTTATTCTCTGTCTCTCTCTCTATCCACGTTACAACAATACAACTATACCAATTAGTTGCATCAATTAGTTAAAATTGCCCTATAAATACACCAAACAATTACTCATGTGTTTTGATAAACCAAATAATTACACCAAATTTCGACACCAACCCAATTTTATATAAACCAAAGAGTTACACTATTTTAACATCACGACATAGTTACACATAGTTACACTAATTTTACTCTAAAGAAACAGGTGGAATCAATAAATGCCTCATCAAACCACAACTAAAATACATCAAAGTGCTTGAGCAAGTTAAGCGTAGGGTGGTGATTAAAAACTAAAATACATCAAAGTGCCACTAATGCTTGAGCAATTCAAAAGCAACTAAGAATGAGCAATTCAAAAGCATAAGTAGTTTAACAACACTAAACCATTGTTATTGAATAATTCAATCATAGTAGTAGGCACTCAAACAAAATATAAAAAGAACACAGTAATTACAATTACATTAAGAGTTGTCTGACCAACAAAACATACTACAAATGTTTCAGAATACTCAAAACTGAATCAAGTACTATAATAAAATGTACAAAAATTTAGAACATCAAGAGGGAAAATACCCAACGGTGTTTAATCTTGAGAGGTTGTTGTAGAGGTATTGGTGTTGTCATAATTAACCCCAAGAATCAATTAGTTGCTTGAGAGTACAGGGATAGAGGTGCCGAATCAAATCTTGTTGTAGAGCAAATAAAAGACATGGTCAACTAGTCATTGTCGGCCTTTTGAACGACCATGTTGATGGAGGTCCAACTTCTAGTACCTGATAAACGTCCAAGAGATGAGAGTATGAAATAGAGAGAGAGAAAGAGAAAGTGTGTGTTATATGAGAGATAGGAGATTGAGAAAGTGTGTTATATGAGAGATGGGAGATTTAGAGTTGTAGATGTAATTAAAGTCTTCCTTGAAAAGTTGGGCGGGAAAAAAATTTCGTCGTGATCAATTAGGACCATCAGATGAATAATCTTAACACAATCTGAGCTGTGAAAAACTCAAGACAAACAATGTTAGCTCCCTTATTATATAGATTGTAACTAATTGGTATAACTGATTGGTATAATTGTATTGTTTTAACGTTGATACTTGTTGGAACGAAAATCCCAAGAACCATTGACAGCGCTTATGTATCAAATACCAAAAAAATTTCTTTAAACCATACAAAGTAGAATTAGGGTTTACCTTCGAGATCGCTCTGGCTTGATCTCGTCGTAGCATGAATGCAAAACTCAACAATAAACATGGAAGACAGCTTGACAAACCTCGCAGTCTTCTGTCATATATCCTTCAATGTCAAAGTCTGAATGCAAAGTGGGCTGCCAGAACCTCCGAACTTTTGTTCTCCCTTTCAACCTTTCTCAAAACCGTGACTAAAGAATAAATGCAGAATTAGAGAGCCTAGACGTCTATATATATGCTACGATAAAAACCCTAAGGAGAAATAAGGATCAAGCTTCCAATGGACCTAAGATTCTTATGGTCAACCCAAAACAAACATCTTACAGCCCATTAATAATAAGTCAGTCGATTAAAAACTTATTATTAATCTCCTGATCCTTATCTCAAAATTATATTCGAGCTTCTTATTATTATATGCTTAATAATCTCCACAGGTTTAAGATTACAAATGTCCATCAATTAAATAAATTACTGACAATTATATTTAATTGACTTCTTTTATTCCTTGAGACCTTACCACTCAACTTATTTATCATGTCTGATAATTAAATCCACCTGCTGGGTTTGACATTGACAAAACTTATGAGATTCTTCAAGAAGACAGTATTAACCCATTTAAATACTAGGACGTGGTTTCTTTTAATAATTAATTTCCACAATACGAATAACATTGTCTTCCAATTCACCAAACTTATTGGCTTGATATGAATCTCATCCTTTAATGAATTAAAGTGACAAACATTATATGCACGTGACAATTAAATATTTTAGGATTAAGAGCATAAACAATCATAATAATCATGAAGTATTTATTATCTTATTGAATTATTAAAAGATAATAACTTCAACATGGGTATGTTCCATACATAAAGTGTATTAGGGTAATAATCTAAGATATCAAATAGTCTCTTACAGTTAAGACAGACAATGTCAGAGTATTACACTGCAATCATACTGATGGTGTGTTTAATTCTATCTAGGATTGTAAACCTATACTCATATTATACAAAGATTTGATAATCTGGTGTTCTGTGCATAAGCCAAACTCTACATACCAGATTATCTACAATGTAAAATATAAGACACACATGTATACCATATATTAAATATAATGCAAACATTTAGATTCTCAATAAAATGGAAAGAACAAACTTCTATTAATTAATAAAACAAGTTTCACTAAAAAAAATAAGTTTTAAGTATACTACTCTATCAATTCTCCCACTTATACTCAAAGTCATGTTATCATATATCTAACTCTCATTCCCTGCACATGACTATTAAACCCTTTGTTGGTAAGCTCTTTGTGAAGGGATCTACCAGGTTGTTTGCTGATACAATCTTGGTCACCACTACATCACATTTTTCCACGATACCTGGTATAAGGTGATATTTATGCTCAATGTGCTTCCCCTTCTTATGGGTTTGTGGCTCCTTTGAATTAGCAACCGCTCTTCTATTGTTACAATAAATTGTAATAGCCAATTTTATCAAGTGGTACCACTTCTAAATCCATTAGGAAGTTTCTAAGCCAAACTGCCTCTTTGGTTGCTTTAGAAGCCGCCACGTACTCGGCCTCCATGGTGTAATCAACAATGAAAGATTGATTGATACTCCTCCAACTTATGGCTCCACCTTCTAAAATAAACACATATCCTACAGTTGACTTTCTAGAATCTCTATTTGACTGAAAATCAGAGTCCGTGTACCCAATGTGTACTAGACTATCTGCATGGTAAACTAACATATAATCTCTTGTCCTTTTTAAGTACTTGAGAATTTTTTTTACCACCGTCCAATGTTCTTGCCTAGGGTTAGCATGATATCTATTAACCATGCCAACAGCAAAACAGATATCAGGTCTTGTACAAAGTATATCATACATGAGACTTCTCACTACTGAAGTATAAGGAACTGCCTACATGTTCTCTATCTCTTCAGGTGTCTCAGGACATTGCTCCTTTGACAAAGAAACTCCATGTCTAAAAGGAAGAAATCACTTCTTGAAATTTTGCATGCTAAAAAGGGCTAAAATGATATCAATATAGGTAGTTTGAGACAAACCTATCATCCTAACTTTGAGATTTCGCATAAGCTTGATCCCAAGGATGTGAATTGCCTCTTCCAGATCCTTGATTGGATAACCATACCCTAACAGAAGATAATACTTTCATATCGTTTCCGATGAGCAAGATGTCATCCACGTAAAGTACTAGGAACACCACCACATATTCGTCATGCCTTTATACGCATAAGACTCATCCGGGCATTGATCAAAACTATAAGATTTAATAGTCTGCTCAAAATAAATGTTCCAAGATCTAGATGCTTGCTTAAGTCCATAAATGGATCACTTAAGCTTGCACACTAGATGTTCTTGGTCTTTTATTATACATCCATCTGGTTGTACCATATAGATACACTCGTCAAGATTCTCGTTAAAGAACGTTTTCTTAATGTCCATTTGCCATATCTTGTAATCGAGATAAGTTGCAATTGATAAGAGAATTCAGATCGACTTTAGCATAGCTACCGGCAAAAAAGTCTCTTCGCAATCGATTGCCTCTTTCTGAGTAAACCCTTTCGCAACAAGTAATGCCTTATAATTTTCCACCTTACCATCTGATCATCCCTTCCTCTTATAGACTCACTTGCATCTAATGAGTTTTATCTCATCGGGTGGTTCTAAAAGTTCCCATACCTGATTGGAGTACATGGACTCTATCTCAGATGTCATAGCCTTTTGCCAAAGTTTTGCATCTTTATCTTAGAATGTTTTGTTGTAGGTCCAAGGATCAACATTTTGTTCATCAGGAATCTTGTCAAAAGATTATTCTAAGAACATATACCATTTGGGTTGATGAACAACCCTCCCACTACGATGAGACTCTGCTTGTATCTGTTTATTTATTAGTAACATCTTGTGCAGGTTCTGCACGAATATCGATATTCCTCCTACAATGAGGCAATGGGATGTCGTCTACTCCTTCATGTGATGCCACCCCTAATACAGTTGGTATTGAAGAAGTATTCTCTGATCTATCTCCTCTTAACTCTTCGAGAACAATTCTATTCTTAGGCTTGTGATCCATCATATAGTCTTCCTTTAAGAATTGGGCATTGGTGCTAACAATGAACTTCTAATCCTTCAGACTATAGCAAAGGCCACATTTCGTTCCTCTTGAATACTCTATAAATAAGCAGACTTCTATTCTTGATTCCAACCTATTCGTGTTCCCTTTTAGCACGTGTGCTGGACTTCCCCAAATCCGAATATGCCACAAACTAGGCTTACGCCTAGTCCACAATTTAGTGGGAGTGGTAGGTACTGACTTAGATGGTACTAAGTTCAGAATGTATGTCACAGTTTCCAAGGCATATCGTCAAAAAGAATCTGGTAAAACTGAATAACTCATCATAGATCTCACCATATCAATAAGAGTCCTATTCCTTCTTTCTGTGTGACGTGCAGACAACTTGGATGTAATCTCTACCTCTGATAAGTAATCCCTAAACTCTCCTAAAATGAACTTGCCACCACAATCAGATCATAATGTCTTGATACACTTCCTTTGACACTTCTTCGTTTCCGCCTTAAACACTTTGAATTTCTCAAAGCATTCAGACTTACAGCGCATCAAATAAATTTACTCATACCTTGAATAATCATCAATAAAAGTGATGAAATATTCAAAGCATTCTCTAGCTTGGACAGTCATGGGTCCACACAAATCAGAATGAACCAATTCCAACAGATCATTTGCTCTATAGCCCTTAGTCGTAAAGTGCCTCTTGGTTATTTTACTTTCCAAGCAAGACTCATAGACTGGAAGTACCTCCACTTCCAATGAACTCAATGGTCCATTTGCAACCAGTTTTTAAATCCTCCTTAAGTTAATATGACCTAGGCGTAAGTGCCAAAGATACTTTTGATTCATTTTAGAAGGTTTATTTCTCTTACATGATGAGGTACTAGTATTATTCAATTCAGTTAATTGCAATGTAAGTGAAATATGATTAACAATATAAAGATCATCCACCAATGAACCAAAGCAGATAAAATGTTTATTATGTTTAATAACCACAAAGTCATTAAAATAAACATTATATACATCCGTAACTAATTTAGAAATTGAAACTAAGTTCCTTCTAATATTAGGTGCATAAAGACAATCTCTAAAAATTAAAATCCTATCTCTACCAAAGGATAAATGAAAATCTCCTACTGCAACTGCTACCACTCTTGTAGTATTGCCCATATGCAAATAAATCTCCTCATCACTAAGACGTCTGGTTTCCTGGAACCCCTGCAAGTATTTGTAGACATGATTAATGGCTCATGTATCTATACACCAGGTATCGATAGATGACACCACTAAACGTGATTCAACAATTAGTAAATGAGATTTACCTGGATTATTCATTTTAGAGAGATAAACCAGACATTGTTACTTCCTATTTCCTGACTGCTTACAATGAAAATACTTGTCTTTAGGTTTTTTCATTGCAGCTTGAGGTGCCTTAACCTGCTTTTGAGCATTCTTCTTTTTCTTCTTGCCTTGCGGCTTAGAATTAGAACTTTTCTCAATCACATAAATACGGCGCTACTTCTAAAGCAAACCCTCAGCTGCTTGCAATTCCTTAAGAAGTTTTGTCAATGTATAAGAACACTTATTCATATTGTAATTCGGGCGAAACTGCTTAAAGGACTTTGGCAAAGACTGGAGTATGATATCAAGTTGGGTTTTCCTGTCAATCTCAGCTCCTAAGATCTCCAGCTCATTAAGGAGACTCATTATCTTTAGATAATGATCCCTTACTAGTGTCCCTTTAACCATATTGTGTATATCAGATCCCTCATCACCACTTGCCTAGCAGCACGATTTTGGTCCCCAAGCTTATTATTGAGGCTAAAAATCATGTCATAGGCGGTGACCATAGACTCATGCTAATGTTGCAGCACACCTGACATAGATGCCAAAATATAACACCGCGTCATCTCATCAGCCTTTTTCCACCTCTGATAAGCCAGGACATCCTCTTCGGTTGCCCATCATTAGGTTCATCTGGACAAGGATCAATGAGTACAAATTTGTACTCTTCAGCAGTCAACACAATATCCAAATTTCTTTTCTAGTCTATACAGTTTGATCCATTTAGTTTGTTTGTGTTCTTTAAGTATAACAAAAAGAAGATTGAATGAATCACCCATTTTAAAAAACCTGAAAATCACATAATTAAAAAAAATTATGACTGGCAAAATAAAACATCGAATTCAAATTTAAATTTGGTTTCATCTACCAATATTTAATTGAATTCACTAGCAGCCTGAAACACTGCGAATAACATGCCTCGATAGGAGAAGACATACACTATCCATCATTTGTTCAGACAGGTCATTGCCTATTAATTTTACTATCTAGCCACTATATCATGACAAGTAAAATTAAATAGCTAGCTTAGTTTTAGTCCTATAAATAACAGTAGTGACTCAGATAGAGAGGATACTATTATTCATAGCTAAGTGTATACCATTATTTAATTTTGTGTCAATAGTTTCATAACGAACTCCCTTTAGATGGAGAAGTGAACTCATACTAGCAATTACTTAAAATTATCCCCAAAGGAAGTTTGTACCAGTGATTCTACAATTAATTTTATCTGATAGAGAGGAATGCATTAAGGCCAATACACAAAATTAATTATATCACCTACACACCAATAATGAAGACCATGAGATTTATACAAAATAAATTATTTCTCATTTAGTTGTTTAATACTTTGTGAGGGTTTTCAAAACCATATTCAATTTGTATTGACTTAAAAACAAGGATGTTTGTCATTTTATATAAAGACATCCGGCTTACCTCATCTTTATATGTAGTATGTATAATATTTTTTTTTGAATAGGAAAGGAGAGGGGGACTTCAGTCATTGACCTCAAGAAGATAAAACCTTTACAAGACAATGAGTACTATTGGACCACAGATCCATTGGTTTAGTATGTATAATAAATAAAATTTCAAATCCTCACAACTATTTTTCAAAAAAAAAAAAAAAATTGAGGATTTGATTTGATTTTCTAATTACACATACATACTTTGAACCTCCTTATATTAAAACAATATAATTAAATATTAATCCAAGACCAAAAAATCTAAGGTAGGTCAATTATCCATGTTGTCCATATATCAGGGTACTATTGTACAAGTTAACTAACCACATAATCAAAACATGAATAAAACACAGAGATTAACATAAACAAGGAGACTGAGTAAAATAAAGACTCCCAACTCTTGTGGTCATGTCTTCAGTTTCAGTCCAACAAGGACTCTCCAACAATCTAAGATGAATCCAATTACGTCCATGTTGCGCTTCGACTGAATTTCGGGGATCCACCTGCCCAGTTAGGTCACAGGGATCTACCTGCTTGATCAGGTGGCAGGGGGCTCGGGGACAGTGCCCCCAAAACCTAAATGATTTTCTAAATCGCATACTAGGGCTTTGTCACGAAAATTGTTTTTTCAAAAAAAAAAAAAAAAAAGCTTCGCAAACTAGGATTTTTGTAACAAAAACTGTTTCTAAAGCAATCATCTTCCTCAGTAACATTACAATAGAGAACATTATACATGGCCTTATGTCACTACTAGGGAGTTCACATACCACTATAATTATTACGAAAAAAATACGAATAAACCATCGTATATATCATTTGCAATAATATTAACCACGAATAAACCACCTTAGGATCCAATCACATAAAACGATAATAAAATTATGTGACCATAATAGCGGGACAAGAACGTTACAAAATAGGGATTAGTACAGTTCTATGTTCTACCCATCATTCATGGTATAAATCTATTCGTTTTACTTGGACAATATGATAGTATTCGATCTATACGTGGTATCAATGATGGCTCTGATACCACTTGTTGGAACAAAAATTTCAAGAACTATTGACAGCATGTATGTATCAAATACCAAAAATTTCTCTTTAAAACTCTATAAAGAGGAATTAGGGTTTACCTTCGAGATCACTCTGATTTGATCTCATCTCAACACGAACACAAAACCCAACAACGAACACGGAAGATAGCTCAACAAACCTTGCAGTCTTCTGTCGTATATCCCCCAGCGTCAAAGTTTGGATGCAGAGTGGGCTGCCAAAACCTCTGAACTTTTATTCTCCATTTCAGCCTCTCTCCAAAACATGGGTAAAGAATAAATGCTAAATTAGAGAGTCTAGACGTCTATATATAGGCTATGACAGAAATCCTAAAGAGAAATAAGGATTAGACTTCCAGTGGGCCTAAGATTCCTATGTTCAACCTAAAACAAATATCCTATAGCCCATTAATAATAAGTCAGTTCATTCAAAACTTATTAAGTTATTATTGATCACCTGTGCCTTATTTCAAAATTATATTCAATCTCCTTATTATCATATGCTTAATAATCTCTTAACGTTTAAGATTACAGATGTCCATCAATTAAATAAATTACTGACAATTATATTTAATTGACTGTTTTTATTCCTTGAGACCTTACCACTCAACTTATTTGTCATGTCAGATAATTAAATCCACTTGTAGGGTTTGACATGGATAAAACTTATGAGCTTCCTTAATAGGACAAAACTTATCGTAAACCCATTTAAATATTAGGACATGATATTTTTTAATAATTAATTTTTACCATACAAATAACATCGTCTTCTAATTTACCGAACTTATTGACTCAATATAAATCTTATCCTTAGATGAATTAAAGTGACAAACATTATATACACGTAGCAATTAAATATTTTGGGATTAAGAGCATTAGAAATCATAATAATCATGAGGTATTTATTAATTTATTGAATCAATAAAAGATAATAACCTCAACATAGGTCTGTTCAATACACAAAGTGTAGTCGTGCAATAATCCGAGATATCAAATATTCTTCTACAGTCAAGACAGACTATGTCAGAATATTACACTGCAATCATACTGATGGTATGTCCAATTCTATCTAGAATTGTAAACATATACTCATATTATACAAGGATCATATAATTTGGTCTTTTGTGCATAAGCCGAACTCTACACACCAAATTATTTACAATGTAAAATATAAGACACACATGCATACCATATATTAAATATAGTGCAAATATTTTGCCCATATAAATTCTCAATAAAATGAAAAGAATAAACTTCTTTTAATTAATACAACGAGTTTCACTACAAAAAACAAGTTTTTAGTATATTACTCTATCCGATATAGAGAAAGAGTAACGGTGAGAGAAAATAAGGGGGGAGAGAGAGAGAGAAACAAAAAAAATCAAATCAAATTTTTACATATTTGAAAAAAAAAATTATAAATGGGAGAGAGAAAAAGAATAAGGGATAAAGAGAGAGAAAATAGAGAAGAGATAATAATGGAGAGAGAGGGAGAAAGAGTGAAAATAATAGAGTAATAAATGACCTTTTAATTTTTTTTATAAAAAAAGAACTTATGGCTAAATAAATTTCTTTAATATAGTTTATCTCAATTAAGTTCAAATTTTTCAACAAAAAAATAGACACCTTTGAAATTTCACGAGCCCCCCTAAACAGTTCAAAAATTGCAAAAACTATGCCAATATGTTCTAGAAATTGTAGAATCATCCCATAGGTTTCAAAATTATAGAACTGACCCGAGAAGTTCAAGAATTTGAATAAGACCAAAAAGGTTTCAGAAGTTTTAGATTTGACTAGTTTCACTGATTATAGGGTTACCCCAGAAGTTTCAAAAGTTATAGTATGACCCTTGTAGTTTCAAAATTTTTAGAATTTCTTAAAGTAAGACTTGATTAAGGTGTGCATTGGAGGGTAATGACCTGATTAAACTCTTCTCATATATGATAGATTTTCCTGAAATTGAACGGAGTTTCCAAAGAAGCAGAGTCTTCTACCTGAAATTAACATAGAAACCACCGAAAAATGGGACATTGATAGCCCAAAAAAATGGAGGTTGTAGTCTGAGATTCGTGTTGGCCTCTGTGTGTGTATGTATTTGTATGTGTTTGTGTGCGATGTGTGTGTCTTGTATATTTAATTATGAATTAACAAACTCCAAAATCGATTATACCTGGTACAACTTAATGAACAACTCAGTTCAAAAACGATGGAAAAAAGATGGGAAAAAATACACTGTTGCTCTTTCATGTTTTACTGTGTTCAAAAAGATGGAAAAAATAGTTCAGATCAAATAAGAGAGAGAGAGAGAGATTGAGTGAGTGTGTGTGCAAAATCGTGTGTATGTGTGTGTGAAATCGTGTAAGTGTGTGTGTGAAAGATCACACTTAGAGGGGAGCGGTCGGCAAAGGCAGGACTCTCTTTCGCCGGAGATAGGACTTCGTCGGAGGAGAGTGGTGAGGTGTTGGTGATGTCCAATTTAGAGAGACAGAGAGGGAGCTGGTGGGTATTAGAGGAAGAGTAATGCAACGTGAATTTAAAAACTAGACTTGATAATCTCAACTATTGAATAGGTAGTGGGTCCTAATAAATGTTGGGATCCACAGTGAAATCAATTGTTGAGATTATCAAGTCTAATTTTTAAGTCCACGTAGAATTACTCTTAAAGGAAAATAGGAAAATGGGGAAATAGGACGAGGGAAAATGTAGAGGAAGAAAAGTAGGAGTTTAGATTTTTAGGGTTTTAAACGGTATCGTTTTGCGACAAATTAACTTATAATTACATCATTTTGAATATAAGTTTTTGCTTTGGTTGAATGCCAAAGCAAATACTTTTATTTTTTGCTTTGATAGATTATGCCGAAGCAAAAAATATAGTAAAAAAATTTGAATATATGCTTCAAAAAATTTTTTTTCGGCATTATTCCATTTTTTGCTTCAGCTTCATTATCTGAAGCAAAAACCCACTTTTTGCTTCAGCATTAGGCCATATTCATTATCTGAAGCAAAAGGTCATTTTTCTTGTAGTGTTTGTAGATGAAAAAAAATTAGTTTTGAAAACTAGTGTTTATGTGTACACTTTGATTTCTCATTGACAGCTCTTCTAGTATGAGTAATTCTTGGAGTTCATATATACATCTAAGTATTTATCTTTTTAGCTATCATTACCTATCTTCAAAACTAAATATTGTTTTAAATCAATTTTAGTTGAATATTTTTTTTGTCCAAGTAAATTTGATTTTAAGTTCGGATGACTTATAAACAAGAATCAATAAGTTTGATTGTGGTGAGATGATTTCTAATGATTGACTAATTTTTTTTCATTTGATTATACTACGTTAGTTGCTACTTTCACAATTGTCTACAAATTCAAGGATTTTTATTTTACTTCCCAACCACTTCACCATTCGGATTGCCACTTGTCCCTGAGGAGACGACCTCAGATTTTCTAAGTTATTAAACTACACACACTTCCTATGCTTGGGAAACACATTATATACATTTTGGAGATGCCAGCATAATTTAGGAGACAATCAATTTTGACAAAGTCAAGCATCTTTGAAGGTCAAGCACATATATGGCCTCCAACCCGTGTTTCATGCTCAGACAAAACATATTGAGCTTGATTGTGATTTTATTCATGATGCACAATCAAATTAATCAAGTGTGTGGTGTAAAACAATTAATGAAGCAATTAATAATAAGAAATAAAGATTGGATGGTTGGGTTTGTGTGACCTAACCACCGAAGGCGGTAACGGTAGCCAGAGAACTCTATTAATGAAAGAATACAAGATAGTGGGGGAGAGATAGAAAGAGAGACAGATGTAGGAAAATTTATAATTTATAGGCACAGATCCCTAGTTGAGGCGGTAACATGAAGGTCAAGTTACTAATTTATCGGAGAGAATAGTTATAATTAGGGATGAGCACTATCTTGAAGTAATGGCTATCCGGATAATTGCTCTCTCATGTGCGTTTACTCTTCCTGAACTCTTAGATTTTGGATTAGATAAAGGTCATGAGATATGCATGACTTACCTTTTGATGATTTGGACTTAACTGATGAATTGGGCCCAAGCCTAGTTGGATCTGGGCTCGTCCGACTCCATCAGATTTTGATGCTCTCGTTTAACATGAATGGGTTGAGTATAATTAGCAGCTGTGTGAGGCTTGTACAGTTGTTTACTACTGTTAATTTTGTGCTTATACATAAAATATGTTGTAGAATGTGCGATGCATTGCCTAGATTGTAACAAATGATCTGTGTCTTGGTTTTCATGAGCCTGCCATGTTAGAGAAAGCACCTAGTTCTATCAATTGAAGTACCCTGGAATACCTGGCGTATTAGTCTGCTGGTAATTTGGATTATTTAATTTTGGGTTGGGGGGTGGAGTTCAATTATGTTCTGTTTCCGGGTTTGCATCTATTGGTAGTTTGGAAAACCTGCTATTTAATTGGGGATATTCCGATATCGGTGAGTGTGAATTTGTAGGTTTTTTCACAATTGCAGTTCACGTTTGGTGTTTAGGATGAGCATTTTATTCCATTCTTACAATGAGAATGAGTGACATCCCACCAAATGCCAAACAGTAGTTTGATAACTCAATACTCTTTTGCTCTTTCCCTATGGAATTGCCAAGAGATCAACCTTCTTCTGCTGTATTGATCCATCAGTACTCTACTATATTTGTCCTCTGTTATTAATGGGTTTCATTCAATTACTAAACATTATTCTCTAACGGCTTTGTCTTTTCCTTCAATGCCAGGTTTTCACGGTTTCGGCCTTTCCCACAAGAAGAAAGTTGGAGAGCCCATAACTTCTTCATACACGATTCGTTTGATTAGCTGAAAAATGATTTTTTTTTTTTTAAAAGATGGAAAGATTTTTTAAATAAATTATTTGTATAGAAACTTTCTTGCATTAGATGGATTTTTCTTTTAAGTAGTCTACACTTTTTCTAGCAAAAAACCTCTGAAAATTGAAAATTTTCCATGAAAGCTGTAACCTATACATTGAGTTAGTACCCTTTTTTTTCTAAATTAGGTTCTTACTCAAACATCTGTGTGTTTTATATGATATTTGGCTATTGATTCTTTCCACCGTCGTTTATTTCCTCTTACAAAGAGCAAAGTCTGTACGTTTTAAAATGGGCCAGATTTGTGAGGAGTCAATTATGCATGCTTTTGGACTCATTTTTTAAATTTTCTTCCAAACTTTTGGACTTCTTTTTTCTCTCTTGCATACCACTTGTGTGACTTTTAATAACAAAGATGTAAAAAGCGGAGGCTCATAAAAATGCAAGACCATAGATAGCACTATGATGTAACTACAAACAAAAAAGCACCTCAATTCTTCTCTAAACACCAACTGCCCAAGAAATCAGCAGCAAGGAGCTCATTTTTCTCTATCTTCTTTTCATTTTTTGCCATGGTCAACAACATCATTAAAAGCATTAGGATAAAGTGTAGTAGTTTTGGCTTATAAGGCCACTAGGCTAACCCGTGCCTAAAGTCAATGTACAATGTAAATAGTTTTGAGAGAAATATTAGTAATCATTGGATGAGTCTATTTGAAACCGTCGGATAAGATTATTGAAGTCTGCTCTGTTTTATATCGTAGATTATAGATCTCCCTTCCTTACCTTTTTTTTAGTACCCAAATTCAAATTTGAGTAAAAATGGTCTAAAATGTTTCTCTAATGATTGACCCACTATATCAAATGAAAGAAAACCCTTTTTTAAACTCAAATCAGTTGAGACGTTTTTTAAAACACAAATCTTTAATGGTGAGATTACACTCTCATTTAAAAATTCAATTGTCATATTTTACCTTTTTAAATTTGAGTTTCTCTTCATTTAAATTTGAGTTTCTTCATTTGAGAGATCTATATCAAATCAAGCTTTTTAAGGGCTTGAGTTTCCATTGGAGATTGTCTAAGGCTTCCCATCAGTTTCGATTTTTTATTGATTTCATCATATATTAATCATTCACCACAAAAACCATTGGGTTTCACTATTAGAATCTTATGGGTCTTGATGAGTCTCAGTAAATTCAATGTTAGATGATTAAAGAAGATGGAAAATGAGAAATTTTTGAAACTAAGAAATTCGGAATTCAGTAGCTAATATTAAGATAATATGTTAGAAAATCTGAGAAGTCCCTGGTTTCATTTAGGTCTTCTGACGTGTAGTAAATAATCCAATAAAATACAATCGATTATAGAACTTATAATTAAATTATAATTTTTAAATGTTAAATTACAACTTATAAATGAGAAATTACAATTGATCGAGAAAATTCAATGATTGATAATGGATACTCATGAACAATCATAAGATTCTCTTAAGCAGTTATAATTTCTCTTTTCATAGGTGTAATCTTATCATTAAAAGGGGGAGTTCACTTCAATACCACCCTCTACTTTTTCAATATCATAGTGAAAAAATAAAGGGTTTATGTTCTTGACATTTGTATATCAAAAACTCATAACTGATTCCACCAATTTCTTCTAAAAAGTAATACCTAACACCCCCCCCCCCCCAAAAAAAAAAAAAGAAAAAAAAAGTGATAAACTACCCCTAAAAAGTAGTAATTTACTCTCATAAAGTGGTAATAATTCTATCATATATTGAATTTTTTTATAAAAAATTGCATTAATCTCTGGATTTTTTTTATAACAATTCTACTATGTATTGATTTTTGTTAAAAAAAAAGCATAAATTAATTTGAACATAACTATTTATAATAATTAATTTAAACATAATTATTTATAATAATTAATTTCTTTTAGCGTTTTTCTCTCGGCGGCTATTAAGTAACTAATTCAATAGGTTACCGGTATAAGTTAAATATTTCATCAACAAATTTAAATGATTTATAAAATATCAATGGCCTTAAATCATTTAACGATATGGTACTGGAAAAAAAATCATCGAATATCGTAAATGAACCCTTAAAAGGGATGATCCCCTGATTATCCATCTCTCAGAGTTAGGTGATGAACTAAATTAGACCTGATCAACTAATTTCAAATATTTTTCATTTCAATCAAGTTTTAAGTTTATCAAATGAATGATGACCTATTGTGAAATTTGATGATGCATAAAATAGTCTAGTGTAAAATCAATAGTTGAGTGTGTGATAAAATATAATTAATGAACAATTAATATAGAAATTAATGACAATAATGTAAAATATCGGGTCAACAAACAGATATATAGTAGTTCAGTTGGAGTGACCTATTCCACTCCAAAAAATGGCAACGGTGGCCAGGGGACCTTTTATTGATTAAGTAAGGTGAACGAAAGAGAGAGAGAGTAATGGTTAGCCCTGAGAGGGATACAATAGCTAGGAGAGAGAAAAATTATGTGTGGGGTGTGTAGAGAGGTATAGAGATAGAATTCAATGTGTCCTCTCATATAGAGAAGACTTACAATTTATAGGCACAGGGCCTTGGTTAAGGCGGTGACTTGAGAACAAATGTACTAATTCTCCGGGTGGCTACAAAAGGTAAGTATAATTAAATATTGCCTTGATATTCGAGAGTGAGTATTCTAATGATTGCTCCCCACATGTCCTAATCTTCTTGAACTTCTTGGACTTGGACGAAGCCAAAATCAGGAGTCAGGCTTTACCTACCTTGTAGTTGTTTTGGGTTTACTTAATTAATTGGGTCTGACCTAGTAAAATTTGGGCTCATCATTTACCCCCCATGCCCGCAAGCCTTAGTAGTGATTAGGGGTTGAGGGCATAAGTAAGCTCTTTCCTTTGAGTAGAACAAATATCTTGTTCCATACGGTGGCTTCTTCAGCTTTCCACTTCATTGTATTTTTAAAGCTTATTTCTCTATTTGATAACGTCACTATTAGAGAGAGGATGAAGAGAAGCATGGATGCTTCAGCGCATGAAGATGGAGTGACGAGTGGCACCATGGATATGAACCCAGGCAACAACATGGAGAACCTAAACAAATTGATGACGTCTTTGGTTTATGAAAATTCTCTCTTTCATAGATGATCTCATGGTCGATGGATCAACGACGAAGGCTCTCTAAGTCACTGGGATGGTGAATTCCCCTCTTCCTAGAAAGGGTGAGATCTGATGCTCTCAGTGCTTCCTAGCCAAGGTCTGGTGGCCTTACTGATTCTCGGAAGGCGGGGCTTGATGCCCTCATTGCTTCACATATTTATCCTGATTCTAGCAATGGTCTGGTGTTCATAGGTTTTAGATATTTGTGACACCCTTGGATATTAAATAGGTTGGCTCTCGGAGTCTTGAGGGTATCATCGATACCACGAAAGAGGGCTTTGCTATGGTATCACTCTGTTATGTGGAACCATGTCTTTTGTATGTTTTGGTTATACTAACATTTTTGCTTTTGGATATTCGCAGATGGTTGCGGTTTTTTCATGCTTTTGAAGACGCTTAAAACTTGATAAAGTGTCGAGAGCTTTGGAGAAAGAGAGACTCGAGCACCAAGCTGCAGTTGAGGTTGGCTCATGAAAGGACAACACCTCTTGATGCTGAGCTTTTATGAGACCAAGGCTACTTATGTAAGAGCAGAAATAGGATTAGGTCAAGCTTTTGGCAACTCTCGTAAGAGCCGCTAAACTGGACGTATAGGCTATTTGCTTGAAAGCAAAGGCAGAGTGAGGCCGAGCTTTTTCTGGCGACTTGTGAGAGAGGTGTTAAGCTAGAGATTGCGGCTACCTACGTGAGAACAGAGACATAGTGAGGCTAAGCTTTTTGGCAACTCGCGAGAGAGGCGCTAAGCTAAAGATTGAGGTTGCCTGCATGAGAGCCAAGGCAGAGTGAGGCCGGGCTTTTTAGCGACTCGCGAGAAAAGTGCTAAGCTAGAGACTAAGGTTGCCTGCGTGAGAGCAGAGGTAGAGTGAGGCTGAGATTTTTGACTACTAGCGAGATAGGTGCTAAGTTGGAAATTGAGGGTGCTTGGGAACAGAGATAAAATTAGGTCGAGCTTCTTAGTGAATTGCGAGAGAGTGCAAAGATGAAAATATAGATTGTTTAAGAATAGAGGCAGGATTAAGCCGAGCTTCCTGGTGACTCACTAAAAAGAGCGAAGTTGGAGATATAGGGTGCTTGCATGAGAGCACTATTGGGCACTAAGGCATGAGTGACACTGGGCGCTAGGGCACAGGCAGCGCTAGACGCTGTGACTTGGGCGGGGGCTGGGTCTTCCCTGGTCGAATTCAAGGATTCCAATTAGCTCAAGGATTAGAATTAGTTCAAAACTATAATCCATGCAAGCCCAAAGAACAGATGTTTTAGAGGTTGATTCTTATTCTTGTTGCTCACTCGAATTCGACCATCTTGTACAAACAAAGATGATGGCGGGGGAGTTTTGGTAAACCTGCAAGACAAGATAAAATCTAGGTAAATCGATGGTTGGAGGTGGCCAAAGGGACTATGATGCTTAAGTCAGTAAATAAGTCGAAGAAAAAGTATATGGTGAATAGGCTAGAATTCCATGACATACATGATACTCGGAACCTTTATTTATAATGGCATAGGAAATAGTATTCCACATGAACTTGAATTTTAGGTTGTGATAGGATAGACCTCATCAGTAATCCCCTAGACATTCGAGGTAGATTCGTATTAGGACGTTGAGTCATAGATTGTAGGATGAGATGTGCTCAGTAAGAGGCATTGTTTATCAACAGTTTCTTGATACTTAGAGTAGAGTTTTAATAGGTTTCTAGGTCCTGGGTCAATCCTTAACCAAGTAACAAGTGGGTGTCGCTGGCCACTAACAGCTGAGCGTTAGAGATGCCGAAGAGGGAGAGGCTGGCCTCATTGGTGGCAGCGCGCTGGGCATAGGCGTTGATGGAGAAGGCACTACTTTGGATCATTTGGGTGATACCTCGGGTTGCTTGGATTTCATCTCGGGTCGCTTGGGCTTTGTCTCAGGACTCTTGGGCGACATCTTGGGTCACTTGGGCTTCGTCTCAGGTCATTTGGGCTTCATCTCGAGTTACTTGGCCGATGCCTCGGGTCGCTTAGACAATGTCCCGGGTTGCTTGGTCGGCGCCTCACTTGGGCGACGTCTCAGATCACTTAGCCCCTGGGCATTGGCTGCTGGGCGCTAGCGCTGGGCACTAACTGTTGGGCGTTGACACTGACCGTTGGCGCTGGGCACTAACTGCTGGGCGCTAGAACTGACCACTTGGCACTGACTGTTGGGCACTAGCACTGACCACTGAATACTGGTCGTTGGGCTCCAGCTCTGGGCATTAACTGTTGGACGTTGGCTCTGACCGCTGGGCGATGGGCACTGACTGTTGGGCGTTAGCACTGACCGCTAGGTGTTGGCACTAAGTACGGACTGCTGGATGCTGGCACTGACCACTGGGTAAAATTACTAAATAATGATGATGAAATGACGAAACTTCGGACAACCATAATTTTGCGGTCAGTTGTCTATTTGAGATAATTTTTTTAAAAAATTTAGGTATTTTTTTCGAGATTTACGATATACAAACTGTCAGAGGGGGTTTGAGCACCATTTGTTTTTCAAAAAATGCTTCTTTCTCACAAAATTTGAGTTTTTAACCCCAAATTAATGAAAAAATAGATTTTACATGTGTCTACTTTTCGCCAGTAGTTGTAGGACCACGTCATGATGTGGTGAACCATCTTCTTCTTGGTGGTTCATGAATCTGGTTGTTCTTGTTATTCGATGTAGGAAGACTGCAATGATAGAATCAAATTGGTTCCTATAGATGACGTTAAACTGATGAAGTACAAAATACTCTCATGCAAGATCAACAGTAAAGTGTGTGATAAATTGTAACTGATGGACAATTAATAGAGTAATCAATGACAATAATAAAAATATCGGGTTAACACATAGATATATAGTGGTTCGGTTTGGATGACCTACTTCACTCCGAGAAATGACAACGATGGCCAGGGGACTTTTTATTGATTAAGTATGGTGAACGAGAGAGAAAGAGCAATAGTTAGCCTCAGGAGCAATACAATAGTTAAAAGAGAGAAAAATTATGTGTGGGCGAGTATAGAGATAGAGCTTAATGTGTCTTCTCATGTAAAGAGGACTTACAATTTATAGGCACAGGACCTTGGTTAATGCGGTGACTTGAGGGTAAAGGTACTAATTCTCTAGGTGGCTACAAAAGGTAAATACAATTAAAGATTGTCTTGATTTTTGAGAGTGAGAATTCCGATGATTGCTTCTCACATGCCCTAATCTTTTTGAACTTCTTAGGCCTTTGACTAGGTCGAACACACGAACTGAGCTTAACCTACCTTATAGTTGTTTTGGGCTTACTTAATCCATTGGGCCTGACCCGATAAAATCTAGACTCATCAAAATTAAATGAAACTAATTATCTATAAATAAGCCACTCATTCATGTATATTAAATGTTATACTATTGAATTAAATTAAAGGATAAAAAAAAATTCCTCTAAACTAAGTCTTAGTCTCACCTCACCCCCTAGACTTTTACAGGTTTCACTTAATTTCCTCCAACTTATGAACAAATTATAAATGTAAACAAAGGTAATAGTTTATACAAATTACCCCCGATTGTAATCTAATTTTCTTTGTGATACTATCATTGTAGAACTTTTATCTTTAAAATAAAAAAAGAAAACCTACAATTAGCACACTTCTACCACCATAGTTGCACCCCCATCACTACACCTCAAAAATTACTCTACAAGCTATGCAGAAGGCCAGAATGAAGGGGAGACTGAGAAAAGAGAGAGAAAGAGGTTGAAGAAGAAAAAGAGAAAGAATTTTGTATTTTTAATTTAGAGGCTTAAAATACGTAAAGTCAGCATGGTCAGACTTATTTTTCTATAAGGATTTCATTTGTGTGATTAAGTTTCATGTTGTGTGTATGCTCGAATTTGTATTTAAAACTTAAAGTGGTTATAGATTTTCAAATAGTTACATAGCAAACAATCATTTCTTCCTCAATTGACTCTTGGGTTGTGTTATAGTGTTGTAGTACAATGTATTGGAATGCTTGGAAGCCATGATCAAGGTGTGAAGAAACCCACTAGGGTTTGGAAACTTAATAATCAAATTTTTGAAAAATTTGTTAAAGCTTCAAAAGGGGGTTGGGTCTAGTTAATTTGGGGTTGAGGAGTTTAAAAATGACCAAAGATTTAAGAAAACAAGTCATTTGATGGGTCTAAAATGAATTTACCGGTTTGGAAAGAGAGAGTACGAGAGATGAGAGAGAATAAGAAGATACAGAGTAAAATTGATAATTTAATTTTTTTATTTATTAAAAGAATTATTTATTTTATAACACATGCTTAATTAGCAGGTGCAATTATTACACCGTTACAATAAACAAATTCTATTAAATTTACAGTTTAGTCACAAGTTAAAAAGAATTAAATACAATTCATAAAAGGATAAGGAGTAAAGTAAGACCAAAGCTTAGTTATGGAGATTTTGTTTTTTACACTAAATTAAACGGTATCATTGTGAAGAGGATCTCTTTTCCGATTAACTTATTTGATTCACGCGTGGGTGAGTGGTTCTGGTGTTTTTAAACAACATCCAATTGCCTAGTTGGACAAATTAGCATGTGAACCAAACATGGGTATCATTTCAGTACATTTATTGAAATGTATGGCCAGCAAGCATGGTGCCAAGAAGATCGCAATCTCTCTCTCTCTCTCTCTCTCTCCCCTTCTTTCTCCTCTAATTTCACGTACATAATGTTTAAAACCATAATTATTTCAATCCATAATTATTAAAACCATACTGGGAGAATGACGGGGGCGTTTGAGTGCCGGATCCAACCATCCAACTCAACTGATTGAGACATCATATACATAATGTGTGTTTATTGTTGTTAGGCGTCTGTTTTTTTACTGAGTCTGTTACTTCATTGTTTTGTCATGAAATAAAAATAAATAAAAATTATCTGGGCAAGTAAATACTAGCAAGCCAGCAATAAACTTTTAATTGCTGAAGAACCTAACAAAACAAGAACTAAATGCCCACACGAAATGTCCGAGGAAGTAATTTTTCTTTGATCAATATCTTAGAGAAGGAAAATAGTTGGGTATTCAATGTGCATCACTGTATGTACGAAAAGTATACCCTCCTTTGATCCCAATTTAAATGATTAGTCGAATAAAGAATAATATTTTTGATCGATTTTCTAAATTCACATTTGTTATGTGGTATTTGATGAATTTAGATTTAGATTTAGATAAAATATAAGTTAAAATTTAGGTTTAGTGCTAAAATCAATTCAAATTAAATTATTTGAATCAAAATGGACATTTGACTAAGAGTAATAGTGCAGTTGAATATAAATTATAAAATTCATCTAATAATCAAATCAAATTCGGGTTCGATATTTGAATCGCACTTGGAGCAATAAAAATCTTATCCAAATGGTCAGACATAAAAGATAATCTAATACACAAAACTCTCGTTACCACGAATTTTTCTGAAGACGCAAAGTGAATATAATCTTATTAATGCGTAAGGTGGGACAATGTTTAGACACTCAAACCCGGAAGGCAAGACAATGTTTAAGTCTCAGCATAGTGCAAATGTAACCGCATTAGTGGTTCAACTTTCGTAATCAATCTTCCCCTTTTGGAGGATTAAATGGGTACGAACCTTGACTATAATGAGGCTGCATTTGCAGATAATAATAATAATAATCCCATCATGAGTTGGTGGCAGCCAGATAAGATGCAACACTTGTTCCAAATGACTTCTTCTAGTTTCTTTCCAAAAGAAAGGACCACTCTTTCTATCAAACTTCCCAAAAAGGTGCCAAGGTGTAAATGTTGAAATCTCATACTAGTCTTGTAAATTCCCCTCATTATTCTGCCTCATTAGTCAAGTGGTTGAAAATCCAACGCTTCAAAAGTCTAACAACAATCTTTCCAGGATTCTTGTAGCCCTAGGCTTCCCCGCTGTGAAAGCTTAAGAGAGATATGATAAAAAAAATTTAAATTAACTAAACATATGTTAAATGTGTCAGATTAAATAGTTACGTGTCGAGTTAAACAGGTGATGGATGAAAAACATGTAAACTCGTATACGACACGTTTAATAAACGGATAAAAAATTTTAACACGAACACAACCTGTTTAATAAACGGGTAACACGACACGACTACTTTAACCTGTTTAATTTTAAAAAAAAAATTATATCAACAAATTTTAATATACCACTTATTTTACTGACAATTGTATTTACCTCAAAAAAAAAAATTTTTTTAGCCAAATTTTACATAAAAATCAAATTTGAAGGCTAAAAAAAAAGGCAAGAGGCCACTGTCTACCTTTATTTGCCTATGTGGGACCAAAACAAAAGGAGTTAATTTGTCTTTGTCATGAACTACTCCTATCTATCTTTATTTGTCTTTGAACTACTATTTTATTTTTTTTATAGATTTATTTACTATTTTTTGGTTAATTTTTTAAAATAATTATTAATTTATTATTATATTAATTTTTTTAAACGGGTAAACGTGTGATAAACGGTTTGATAGGTCTTACCCGAACACGACCCATTTATTAAATATATCTGACAAGTCAACCCATTTACCACCTAAACCTGTTAATGTCTCACTTAAATCTGCTTAGTTCGTGTCGTGTCAAATTTTGAGAAGTCTATTAATATATGTGTCATTATGGTGCGTAAAATAGTTGTACGGATTTCATTTGAATGAGATAACTGTAATATGGGATTATTGTAATCTTTAGCAAGAATCGAAGTTTTCTTATATTTATTTTTAACAATGTTATTGAGATTTAATTTGTTGATTTAATTTACTATGACTTTTGAATTTATTATAAATTTTATCAAATATTAGAATTTAATGTTGATCTAATAGTTTTAATAAAGACACATCATAAAGTCAACAAATTAAGTCAAAATTTTAAGTACAAATAACATTACTCTTTTATTTTTTAAAGATTTCATTTTTTCAATTGTTATTGATAAAATTGAAATTTTTTTTCCCTTCAATATCTAGGTGGGATTATAGCAATCTTCAGCATGAATCGAGATTTTCTTTTCTTTTCTTTTCTTTACGTGTAGAGCATTCCTAACTTTTTTTTTTATTCTTTTTTTTTGGGTTATTATTGACAAAGTTGACGTTTTTTATTTTTATAATCTCATTGAAGGTCTATGAATTTCGAATCCCAGTATCCAACCACGAGTCCCACCCTTATGGCCAAGCCAAGGCATGAGTGTTTTTTATGGGCGTCAATATAAATCAATTTTTTGAATTATATATGAATTATCATAACAACCAATCTTTATACTCATTACTAGATAAACAGTAAATATATATCGACATCTTCAAATTAAACACTTCACTTATAATTTCAAAGTAATAACTGAGTTTTCGCCGTTGGAATTTATGAATCAATTGTCACACTACTGCTATTTTTAATCATAATACTAATTTTTTAACTGATTAACTAAACAACTGTAATTTCTCAATAAATGTAAGCTCAAAGCACATTTTATTTTATTTTATTTTTTTCATGAAAGCACTTTTTGCAAACACGCCTTAGCCTGTAAAGTGTATCATAGTCTAGTAAAAAGCTAAGCAACAAGGCAACAAATTCCCGGAAGCTTTTCACGGGTGGGCATAAGATAGAAAGCATAAGAACCAAATTTGCCTTACGCTTTTTAAGCTGATTAGAGCGCGAAGATACATAAATGGTTGATCGAATCACAAAACTCTCTCTCTCTCTCCCTCTCCCTCTCGCCGGAGGAAAATACCAAAATTCACGTTCTCAAAAAGTTCTCACTCAGTCAACTCCAAACCACCCACCCAAAGATAACGACACCCCATCCGTGAGTCTTCTCTGTCTATATCTTTCTCTCTCTCTGTTTTCTTTGAACAAACTTCTCTCTTTCTCTCTCTCTCTCTAGATGTATATCTGTGTGCTTATAAGTATCGTGTAAGTCTATGTATAATTTGCATTGCAAGATATCAAAATTTTCTTGTCTTCAACGGCATTGTTTTGCTTCTTGATTGATTGTTATTTTTATATAATTATATTGGGCTTGACATGGACATTTCATTGTACTTGAATAACGTAAGTCCAGTTTTTTATTTTTTTCTCATTTGAAGTTGAATTTGGAGCAAAAGCTTTGATTCTGATCTGGGTTTATTTTCTCCTAGCTTTGTTTTACTCTCTTTGTCCCTTTGTCTACTATGTCTCTTTTGTTCACTCACTACGAAAATTACCAGTGTGACTATATATTTTTCACTGTGATTTACTGATTTTAATCCGGGTTAATTTGGTGTTTCTGGGTTTTTCACTCTCTGTCTATCTACTTCCTGTCTTTATTGTTCACTCACTATCAAAATATCTCTCTGTTAGGATGACTTCGGCTTCACAAGAAACCATCCTTGCCTTTCACGAGAAACTTTGGTTTTGAGCCTCAATTGTCTCTTTCATGGTTAGATCATATATCCTATAAGGGTCTTGACACTCTTCTACTTCAAAATATCTAGCTTTATCTTACATACTAGTTGATTGAATTTGTTTGCAAAATATGTCCTTCACTGAATTTTGATCTTGTTGAATTCACTCGAATTTTGGGCTTTTCTTGCTCGGGGAATTCGATAGAAATGAAGTATTATACGTTCTTCAGTTGGGTACTACTAATTGTTCTGTCTCAGTTATGTGGGTGTGCTTTGAGTAAAGAGTGTACTAACATTCCAACACAATTATCATCACATACTCTTCGATATGAATTGTTGTCATCAAACAATGAAACTTGGAAAGAAGAGATGTTTGGCCATTACCATTTGATACCCACAGATGACTCTGCGTGGGCTAATTTGCTTCCAAGGAAGATTTTGAAGGAAGACGATGAATTTAGTTGGATGATGATGTATAAGAAACTGAAGAACTCAGGTGGGGTTGAAGGGCCTGGGGGTTTTCTTAATGAAGTGTCACTGCATGATGTGAGATTAGACCCAGATTCAATTCATGGACAGGCTCAGCAAACAAATTTGGAATATTTGTTGCTGTTGGATGTTGATAGCTTGGTTTGGAGCTTTAGGAAAACTGCTGATTTGCCAACTCCAGGCAACCCATATGGGGGCTGGGAGGCCCCGAATTGCGAGCTTCGTGGTCATTTTGTAGGTTGGTATAGTTTTTTTTTTCGTTGATTAGTTACTTTGTTCTTAAATTTGTTCCTACTGGGTTTCAAATTGTACTTTCTCAAGTCCAACCCTTACAGCTTACGCATAGGAAAGCATGGTTTAATAAGATTGTTTTATGTCACTAAAAATCACTGTCTACTATGTAAACAATCCGAGGGAAGGAATCAATATGCCTGAAAAGTGAACACCTAATGACTCAATGCTTTCCTTGTTTATTTTATGCCTTGGAATTTTTTATTTCTGCTGCATTAACTCTTCAGCAGAGGGACGGCCAAATTGCAAACCGTAATCTCTATGAGCTGTGATGAGTAATCCTCTTCATGCTTGTTTTTGTTGTAACTACCATTCCCGCACGCAAAATGCTTGCACTTCTGAATGAACTTTAGTTTTTGGCTGTTAATAGATAATTTGTGTGCTATCGTTGGTACTCGGGCTACCTATCATTCAATGATTCCAAGATTATGTTTCCGTGAAGCTACTTCACATGACAATAAGCATCATTGCTTGACTGTGTTCTTTAAATTCCACTTGCATTGAAGCTTGACTAGTCCAGATATGCAATGGATTAATTAAAAAACTAGAATCAAGTGGTCCCACATTTCAAGTCCTTTGATTGGTTTTTCGTATGTATTTATTAGTCTCCTACTCGAGTTTTAGTCCCAACTTAATAGCATTTTTACACATTAAACATATGTTTTGATTCATGAAATTGTAACATTATGTGATTAGTAACACTCGTTTTTGAGCTACTGAAGGGCATTACATGAGTGCATCAGCACAAATGTGGGCTAGCACTCACAATGATACTCTCAAAGAGAAAATGTCTGCAGTGGTTTCTGCTCTCTCTGCTTGTCAGGATCAAATGGGTACAGGGTATCTTTCTGCTTTCCCATCTGAGCTATTTGATCGTTTTGAAGCTATAAAACCCGTATGGGCACCGTATTACACAGTTCATAAGGTAGAAACTTCTTTGCGTGCTCTACTAATTTAGGTAAATTCATTTTTTTATGACTAGCCTCATACTCGGTCAACTTTGGCAGGTATTGGCAGGTCTTTTGGATCAGCATATATTTGCCAGTAATGCTCAAGCTCTAAAAATGGTGATATGGATGGTTGACTACTTCTACAACCGTGTACAAAATGTCATATCAAAGTATACAATCGAACGACACTGGTTATCATTAAATGAAGAAACTGGTGGCATGAATGATGTTCTCTATAGGTTGTACAGCATAACGGTGTGTATCTCAATTATAATGGTCATCTAACTATGATCCCCAGTTCTTCATCCTATTAGTTTGATGTTGAATATATAATTGATATGTTGCATTAGATCAGTGCATGGCTAAGATTGCAAAGAACTTTTCAACGTTCTTAACATGCTTCTATGACAGTTCACATCAGTTATGTACATCATATCGAGTCTTCCTTTTTTTTATCAATTAACAATGTCTGAAAGAAAATTCATCAATATACAATTCGAAATAGATTTTGACATTAAGTCTGCTGGTTTTTTGTATGGTGTTGAATTTGTGTAATATGGTAGTGCCATTGAACGCAACATATCCTGAACAAACTAATTTTATTTCATGTTTCCAATATGTAATTACTGCAATAAAGCTGCATCACCTTATTATGTGAGAAGTTAGCTTAATTTGTTGAAGATTGACGCATTTGTTTTTGGGTTGTTAGTGTGATTGTTGTAATGACCATCTTTGGATTCACGAGTCCTTTACAGTTTTTGTCTTTCTGTGCTTGAAATCCCTCAGATATATCTAAAACTTGAGCTCTGTACTTGCAAATCTCTGAGAGATTTCTAAAATTTGTGCATTGATGTTACTCCTTTTTTTTTTTGTTTTTACTATGTGCAGGGAAATCTGAAACATTTATTTTTGGCTCACCTTTTTGACAAACCCTGCTTTCTAGGTTTGCTTGCAATAAAGGTACCTTCCATTTTGTTTTTTCTATTTACTTCAAGTTCATATTGGTGTCAATTGAAGTGTGGTTTCCTTTCCCCTTTCTACTTGATAGATTTTATATAGAATTGAAGTTGTTTCCCTTTAGAGGTAAAAAAGCATTGTTCCATCTCTTTAAAATTGTTTCTTTTGTACAGGCAAGTGACTTTAACAACCAATCCTTGGACGAACTGATTGTTTGCATTTTTTATCTGTTGTACTTTGGTATGGAAGGAATTTAGCATACATCTGAAATTATGAAATTTTAGAGTGGGCTTAGCAATGGATGCTTTTGGGATGGGACAGCCCTTCCCCAATCAGTTCCTAACATAGTTAAGGTCCATAGCTTGGCACTGATTTTATCAGCATGAGTAGGGGCAGAGTTATATACACTGATTAGAAGTGGGGTTTCATCGAACTCTCAATAACTGATTATTGTCAGTGTCACCTGTTAAAATTTTGAACTGTTCTTGCATAACATTAAAGCACCATTTTATTTAATGGAATGCTTAATCATGTTAGTTGCATATGATTGTTTCACAGGTAAAAATAACTTAATACATGTATTTTGTTTAGATTTGAGATCCTAAAGGAAACCATAATTCCAAGCACATACCAAGGTTATATTGATGTACAAAAACCAGCTGCCATTGTTTGTTCAAGTGTTGAACTGCTCAATGATATATGTATTGAAGATTGTTTGGAAGTTGAAGTGCTAAAGAAGTACAAAACATAACTTTAACTTAAAAAAATATGTGACAGTGACATGTTACAGCCATATTTCTAAATGGCTGTAACCTGTATTGACCACTTTTTATTCATCTTGAACTCGACACTGTTTAGTAATTGAGAGTCCATTCTGCACCTATTCCATTCTGTGTGTGTGTGTGTGTGAGAGAGAGAGAGAGAGAGAGAAAGAGGTCAATAGATAAAAGAAAAGAGGTGTAGAGAGAAAGAGAAGAAAGTATAAGAGAAGAGAAAAAAAAGACAGTATGGAGGAAGTAAGAGAGGAATAATTAAATGGAGATGAGAATAAATTGTCCACTTCCTATACCGATAACACAAATTAAAATTACTGGAAGAAAAAAGAATTTCTGAAGAAGGAGATATTTAAACACAGAAAGTTTTGGTTACAAGTTAAAATTCAATGTTTATGGATAAATCTATTTTAGTATCAGTTATCAGTTCTGAGATAATGTCAATTGGTTGCTGGCATCTTCAAGTAGATCTCTAGAAGCAATGAACTAGAAAAAAACATTGGTATTGTATAAGGGAAATTAACATAGAAACAAAGATCAAAATTTTGTTTCGAAATGGTCGAAACGTCCGAAATGTTTCCGTTTACAAGGAGACCGAAACGAATCAGCGATGAAATCGAAATTTTGATATTTCGAGGTATTCTATACTGTTTCGAGATATTTTATAATATTTCAATGTATTTGTACAATTGTTTCAGAATATTTCAAGGTACTTCAAGATCTTTTGATATATTTCGATCCATGTTTTAGAAAAATAATTTTTAAATTTTGTATTTTTTTTCGTTATGTTTCCGAAACTGGTCGAAACATTTTCAAAACAAGTCGAAACATTTCCGTTTCCTAGGTGATCAAAACAATACACCGAAACAAATTTTGATCCGTGCACAGAAGTAAGAGCTCGAACTTTACTAATGAGACTAAAATAAAGTTCCATGAACAGATACTGAACCATTAATGATGGAAATTGAAAAGCAGAAACTATTGCATACTCCCTGGGCTAGAAATTCTAAGACCAGGGGACTCCTATCTTCATATGCACTTTTTGTATTTTTTTTTAACATTCTTAATCAGGTGGAAGTCCAAAGATGAGGTAACCTAATGGAATTCAAAAAATGATTCTAAGAAATGGGCAATGTATTATAAGTAAGAATCTTAGTTCTCGGCATAGTAAATAATCTAGCCATAACTTGGTAAATGTCCTCTGTTTTATTAGCGAATTGTTACACATGAAATGGTTTTGACTACTTTGCCATAGTTATATTTAAATAGTTGAGACTCTTTATAGAAACAAGGAAATGGGAATTTGGACACAAAATGCCTATACAATAAGGACTTCTAAATTTATTGCTCAGTTATATATTGAGCTATGGATTGAGGTTCCTGATGCAGTTTACACAAAACATTGTGATTCCTTGCCTACTTCAACTTTAGACATCAGAATTGTGACTCTGACCTAGATTAATGAAGTATTACCTTCTTTTTTGGATGCCTTTCTGCATTACTGGTTTTTTCCCTGCTGAAAACTTGAGGCATCAGTTTTATTCTTCAAACTGCACACAACTTAACTGGGTGAGTGATAGGCACCTGATTTGTAGCAGAGCCTATAAAATGCTCAATATATAGAGCCAGGTTTCATGTTTTTTGAGATTTACATTGGTGTTAAAATATTGTGCAACTTGTCACAGCCATCTCTTTTTTATGTTCTTTGGATTGAGAGTATAGTAAATCGGTAAATCTTTGGGTTGAGAGTATAGTAAATGAAGATATATGAAACTATTTGGGAAAATCTCTATTTGAGGAATATCTTGATGAAAAATTCGTTAACTTCTAAATTTCTTGGATTTTTTTGGATTTTACCATCAGACAAAGCAGATCCTGATATCCCTCATTAGGATTGTAAGTAATTTGGTGTAAGTAGTAGATGAGAAATGGTACACAAATTGGCGTTTCTTATTTAGTGGCTAATTACTGAGTACTCAATAATTCAATTTTTAAAACATTTTCTTGGTTATACGATAATGTTACATTTCACAATTTTAAGAGCAATTTATTCCAGTCTTCAATCTTACAGATGTTGGATGTCATCTGTCTTTTGATGTAGGCGGATGATATATCTGGTTTTCATGCCAACACACATATTCCCGTTGTTGTCGGATCTCAAAGGCGGTATGAAGTTACTGGTGATCCAATTTATAAGGTAAAAATGGCTGTAAGTAGATGACTCGAGAACAATGTTGTTGAGTTTAGTATGTTATGCCTATTAGATTACCTTTGACCCTTTATCTTTGGCAGTCTTTTATGGACAAAGAACAGTGTGTTTATCTTTATTTCTTTTGGACCATGACACAGAAAACAGGACTACCATCAGAAATTATGAAGAAAGTAAAGGTCATAGAATGAGAAATCTTTCTACATTTAAGGAACTAAAAGATACCAAAGAGAAAGAATGGTGATTCAGGTTCTTTGCCTTTAATGAGAGATGGACCCAAACAATCTCAAAGAGGTCAAAATGTAACCCCTAAATGACTCAGGAGTGAAGGGACTTCTCTCTCTCTTGCCTATAATCTGGCCTCCTCACCGACAGATCTGGAATTCAAATATAACCCTGCTTCAGGGAAAATATAAACTGAAAACCTCTCTCATAATTAGCCTATGCGAGAGGAAAAATTCTTCAATTCTTACCCATCTCATTTCACTATAATCATCTGCAATTGAGCAATGGTGCAACCCAAAGAAGTGACCTGTCATAGGCTTCCCAAATATTTGGAGAAATATCCTTAAATGTGATAACTTACTCTTACCATCTTGACTAGGAGAAAAAAGAGAAGCGCCCAAAGCTCTTAAGAACAGCTTGAAGTACTGATTGACCAGGGGCTTCCGAGGGAGTTACTGTGGAAACTGATATTGATTATATCCCTTGGGGAAGGGTATAGGCATCAGTTTTATTTCTGAAAATTTGATTCTTGGGACCAAAAAAAGAGGGTATTTCTCTTCAGAATTCTGAAATTTTTATTTATTTTATTGTGCCAGGAAATAGGGACGTTCTTCATGGATATTGTCAACTCTTCTCACATCTACGCAACAGGAGGGACATCAGTTAGTGAGTTCTGGTGTGAATGCTTTGACATTTTGACAAACTTTATTCAGTTATAAATCAGTTCCATACCCCTTACCTCAATCCCCCCTATTTTCTTCTGATTTGAGTGACAAAAAGCACTTAAAAGTTCATTTATTTTCTCTCTACTTTGTTGCTGGTTTTCCCTTCAGCATATTCTTAATTCTATTTTGCTAGTTATTCTTTCCTCAACCTGTGAGCAGGTCAGACCCAAAGCGATTAGCAACCACTCTGCAAACGGAGAATGAAGAATCCTGTACAACCTACAATATGCTAAAGGTGTGCCCCTAATTATGAATGTTTGAAGGAGATCGAAACAGGTTTTGCCTTCCTCATGGGGGAGTTATATCATGACTTACAATATTAGATTAGAAAGTAGGGTCAGTGGTAGGCCTGTAAACAGCTCAAGGCTCGGCTTTAGATTGTTCATTAACAAAACAGACTGAGCTCAAGCCTTGCACCAGGCTCGTTTAATAAAGGACAGATCTCAAGCAACAACTGAATTGGATTGAGTAGGTTCACAAGCATAGGTGTATAAGTGGACACAGTTTCAAGGATTGGAGCTAGGCATAAACTTATTATTGGCGCATTCATGGATTTGAATGTTTACTATAGTGTTCTTATGATATGGATGCTTTTCAACATTTTTTGCCAAAACACAAGAAATAAAAATTGCTTGCAAACTCATGTATAGACTTGACTTGAGCTCGATTTTGTTTGTTTAGGTTGTCGAGCTGAGTCGATCTGATCCAGGCTCAAGCCTTTCGAAACTTACACAAGCCAAGTTCCACGGCACTTGGCTAAGTTAAACTCAAGCTTAGCTAGAACTTGAGAAATACCGAAGGGCTTGCCCTTTTTTTCCCAATTCTTTTAAATCACTTGTATACAAAGTATCATTACCCCACCCATCTCTATATTATATTAATGTATAAATCACGGTTCTGTTCAATGTTTTTGAACGTGTTGACATTGTAATTTCCTAGGTCTCTCGCCACCTGTTTAGATGGACAAAAGAAATGGCATATGCGGATTATTATGAACGAGCTCTAACAAATGGTGTCTTGGGCATTCAAAGGGGAAGGGAACCCGGAGTGATGATCTACATGCATCCACATGGCCCTGGACGCTCCAAGGCTGTAAGCTACCATGGATGGGGAACAAAGTTCAATTCTTTTTGGTGCTGCTATGGGACAGGTGAGTCTATTTTTCAATATGACATTCTTCTTTTCCTGAAAAAAACCCAATTTGGTGGTTCATAAGAATCTTCAAAACCTCGGAGGATCTTTTGAAATTCATCATGAAATATTAGGCTCTCTGAATCTTATTTTTTTTCTCTTAATTCATGCTGTTGTGGTCGAGTGAATTACAAATAATAGCCCATCATTACAGTTCTGATGAACTATTTGCTTTTTTATTTATTTATGTTGTTTTGATTCATAACTTTCAGTTAGAATTCTACTTGCATGCTATAGCTGCAACCAATTTCTTTATTTTTGTTCCATTGTGATCTTTATTAAGCGTAACTTGAGATAACATTCATAGCAGACATAACAAAACAACATGTGTTATTTAGAATTTTCTTTCTTCCCTCACTTCTCAGGAATTGAATCATTCTCAAAGTTGGGAGATTCTATATACTTTGAAGAGGAGGGAAATGTTCCAGGTCTTTATATCATCCAGTACATAACAAGCTCTCTTGAGTGGGAATCTGGACAGATTTCACTAAGTCAGAAAGTAGAGCCTGTCCTTTCATGGAATAATCGCCTTCACGTGACTCTGGCAGTTTCCTCAAAAGAGGTATTTAATAGCAAGTGATACTCTTTTACTTCTCTTTTGACATGTGAATATTATTTTAATTTTTTTTCATTAGCTGGTTCTCTTATTCCTGGTTGTGTACACTATCTCCTCTACCTTAACACCTTGTTGATGGTAATATTCTCCTAAACTAATGTTTCATCTGGAAGTAAGGAAGAACGAGATCTTCCACGAAACTCACTGTCATTCTCTTCATGGCACAAAGTCATCATGCTGTTGATATCTTGTATGATTTTCAGCAGAGAGAAAACTGTTTCCTAATTCAGTAGACTGCTTTCTTAGAGATAGGTTGGCTGCTAACATATCAAGCACCTTATATTTTTGAGGAGGTTCAGCACTGTGGCATGCTGATTAGATCGTCACTGTGATGCATAGTCTGCTGCATTGACATCTTCTGTATCTGATTTTACCGCATATCTGATATTTTTGTCTTAGATACGTTTTTATGGTCCAACATTAATAGTTGTAGAAGCAACATTGTTGGGGAATTGATTTTCCTCAAAGTGCATGATATGGTTCTTGAACGCCATTTGGTTGCAGGGCCATTAGTTTATTCTTGTTTGTTAAGCCACCTTTGAGATCTTTTGGGAGTACTTGTTATATTCTACTTGAAATGACCGCGCCTCGGAAATGGCTTTTTTCGTTTGAGTGTTGGCTTTCTGAAGCTGAGAATCACACGAGTTATCGTTACTATGACCCCCCTTCTAGTCAATGCTTGTCACCTCAAAGTCTATAGCGCCTCCCTGTCTATTTCTTACAAGTGAAGTTAAAATGCAATTCTCTCTCTCTCTTTCTCTCTCGTGCGGGCGCACAACAAAGACTCATGCATATCTTAAATAGGACTAAATGAGCATCAACTGATAGAATAGGATAGTGTCTACAACTTAATTGATCTTTAGGAGGAGGAGAAATAGAATAACAAGAAGAATAAACATGAACAGATTTTGGAGGTCACTTTAGAATCCTGGTGTTAGAAATTTAATAGAAGGCAAAATTAACTAACCAGGATACAGGAGCTGGAAACCTAATATGTAAAGGAACTAGTTGTGAAGACTGGCAGTGGCAGGTGGGTTTGTGTCTAAAGTTCTTTACTTTCAGACAGAATAAATGTCTCTGTTCCAGTCCAATGTGGTTTGTTTACACATGAAAAAGGCCATCGGGTAATTCTAAGCAGAAGGTGGAGAGGGGAGAGAGAGAGAGAGAGAGGGAGAAGCAAAAAATAGCCAACATTTTAGATTTTCCTTTTAATATTGTTTTTAATGTCGGTAAGAGTGGCAAAAAAAAGCAGAAACTGGAATCCCATGTTCTTTCTGAAAGTTCTCCATATTTTCTGCAACCAAGCAAAGCATTATCTGATCTTATGGGAGTTAATTAACAATTTCTTTGTTCAAGGCTTGCTGTTTTTTTCTATTCAAAGTGTAACTAGTATTTCTTGCTTGTGTCGTTTATGCAGCAAGGGGCAGTCAAATCTTCTACCTTGAACTTGAGAATACCACTTTGGACATACACAAATGGTGCAACAAAGGCCTCATTAAACGGTGAAGATTTGTCTTTACCACCTCCAGGTGTGAGCTTCAATCTTTTTCTCTTTGATGCTCTTACTGTACTGTACTTCCTATATTGTTCTTTTGTGCGTGCGTAATGTATGTTACCTTTTTACTTCACTGTTGGTACATGGAAATAAAATTAACCTTCAGTTGAGAGTTACAAGTCCCAGTGCACAATTGGTTATCCGGAGCTTAGTGTGGAGGTTCATGATTTTCCTCCTCCTTGATGCAGGTAATTTCCTATCGATAACTAGAGATTGGAGCCCTGGTGACAAAATCACTCTTGTGCTGCCCATAAGTCTTAGAACAGAGGCCATTAAAGGTATTATCAATGCTATAACAGAAATACGGTATCTGTGATGATCCTAGCATCTCTATACTTTGGTCTTTGTCTATCATTAAAAGCAAAGTGTCAGGATATAGCTAACTCATTCCTCTGAATGGCACATCAGATGAACGGCCAGAGTTTTCTTCTCTTCAGGCAATTCTTTATGGTCCCTACCTTCTTGCTGGACTGAGTAATGGAGATTGGGACATTAAAACAGAATCAGCTACTCATGTCTCAGACTGGATTACTCCAATTCCAGCTAACTACAATTCCCATCTGATTACTCTTTCCCAGGAATCTGCGAACTCGGAATTTTCCCTCACAAACTCTAACGGATTGATAAGAATGGAAAAGTTTCCTGAACCCGGCACCAATACTTCTGTCCATGCCACTTTTAGACTCATCTTAAAAGAATTGAGTTCCTCACAATTTTCAGCACCAAAAGATGCTATTGGAAAATCTGTCATGCTAGAACCATTTGATCTTCCGGGCATGTTTGTCGTGCACAAAGGAACTTATGAAAACCTTGAAGTTGCAGATTCCTCTGGTGACGGTAGTTCTGTTTTCCTTTTGGTTGCTGGATTGGATGGGCAGGATGAAACTGTTTCCCTAGAGTCTGAAAGCAAGAAGGGTTGTTTTGTGTATAGCGGTGTGGACTATAAATCGAGTACAAACATCAAGCTCAGATGCAAATCCGGGTCATCTGATACGGAATTTAAACAGGGAACAAGCTTTACATTGAAGGATGGAATTAGTCAGTATCATCCTATTAGCTTTGTGGCAAAAGGAGCGCGGAGAAACTTTCTTCTGGCTCCATTACTTAGCTTGAGAGATGAATCTTACACAATTTATTTCAACATCACATCCTAAATTGTTCGGGTGGAAGGTAAAGAGGCTAGAGTGGAACGATTGACAAAAGGAAAACAGTAATAAATTTACTTTTCTTCTGTTTCCTGGGTTGATTTTATGCCATGAATGAAGTTTTATTTCAGTCCTACGAGAGTATAAGATTTGAAGAAAGGAAATATTGATCCTGAGTGTATTAAGTTTTTCCACATAAGATACGTAAACATGATTAATCATTCGTTGCATTCTCAGATATCATGATGTTAATCAATGAACACTTTTAAGGAGTGTCACGTTTAATAATAAGTCTAAATCATCCTATACATGTAAGATGATAACTATCCGTGTAAAGAATGTGGATTTGACGGTGACAGTATGTAACGATAACGATGTTCTTTTGTTTAGATTCTTTCTTGTGACGTATCGTTATTTATGATTTCATAACTTAAGGTGTAAACATGGAGAAGAGTAATTTCCTTTCACGAGCAAACAACCCCTTCCTTTAATGCACGTTTGTGTGGAGTACAAGCACAGAAAGGATATTGTCATGTGTGTTGTCTTGCTGGTTTGGACTGACAATGGCAGCTGCCAAACCGTGAGCTTTGTGTTTGTATTGTTATTGTTACGGTGCACAATGAATGGCACCAACCGTCCAATTGATTGCCACTCATTCATTAATTCGTAAGAACAAAATGACTCATCTTCGTAGTAGTTATAGAAGGAACCTTGTACTATATTCATTGATTAGATGTCCACCTCCCGTAACTTAATGGCATTTATTTTCTTAGCTTGTGGTCAAAAGTCAATTTCGACAAAACGTAAAAACTAATTTCTTTATGCCATCTTTTTGAGGTTTTTATTATCACTAATACTGTGGAAATATAATTTGTGACAAAAATTGAAGAATTAATGTAATTTGATCATTAAATTAATAATGGACTTCTTCAATACTAAGACTCAAATAATATTAGTCTCTCATTATGTCCCTCTTTCTGGCTATCTTCACCTACATCGATTGCATTCTATTATGTTCTTGTTATAAATGTTTCTATAATAATTTTTTGTTCATTTTAATTGTGATATAGACATGCACATGCACAAAAAAACATAATAATGATAAAATAATTTACATTTTTTGCAAATCGGTTATTCGGGTATTACACTTTCAAAAAAGAAAAAAAAATTCAAGTAATTAAACACTTCTCGGTCATCGTTGCGTAATACAAACATATCTATCATATATTGTATTAAATTCATTGACTAAATTTAATACTACACTAAGATTGACGATGAATCTTAAAGAATATTAAGATCCACTGCTAAATTGAATTTAAACAGTATTTTTTGTGCAATTAAAGTTGATGCAAAACACATATATGTTCCTCCAAATTAGAAAGCAAAAAATCCATGGGATAAAATTACACTTAGACCCTTGAACAATACCCTTCTTTTCATATTCTCCTAAATTATTTGTTTCTTACGGTGCACTTTAAATTATTGGTTTGAGTTCATTTAGTGTTTGATGATACCTCAAACAAACCCTAGCTGTGAGCTCAGGTCAGGAAAGACACGAGGAACTCTGAGAACCAAGGGTAGAGCTCCCCTTGGTGAGATCATGACAGAACTAACCAAGAAACAGCTGGATGACTGCAGAAATTGAGCTCAATGCATGAAACTCTCAATCAACTGAGATTATCTCCTAAAATTAAGAAGGATTCCATGAATAATTAGCAAAGATCTCAGCTGAAATCTCACATAATAGGAGCAGCTTTATAAATACTATGTAATGCCTCATCGAGAGGAGAAAAGGAAGAACCCTAATTAGATCATGCATTGTATTGTAATACATTCAAATAGTTAATAGAGAAAAAAGGAGCAAGAGCCTCCATTAGAGAGTGGATTAGCCGAGCTCCAGAGCTCGTGAACCACTATATTCCAACTGTGTAAATTTTTCTATCCCCTAAGAAATATTTCATCACTGCCATTATAAAGTTGGCAGCCTAAATTCACCGTTGGTCCCACGCACTCTGTTACCCACATTAGTCCACACCATCAGTTTGGCACCGTCTGTGGGAACGACTGTTCCTGTTACAAATAAACTGATTTCTCAATGATTGATGGTGATGAGTCAAGCCCAAAATGACCCAATTTATTTGGAAAACTCAAACCTCAATTAAAGAGCCAATCTTATAAAGACCCACTAAGCCCAATACTGTCCAAGTCCAGTCTCATCAGTTCGGCTACGTCATCAAAAGGAAGAGTGTGGGGGCCTTACCTGCACTGCAGAAGGAAACAGTCCACTCTCACCTTATCTTTGACCGTATCTCATGGGGAGCTCCTTAACCACTTCACCGTTCAGAGGAAGTCGTGAGCTCCACTGAAATAGTTGCTTAGTTGCTGAAAAGTAGCCCCAACCTGTTGAGGGGGCTACTATAAATTGCACGCGCCACCAACACTTGGGGGCATCACATTTTTTACCTGAGCACGACTCTTTCTTCTCCTTCAAAGCTTGTACTCTCTGCTCCCTACTCCCTTGAGTTAATAAAATACCCGGTAACCAAAAGCCATTGAAGAGTGGACGTAGGTCAAGCTGATCGAACCACTATAAATTGTCTGTGTCTCTCTATCTCCCATTATTAGTTTTCTTGCATTTATTATTCACACTTGATAGGTGGTGTGCAGAACTATTTTGTACATTATTAGTTTGGTGCCTGTCTATGGGAAATGACAAAATTCTCACTCCTAAACATTACATTCGCTGACCCAATGATGATCACTACCAGATCCATGAACCAACATGAAGACAATCCATCATGAGAGGAGGAGGTTACTTATCTTCCCACCAACCCTGTCCCAAATGCTCCAACTCCAAATCCACAGCAAATGCTGGAGACCATGCAGCAGCTGGTGGCCCAAAACCATCAGATACTACAACTCATGCTCGCTGGACGAGGAGGAGCGCAACCTGGAGGTGCATAACATGGAGGACCCCAATGAGCTCCATGCCCTGGGCATCAAGGGGCTCCACACCCTGCTGCAGGGCTGGGCGCCCCCTTGGAGTCCCTTTGGGCGCCCCATATAGGGGTGCCCATCATGAGGGAATCCCACTTCCTCCTCCTCCATCTGCTTCCCATGGTGAGGACCTTTATCTCCAGGAGGATGAGGGTGAGAACCAAAGCATGAAGCATGAGTGTCACTTCCATGATCATTCTAGGGGAGTCCCACATCATTGGGACGAGAAAATCAAACAAGTACAAAATCAACTGGGTGATGTCTTCAACGCCATGAAGGCACAGGGACCTGAGACAGTGGACTACCTGGTAAGGCGTACAGACACGCCTTTCAAACCTAATGTGGCAAACTACCCCCTCCCTCAGAAGTTTAAAATGCCATTTGTGGAGACCTTTGACGGAATAAAAAATCCGCTAGACCACCTCAACACCTATAAGACTCTGATGCAGCCACACAACGTCCCAGATGAAATCATGTGCAGGGCCTTCCCAACCACATTGAAAGGATTTGCACGACAATGGTTTGCTAAGCTCCCCCTAGCCTCCATCGCCTCCTTTACAGAGATGAGCAAGTCATTCGTGTCACATTTCATTGGGGGGTGTTGCCACCAGAAGCCTGTCACTCATCTGCTTAGCATAAAGCAGGACAGGGATGAGAGCCTAAGGAGTTACCTCACTCGTTTTAACGAGGAGGTACTCCAAGTTGATGAGCTTGACGATAAAGTGACGATGACTACCTTCTTGGGAGGCCTCCGCTCGTCAAGCTTCCTTTTCTCAGTGATGAAACGCCCACCAAAGAGCATGTCAGAACTGTTAGCTAAGGCCCTGAAATACATGAATACTGAGGACATCACAAGGACCAGGCGAGGTGAGTCCTCTAGAGCAGTAGGGGAAACGAGGAAGGAAAGGGAGAGAGAAGACAAGAAGGAGACTAGTAACAAGTGTGGTAGAACGGAGAAAGTTCCTGTCAAAGACCGACTAGGTCCTACTCCTCAGAAGAACCGACAAGCCTTCACTCCCCTCAACATCGCTGTCGGGCACATCCTATTCCAGATCCAGGATAACCCCACTGTAAAGTGGCCAGGGAAGATGAAGTCTCCTCCAAATCACAGAAATCCTAACAAGTACTGTCATTTCCACCGCGACCATAGGCATGACACCGACGATTGCTATGACCTCAAAAGACAAATTGAGGAACTCATCTACCGTGGCCACCTACGCCAGTATGTTGCTGGCAGAGAACGAGAACCACCACCTCACAATCACGAAGACCAACAGCCCTTAGAGGAGATCCACACCATCTCGAGAGGACTAGTAAGAGGTGGAGAATCACTCTCTGCAATGAAGGCCCACGCCAGAAAGGCAAGGCACCTCGACGAGATCTGCCCATCTAAATTGCCAAAGCAGGGTGGTAGCGAAGTCATATCTTTCTTAAATAAGGACCTAGAGGGAATCTAGCACCCCCCATGATGACCCTCTGGTGCTCACCATGATAGTGGCCAATTTTCAGGTGCACAGGATCCTGGTGGATAGTGGCAGCTCTACAGATATCCTATTCGCAGATGTATATGACAAGCTCAACTTGGGCAGAGAGAGACTGTAGCCTATCAGATCACCCCTCATTGGGTTCTCATGGGAAAAGGTATATCCCCTAGGGTCCATCACCCTACCTGTCACAGCCGGAGTATTGCCCCGGAGTTCCACAGTCATGGTCAATTTCTTGGTCATAGACTGCCCATCAGCCTACAACATCATATTGGGGTGACCTGCTCTTAACACACTAAGAGTTGTGTCCTCCACCAATCACCTCATCCTCCGCTTTCCAACTACGAATGGAGTCGGGGAGGTCAGAGGAGACTAGATTGCAGCGAGGGAGTGCTATGTATCCTCCAGGAAGCCACAGGAAGCATTGCAAGTTGAGGTCCTTAATCCGAGGGACGACGCCACCAAGAAAAGAGGAGAACCAGTCGAAGAGCTCACCCTTATGGCCCTGGATGAGGAGCACCCAGACAGAAGAGTATACATCAGCTCTTCCCTTCCTGAAGACCAGGTTGGCCCACTAATAAACTTTTTGAGACGTAACATGGACGTCTTTGCATAGTTATATGCAGACCTTGAGGGAATTGACCCAGAAGTGGCCACACACCGTCTCAATATAGACCCACGCCACAAGCCTGTTCTCCAAAAACTAAGGAGCGCCTCCACTGAAAGGGCCCAAGCTATGGACAAGGAGGTGGCAAAGCTAATAGATAACGGGGCCGTTAGAGAAGTAGTATATCTTGGGTGGCTCTCCAATGTAGTGATGGTCACCAAAACTAATAGAAAGTGGTGTCTCTACGTCAACTTCACAGAGCTTAACAAAGCATGCCCAAAAGACAGCTACCCACTGCCATGGATCGACCACCTCATCGATGCCACTGCTGGGCATAAGTTGCTCACCTTCCTGGATGCTTACTCTGGGTACAACCATATTAGCATGTACCCCCCAGACCAAGAGAAAACATCATTCATCACTCTAAAGGGAACCTATTGCTACAGGGTCATGTCCTTCTGACTAAAGAACGTAGGAGCAACCTACCAACGGTTGGTGAACAAGATGTTCCAATCTTATATCGGACGAACAATGGAGGTGTACGTGGATGACATGCTGGTGAAAAGTCTCACAGCAGTAGACCACATTGATCACCTCCAAGAGACTTTCAATGTCCTAAAGTCCTATCACATGAAGCTCAATCCTGAGAAGTGCGCTTTCGGCGTAGGGTCTGAAAAGTTCTTGGATTTTATGGTCAATCAAAGGGGAATTGAGGTGAACCCCGATAAAATCAAGGCTATCCTCGACATAAAGTCACCTTCTTCGACCAAGGAGCTTCAGCGCCTCAATGGAAGAATCGCTGCACTCAATAGGTTCGTTTCTAAATCTGCAGAAAAATGTCTGCCTTTCTTCAAGATTCTCTGAAAGGCCTTCAAGTGGGAACCCGAGGCAGAGGAGGCTTTCCAAAGGCTCAAGGTCTACCTAGCCACACCTCCCCTCTTATCACATGTTACTCCAGGAGAAACTCTCCATCTTTATCTTTCTGTTTCCTCCTCAGTAGTAAGCTCAGTACTCATTAGAAATGGTAGTGGAGTGCAGAAGCCAATTTATTACGTGAGCAGAGCATATCGAGGAGCAGAGATCAGATATTCGGGGCTAAAAAAATTGGCTCTTGCCTTGATCACAACAGTAAGACGACTATGACACTACTTTCAAAGTCACAGCATCGTGGTCGTTACAGACCAACCTCTTAAAAGAATCCTGGGGAAGCCAGATGTATCCGACAGACTTCTTAAATGGGTAGTGGAACTTGGGGAGTTTGACATTCAGTACCAACCGAGGACAGCCATCAAAGCACAAGCCTTGGCAGACTTCATTACCGAGCTCACACTAGTTGAAGAAGGGAGCTGTAGGGATGCCGAGGTGTGGGCCACCAAGGCAGCCCTTGCGTGCGCCCAAACTGAACCTCCACGTACCCAAACTGCTCCTCCTGGCACCCCAAGCAGTCCCTGTAGGCGCTCAGACTACCCAGGCAGTCCCTGCAGGTGCCCAGACTGCCCTTGGCGCCCAGACCGAACCTACAGGCACCCAGACTGCACCTCCTAGCGCCCAGGCAGCCTCCCTAGGCACTCAGTTGCCCATTTTAAATTCCAAACCTCCTCTCTTCTACTTTGGAGACTCTATGTAGATGGCTCCTCGACCAGTGAAGGTGAAGGAGCTGGCCTAATATTGATCAGCCCAGATGGCACCACTACTCTCAAGTATGCAATAAAGTTCCACTTCGTTGCCTCCAACAGTGAGGCAGAGTACAAAGCTCTTCTCTTTGGATTAAGATTGGTAGTGGAAATGGAAGCTCAACACCTTGCCACCTTTAGTGATTCTTAGCTGATAGTTAATCAAGTAAAGGGCGAGTTCGAAGCCAAAGGAACCAGGATGCAGGAATACCTTGGCATGGCGAGAAGCATGATCACAAAATTTCACTACTTCCAAATAAGCCACATCCCCAGAGAAGATAACATGGCCATCGATGCACTCGCAAGGCTCGCCTCATCTGTGGAAGCCCCATCAAGAGAGCCAACGTTCATCGGTCACCAGTTCGAGCCAAGCAAGTTGGATATGGAGGCCACAAATGTAAACTGTACATAAGCTAAGTCAAACTGGATGACCCAAATAACGGCGTACCTTCAGGATGGTGTATTGTCAGATGATCCACTAGAGGCCAGGAAGTTGAGGATGAGAGCCTCCAAGTTTGTTGTCCTCCAGGACGCGTTATACAAGAAAGGCTATTCCTTGTCGTTGCTGCGATGCCTCTCACCTGAAGAAGCTCACTATGCCCTACGAGAGATCCACGAGGGGATTTGCGGGAACCACTTTGGAGGGGGCTCCCTTGCCCACAAGGCGCTCAGACAAGGCTACTTTTGGCCCTCCATGGTGAGGAATGCCCAGAAATTCTCCAAGAAGTGTGACAAGTGTCAACGCTTCACAATTGTGCCCAGGAAACCACTGGAGGAGTTAACAACCATTTCAAGTTCATGAATTTTCTCCAAGTGGTGCATCGATATCCTATGCCCCTTGCCTATCAGCAAAAGACAGTGCAAGTTCGTGGTGGTGGCAATCGACTAATTCACCAAGTGGTCAGAGGCTGAACCCTTAGCTAAAATCACAGACGTGGAAGTCAAAGATTTTATCTGAAAAAGTCTGGTCTGTCACTTCGGGATTCCCCACGCCATTGTCAGTGATAATGTCAAGCAATTAGACAATAAGCTGCTAAACTCTTTCTGCTCCCACCTTCAGATAAAATAGCCTCACTCCAGCCCAGCACACGCGCAAGCAAATGGATAAGCAGAGGTCATGGTAAGAACAGTGCTACGCAACCTAAAGACAAGGCTTGAAAGAGCGAAGGGTCTTTGGGTGGACAAGCTTCTTGGAGTATTGTGGGCCTGTCGAACCACACCAAGAACTCCTACTGGGGAGACCCCTTTCTCCCTCGCCTTTGGAACTGAGGTGGTCATCCCTATGGAGATCGGAGTACACTCTCTAAGGGTCCAACACCACAACCCCATCACCAACGAGGAAGGACTCTGCATCAACCTCGACTTGGTGGAGGAGGCAAGGGAGACGGCTGTGGTCCGCAACGCGGAGTACAAGCGAAGCATGGCAAGGTATTACAACTCTAGGGTAAAGCCTCATTCCTTCCAACCAAGGGACTTGGTTCTCAAGAAAGTGATCCTTGCCACAAAGGATGCACACAAAGGAAAAGTTAGGACCAAATTGGGAAGGATCCTACCTCGTAACAAAAGTGGTGAGGCCGGGCACCTACAGGATCTAGAATTCTGAGGGAAAAACCTTACTCCATCCATGGAATGCGGAACACTTGAAGAGGTATTACCAATGACACCCTAAGAGCATCAAAACAGTGGAAATTGAGACTTGATTTTATTTTTTGGAGCTATTACCCAATATTTAATGTACTTTTTTGAGTTTAAATAAACAATAAATTAATAAAATTTTCTACGTTTCTACTCCAAAAAGATCTTTTGCATTTCATTTCAAAGGAGTATCAGTACAAAAATGAGACTATAAACTGCCTTCTTAAAAAAAAAATCAAAAGTCATAAACACTCTAAATGCTCTCACGTTCGTCCTCCTCCTCGTCATCCTCAGCATTATCAGAGCCCCCATCACTATCATCAGTAGGCACGAAACCTGAGAAGTCAATGTCGGGAAAAGCAGCAGAGATCTTCCCTTGGAGATCCTCAAAACCATCAATGAAAGCATCTACGAGGTCATTCTCCAAGTCTTCCTCAGCACGGGAAGCTCTCTCCTGAGCAACCTTCAACTCCGTCGCCTCTCTGAGCATGACCCTCTCATGGGACACTGCAAACTCAGCCTCCTTGAGCGCGTTCCTCTCATGGGTCGCCAAAAGCTCAGCCTCAAGCTTAGTTGCCTGCTCACAGGCCTTAATAAGCTGACCCTTCCTGAGCGCGTCCCTCTCACGGGTCGCCAAAAGCTCAGACTCAAACTTGGATGCTCTCTCATGAACCGCCACAAGCTCATCCCGAGAAGTACTACCAGCTGCCTCAAACTCAGTAATCTTCCCCTGAGCAATAAGAAACTCCCTTTGCACGACGTCAAAATCCAGCTTCAGCTTGTCGGAATTATAGGCTTTTGAAATCAAGCAGACAGATAAAGTCGAAATCTGAAGGAGATGAAAGGTGGAAAGGTGATAAGAGAATTAACAAGGAAGTGGAGATAGGGAAACAACAGACCCTTACCTGAGCCAGGCCTTCCAAATATGTGTTGAGAATCCTCTCAGTGCTAGAAATACTAAGCTGACAATCTTCGGGTGCGAACACAAACCTTCCAAGCCTTTCTCTAATGATTGACAGCATGCCCATCATGGGACCAAGCCAAGTCGATCTTCTTTCGGGGGTTCCCGCATGGGGAGGGGACAAAGGAGGAGTAGAGGGTGTGCCCGGCAAGGAAGACTCTGGAGTAGTAACTGAAGAAGTTGTTGGCTGGAGAGGTACTGCCATAAGTGTCACTTGGGAGGCATCACCCGTCCTTGCCACCTTGGAGGAAGGAGGGCTCCTACTACAATAGCGAGACACTACCACCCTTTTACTTGCTGCGAAAACAAGAAAGTGTCAGGGAGGCAAAAAATACCAAGGAGAAGGGAAAAATTAAAGGAGGAAACTAACCCATCATTTTTCTTTGAGGAAGAACCACCAGATCTTTGAGAGGGAGCAACGACCCTAGTATCCTTGGGCAGAAGGGTTCCCAAATCTTTGCAAGGACAAGCCTTGACGGCCTCCAATTTCCACTCCTGGTCTTGAGAAAGCACAGACGTGTTTGCAAGGCAATGGTGAGCACATATGCAAAAAAAAAAAAAAAAAGGAGAGAAGAAGCAAATGTGCAGCGTACCGAATTTTTTGGCAGCACCCCACCGCATTGGCCCCAAAGCTCTGTCGAATTTTGCAGCCCACTCTCCACCAACAAAGAAGTAGCAAGATTTTCAGTCGCGACAATTGGAGCGCATCCCCGTAAGCACTGTACCACTTCTTATGGTAAAGTAGTACCACCCCCTATTTGATACAGGAGTTTCGCTCAAATTATAAGCCGCGTGGAACTCCATAGGAGAAGTATACTCATGGTGCACTTTCCTCCATAGTGCAAGAAAGCCCAACAAAACTCTCCAACTATTGGGCGCTAATTGCCCCGGAGTCAAAGAAAAGTAGCCCAAAATATGACAAATGGGAGAGGACATGGGGAATCTTAGCCCAGCCTCAAGCATCTCCTCGTAAACAACAATATCACCAGAAGAGTCGTTGCAAGCAAGCTTGCCCAACTCAGCCCGATGACACAACACGGTCCGAGGAATGCGATAAGTAAAAATAAGCCTCGAGATATCTTCATCCGAACGGAACAGACTGGAAAGGGTACTTACCTTAGACCCGTAATTGTCGAGCCCCATTGTACCTTTGCGCTTCTTACTTTGGGGCCGTAGGGAGTAATCTAGGCCACCATTTTGGAAGTCTTGAGGAGCTTGGATTGGAGGAGTCACAGTCAGATCCTGATCATTAGAAACAGCACCCAAAACTTCCTTATTGCGTGCAGTGTCAAGTACAACACTTGGAGGGATGCCTGACCATTTTTGCTCATCCAAATGAGGCAACCCAACACTTGGAGAGGCGCCTGAACTCATTTGCTCGCCAAAACAGAGCAGTCCAACAGCTGGAGAGGTGTCTGGCCCTTCAAAATTGCACGAAACAGCATTTTTGGCGCCTAAATCAGCGCCTACAGTGCCCGAATCAGCGCCTGGGGAGGTGCCCAAATCTGCCCCTTTACCCGAGCTGCTACCCAGCTCTCTCCTGCTGCTCCTTGGGTCGATTTCCTCCATTTTTTACTGCAAAAATACTGCTGCCCAGGATAGCAGAATCTGTGATGGCCAACGCATCTGAGCTGTCCAAGACAGCAGAAACAGCCTCTACACTGCTGCCCAACGTGCCTGGGTTGTCCAGGATAGTAGTGCCAGCGCCTAGGCTACTGCCCAGTGCTCCTGAGCTGCCCAGGACAGCAGAACCAGAGCCCAGACAGCTCCCAACGCACCGGAACTGCCCACAACCGCTTTCTTTTTGCTGGCCATTTCTCCTATGGAGTCCACCTTTCTTCCTGCATGCACACCCAGGCTGGAAGCCTTGCCAAAAGCACCAAAACCTGCATGAGAGGAGCCTGAACCCGCACCCAAAGCAGCGCCTGAAGGCGCTTGTGCGGGCTTCTGTGGCGCGCACACAGTATTGGCTGATCGGGGGTTTTCTCCTCCTGCTCCTCCTTCAACTCTTGCAACTCCAAGGGCCCCAAGACTACCTCTCTCAGCCCCAAGCTCACCACTCCTCATGGCACCAATGGAGTTTTTCTATCCCACCTCCTTCAAATCTCCAATACCCACTTCAAAAAATCCACCCAAGAAATACCAACAAAATAATCTTGAAAGATTTCAAGCCTTGCCTCCTTTCTCTCAAATCTCAATAGAATGGAAAGAACCAAGCTCACAAGAATGGGCTCTCAAATTTTTCAAGAGATGGGTGTTTAATCTTAAAGTGAATGAAATGGGTAGGAGAAGGTCATATTTATAACCTAGGGTTTTTAAAAGAGGCAAAAGTCCAAATTGAAAATTATGGGCTCTCTTAAAAAACCTAGCAAAAGTGGAAAGAGCTTGAGACATGCAAATCAAAAATGAATTGTGGAGAAAAAAAGGTCATCTAGCAGAAAAAGTCTCCACCACTTATAACTCAAGGAGCAAACTAATGTACCCTTCTCCAACTTTCCTTGGACACGGGGCATTGGAGGGCGAATGATGGGTCAATCCCAAAATGGGCCAATTTATTTGGAAAACCCAAATCTCAATTGAAGAGTCAATCCTATAAAGACCCACTAAGCCCAATACTGTCAAAGTCCAGTCTCATCAGTTCGGCTACATCATCAAAAGGAAGAGTGTGGGAGCCTTACCTGCACTGTAGAAGAAAACGGTCCACCCTTGTCTTATCTTTGACCGTTTCTCATGAGGAGCTCCATAACCATCTCATCCATTGAGAGGAAGTCGTGAGCTCCACCGAAATAGTTGCTTAGTTAATGAGAAGTAGCCCCAATCTATTAAGGAGGCTACTATAAATTGCACGCGTCACCAACACTTGGGGACATCACACTTTTTACTTGAGCATGACTCTCTCTTCTCTTTCAAAGCTTGTACTCTCTACTCCCCACTCCCTTGAGTTAATAAAATACCCGACAATCAAAAGTCATTGAAGAGTGAACGTAGGTCAAGCTGACTGAACCACTATAAATTGTTTGTGTCTCTCTATCTCCCATTATTAATTTTTTTGTATTTATTATTCACACTTGACAGGTGGTGTGCAAAAATATTTTGTGCATCATCAGATGGTATCAACACAAAACATGAGTAGAAGCCAAACAAATCTACCTCGGATGCAGGATCAACAGGGAGCCACCAATGGCAGACAACCCGTGAATGTCCCAAAACTGATCCTCCCATGGGGAATCCCCCCACAAATAACGAGATGGAAGCCCTTCGCCTCATCAATCAGTGCTTGGTAAGCAAAACGAGGAACTCTTGAAGCTCTTATAGCGCCTACAAGAGGCACGTCCGACCCAATAAGGTTAAAACAGTCCCCATCACAGGGATCAACAACACTTTGATCCACTCAGAGAAGACAACGAAGGAGGGGAGAACAGCCAGACCTTGGGACAAGTTCCCCAACTACCCCCTAGGAACGACCATAATGAGGAAATACAGAGTCAAAACTATGAAAGTGAAAAGAATGATGTCTTCCCTTATCAGCAGGAGAGAAGGGAACAATATTGGGAGCAATGCTTCAAGGGCATCCAACAGGAGCTCAGCCACATGAAGGAAGCGGTTAGAAGTAAAGCTTCGGTTACAATGGACGCCTTGGTGTAGCAGACTGAATTTTCATTCACACCTGGGGTGTTGCATTTTCCTCTCTCACCAAAGTTCAGGATGCCACAGATAGAGTCCTTTGATGGAACCAAGGACCCCATGGACCACCTTAATACTTATAAGAACCAGATGGAGTTACGCGGGTACCAGGACCCCATACGCTATCAAGCCTTTGCCATCACTTTGAAGGGTTCAGCCTTGACATGGTTTAACAGGCTCCCCCTTGCCTAAATCTCTTCCTTCAAAGAACTTTCCATTTTCTTCGTATCCCACTTCATAGGGCGCGTGGACCTATAGAAAGCCGAGCTATCACCTTTTGAATGTGAAACAGGGACCTCAAGAAAATCTCAGGTCTTATGTCTAAAGATTTAATTCGAAATCGTTAAAGGTGGATGTCCCTGACGAGAAGTTCACCATCACAGCCTTCATAGTTGGTCTAGTGGTGCAATCTAAAGATTTGATGTTCTCTATATAAAAAAAAACCCCAAGCAAGCATGGTTGAGGTACTTGCCAAAGCAGAGAAATACATTAACGGCGAAGAAGCTCTTCTTTCTAAGGTAGGGAGCTCTTACGCACATAGAGATAAGGGAAAGAAAGAGAAAAAGAGGAACCAAAGTCCCAGGAGAGAGAGGGAAAGAAACAGATCTCTCAGAAGAGATAAAGAGTGATCCCCAAAAAGAAGGGGGAACATTAGGGACCGATTAGGACCCCCGTTGAACTACAGCCGAGGTATGCACCTCAGTAATATACCCCTCTCACTACAAAAGTGTCCCAAATCCTATACGAGGTGCAGAATGAGAAATTTCTAAGGTGGCCTCCATGAATGAAGGTAGATCCAGCTAAAAGAGACCCTACAAAGTATTGCGAGTACCATAGGGATCATGTGCATCACACCGATGATTGCATTTAGCTAAAGAAGGAGATCAGGTTCTTGATCCAGAGGGGGCAGTTACGACGATTTGTCACCCATGACAACCAGGACAGGGCTCCACCACCACCGGCACCTCAACAACAAGCCCCTACACAGCACCAATAACCCTTAGGGGAGATCAAAGTGATATCTGGAGGATTTTCTGGCGGTGGAGAGTCTAGTGCAGCCAGGAAAGCACACCTACACAGGATCAGAGCTAGCGAAGCACTGGAAGTGCACACCGTGTCCAAAATACCTCGGCTGAGCACAACCATCACTTTTTCGGATTCAGACTTAGAAGGCTGCCAACATCCCCATGATGACCCGTTGGTGGTAAGGGTCATTGTGGCTAACCAAACGGTTCATTGAGTTCTAATTGACAATGGGAGCTTGGCCGATATCATTTTCGCCTTTGTCTTTGACAAAATAGGCATAGGAAGGGAGAAGCTTAAGCCAGTAAGTGCTCACCTAATGGGACTCCCAGGGGAGAAGGTGCTGCCTCTGGGATTCATCCAACTCGTGCTCACTATGGGGGACCCTCCTTGCCAAGCCACCACCACTGTGAAATTCCTGGTGGTTGACGCCCCTTCGGCATACAATATGTTACTTGGGAGACCACCCCTCAACGCAATGAAGGCTATTCCCTCAGCATATCACTTGATCGTAAAAATTTCTACAGAAAATGGAGTTGGAATGGTCTGAGGAGACCATAGAATAGCCAGGGAGTGCTACATGGCCTTGGTGAAGCAGAAAGAGGTTGAAAATATCCAGCTAGATAAGTTTGACATAAGGGACGAGCTGGACACTAGGCCCATGCCGTCAGAAGAGCTAGAGCCAGTCCAGATGAAGAGCCTGAACATATTGTTTACATGGGATCTAAGTTGAGCAGAGAAATGAAAGACCTGCTCACCCAATTCCTGAGGAAGAACATGGGGGTGTTCACTTGGAAGCAAGAGGACATGGAAGGCATTGACCCCTCAGTCATCACATACAAGCTAAGCGTGAATTCTATTTGCAAACCTGTTAAAAAGAAACGGAGAAGTTTTGCTCCTAAGCGCTAGAAGACGATTAACGAGGAAGTCAGTAAACTCCTTCACGCCAAAGCCATCAGAGAGGTGGACTACCCTACCTAGTTGGCGAATGTGGTACTGGTCAAGAAGACCAATGAAAAATGGCGGCTCTGCATTGATTTCACTAATCTCAATCGAGCGTGCCCTAAGGATAGCTTTCCCTTACCTCGAATCGACTTGATCGTGGATGCCACTACTAGACATGAGCTCTCCTTAGCTTCATGGATACTTTCTCAGCTTATAATCAGATCAGGATGGACCTAGTGGACCAGGAGAAGACGTCATTTATGACTGAATAGGGAACTTACTGCTACCAGGTCATGCCTTTTGGATTGAAGAATGCTGGAGCCACCTATTAGCGCCTGGTGAATAGAATGTTCCAGAAGCAAATTAGGACATCCATGGAAGTCTATATTGACGACATGTTGGTAAAATCACTAAAGGTAGAGCTGCACATTAAGCACCTAGCAGAATTGTTCCAAATCCTCAAGGAGTACAAGATGAAACTCAACCCTGTAAAGTGCGCCTTTGGGGTATCAGTAGGAAAGTTTCTGGGATTCATAGTCAATAGCAGAGGAATCGAGGCTAACCCAGAAAAGGTTAAGGCAGTTCTGGATATGTAAACACCGTCCAACATCAGGGAGATCCAACGCCTGACAGGAAGGATAGCCGCCTTGAGTCATTTTGTATCCAAATCAAGTGACAAGTGTCAACCTTTTTTTTTTCAGGTCTTGAAGAAGCCATTTCAGTGGGACACCAGGTGTGAGTAAGCGTTCAAAACACTGAAGGAGTACCTAAGCTCTCCCTCTGTCCTAGTAGGCCCCTTAGAAGGGGAAGTACTTACTCTTTATTTAGCTGTCTCGAATTTCTCAACCAGCGCAGCACTAGTTAGGGAGCGAGACAGAGCTCAGCAACCAGTGTACTACTGTAGCAGAGCTCTGAGGGGGACAGAGGAGAGATATCTAAAGATAGAAAAGCTAGTTTTGGTCCTAATGACTACAGCTAGGAGACTTAGACCAAATTTTTAGGCTCATATTATCGAGGTTCCAACAGATCAGCCAATGAAGCAAGTGTTGCATAAACCAGAGTCTTCAGGAAGGCTAGTTAAGTGGGCGATAGGTATAAGCCAAGGACTGCAATCAAAGGGCAAATCTTGACAGATTTTATCGCAGAATTCACAATAGTAACACCCGCGGAAGCCACACTGCTAATACCTGACCTTCCCGTATGAAAATTTTTGGTAGATGGAGCTGCCAATGCCCAAGGAAGTGGCGCATGTTTGATCTTGACCTCTCTAGATGGAATAGACGTGAATACGCCCTCAGGTTTGGGTTTAAGGCTTCAAACAACGAGGCAGAATATGAAACTGTCATTGTTGGGCTTAACCTTACTCATTCAATGGAGGCAGAGCAACTAGAGATCAACAACGATTCCCAACTTGTCATGAAACAGGTAGATTCATACGAGGCTAAGGGTGAGAAAATGATTCTCTACCTTAGAAAGGTACATGAATTAATCAAGAAGTTTGTGCAAGTTAAGTTCAAGCACGTTCCTAGAGCCAAAAATTCGAGAGCAAATGCCTTGGCAAGGTTGGCAACAGTTTCACAGGAGAATTTGGATAGATTAATTCCAGTGGAGCATTTAACAGAACCATCTGTATGCATTGAAGATAAAAAAGTTCTACCTATGCAAGCACCACCGAGCTGGATGGACCCCATCAGAAGGTATCTTCAAAATGGGACTTTGCGGAAAGATTCCAAAAAAACAGCGAAGCTAAGGGTCAGGTCAGCCAGATTTTCTATCTTGCAGGGAAACCTGTACAAACGGGAATTTTTGACACCTCTACTAAAATGTGTGGGAGATAAAGATGTTAATTACATACTCAAAGAGATCCATGAAGGAGTCTGCGGCAATCACATCGGAGCTTGGGCCCTAACAGGAAAAACATTGAGGCAGGGGTACTATTAGCCCACTATGCTCAAAGATGCAGCAGATCTGGTCAAGAGATGTAAAGCTTGCCAAGTACACGCCAACATTCCCCACTGCCCACTAGAGCTTTTAACATCGGTGGTGAGCCTCTGGCCTTTTCAACAATGGGATTTAGATATACTTGGTCCCCTCCCTACGAGGGTTGGACAATGCAAGTTCGTCATTATTGGGGTGGACTACTTTATCAAATGGATAGAGGCAGAGCCTTTGGCAACAATCACGGAATAAAAAGTCCAAAAATTTATCTGGAAGTCGATAATCTGCAGGTTTGAGATTCCAAGGGCAGTTGTTTCAGACAATGGGGAGCAGTTCGACAACCCTAAGTTCAAGAAATTTTGTGTCGAGCTGGGAATAAGAAATTTCTTTTCGGCCCTAGCTCATCCCCAATCCAATGGGTAGGCAGAGGTCACCATTTGAACTATAAAGACCGCCCTGAAAACTAAATTGAAAGCACTGAAAGGAAAATGGGTGGAGCAGATCCCCGAGGTGTTATAGGCTTACATAACCACAACCAGGACAGCCATTCGGGAAACTCCGTTTGCTTTGGCTTTCGGAACTGAAACAGTGGCTCCCGTGGAGATAGGGCTCCCGTCTCCCAGAACTGAGTTTAGCGACGCAAGACATAATGATGAGGCGCTGCTACTCAACCTTGATCTATTGGATGAGAAGAGAGACGACAGCGCATAAAGCATTATCAGAGGAAGACAGCCAGGTACTACAACAAGAAAGTAAAGCACAGGAGTTATAAGGTAGGGGATCTAGTGCTTAAAAAACTTCTTTTTGCGAGGAAGGACCCTTCCCACGAGAAACTAGGCTCAAACTAAAAAGGTCCTTATATCATATCAAGGGTTATTAGGCCTGTGAACTATGAGCTGCAAATTGAGGAAGGAAAAATTCTGCCTCATTCTTGGAATGCAAAACACCTTAAAAGGTTTTTTCAGTAATTTTTTCTGTAATATAATCATTCTTTCAATTAAACTGAGAACTTTTGACCCTCCTTTGTATGTATTTGCAAAAAAAAAGGCTTCTAACTCAAAGATGAGCTCTTTAGCTCATAAAATTGAGATGAGCTCTCTAGCTCATAAAATAAAGATGAGCTCTCCAGCTCATAAAAACAAAGATGAGCTCTCCAACTCATAAAATTAAGATGAGCCCTCCAGCTCATAAATCCAAGATGAGTTCTCCAGCTCATAAATCCAAGATAAGTTCTCCAGCTCATAAAACAAAGATGAGCTCTCCGACTCATAAACACAAGGATGAGCTCTCCAGCTCATAAAAACAAGGATGAGCTCTTCAACTCATAAAATTAAGATAAGCTTTTCAACTCATAAAACCAAGATGAGCCCTCCAGCTCATAAATCCAAGATGAGCTCTCCAGCTTATAAAACAAAGATGAGCTCTCCGGCTCATAAACACAAGGGTGAGCTCTTCAGCTCATAGAATAAAGATGAGTCACTCAGCTCATAAAATGAAAATGAGCTCTTTAGTTCATAAAAAGAACTTTATAGCTCACAATGAACTCTTCAGTTCATAAACAGAGCTCCACAACTCAATATGAACAGTTCAGTTCATAAAAAGAGCTCTATAGCTCAGGACGAACTCTTCGGTTCATAAAAAGAACTCTATAACTCACAGCTTACCCTACCAGTTCACTCAAGAGGGTCCTAAAGCCCGAGAATAGAGACATATAACTAGATTCAAGATTACAAGTTCAGGAGTCCACAGAAGAATCAGTAACCATCAAATAAGAATAAAGGCTCATATATCCAACAGTAGTACGAAGGCAAAAAAGATTACAATAGATATTCTCAGCCTTATTCGCCTTTTAAGCGTCTCCGGAGCTCTGCAACTTCCTCTTTCAGGCGGATATTTTCTTCTTTTAGCTCATCCCTTTCCTTCTGGGCTTCTGTCAGAAGATTTACAAGTTTCTGCCCAGATGAGGAGAACAGTATGGCAGCCAAAGAAGATCCAGATAAAAAAGAGGAGTTACTAGCATGGTCATTTTTACGTTTCCTAGAGGATGTACCAGCGACCTCAACCTCATCAGATTCAAAATGACAAGAATCAGCAGAATCTGGGTAAGAAACAAAGTCCATAGCGGCACCAGCAGCACTAAACATAAACAAGTTATTTGGCGTCACCAACTCAGAATAGGACACATGCTCAACTTCTATCATTTGATCAATTCGCATCTCCTCTAATAGATCCAATTCGGGAGGACCTACTAACCAAATTAAATCCTGTAATTAGGAGACTACATCAAAAGACCTGAACAAATACAGGTTGTCGATATACTTACCTGAATAAGAATAGCTCCTCTAGGATCTAGGAACTCTGCACTCTCTGTAGTGCAGCTCTATGGACCTCCAAGAATCTCCAGTAACATAAAAGAAGTGATTGACCCATCCCTTAGGAGGAAAAGGAAGGTCAAACACCAGATACCGCAGCTTGAAGTGCCTCCTTCGAAAATAGGCAAAGCACGGGACCTCATCCTCCTCGACGTCGAAAAAGTAGAAGAATTCTCCTACAGTGGAAAATTTGTTATCACCACGCAAGCGCCAAAACAGAAAGAAACTGATCATGATGGCCCACCTCTTGGGAGAGAGACGAGAATGACATAACTCATAATAAACCAAGATGTAACCAACAGCGGGATGAATGGGGAGACACAACCCCATGTCCAAAGCCCCTTCAAAAAAGCAAGTCTCCCCTCGAGGGAGATAATTGCAGGGCTCGTCTGAAGATGGGGCTCGCAAAGCTAGTTCCATGTTAAGAAAGAATTTCTTCTTTATCCCGACTAAGTTTGAGGCTGACAATGACGAAGGCAATAAGTAACGGGTCTGCCACTCCCACTCAATTCTATAGGAGGTTTGTTCCCTAAACAGGGGGGAGATTGTGGCAGCCATTGGAGTTGCAGGAAGGCAAAGGGGAGACGTGGGAAGAAGATAACAAAGGTGAAAAGCTTTTGGAGGGAATGAATGTCCACGAAACCAAAAAGTCAAGATATTAAAGAATCAAGAAGCACGCCGAACCCAAAGGCGGCAGACTTTTGGGTTTCCAAATTAAGGTAACGAATATGTTTAAGGAAAGAAATAAAATATGAACAATACAAGAAGAGTTAATGACAAATTCTACCAATCATAAGCCATTAAATAGTCAAGAAAGGCTTGATACAGCCTTGGACAAGCCTAGGAGGTCGGATTCTTTCCTCGGTTATGACGGGGTTCAATAATTTAAATAGATGTATCACATTCCAAAAGAGACTTCTCATATTTCTTTGGGCTAACTAAAAGTGGAACTCTATTACTGAAACACAATAAGGCTTTGTAAGTATAAGCAGCTATTGGAACCATACCCCCAGCAAAGCTAGCAGATGCACTAAAAGCAACCATACCCTAGTGAAACCAAATTTTTGGGGGTCAATAAGCTCTGCAGACCCTAATAGAGTTATGGGAGGTCTACACCAAGGGTTTACAAGCTCCGGGGAGGTAAGATCTCAGTCAGGGGTATACATGGCAGCTCTATGTAAATTAGCAAAAATAAGGCAATAGACAAGCCCTGAGGAAACAGGGGTTTCTTGGTAGAGGTTCGTATAAGGCCAGCATCTAGGAGCGCTCAGAAAAAGAGACTTCTTGTGGTGAAGTTAGATTAGCAGAAGTAAATAATAGCCTCAACATTTTCCCGATACTCCTCATCCACCTCAAGCAATAACAGCCCTCGACTGTCCAGTAGAAGTTAAGGACAATAAGCTACAATATAACATGGGAGATTAACTGTGGGTCCACGATAAAGCTCAATAGTCTTGGAAGACTCTCTGAGATCCCAAACATTCGGGTATTTCTGAGCTAAGTGTAGCTCGTATAGCTATATGGACCTTCCAAGGCAGTTCTCAACTCTTCAAACAAGCAGCATACTCTCTTCGACCAAACACAAGCATAGTAATCTCCTAAAGTCAGATCTTAATTCCTTCCTTCTCGAAGGAGCTCAGGAAGCCAGTAGACTTTCAGTTCCAATAAATTTGCTTTTAGAGGAACTTAGTTCCCCTCAAAGCAAGGGAGGCAAGGGGAGTACAGAGTAGTACGCGAGCAGTTAACCATAGAATAATGAGAGTAGACCGCATTGAAGAACAAGTTGGATTGTATTATTGTGTTAAAGTAGAGTAGACTGCATTACAAAGCAAGTTAGATTATGTTAGAAAGCAATTTAAAAAAAAAATACACACACACACACAGCATAAGGTGCAGCACAATTTGAGAAATAAGGCAGAACTTAACCCCTGACTGGGTAGGTAAGATGCCTTTCTAGAGAGGTCAGCTCATATGGTTGCACGGACCTTCTGATACATCTCCTCAAAAAAGCCTTATGTGAACCTCAGGTTAGACTTCTAGAAAAGCTCTTCTTCCAACAAAGTTCTCATGTATGTAGCAACATGGCCTCCATAAAGGTACTTGTGATGGACCTCAGCGTCAAGTTATTTATTCTCTTTCTCAAATCCAGCAAACCTCTTGTCACTGTAAGGAATGTCAAGTCCGTCATCCAATACTCCCTTTGGGATTGAGGTCTACTTCGAGGTCTACTTGTATCTCTGCATAAGTTTTCTGATCTTTGAGTCCTAAATGTGTGCCAGTATCACAATTATAACTCAGACAAGCTGAAAGAATGGTGTGCAACTTTTCAAAATAAGGATTATATTTCAAAGCATGAAATCAGAGCTTACATTCAAAAACACTGAACATTGGCACCAACATTACAACAACAGTTCAGAAAAAATCATGAATCAAATGTACAAAAATAGAAGTTACGATCCAAGAATTCGAGTTGTTTAAAACAAAAGTTTCTGAAGACGGAGTAAATGAATGGTCTCGCGGATCAGCAGATGAAGTTTTAGTAACAGGGAGGAAGCTCGGCAGCTCAAAAGATAAGGGCTCAGATGGCAGAGGAGCAAAATTCTCAGGGTTGCTGGTCCTAAGAGCCTCCACTCTAGCTATTGGTGAATCTTGGGCAAGGGCCTTGGTCACGAGGTCAGCAGAAAGGGAAATATTAGTAAGAGCAGCTGCAGGAGAGAACATTTTAGTGCCTTCTGGAGCCCCAGCAGAAACGACAGGAGCCAAGGGGTTATCATCATCCTCTGAGTCAGCCTCTTCCAACTCCTCCTTAGTAGGGATAACAAAGTCGAAGTCGAGGTCTAGATAGGCCTTCTCCGCTTTGCCCTGAAAGGCCAGCCATCTTGAGGCCCACTTGGTGGTGACATCATCCTTTAGCTCGACTATTATGTCATCTCTCTCCTTGACAGTTGTCCTCTGCACCTCAAGCTCACCACATAAGCTCTCATTCACCTCAGTCAGGGTAACATACTCCTTTATAAGGCTCTCGAGGGAGCCCCGAGTATCAAAGGCTTTTTGGCTAACTTTGGTCCAGGCATTGGTTTTGAGTAGCAGCTCTTCCCTGTTCATCTTCAACTCATCTCTGACCTTCTTCTCTCTTTCTTTAACCCTATCCTTAACAGCTTGAAGGCCTTCGTAGTTAGAGGTCTGCATCTCCATTTGCTCCTCGAGCTTTTGCACCTGAGTTTGAGGCTCTCATTGTCAAAGGTCAGCTCAGTGACCTTAAACTCGTGTGTCTTCAAAGCTTTGGCAGAGTCCTCCGAAGATCGGACCCTGCCCATCAAGTTCTTCAAATGAAGAGTCATCTGTGGATAAAAAAGAAACAGATATAGATCAGCACAATTCAACCGCGCTGAGCTAAGAGTGAGTTTAAAAATACTTACAATGGCTGCCCCTTGGAGAGCTAAGCAGAAAGAGGCCTCAGGGGGCATGGTAGAAGCCCTTCGAATATCGGATTCAGGGAGAATAGATGAAATGGCCCCAACAGCCAACTCGGCGTTATCGAAGAAGGAGTCTTCATTAGTCTCATGGCCCTCCCTCTTTTCAACTTTGGGACTCCAAAGAGGCATCTGAGATGGTTGCTCAGGTGGTCTGGGGGGTGCAAAGTGTGGCTTAATTCCAGTAATCAGCCCCAATACTCCCTCAACTTCATAAGAGGTGGGGGAAGCCAGCCCTGACTCAAAAGCCTTTTAGGGGGCAAACTGGGCCCCTTGAAGAGGAGAAGGGGCCAGGGATTGAGATGAGGGAGTCTGTCCTCCCTTGTTCAAGGCAAGAGAAGAGGGCACTCCCAGCTTTTGCAATTTGCTCTATCAATGGGGCTGCCTCTAGAGCAGGTCTCAGCCTTCCGTTTGCCACTTTTCCTACCCTTCTTCAGTAGGTCAACCTTAGCCTGAAATTCCTCAGGGGTAGATTTCATTATGGAGGAGCCTAGGAGATCTGAACCAATAAATTTAAATAGGAGAGAGAAAAAAGAAGGGAAGGCAAAGGAACCAACTCAAAAAGTGTTACCTTCTATGTCTTTAGGTCTAACAACTGAGATAGGGAGCGGAGCTTCTATCGATACCGCAGGAGGACTAAATCCTTGTGTTACTAAGACCCAGGGCTTGATGAGCTCGAAGTACTTCTCTGAATTACACTTCTCCAACTTTTGCTTCACCCTCTCATCCTCAGCACTGAGCTCTGGTCAAATGCCTAATGAACAACACAAGGAGAGCAAAGGTCAAAAAAGCAACTCAATAATTTCCAAACCAGAGCTCAATCAGTTCGAGCAAGGGCTCACCTATGTTATCAGGGGCAGACCAAGTTCTAGAGATACCCAAAGTATCAATCCTGTCAGCAAGGTTATACTCCTAATTGGTACCCCCAACGAAAAAGAATTATTTCTTCCAACCCTTATGAGAGCTCGGGAGGTGAGTAATGATCTGCCTAGCCGTTGTTCGCTTGGAGATGTATAGGAAACCCTCTGATGAGGTGAGCTTGATATTAAAAAGATCCACAAGCAAGGAAAGACTGGGGACCCCGAGCCCATGTATCTTAAATAAAATAAGAAGACCCATAAGTACACCCTAGAAATTAGGGAAAAATTGAGCAAGACAGACGTTGAAGTGTTGCAAAATACTCTTAATGAAGGGATGCATAGGGAAACGAAGATCATTCTCAAAAGCGGCCACAAAGAAACAGACTTTCTTATGAACTTGAACAACATATGAGGTGTATTTATCTGGACACCAGAAGAAAAGCTGTAACGAGCACTGAGAATTTTCATAAGAAAAGAGTTAACCTCACTGGGTCATACGAACTCAACATGCCTAAAGGTAGCCCTTGTGCTCATTGCACTATCAGAGACTCCTACCCCACTCACCTTGCCCTTACCTTGTCAGGAATAGGGGGCATAAAAAAAGACGACGGGGGTAGTTCCTCAGCATTCTCCTCGGCATCGACAGTATCAACCCTGGGAAAATTGTTGATTTCCTTGCCCACATCCCCTAAATCAGTGTCCTCTTTGGCAGACATTTTCCCCAAGAGGGAAGTAGAGGAACAAGTAGCTCTGGAAGGAGTAAACATGACTGGACAAGAGAAAGGCAAATTGAAAGAACGATAGAGAGGAGGAATACTAATTAAGCACTCCCTGATAACCCTAGGATCAACGCAGTAGCTTCCAACAATAAGGATTCGCACGATAGAAGACCAGTCCACGAAGTGGGGGAGAAGAGACAAGCAGTAATTTTGGTTTCAAAAGTAGAAGATCTGAAAAGCCCAGAAATGCAATGGCCACCTCGAATTGGAGGGATCCAGAACGAGAAAAGGTGAAAAAGGGACAAAAGGGCGTAGCTAGGTAGGAAAGAGCAACGAACAACAACCTAGAGTGAAATGGAAGAAAAAGGGCAATGTGAATCTTCAAATCGAACCCACAAAACTCGATCTTGAACGAGGAATCAAAGAACTCCAAACTAGAAAGCCAGGAAATCACAAGAAGAGAGAAGCAGTAAAGAAGTTGACCAGTGGAATAGGGCGATTTAGATAGCCATTTGACCATTTAAAGCTTGAGAGACGTGGGCTGGGACGTGCACGATAAATGAGGAAGCCATGATTGCTAAAAATCATCAAAAAGGCCTCACTCACGTGCAAGCCAAGTTCAGCCACGTGCAGATCCAGTTCGGTTTAAAAAACAGCTCAACCCCCTGCCCAAGCCTGCTTGAATCAGGGGCTAGAGGGCAACTGATATCTCAAACAAGCCCTAGCTGTGAGCTCAGATTAGGAGGTCAGGAAAGACATGGGGAGCTCAGAGAACCAGGGGTAGAGCTCCCTTTGGTGAGATAGTGACAGAACTAACCAGGAAACAGCTAGATGACTCCGAAAATTGAGCTCAATGCATGAAACTCTCAACCAATCGAGATTCTGTCCTAAAATCAAGGAGGATCCCATGAATAATTGACACAGATCTCGGCTGAAATCTCACATAATAGGGAGTAGCCTTATAAATACTATGTAACGCCTCATCGAGAGGGGAAAAGGAAGAACCCGAATTAGATCATGCATTGTATTGTAATACATTCAAATAGTCAATAGAGAAAAAAGGAGCAACAGCCTCCATCAGAGAGTGGATTAGTCGAGCTCCAGAGACGGTGAATCACTATATTCCTACTGTGCAAATTCATCTATCCTCTAAGAAACACTTCATCACTACCATTATGAAATTGGCAGCTTAAATTCACCGTTGGTCTCACGTACTCTGGTCACTCATATTAGTCTGCACCATCAGTTTTAATCATTGACTTCGGTTCTTTTTTTTTTATGGCAAATCAGAGTTAAAAATCAATTAAACGATGTGATTTTTTTCTCGTTCAAAGGGGACAAAAATTATTTTTGTCCTGATTTGCCTTGAAAAATTAGACCAAAAATAACAATTTTGGGCAACGTAAAACTCAGAGCAATAATTTAAGATGCAATATGAAAATTTTGATACTTTAGGGAACATGTGGAACAAGGGATATCATTGAGGGGGATTAAGTGTAATTTTCTCAATCCATACTTTGATCAGCTCGAAGCCTATAATAGTCTAACAAGCGCTGAGTGGCTTCCCACAAAGACAGTCATTGTAAACAAACGACGACGCCTCAAGATGATCGAATGGCGAACCAACCGGAATCGGTCCACAGAGGTGGTTGTGGCTCACATCAAGGTGGCCGATAAACGACGCCAACGAGGTTGTCTTGGGTAACTGTCCTCTCAAACTATTATACGACAAATCCATCACCATAAAATACGATTTCGGCCCGAAAACATCTGGTATAACACCTTCAATCCCATTTCGACTCAGATTCAGTATACTAATCGTCGAATCAATCAATGACGGAGGAATAGAACCGGAAATTTTGTTACCGTCAAGATTTAACGTAGCGAGAACAGCCATTTTACCCAGAGAAGCCGGAATTTCGCCGGAAAGTTGATTCAGAGAGAGATCCAAATCGGAAAGGCGATATATGTAAGATATTGAACTGGGTATCTCTCCGTTAAGCTGGTTTCGACTCAGTAAAGCCCGACTCAGCATTCGAAGCTTCCCGAAATTTCGTGGAAGTGTGCCAGAGATTCGGTTGTTTCGGAGATCTAAGTGCATTAACGAAGAGAGGTTAGTTAATGAACGTGGGATTGTACCGGAAATGTAATTGTCGGCAAGGTTCAGCACAGTAAGTCGACTCAGTCGGCCGATATCGGATGGGATTTCGCCGGAGATTTTGTTTCCGATCAAGTCAAAGATTCGGAGAAATGGTAAGCTTGTAATGCAAGGTGGAATAGTCCCGGAGATTCCCTTCCAGTCGGCGATGATGATGCTTGAGAGACGGGTCAGTTTACAGATCGCCGGAGAGATATAGCCGGTCATGTAACCGGCCCGGTGTGCTTTTTCGAAGATGGGGTCTTCGGATTCACCCCGGAGAGTGATGTCGGCGACTCGGCGAGTCATTGGGTCGCAACTAACGCCGTACCAGTTGTGGCAACAGTCGATGCCCGTCCATGAGTTGAAGATGCCCAAGTAGGGTTCCTGCAGAGCTGCTTTGAAGGCCAGAAGAGCTGCCCTATCTGACGGCGGGCAGGAGTTAACGGCAGAAGTAACGGCAAGGAGAACTATTCCGAGTATAGCTGTAATGGAGAAGAAGGTAGCCATTCTCTCTCTCTCTCTCTCTCTCTCTATATATATATATATATATCTGTGTCTCTCTAAAACTCGGAGCTTTCTCTCTCAAAGAGAGCATGCATGCGGAGACTGGAGTGTAATGAACTGTATTGTCACTCATGTAGGTTGAAGAGTGAGCTTGGTAGGGATTTTATAGTATGAATATTGTGTAATGACGATTTTGCACTTCACGTGTGGTGTGTAATTGTAAGCTAACAGCTCAACATGGGAAGGGATAAGGTTGAGACTCAAAAATAAAATATACAGTAATAACGAAAGTGAGAGGCATTGAGGTTGTTGCCACGTGGCAGCTGGATGTCCAGATTCTTGGTATGAAGTGAATGTTGGGAGGCAATCACTAAATTCTTATGAGAGTTATATTTAACAGTGAAGTGTTATATCGACATTTTAGTAATATGTAATTCTATTTAAACCTAAAAATTTGATTTAATTTGATCTAATAATGTGATTTTATTAGAATCATTAGATTAAGATAAAGTTCTAATATTTGATAGAGTTCACTGTCAATTCAAAAATCATAACAATTTAAGTTTCAATATTATTACTCTTTAATAATTGAGGCGGGTGAGTTATGGATAGTTATTTGAGAGAAAATAAATGGTATCATAGACATTTTAATAGTGGACATTAGATCTCCTCTTTTTTTGTATTAATAGTATACATAACACTAAATATTTATGGCTCGTTTGATTGATGTATTAAATATAGATGAATTAAATAAAATAATACAGTCTAATACAATATGGATTTATTAAATACATGATTAAATATGATATTAGAATAATATGTAATTTTATCTAGTGTTTGACAATACACAATATAAGCGTTGGATAGTCGTTATTTAATTCAATCGATTGTTTGGTTAGAGAATTATTTCATCGTATTAATGTTGAATTAACAAAGATACCCTCAATTAGTGTTTATTACATTGATGACAACTTGATTTTATCACTTAGGGGGTTATAATAGTAAATGTGTAGAATAATACGTTTGAGTTGGATTATAATACCATCTCACCTCCATAATACAGATCTATTATATAAAAAAATATATGATAAGTATACGATTAGTATATATTTTTAAAATCAATACGGTATCAAATTTACTTACCAAACAACGTATTAGACCCGATTAAATAAAAAATAATATAATTCAATATTTAATCCTCTTATAATACGCCTATTAAACTAGTCCTTAGTATTTTCCTATATCCTATTGACGAAATTACTGTGTTTTTTACTGGATATAAAGAAAGCGAAAAATCAACAAAAATAAAGGTGCTCGTGAAATTTAGAACTAAATGGTCTTTTCTCCCTGCCAATTTTGGAAAGAGTGTTCACGTTAAACACTCAAAATTTAGAGGGTATTTGTGTCATTTTAAATATATACAGGGACTGCGTATAAGTTTTCCAAAATTAAAGGGACTGCATATAATTTTTATTAAACATATTCTTCTATTTTTTTTGAGTAAACATTAAATTGTGGACAGAGTACAATAATATAAAAAATTGAAAGATCTTTCGACCATTATTAAAAAAAAAAAAAAATTTATTGTCTTCCGACCAGTATAGTCTTGGGGATAGATTAACGAGCCGGCAAGTATATAATCTGCAAATTATGGTGTGTGAGAATTTGAAGATGAAAGAAAACTATGCTATGCTATGCTAAAGGTTCTACTCAAAATTTTTACATTTTTTCCCATCAATAGAATCTATATTAAATTTATTATTTTGAGATTGTAATATGACAATTGAGGCAGTTTCCGTTTTAAAGAAAGAACACATGTAATATGACAATTTTAACTTAATATTGACAACATTTGATAAAACAGAATATTAAAAATAAGGGATAAGGAAAGCTTTCTCCCTCTCGCTGGCACTCTTATCAAAAACACTGTTAAAAATATTAATTCAACTTAATTTGAAGACTAAATACACTATTCTAATTAGATATAATGGATTCAACAACTAATCCAACAATAAAAGTATTTTAGGTCTCCAAATTAGCATACTAAATTTGAAACAAATAACCTATCATCATGTATATATAATAAGGGAGTTATGAGTTTGAATTTTATCCTAATCTATTTTTTTGTTCAAGTTAAATTATTTAATTTTTTATTAATTTATGACTGAATACACATATTGATATTTTTTTTTTGAGGTCCTCTATTTTGAGAAAAAAATTTCAATTTTTTTAAAAAATAATGAGTAGAAATTAATTTTAAATTGTGTAATAAAAAAAGGGAAGAAAAGAATTTGTTATTTGATGTAGAGATATTGATTTTTTGGACACTGATTTTTTGTTGCATTGTGCCTTCAAACTCTATGACTAGTAGTCTTTGATGATAAGTAATAACTAGAATTTATAGAGACAAATACATATGGAAAACTATACGATACGAAGACAAAAGAAATTAGGACCATACAATCGGTTATAATTTTTTATGATAAAGTTACATTTTTAAAAAAGAGAAATTATGATTGTTCAAAGAAATGTTATGATCAATTATAGAAACCCATGATCGATTACAGGTACCCATAATCGATCATGGATTTTATTGAACAATTGTAACTCTCTTTTATAAGTTATAAGTTGACATTTACAAGTTGTAACCTAATTTTTGAAATTTGTAATTTTAGTATTGATCACAATCTACTATAATCAATCATGCTCCTTAAAAGATACAACTTTGATAATCTCATATTAAACTAGGTCCAGGCCCAATTAAGGAGATGGGCACAAGTCAGCTAAAAGGACAGTCAAGCCCAATTCATAAATTAGGCCCAATCTAAAGTCCTAAGAGTTCAAGAAAATTAGTTCACGTAGAAAATAATCATCAGGATATCGACTCTCAAAGATCTAGGCAAACTTTAATTACACTTACCTATTGTAATTGTCCTCCCGAAGGACTAGTGCCTTTACCCTCACATCACCACCTCAATTAAGACTTCATGCCTATAAATTGTATGATTTCTCTACATGGGAGGACACATCTCTATGCACTCATCACATAGTTCTTCTTTCTTCTAATTATTGTATCTCTCCCGGAGCTTTCTCTCTCTTACTTTATTCATTTATAGAAATTTTTCGGTCATCGTTATCGTTTTTCAGAGTAAAGTAGGTCATCTGAACCGAATCACTATATATTTGTGTGTTGACCTGATATTTATTTTTTTGTCATTAATTATTTTATTAATTGTCTCATTAATGATAGTTTATCACCCACTCAATTGCTGATCTTACACGAGATTATTTTATACATTATCAAACTTAATTTTTAAAAATTATAATTTTTAGTAAAATATCGCCGACGGTACGGAAAGATCTCTCTCAAGCCTCATCACAAATATCCTCGAAGTCATGTTGACATTTTATTTTGCTTTTTTGAGTTCACAACATAACATCAAGATTCAAGAATGGATCCAAAAAATTAGTCAGGGGGAGGGAAAAGGCAAATATAGAATGACATTTTCTTTTCTTTTTTTCTGTAAAATTTAGCGGACAAATTTACATAGTTTAAGGGGTATTAATACTAGTCACTGATTTTGATCAAAAAAAAAAATATACTAGTCACTGATATAATGTCCCAGGATCTACCATGTATGGGGGTTAATTTTACATCACCAAAAAAAAATAAAATAATATCGTATTGAAAGTTGCAATTGCCTGAAATAAATTCATGATGGACTATGAATATGACCTAAAGAGTTGTAACTTCACCTTTAAAATTTGTAAGTTGATTTTTAAAAATTATAATTTTTATAATCGATCATAATATTTTAAGATCGATTTTGACTTTTTCCATTCTAACATAGTGTTTTAAAAATGTGTAACTTGACTATAAAATATTATAAATTTCATTACGGTACCATCTTGTTTACCGTAATATTTCTCTTACATAGGTAGATGCTACTTGTTTTTTTTTTTGGATAGGAAGATGCTAAAAAATATACTCACTTTTTAAACTCACCCATTTGGCAACTGAAGTTTCTATATTTATTGTCATTATATACTGTTAAAAATCACCAGTTTGGTACATTAGGGAGCAAGTAGTCTATTTTGTATTAACTGCTGTGTGCAGAAAACTTTTGTCCAATTGTTGTGATGGATCTCAATGAGTGATCTCAACTTTATCATTTCACTGTATAAAATTGGCCCACAATTATGGAAATTATTTATGTGGGACACTGACAATCTGGAAGTGTATCTTGAAAGGACAAGCAATCATTTGCTCTTGTAATCAGGATATCAAACATAATGAAACTGCATGGACCAAAACTCTTCAGCCCACCGCAAGCTAAAAATGGTTCGTTAATTAGTCGGAATAAAGGGTAAAAATAGTGTTTGGATACACTGTTATTACCATGCAATTCGATATGTAATTTGGAGTCATTTTGCTCATTCAAGCATAAGACATGGACCATACGATTCGGCTTTTAACTGTCGGAACCAATGGAAATTGTAAAATTATCCGCCCGTTCAAACTCTTCCATCCCTTCCTACTTTGCAATTCTGTCACAGAAAGAGGGCTGCTTCCCCCTCAAACAGGCCCTCTAATCACTGCAAGACAATAGATTTGTACCTAGGAGATTATTACCTTAAAAGCAATTTATAGTAGGGGAACGAATGTTCTATCAAGAAAAATACGATTTTACTGCTTATACAAAAATGTCGAATAGTTTCGATTAAGAAATTATTCTCGTGAATAAAAAGAAGTGATGAGAGATGAAATAGTGCTCATATTAAGAAGTGACACGAGAATGAAAATAATATTATACCCGAGTAAATGAGTGATCCCGAGGGAATAGGCTCCTTGGAGCCATGGAAAAGCAGACGACCCCAATCTAGAGTCTAAGCAATTAATGTTGGGAAGGTACGTAGGACCCCATGATGCAAGGTATTATAAGAAATAATTATTTACACAATCACATCGAATATAGCCATGACTTTTGCTGACATAAATTACTCGGGGGCATCTTAATGCTCGGAACGAGTCCATTGATTGTTTGGTGCAATTCAGTGAATGTCCGATAAAAATTATTAAATATTGAGGGGACACACACTAGATGATCGGTCCTCCGAGCAACGAAATCTATCATAAGGCTAGGTCTCGACGAGTTGTCAACCTTTCCTAGATTTAGTAATTGCACGACTCGAGAAGAAAAAAGTTATTGATTGATTGCCCTCCTTAGAGGGCCGTCAATCAGCATGATGGGATTTTTGAGCATCTACTGATTAGGACATTAGAAGAAAGAACTCAGACACGCCTTTAACCCCCTTATTACCTTATTCCTTGTTTGTAGGAGTTTTGAACGACCTCACCCTGATGCCTCTATCTCAAACTATTACACAGGAAAACACTCGTTGAAGTAAGATGGAAGACCGTGGTCCCAACGAAATTAGTTTTATCTAGGAAACAAAGTTTGTTGCCAACTCTATCTGCGGCGAAAATTTTCTTAGGGAATAAGCCTCCAATAAAATTTTTGATTGTAGCGAGTCCACATAGGTTGGTAACCCAATGAACCCACCCTAGTGGTTCTCATGTTATTTCCTTTGGAGATGGGCAGGGTTCAAACCCCACACCGTATGGTTGGAGCGGGGTTCGAAAACGTGGGGAACCCAACCTATGAGCTGAATATTACATGCATTCAGATTATTCGGGGGTGAGGTAAGAGATCTGAATATTTTCTTCAAAATATGACTTGACATCTTTTGGATGCATTTGAATTCAAGATCTGAGTGAGTCTATCCGACTACTAGCTTAGCTGTCGGTGTGTTGAACATTTTGACCAATAATGCTATAATCTTATCCAAAAGGCGGACAAATTATATTTGTTTTTTGGGAAATTGGAAATCCAACAAAGGTGAAAATTGCACAGTTTTATCTCCTATGTTATTGCACATGTTGTTTCAGCTGTTGCCATGCAAAAGATCATAAAATATCAAATAATTTTCTACTAAAATCAATCAGACCCAAAGGCTAAAAACATTTTTGTGGTGGGTAATCGCTGAATGTGCGCGTGCACACACACACACACATCTATATAATAAAATAGAAGTGTGTTTGAATTTTATCCCAGTCATATTTTCTCCCTCAAAATCATCACCAATCACTTACCTCACTTATTATTCATTTGTCACACTCAAACGTCAAATCACATTATTCATTTCAATCACATATTTAATCATTTATATATTTTTTCTATAAAAATATCACACCACTCATTTATATTATATGTTTAATTATTTAATATTTAATTAATTTGTAGTTAATATATTTTGAAAAAATTTAATATAATGAGATCAATTTTTTAGACGTTCGAATTTTATTTTTTATCGTGCCTTCAGACACGAGTTATGACTAGTATATATATATTGACTGTTATATCTAATAATTATTGCACTAGTCATGGAATACGTGTAGTAATCTTGCCAAATAAGTCCTTTGAGATGTGATAGTTGATGGACAGATTAAGTTATCACATATCGGATAGACTTGGGGTTGAGTGTGTGTGTGTAAGGTCGTTTGCAACTTCCACTTTTAAGTGAAAGTTTTAGATCGGTCTATCGTTTTTTGTCAAGAAACAAATTAGGTTTTCTTGACTTGTCTTCTTTTCATTTTTTCATTTAGGGCAATAATTTTAAGTAGTTCTTAATATATAAAACCAATAAAACATAGGTTGTTTATGTGGAGTGATAAATCTAAGTCTATATTTAAGGAAAATCGAAAAAGAAATCTCTATGTGGCTCGGCATTAGTTATACTTAAAAATGAACAACTCTTTAATCATTCAGACAAACTCACTTTATTTTGCGTGATAATATAAAATATTCAATAGATTGGCCAATTATTTTTTTCTCATTAGTGCTCAAAAGACTTTTATGTGACGGAGCCACCCAATGGCCACAACAGCAATGCCCCCCCACCCCCCCCCCCCCCCGGGGGCCCCGAGAGGGGCTTATTTTCTAATTGTAAGTTTCTAAAATTATATCTCATACTTCAAAATTTGACGTTTGAGTGTGTTTGAATTTTATCCCAGTCATATTTTCTCACTCAAAACCATCACCAATCACTTACTTCACTCATAATTCCTTTGTCACACTCAAACGTCAAATCACATTATTCATTTTAGTTACATATTTAATCATTTATATATTTCCTCCATAAAAATATCACACCACTCATTTCTATTATATGTTTAATTATTTAATATTTAATTAATTTGTAGTTAATATATTTTAAAAAAATTTAATATAATGAGATCAATTTTTTGGACGCTCGAATTTTATTTTTTATTATGCCTTCACACACGAGTTATGACTAATATATATATATTGTCTGTTATATCTAATAATCATTGCACTAGTCATGGAATACGTGTAGTAATCCTGCCAAATAAGTCCTTTGAGATGTGATAGTTGATGGACAGATTAAGTTATCACATATCGGATAGACTTGGGGTTGAGTGTGTGTGTGTAAGGTCTTTTGCAACTTCCACTTTTAAGTGAAAGTTTTAGAGCGGTCTATCGTCTTTTGTCAAAAAACAAATTAGGTTTTCTTGACTTGTCTTCTTTTCATTTTTTCATTTAGAGCAATAATTTTAAGTAGTTCTTAATATATAAAACCAATAAAACACAAGGTGTTTATGTGGAGTGATAAATCTAATTCTATATTTAAGGAAAATCAGAAAAAAAAATCTCTATGCAGCTCGGCATTAGTTATACTTAAAAATGAACAACTCTTTAATCATTCAGACAAACTCACTTTATTTTGTGTGATAATATAAGATATTCAATAGACTGGCCAATTTTATTTCTCTCATTAGTGCTCAAAAGACTTTTATGTGACGGAGCCACCCAATGGCCACAACAGCAATGTCCCCCCACCCCCACCCCCCGGGGGGGCCCCCGAGAGGAGCTTCTTTTCTAATTTTAAGTTTCTAAAATTATATCTCATACTTCAAAATTTGACGTTTCTAAAATTTGACGTTTGAGTGTGTTTGAATTTTATCCCAGTTATATTTTCTAACTCAAAACCATCACCAATCACTTACCTCACTCATCATTCCTTTGTCACATTCAAACGTCAAATCACATTATTCATTTTAGTTACATATTTAATCATTTATTTATTTCCTCCATAAAAATATCACACCACTCATTTCTATTATATGTTTAATTATTTAATATTTAATTAATTTGTAGTTAATATATTTTGAAAAAATTTAATATAATGAGATCAATTTTTTGGACGCTCGAATTTTATTTTTTATCATGCCTTCATACACGAGTTATGACTAATATATATATATTGACTGTTATATCTAATAATCATTGCACTAGTCATAGAATACGTGTAGTAATCCTGCCAAATAAGTCCTTTGAGATGTGATAGTTGATGGACAGATTAAGTTATCACATATCGGATAGACTTGGGGTTGAGTGTGTGTGTGTAAGGTCTTTTGCAACTTCCACTTTTAAGTGAAAGTTTCAGAGCGGTCTATCTTCTTTTGTCAAAAAACAAATTAGGTTTTCTTGACTTGTCTTCTTTTCATTTTTTCATTTAGAGCAATAATTTTAAGTAGTTCTTAATATATAAAACCAATAAAACACAAGGTGTTTATGTGGAGTGATAAATCTAATTCTATATTTAAGGAAAATCGGAAAAAAAATCTCTATGCGGCTCGGCATTAGTTATACTTAAAAATGAACAACTCTTTAATCATTCATACAAACTTACTTTATTTTGTGTGATAATATAAAATATTCAATAGACTGGCCAATTTTATTTCTCTCATTAGTGCTCAAAAGACTTTTATGTGACGGAGCCATCCAATGGCCCCAGCAGCAATGCGCCCCCCTCCCCGGACGCCCCGGGAAGGGCTTCTTTTCTAACTTTAAGTTTCTAAAATTATATCTCATACTTCAAAATTTGGTCTCTCAAGTTTCCAAAGTATACTTTCATCCCAAAATTATTTTATTGGTTTCGTTATATGGCCTCTCAAGTTTTCAATTTCATTCTTTATATTCGTAAAATATATATCTTGATCTTGAATTTATTTTATCCCTCGAGTCTTTGCCTACTAAGCTAAACACATTACACCATTGAAAATTAAAAATAGTTTTTTGTACAATTTTCATTAATTTGTGCAAATAGTTATTAAGCTGAACCAATTCATATTTATTGTTTTAATATTTAAAAGATTTAATCCAAATGTGATTGTTTCGTATAATTTTTAGTCTATTAGGAAATTTTGACAGATTAAACATGTTGCATGGAGTGTTTTTTGCTACATAAATCTCTTTTCATTCTTTTGTCTCTTTCCTTGAAAATTAAAAACAACCGTTAGGTTTGATCTCACGAGTGATAATTGTCAAATAGCCTTCTATTTTCACTATCTTCTATTTTTTTTTTGTTTCAATGTCGAATCGTTGAAGTTATTTATTTAACAGACTCTCAACTTTCCTTCTCTCTTTTATTTATGTTTTCTCTCTAAAATTTAAAATTAAAATATTTCAATTCTTCTATTCCTCACAACATCCCACAAGATTAATAGTCCGCCTCTAATTTTTAACCATCTTTAATGTTCAGATTATAGTTTATCAAATTCTAATCATATCTCTAAGTTTTATATTTTCATAATATTTCGTGATGTATATATACTGAATTTGTTGCTTGCATATATTTTTGTCTCATTTTTTTAAGTTGTAAGATTTTATGATTTTCGATCCAATCTTACACTCTAGATCTTATAGTCTTCTCTCTCCATCGATCCAAGATAGGATCCCAATTTTAAAATTGTATTTTTTTTAATGGAATTGATCTAAAATTATTTTGCATCCAATTAATTTGACCAGTTTGGATCAATTTTCTAAATTTTATTGTAAACAAATAATAATAAAAATTATCGTGTAAATGATTATGTTGACAGGTTCTGTAAAACTAAAAATTTGACACTAACGTCAGTTCATTGAATAAAAATTTCTTATTAAACTAATGAATTGCCCCCCTTAGAATAAAATCATGGTTCCTTTTCAAACTTATGCAGTTGTGTTACCAGATCTTGATCTTCTTCAACAGAAGTTTGAAGAATACCACATGGGAAGGGAGGTTCAAGGACAGACAGACATGTGCAATTCGCCAAACATGGCCGACCCTATGCTTCGTTTGCTGGCCTCATGTGTATAGACGGTATTTAAATCCTGCAGTTTTAGTTGTCAATATCCTACCAGCATGTGTGTGTGTGTGTGTGAGAGAGAGAGAGAGAGAGAGAGAGAAAGAGTGCAGCTTCAGAAAATGCAGAAGTCGAGGTGATTGGATTTTACTAAAAAGTTTCAACGAAAATCTTGGAGGAATTCATGGAACACTTTCATGCAGGTTTTAGACTAAGGTACCCCCACAATTAAAAAATGTGGCTACGCTACCGAAATTGATCGAGAGTTACTAATTTTTGTACGATTAATTTATAACCAGCAATTATAAAAATAATAAGAAAATAGAACTTCACACGTGTCAATTTTTTAGTAAATAAAAAGTGGAGGTATAATATTAAAAAATTATTTTTCGATACCGTAACCAATGATCAAAATTTTATTTTAAAATGATTGAAATAGCCGAAATATTTCCGTTTCCAAACAAATGAATGATGAAATTAAAATTTCAATACTTTGTACTGTTTTGAAATGTTTTGAGGTGTTTCCACTAATATTTTGGAATGTTTAAGTATATTTTGATCAATGTGTAGAAATGTGTGAAAAATAAATTCTAAAATTTTTTATTAATTTCTATTATATTCTCGAGACATTTCTAAAACGTTTTTGTTTCTTAAGGCCGAAATAACGGCCAGAAGCAAATTTTGATAATCAAACCCGTGAGTTTGGCATATGTATGTCAGGGCTACTGTCTCTATCGTATTATGTAAGCCACGATTAGGAACAAATCCATGTGAACTTTAGAGTTTTTTTATGGTTTTTTCATAATCTAGATTTGGACCAGCTCGAGAAAATTGCGCCGATTCTTGAGGAGTTTTGTTTTGGTAAGGATGCAGGTGCCAGCATGAGGGGATTTCTTGGACTTTAGTCTTTGATTTTTAATTGTTATTTATAATAAGTGCATGTAAGTGTTTCTTGTGTTTAGATTTCAAAATATTTTTTGTTTTTAAGTTTTTTTTTTTCTTTTTTGGCCTTTAATTTTTATCCATATTTGCTTATTAATTATGGTTTAATCATATGTATAGTAATATGCATACGCATGTATAAATGCATTGTTATGTACTAAGATGTTTGTAAATCACTTTAATTTCATAAAATAATAATTGAATGTGTTTGTTTTTTTAGGGAATTTTTTCTAATGAAATTCATACAAAAAAAAAAAAGTTCTCAAATGCTACATTGGTGATATGATTAGAGTATGCGAAGAAGAACTATACCATGATTTCAGGAGCGCTTAAATTGGGTTTTCCATGTATTTTGAATAATATAATTTTTTTTTAAGGAAATTTGGAGGCTAATCCTCTTATATAAACTTATTTAGAGATAAGTGTGGAAAAGAAACTTATTTGATTTTAAGTTTATAACCAAATAAACTTAAATAACAGACTCTGGCTTACCGTCTTCTTCACATAAGTTAAATCATTGAGGTATATATAGAAACCCTTGATTGAGTTATTTATGCTACATTGGTGATATGATTAGAGTGTGCGAAGAAGAACTATACCATGATTTTAGGAGCGCTTAAATTGAGTTTTCCATGTATTTTGAATAATATAATTTTTTTAAGGAAATTTGGAGGCTAATCCTCTTATATAAACTTATTTAGAGATAAGTGTGGAAAGGAAACTTATTTAGTTTTAAGTTTATAACCAAATAAACTTAAATAACAGACTCTGACTTACCGTCTTCTTCACATAGGTTAGATCATTGATGTATATATAGAAACCCTTGATTGAGTTATTTATGGAAACTTTTGATTGGGTTATATATGAAAACCATTAATTAAATATTATGATAATTAATAGAAGTTTTATATAGAAGTTATATATAAAAGTTTGATGTACGAATAAATTGTTAATTTATTAAGTCAAAATCAGATCACAAATTTTTTTTAACAATTCAAATTTTTTTTAACATTAGTGTTACTATAGTGACTTTAATTTTACTATAGTCACAGAAATGTTACTATAGTGACACTAATGAGATTGTTTTTCTTAAAATACTCAATACCTAAAATAAAGAATTTCACTATTTCAAATAATAATACAAACTCAATCCCAAATTCGATTTTATCCAAATAATATCTAAAAAGTGTACCCACACCCAATTTCCCATTTTGAATAATATAATGTTTTTTACTCTTGCATTCGGCTCCAACAGTATTAGAAATAAACCCAAGCCCAATAATAAAGACCGGGTTGACATTTGGGAGCAAAGGGCTTCCCACTAAATGTGACGTTACTTGTAGGATTTATAGGCCTAAATGTTTGGGTTGGACTACACAAGTCTTATTCAATTAATTTGGGTTGGACTACACAAGTCTTATTCAATTAATTATGTGAAAAATTATAAATATGTATACTTTAGTCTTTTTTTTTTTGTCAATAAATATAATGATGTAGTTTTTATGGTTTTAAGTATGTGTATGTATAACATATGAAGGGTGTGGTCCAAAGTTGTTAATACTTTCTTTCTCTCCACCTCTCTTCCCTCAATTTCTCTCTTTCTTCAATTTTTCTCTCTTCTTTTTATTTCCTCCCAACTATAGTAACAAAGACATAATGATGGTCTTGGTGACAACCATAGTACCACAATATAACTCTTGTTTTTATCGCCAGCTCATCATCTTCGTCTACTAATGTCTATTTATATTTATATTAGTTGATGTACATGTGTGTTACACGTGAATTATTGTAAATTATAATTTTGTTAAAAAAACATAATTTATTGATTAAATAACAAGGTGAATCATATTTTACACCCTGAAAGATTTTAAAATTCTCAATTTGCACTACCATTGATTAAGTTTTTCATATTATATCCTCAATGTTATAAAATTGTTGCAATGTAGACCTCACACAAACTTTCGTTGTCATTTCCGTTAAATCTCACTACATTTAGTATGGGGGCCACAAAGCAGATTTGATGAAAATAATAATGGAAGTTAGTGTGAAAGACACATTGTAACCATTTTGTGACTTGAGGGTGCTATGGTAAAATTAACCGTTGAGGATGTAAATTAATAATTTTAAAATCTTTCGTACTACAAAAGTCTAATTTGCCCTCAATAAAATTACAAAATAGGTTTACATTTTGGAGTTTGACATCTAGATTTTTTTTTCTTTGTATTTATTTATTATTTCATATTTTATAGTGAATTTATAAGTTTTGAAATTGGCAATTAATGAATATGGAAACATATGCCAAATAAATGAGTAATTTGGAATAAGAGATGAATACCACCATATTAAAAGTTATTTATACCATTGTTTAGCCAATTTAATTTAAAAATTTCTAGAGATGGTACTACCAAGATCACACAGAGTGGGAGCGAAAGCAAGAGCGGGAGTGCAAAAGCAACGAAATTCAAAAAAACTATTAGAGCAAGAACGTCTTGAGAGTATCATATATTTTAAAAATTTTAAATTTCATAAGTTATTTAAATTTTGTTACAATTAATTTAACTTTTAAAATTTTGGTAAGTGATAAAAAAAAAAGGGTAAAAGAAGAAGCTGGGAAGGCAATTGCATGTGGACAAAACAAAATAAGTTAGTAAGGCATTCGATGCCTTTGAAATGTATTACACATTAATAAGAAGTGGAACCATCTCATGCTCAACAAGTCTATAAACTGGGTAGTGGCCCTCACAGTTTCAGCAACTTTTTGATGGGTTCAATGCATGGCCTTGGCCTGGGACACCAGGCGAGGCTATCACGTGCCTAACCGCCTTGGCAATCACCCAACTCTTACCCTTGGCTGCATATATGGCATAGTAAAATATTAATTATGCGATTTCATCAATTCGCGCATTTTAGGCATTTTTGCTCTTAAAAGTGCGGATTAGCGCACTGAACATTAGAATGCAGTGAGCTTCACACGAATTATGTGACATAGTGTACTACTTGCACCCGAATATTAAATAAATCCAAGGGTGCCATGTCGCACGATCCAACGGTTAGAAGTGAATCAGAAAGAGTCCAAATAAGACAAGACGATTAAGGGAATAAGACTCCATGGATTTCAAAGCACGAGAGGCATTGCAAACGTGATATAATGAGCTATCAGCTATGGATAGTTCGTTGCATAACTGAAGACGTTGGAGAAAGTGGTCATGGTTGGACTCATGGCCAGAAAAGATGGCTCTAGTAGTTAAGAGGCATTCCCCTTAAATACAGAAGTGAAGACTATATAGAGAAAAGTCTTTCGATCAGCAAATATCTACATAGAGTCTGCCTCTATCTTGCTTAATTTATTTCTTGCATTTCTTTTTTACTGTGTAATCATCACTCTAGTGATCTTTCTTTTCGATTAATGCTAAGTATAATAGTTTACACAATAATCTTTATTATTTGCTCTACTGTTCTTTTCAATTCTAGTATCTTTCTTAAATTCTTGTTCGTTAAGTTGCTTTAGTGAAAATTATTTAAATCCTTGATCTCCAAGATAGATAAAAGAGACTAAAAGTAGCCTTAAACTTTATGGCAATCATCTGAACAGTCACGATTTTAGAACCTCACGCCAATTCGATTAAATAAAGTTATAAGTGTTTAGATCTTAAGTCCGTTCAAACTTTGACATGCGTACAATCCAAATTTTGCCAAACAGACACACTTGTTGAAATATATACCCAATGTACCAAAAAAATAAATTATATAAAAAAATTAAATGATAATGGAGCGTCACGAAGCACAAAAAATATAATGTGGATCTAAAATTAACCTAACCAATTACTTGCTTAAGTCATGCACAATAGCAACCCAGTGGTGACCAATTTATCATGACCAATGACATAAAAGCCCATGCATTTGTTGAGAATGATTCTGATCTAATTCATAGCCTATTAGAAGTAGACGGTGCTCTTGTGGGATTCTCACGAACAAAAAAAGATTATAGTCAGTTTGATAATGATTGAATGACATTGCTTCTTCGGCCCGAACCAAAGAATCCCTTATACTATGCTCAGAGATATTGAATTTGTTCCAAACAATGCCTACATAGTCAACCTTAGCATGGATCTTTCTAATGAGGTTCCAGGCTATTTTGGAGTTTCCATTTCCATTTGTGCTCAAAGACCAAACGATGGGAGTTGCGGGAGTTCATATTGGGCAATCTCTTACATTAGACACTGTTTAATCATTCTGTAGTTAGGAGGAAGGTTTCAATACCCATTTTGGATGAAATCACTTACTAGAGTATGGTCTAGGAGACATGTTAACGAGATTGAGGAAGATGCCTAAATAGTTTTGAACTAGAGTAGGGAAATGAAATAGCAAAATCAAAAGTGAAGCCCTCAATTAGCAAAGAGCTCCCCAAATGAACTCTGTCTGTTCTATCCAATAGACTATTTACTAAAGTTCAATGGCCAATTTGAAGAAGCTCCAATGTCCAGTAATGATATAAAAGCTCAGTTGTATCATAATAAACATGTCTTAAACTTTTTTCGGTAAATAACATGTCATTAACTTAAATCAGAAAAGAAAAAGAAAAGCTTGTCATCAAAGGTTCGTAGACATAATAATGAACAATATCGAGCAATATCATGATATTTCAATCTCCCTTGTTATCTACATTTGCACCAATATTAAAAGTAAGTACTCGGAAAAAAAAAAATCGAGGTTATTGTGTTTATACAAAAATGATAGTTTGAACTCCATAAACAAATCTATTTTAGCAATAGTCACTTGAAAAATTCCATTTGGAAAGTGCAAATCCATTCAGACACTTATGAAATATGCAGATTTATTCAGCCAAAGCAAACACAATCAATTTTTATCTAAAACAGTCAATGTTTAACACAGATAAGCATAAAGAACAAAATGTTGGTCCCCTATAACTGCGATTCGAACTTAAGCATAAAAAACAACACCACAAAAGACTATTTTCCAACTCACTTCCGTTGTAGGCTCATTTGATTGTGATTAAGTACGCTCTCAATAGTCTATAAGCTGAGAGTTATCAGGTTAGACTTGTCAGGATATATAAGGCAAATACATATTGAAGAAAAAAAATTCCTAAAACCATCAATCCACCAATACCAATTACAGTTTCTTTGGGGGCACTAACATTAATTATATGATTCTTTAATCACATCCTGAGAAAGTTGCAACAAGGCGAACAAAAAAATGTTCTTGGTATATATAACTTGATAATCTAGGATGCAATATAAAGCTCTGACTATTCATTTAATATTTCAATAAAATCCCAAACCAACCAAAAAAACAACTGTGTAATCTTTACTAAATCATTCGGATTGTTTGGACTCTGCTAGATGGTGAGAACTTCTGACAACCCTTCGTTCTTATTACCATCGTGTTAATTATGTAGTCATTCATATCATCTCTCCATTTTAATTTTATCTTATCCTTCTTGATATGTAATCTTGATCACCTTTCTTCTGTTGTACAAAAAATATTGATTTTAATGACTAATTTTCCAGTGACAAATTGATTATCGTCATTGAAGGTACAGTTTTGTGACAACAATTGATTTCGTTGCTAGATGTTCAGTTTTAGGGACAACAATTAAATCGTCATTGATTTTTTTTTTTAAAAAAAAAAAAATTGGGCAAGAGGGAGGGAACTTGAACCCTTAACTTCAAGAAGACAACCTTCACAAGACAAGGAGTATTATTCTGCGAGGACTATTTGTTTGTCACTGCTGCTTCGTTGTTGAAACTCTTGGTGGGAAGAATTTTTGGTGCCAATATTGTAGAAAATTTACAAATAGTTACGAAATTTTATTGCTTTCACTAAAAGTGATATGAAAATACTTTTAGTGACAAAAGTTGTCATCACTAAAACTTCCATTATATTTGTGATAAAATTAAAGTTTTCAATAAAATTTCCATGTATTTAGTAATGATTTTGTGTATATCACTAAAACTTCCATATTTTTAGTAACTACTTTGTTGTCATCACTAAAATACTCGTATTGTTTGTGTCAATTTAGATGTCGTCTCAAAACTTCCATATTTTTTGTGATGAGTTTTACATTTTTGTGACAACGTCGGCATTGCCATTAAAACTTCCCTATTTTTAGTGAAGACTTTGATTGCATCATTTTATTTAATTTTTTTATGATGGCTTTGAGTGTTACTCAAATATTCAATTTCTTCAATGTTGGCTTGGATTGTGTCACTAAGTGCTTGCCCTTCCTTTGAAAGATGTTTTTTTGGTTCAAAAGTGATTTGTATTCAAGAATGATTTAATTGTGTATTCTATGTTCACATCTTTGAAATGTATGTAATGTGTTTCCCAAGCGTATGAAGTATGTGCAATTTAGTAACTCGAAAATTCTAAGGTCATCTCCTCAGGGACAAATGACAATTCGAATAGTGTTGTGTTTGCAAAATAAAATAAAAATCATTTGATTGAGTTAAAAATGGTGAGAGTAGCAACTAGGGTAGTAAATTCAAATGGAAAACAATCATCAAATCCTCAAAAATAATCTCACAGTAATCAAGCTTATTAATTCTTATTTATAACTCATCCAAGCTCATAATTAAATTCACTCGAATGGAAAATATTTAACTAAAACCAGTTTTTGACAATATGTTGTTTTGAAGATAGGTAATGAATGCAAAAATGACAAAATACTTAGTTGTATTTATGAACTCTAAGTATTACTCGTACTGAAAGAACTGTCGATGAGAAATCAAAATGATGCAAATCATAGCACAACTTCAAGGGATTTAGTTCAAGTTCCAATTGGGCCGGTTACGAGAGCACGAGCAAGAAAGTTTAAAGAGGTACTCAATGGACTGATTCAAGAGGCATGGAATCAAGCAAGTTCGTGGAGGCCCATTGACCATGATCCACTTGGGTAACAAAGATTCATCAATATGATTCAAGTTCTAGAAGAATCCAGCTAGGGGCTAAGGTTAAGCTTAAATTGGCCTGTTGTTATTAATGCCACCAATTTGTTTAAAAGGATTATTATTATAAGTGGGCTTGAGGATGCTTAGCCCTCATGTTTTATTTCTTATGAAGTAGGGTTTTCAAAGTTACTGTAGCGCCGCACTGTTCATGCTACAGTAATGTGCACTATTCACTATTTTTGGGGTCTAATTGTAAGGCTCGTATGCTAAGTACTTTCCTTTTTTTCTATTTGGGCATGTGATCAGCCAATTAAAGGGCTGAAAGTCTTTCTTTTTCTTCAAGAGTCTTAGGAAAGTAAGAGATATTTCTTAAATAGGATAGCTATTTTAGGAAGTTTCTTAATCCTTGTAATGACCAGCCTATAAATAGGCATTCAAATCAATGAAAAGACATTATTATTCAGCAAATTGTGAGAGTGTTATTCTCTACGGTTCTTTGAAGAACTAAACGAACTTATCGAAATTTTTTGTGGCGTTCACCAGCGACTTATCAAATGGGTTTCCACATCGTTTATGGCGTCTTCTTTTATACCAAGGTTCTTATTTCACAAACAGTGGGTTGAGGTTTTTATACTAAGGTTCTTGTTTGTTGTAAACAACAGGTCGAGGTCTAGCATCAAATCTGATCGTACAACGATCTTGAGTTCCTTTTTGTTGTTGGTTCTCGTTATTTTTGGTGGTTTTCACATCATTTAGTATCAGAGCCAAGGCTCGAGTTCAGGTTTGCCTATCACTTAAAACCTTTCTCTTCGTTATTCCTTGTTCTTTTCTCTTCGTTATTCTGTATTCTTTTAGTTCCTAAAAATTCGGTTCACATACCCTAGTGTAGTTGAATTTCCTTTACCCTATTCCGCTCGTATTTTGTTGGTTCTACTTATTACAAATTCATATTCTGTTACCACAAAAAGCTAGTTGCTGGTCAAAAAGAAAAAAAGAAGGGCAGAAAGAAGTCAAAAAAAAAAAAGAGCCAGAGACAAAAAAAAGATGTCAGATTGTTTGTGTTCATCCATCGCCCAAAAAAAAAATCAGATTGTTTGTAAATCATCCATCTTGGGTCCAATATGCCCGAAAACCACCTCACCCCTAGAATCAGGTATTTTTTTGGAAATCTTGCTAATTTTTGCTTTCAAAAATCTAATCAGCCGTGGTCCTTGAATTCTTGCTCTTCAAAACTGAAATTCCTTGATGAGTTCTTGGTGAATTGTTGATGAAAAGTTTGAGAATTGTCTGTTTAGTTTCAGAAGAACTGAAAGAGAAATTATCAAGTGAAAAAAGGCAAGAGTGGTGAGAACATTGGAGGGTAAAAAAAAGTCATGTATTTTGAGTGAAACACGAGTGTAGAGTGATCCACATTATTGAGTGTAAACACGTAAGGGAGGGAATTGTGAGGCTCTTTTATTTTTTTACTTTTTTGTTTTTTTTCTAACTTTGTTTTGCAGTAATCATGTCTCACAACAATGATATGGATCTTGCTGACCCAAAATTGTTTATGGAGGCCATGATGAGTGAGATGAGGCGTGTGATGAAGTTGGAACTAGAGCAAGTTCATGAAGGGATATATCAGATGGAGAAAACACATGAGAGGCAGCCACAAAACGTCCCTAATGTGTGTAAAAGGGAAAGAGTTCAGCCGAGGGAAGTAAGCATTGAGGATGAAGAGCCTTATGGGGCTGGTTTTGATGAAGAAGATGATCAAAATTCTATTGTTAGTAATAGGAGACATGGAGGGCGGTTTAGAGAAGCTAGGAACCGGGAAGATAACAACTTGGGTGGTATTAAGATGAAGATTCCATCATTTCAAGGTAGATCTAATCCTGAAGCATATCTTGAGTGGGAGAAAAAATTGGAGTTCGTATTTGACTGCCATAACTATTCCGAAGCAAAGAAGGTAAAATTAGCGATGATTGAGTTTTCTGACTATACTATTACTTGGTGGGATCAGCTTGTTATAAACCGGAGGCAAAATAGAGAATGTCCCATAGAGACATGGGAGGAGATGAAAACGGTGATGAGAAAGCGGTTCATTCCAAGTTACTACTACCGAGAGTTGTACAAAAAACTACAAGGTATTAGATAGGGAAGCCGAAGCGTGGAGGATTACTACAAGGAGATGGAGATTGCTATGATTCGAGCTAATGTAGAGGAGGATCGAGAGGCTACCATGGCTAGGTTTTTACTTGGATTAAATCGGAAAATCTTAGATAAGGTAGAGATGCATCATTATGTGGAGTTGGAAGACATGGTGCACATGACCATCAAAGTGGAGCAACAACTCAAGAGGGGGGGTGGATCACGTGCAGCCCATAACTCTAGTTCTACCTCTTGAAAACCAAGTTATACTAAGCAACTGGACAAGTCACCAACGTCCAAAGCAGAGCCCAAGTCCTCAAAAACCAGCAACATTCCTCAAGGTAAAACTAACACTTCTACCTCTAGAAATCGTGACATTAAATGTTTTAAATGTCAAGATAGGGGACATATAGCAAGTCTATGTCCAAACAAGCAGGTCGTGGTGTTGCAAGACAATGGTGAAATTGTGACTAACAATGAAGATTTTGACACCAATGACATGCCACCATTGGAGGACGATCTCGAGGAGGAATATTTAGCCCCTGATGCATTGACATTGGTGGCAAGGAGAGCACTAAGCGTACATGCCAAAGAGGTTGATGAAGTGTGGCGGGAGAACATCTTTCATACTAGGTGCTACATCAAAGACAAGGTGTGTAGTGTGATTATTGATGGTGGTAGTTGTACTAATGTTGCAAGCACAATTATGGTGGAGAAATTAGGACTACCAGTGTTGAAGCACCCTAAACCGTATAAGTTGCAATGGTTAAATGATAGTGGTGAGATAAGGGTGAACAAGCAGGTGTTAGTTGCATTCCGAATTGGTAAGTACGAAGATGAAGTGTTGTGTGATGTAGTACCTTTGTAAGCGGCACACTTATTGGTAGGGCGTCCATGGTAGTTTGATAGACATGTGAAGCATGATGGCTTTACGAACAAATACTCCTTTGTGCTTAATCAACGATCAATCATTCTTGTACCATTGACACTACATCAAGTATATGAGGATCAAGTGAGATTGCAAAAAAAGAGTGATCAAAAGAAAGAGAGTGAACAAAAGAAAGAGATTGAACCAAAGAAAAAGAAAAGGAGTGAAAATCAGAGAAAGGCCAAGAAAAATGAGATAGAAAAAGAAAATCAAAATGCGGCCATTGAAAAAAAATCAGAGAGAAAACAAAAGAATTTTTATGCAAAAGTGAGTGAGATTAAGCGAGCCATGTTTTCAAATCAGCCGATGATTGTACTTTTGTACAAAGAGGCACTTTTAAACGCTAACGAACTTGACCTTGCTTTGCCTAGTTCTGTTGTTTCTCTTTTGTAGGAGTATGAGGATGTCTTTCCCGAGCAAACACCACATGGGTTACCTCCAATCCGAGGGATTGAACATCAAATTAATTTTGTTCCCGGTGCGACAATTCCAAACCGACCAGCCTATAGAAGCAATCCCGAGGAGACAAAGGAGCTTCAACGGAAGGTAAGTGAGTTGTTGGAGAAAGGGCACGTGAGGGAGAGCATGAGCCTATGCGCAGTTCCGGTTCTACTTGTACCTAAGAAGGATGGGACGTGGAGAAAGTGCGCTGATTGTCAGGCCATCAACAACATAATGGTAAAGTATCGTCATCCTATTCCTCGCTTAGATGATATGTTAGATGAGCTGCATGGATCTTGTGTATTTTCTAAGATTGACTTAAAGAGTGGTTATCATCAAATTAGAATAAAAGAAGGAGATGAATGGAAAACAGCCTTTAAAATAAAATATGGTTTGTATGAATGGTTAGTTATGCCCTTTGGATTAACTAATGCTCCAAGCACCATTATGAGACTTATGAATCATGTTTTGCGTGCATTTATAGGCAGATTTGTTGTTGTCTACTTTGATGATATACTCATTTATAGCAAAAACATGGATGATCATGTAATACATTTGAAATCTGTTTTAGATGTGCTTAGGAAAGAAAAGTTGTTTGCTAATCTAAAGAAGTGTACTTTTTATACTGATAAGCTTGTATTTCTGGGATATGTTGTTAGTGCACAAGGTATACAGGTTGACGAAGAGAAGGTACATGCAATCCAAGAATGACCGAGTCCCACAAGTATAAGTAATATTCGTAGTTTTCATGGACTTGCTAGTTTCTATCAGCGATTTGTGAAGGACTTTAGTAGCATAGCCGCACCACTTATCGAAGTGATCAAGAAGAATGTTGGATTTAGATGGGGAGAAGAACAAGAAAAGGCGTTTCAATTAATCAAAGAGAAGCTGACCAACGCCCCCTTATTGCCTTTACCTAACTTTTTGAAAATGTTTGAGATTGAATGTGATACTTCAGGTATTGGCATAGGAGCAATCTTATGCAGGAAGGGCGACCAATTACTTACTTCAGCGAGAAACTAAGTGGGGCAGCCTTAAACTACCCAACTTACGATAAGGAGTTGTATGCATTGGTTCGAGCTTTAGAGACTTGGCAACACTACCTATGGCCTAAGGAATTTGTGATTCACACCGATCATGAGTCCTTGAAACACTTGAAGGGCCAACACAAGCTAAATAAAAGACATGCGCGATGGGTGGAGTACATTGAGACGTTCCCATACGTCATCCGGTATAAGCAAGGTAAGGAGAATGTGGTCGCCGATGCACTTTCTCGTAGGTATGCATTACTCTCTACACTTGATGCAAATTGCTTGGTTTTGAGCACATTAAAAATTTATACGCTGATGATCACGAATTTTGTGAGGAATACCGGGCTTGTGAGAAATCTGGTTGTGGTAAATTCTTCAGGCTTGATGGATTCCTGTTTCAAGAGAACAAGTTATGCGTGCCTAATTTTTCCTTGAGGGAGTTGTTAATGCAGGATTCTCATGGTGGGGGATTAATGGGACATTTTGGAATTGCAAAGACTTTAATTGTGTTGCAAGAACACTTCTATTGGCCTCGCATGAAAAGAGATGTTGAGAGAATTTGTGGTAGATGTGTCACATGTAGGCAAGCTAAATCAAGAGTGCAACCAAATGGTTTGTATACTCCTTTACCAATTCCTAGTGAGCCATGGATTGATATTTCAATGGACTTTGTGTTAGGATTGCCTAGGACTAAGCGTGGGAGAGATTCAATTTTTGTGGTTGTGGATAGATTTTCTAAGATTACACACTTTATTCCATGTCACAAAACGGATGACGCTTCGCATGTGGCTGACTTGTTCTTTAGAGAGATTGTGAGATTACATGGCATGCCTAGAACAATTGTTTCAGATCGAGATGCTAAGTTCTTAAGCTATTTTTGGAAGACCTTGTGGTGTAAGCTAGGTACTAAGCTATTGTTTTCTACTACTTGTCATCCACAAACTGATAGTCAAACTGAAGTAGTAAATAGGACCTTGTCTACATTGTTGCGTGCAATCATTAAAAAGAACATCAAGACATGGGAAGAATATTTACCACATGTTGAGTTTGCTTATAATCGATCTGTTTATTCTGCTACTCAATTTTCACCATTTGAAATTGTGTATGGATTTAATCCTTTAACCCCATTGGATTTATCTCCTTTACCTTTGACTGAACATATTAATTTAGATGGCAAGAAGAAAGCTGACTTTGTCAAGAAGTTTCATGAAAAAGCAAGACTCAACATTGAGCGAAGAACGGAGCAATATGCAAAGCAAGTTAACAAGGGGCATCACAAGCTGATTTTTGAACCCGGAGATTGGATTTGGCTGCATATGAGAAAAGAGAGATTTTTGGCACAAAGACGTTCCAAATTGCTTCCTAGGGGAGATGGTCCTTTCCAAGTCCTAGAGCGCATCAATGACAACGCCTACAAGCTAGATTTACCTGGTGAGTACAATGTAAATGCTACTTTTAATGTTACTGATTTGAGTCCTTTTGATGTAGGTGATGATTTGAGGGCAAATCCTTTTCAAGAGGAGGGGAATGATGCAAATCATAGCACAACTTCAAGGGATTTAGTTCAAGTTCCAATTGGGCCGGTTACGAGAGCACGAGTAAGGAAGTTTAAAGAGGTACTCAATGGACTGATTCAAGAGGCATAAAATCAAGCAAGTTCGTGGAGGCCTATTGACCATGATCCACTTGGACAACAAAGATTCATCAACATGATTCAAGTTTTAGAAGAATCCAGCTAGGGGCTAATGCTAAGCTTAAATTGACCTGTTGTTGTTAATGCCACCAATTTGTTTAAAAGGATTATTATTATAAGTGGGCTTGAGGATACTTAGCCCTCATGTTTTATTTCTTATGAAGTAGGGTTTTCAAAGTTACTGTAGCGCCGCACTGTTCATGCTACAGTAACTTGCACTATTCACTATTTTTGGGGTCTAATTATAAGGCTTGTATGACAAGTACTTTCCCTTTTTTTATTTAGGCATGTGATTAGCCAATTAAAGGGCTAAAAGTCTTTCTTTTTCTTCAAGAGTCTTAGGAAAGTAAGAGATATTTCTTTACTAACAAGTAAGATATTTCTTAAATAGGATAGCTATTTTAGGAAGTTTCTTAATCCTTGTAATGACCAGCCTATAAATAGGCATTCAAATCAATGAAAATGCATATTATTATTCAGTAAATTGTGAGAGTGTTAATCTCTACGGTTCTTTGAAGAACTAAACGAACTTATCGGGATTTTCTGTGACGTTCACCAGCGACTTATCAAACGGGTTTCCACACCGTTTGTGGCGTCTTCCTTTATACCAAGGTTCTTGTTTCACAAATAGTGGGTTGAGGTTTATATACTAAGATTCTTGTTGTTGTAAACAACGGGTCGAGGTCTAGCATCAAATCTGATCGTACAACGATCTTGAGTTCCTTTGCGTTGTTGGTTCTCGTTATTCTTGGCGGTTTTCACATCACAAAGTGTACACATAAACACTAGTTTTTAAAAATAATTTTTATCATCTACAAAGAATACCACATGGCTAGAATACATTAGAGAATCCATAATGCTTGATTACAAATGAGAATCATCCTCCGAAATGTACCGAAACTTAGCTGAAAGCAAAACTAATCAAACATAAAACAACAATAAACAATATGTAAATCAAGTGGAAATGAACAAAAAACTTGAAAGGAATTACTTCAAATAGACTTGTTTTGAAATGCTAAGTTCAAATTCAAGGACAAACATACAACATAAGCTTTGAAAATGAAATGGATAAATTCTTCAGTTGTCTTCTCCAAAACCCAAAAAACTCTCACAATGTAAAAACACAAATTAAAACTCAAAACTAAACTAATGATAAGCAAAAAAATTCTGTCATGTATATAGAACTATAGGTATATATAGAATCTTCCTTGTTCCTCCTTATTGGCCATGGTGCGTTGTGCGGGTGGTGAATGCTTTGCTGAAGAAGTTTCTTCTGCCAATAGGACTCAAGTGAAGCTTGAGAGGTGCACTCATCCAATCAAAAGTAACACATGGGGATTGGTAGCTTCCCCCATCGAGTGTGGGAGTGAATATGGTAAGCCTATGTGAACGAGTGAATGCTCGGGATTTGTGCGACGTTGTTGTGTGTGTATATGAGCTGGTATAAAGGATTGAGGAACCAGTACAACACGTCTCTGATGACTTCTGTAAAATTTATGAAACTTGATGAACCGATACAACCAATTTCTGCAACCTGATGAACTAGTACAAGTTGTACTGGTGTATCAGTGTCTTCTCTGATTTTTGCATTTGCTCCTCCTAGTTCCAATCCTCTCCATTCTTTCTTCTCTCCTTTGCACCTAGAAACATAAATTCACGCTATTAATCAAATTAAAACATAATTCAAAGAATTAAACAACAAAAAAATACATAAAATTAATGGATTAAATCATGAAATATGCAATATTGAGTGCCTAACACTAAGATAGAACTCCTAGTGTATTCCTAGTCCTCTTTTATTTTCAGGGAAAAAAGAAGTCAATTTACCCTCTATAGTTAGGCTCATTTGTATGCCACTTCTCACTATAAAAATAACCATGTAAACCTAGTATGGTTTGTAGACCAAATTGCATCATTAATCTTATTACTAGTTGGTGCACACACACAACGCACGCGTACCATTTTGAGTTAAAAATATTGTATGTTGGAATCATGTATAAATTTTAGGAAAAAAGAAAGAGTATTATCATCATATCATCTAATTGATAGTACACCTAAAATACGATGGTAATCTTTATTATATTGGAGATAAAAAATTCTCTAAATTCAGATTGGAGCTTATATGAATCTCAAATATCGTTTTGCTGATTCAACAATTCATGCATCCATCTTAGGCAACTGCTTCTTGGGAGTGGATGGAAGTGGCAAAGTCAGGCCAGATCTTATAGAATGAAATCGACCCAAACAAAAGAGGAAACAACCTAAATGTATCACCAGGAGTTAAGCCATTAGGAAATAGTATTAACAATCATCAATGAGAAGCTCATGCATTTTGAATCTCCAAAGTGTGCAAAAGTACTTTTATAGTTCGTTAAAACCAAACAACCATATCAACCACGAACTGGGTGTACCTTTTGTGGAGTGGGTGGTATGGGAGGCTCCTTTGTGTCAGAAATTATAGTTATAGCATTAGAAGGTGGAACCTTTACAATAGGTTGGGTGTTTTTCTGAGTCGAAAAATCTATAGATTTCATAGTATCAGGAAGGATGTGTTTTCAAACACTCTAAATCCTTTGAGGAGGTTGTTGAAAGTCTAAAATAAATTTCTCAATATGTTGACAAAATAAGAGATTAAAGAGTAATCTTGAAGAAATCGGAATTGAAAACTTCTTCAGGCTAAGATTCAATAAGGAGCCACTGGTTAGTCAGATGGGCCAGTGTAACATCGAATCCACTCATGGGTAAGAGTCAAGGTTTGTTCAACAAACAAATTACGGTATTTGACCGTGGGTATTTTTTTTATAATTTATTTGGGTTTAAGTATCCCATTTGGACTTATACTCCATTAAGTCATCTTTTCTACCATAAATATTGCATATTATTGTTAGTTTCAATGTTTTTAAATTTAAAAATTCCTAACTTAGTAATTGTGCTAGCATTAAAATTATTTATATATAACATATTCAATTAAAAGCTTAAATAAAAATTTAATTATTGTGATAGAGTGACACCATATGTGAGTACTTAAAACTATTGTCTTGCTCACAACAAAATAAGTACTCACTGTATGTAGACCTGACAAATCTAGACACGACTCGTGAAACCGATACGAATTTAGCGGGTTTGAGTGTAATCTTAAAGGGTTCAGGTGGGTAACGGGTTAACTCGGTAGACCCGTAAAATAAATGAATCGATTTTGTGTTTAACCCATAAATTCGTTTCAACCCGTTAATAGTTGTACTATAATTTTATTTAAAAAAGTTAGGTCTCTGAGTCTTTACCTCATCTCACACCTCCCATCTCTTAAACTCATTCAAATTTAATAGTCATTTAATATTTATTTTTTGTCTTTGTTTTTTTGCTCGGCCTGAAATTATTGTTTTAGTAAATAAGTCAAACATGTGTAATGTGTAACAAATTAATGATTTTTCATGTGTATTCGAAATACTCTAACCTATTATCTTATTTAACGGGTGACACACGGGTTATATCGGGTAACCCTCCTAATAAATGATTCGTGTATGGATGTAATAGTTGGACTCGTTTATATAAACGAATGAGATATGAATTGAGGGTTTTTTGACACAAACCTGTTCCACTCGATACGAAACCATTCCACTCGACACGATTGTCAGGCCTAACTGTTTGGTATCACTCTATTGTAATGATTAAATTTTTAATTAAGTTTTTTTATTGAGAATGTTACTGTTTAAGGTTACTATTTTTTTGTTGAGCATGTTATTATTTGATATTGCTATTTTTTTTAAGTATGTTACTGTTTAATGTTACTATGTGTGTGTGTGTGTGTGTATATATATATATATATATATAATAGAAAAATAATTTTAATGATAGCACAATTCCTAATTTAGGAGTCGTTAGTTTTTTCAAACAAGTTTTGATTAAGTATAACTATTGATGATATTTTAGGTAATGGAGATCAAAATGGACTTATCCCTAAACAAATTTTTTAAGTATACTTCAGTCCAAATAAATCTACAAAAAAAGGACCGGCGTCCAAAGGACCCAACAAATTTTCATCCTTTCGAAATGAGAGCTCATCACCCTAGTTAGGGTTTTTTTTTCTGGGGGTTCTCCTCATTTGTCTTTTTTGTTTGATTTCCCCATTTTCTTTAATTTCCCTAAGCAGTGTGAGTGATCGAAAAGGCACAGAGAAAGCGAACGCTTCGTTCCCATCCACCATTACCCCTTCATCTTCCACTAAAATTATTTCTCTATTCCCACCCTTTTCATTATCATCGATTTTTTCCCTATCCCTTGTCCACCCTTCTCTATTCCTACCATTTCCTTTCCTCAGTGTTTGCTTTAAACCCTATTTTAGCTGGTTTTACGTTTTGTTTGTTTCGTGTTAAGCTCTGCTAGCCCTTTTCACTTCCTCTTTTCCTTCATATTTTGATTCGCCTCCTATTAGTCAAAACCCTAAAATCCTTTCATTCCCCATTAGTATTTCCCCTTTTCGTTTCTTGTTTGAGCTTTCTTTTTTCCCACGTAGATATACTTAGTATAAACCAGTTTCATTCTCACTTTCGTCCATGGAGAAGGATACAAAAGCTAAGTCTCATTCCATTCATCACCCACACATCTCCCTTTATACGAACCCATCCACCTCAAAGAATGTCGAGAAATTTTTTCTAGTGGGTCATTTTTTCACAGATACAAATCTAAACAAACAGGGGGTGTGTAATGTTTTACAGAGTTCTTGGAAAACGTCAAAAGGCTTTTCAATCACCTATTAAGAGAGAAACACGTATGTGTTCATGTTCAAGGAGGAGGAAGATAAAGATAAAATCCTGAATGAAGGCCCATGGTCTGTTTCGGGAGCTTTGTTAGTGTTGAAGAAGTATCAACCACAAAGCATCATAAGTGATTTTGACTTTCAGTTAGCTAAATTTTGGGTTTAGGTCTAGGGGTTACCCTTGGACATGATGACCAAGAATAATGCCTAGAGAATAGGTATGGTTGTAGGTGAACCAACCCAGTTGGAGGAGTTCGATGGAGAGTTTCAAATCCAACGAAACCTTTTTGAGGGTAAAATGCAGAATGAATCTGAACGATCACTTAAAGAAGAGTTTCTTTTTAACCCGTGACAACCAGGTTGATATTTGGATCAATTTGAAATATGAGAGACATTCCGATTCTTGCTACCAGTATGGTCGGATTGGCCATTCTCAGAGCCTATGTAAGGAAATACGTCTTTGGGGTTTCAATGGCCATTTTGGCCCAGAGTTATGAGCACAAAGCAGCCATTCATCAGGGTTTTTCAGGAGAACCTGGTGTCTAAAAGCGAGGGAGAACTTGGAAAGAAGGAAAAAGCTTAAAGGTAAGGTGCAGATGACTGGAGAAGATGATGAGCCGATGGTGGGTGAGAGTCTAGAAAGTAGGAAGTTACCAGCTGAAAAAATTCCTGACATCCACAATGGCTACAGAGGTGACGTGCCAAAACTCCAAGGCACTAACGTTGTACGAGACATGCAAAATCAGATGAGTGGATCCCAGTATCAAGCCCCACCACTCTCAGTGGTGCCATTTCTTGGTAGGGACTAAGAATGGGACCTTCTCTCTCTCTTTCTGGATCTCAAGATGACTCACACATGATGGTTGCAACAAAAAAAGGGTCCTATTATGTTATTGAACCCACAGAGAGTATAGAAGCCCAAGAGTCAAAAGGGAATGAGGTCTTTCTAATTTTGGATATTGGGGAAGAGGAGAGGGGCGAAGATTTGAAACTCATTTCCAAAATATGTTGCTGAACAGAAAAGCCCAAATGGACTATTTGAATTGGAAACCCACCCACTGATAACGAAAAAGATCAAATCTATCCCGGATAAGGGGCCAACGGATATTACACAATTTCTCCCTTAACTTGGACATCCAATGGATCTCCACCTATCCTTTCCAGATATTGGGGAGAAGCGGGTACCTAGGAATCAGTCTAGAAGGAGCAAACCTAAGAAAAGAAGACCAAACACAAGGACCCACTCTAAACTTTATTTTTGCTTATATGGAGGAATCGGAGGAACAACAACAACAAGCCCAAGGGGAGGAGGATGACGTGGATAGGGAATGAGAAGGAGAGAATAACTTTAATCACTGCATGAATCAGTGGATGTCTTAATCAATTAACGAAATGTTAGACAGGGGAATTTCAGGTGGTCTTTTAGAAAATGTGGTAGTGGCTAACCTTAAACAGCCATAAGATTCATGTTAATCCTTACCTAGAACTGTCAGGGAGTGGGACGACCCCAAACAATTTGTAATTTATGAGGGATTATTGACACCCATCGTCCCTTAATCGTCTATATTATGGAGACTAAAAATAGGTCTTATAAGTCGGAACGGTTGAGAAGATCGTTAAATTTTCACTCCTTTGAGTATGTGGATCCTGTGGGACTATTAGGTAGCTTAGCTCTCTAGTGGAAAGAAGGGATTAATCTTCAAGTGGACGAAAAGAACAAGAATATGATTAATGTTAGATGTAGTCTTCAACATCATCCAGAGTTGTGGCAATTTACGTTTATCTATGTTGATATGAAGTGTGAGATAAGGAAGAGGACATGGGAGATATTGAAGTTGATGGCCAGGTCCATTGATATGCCTTGGTTGGTTGCTGGGGATTTTAATATTATTACTTTAGAAGAGAAAGAAGGGGGTACTGCTAGCAGCAGAAAGAAAGTTGAGGAAATGCAACAACTCATCTCAGATTGTTGTCTCATGTAGTTAAATTTTAGTGGACCCAGATTCACCTGGTCGAACAATAGTTCATGGCCAGCTAATGTTCAGGAACGACTAGACAGGGTTCTGGTTAATCTCGATTGGAGTGCTCATTTCCCTTCCATAAAGGTGATTCTTGAGGCTAGAATGGGTTTAGACCATTGTCCAATTGTGGTTGATCTTGGTTTAAATACTAAGAAGGCTCCGTACTATTTCAAGTTTGAATGCATGTGGTTGGATGATCCTAAATGTGAAGAGGTGGTTAAAAGCAACTAGGTCGTAAGGCATCCAAACTCTGCTATGCAGAACGTTATTACTAACATTTATATGTGCAGAAAATGTTTGTCAGGTTGGAGTAGGCAAAAATTTGGGAATAGCAAGAAGATCATTCAAAAGCTGGGCAAAGATCTAATCCACGTCCTGAAGCAGGAACCCTCTAAAGAAAATCTTATCAGGGAAGCAGAGCTAAGCACCCAAATTGATGCTTACAGATGTAGAGAGGAAAAATTTTGGCTACAACGATCCAAAATCAATTGGCTAAAAGAGGGAGATCAGAACACTAGCTTTTTTCATATGACTATAATTTAGAAAAGGAATCGTAATTAGATCCTAAGACTCAAACCAGAAGGTGCAAACTGGCTTGAGGGGGAGGAGGAAATCAAGGCCCATATCAGTGATTACTTCCAAATGTTGTTCAAAACAGTGGGAGAAAGGAATTGGTCCAAAACATTGACCGCTATGGAAAGTAAGGTCACTGCGGAGATGAACCTCAAGCTACTGAGAACCATTTTCAAGGCAGAGGTGCAGGGAGCAGTGGGAGAATTGTGTGCCCTGGGACCTGATGGATTTTCAGGAATCTTCTTTCACAAGTTCTGGCATATTGTGAGGCATGATGTTTTTCAAGTGGTTAAGGTTTTCTTTAAGGAGGGCCTAATGAAAAAGGAGCTTAGTCAAACTAATGTGGTTCTTATTCCTAAAGAAGCAACACCAGAATCTATTTCACAATTTAGGCCTATTGCCCTCTGTAATTTCCTGTACAAGGTCATTTCAAAGGTGCTAGCAAATAGGATGAAGGGAATGATAGGCTTTTTAGTCTCCCTAAACCAAGTTGTTTTTGTCCCCAATAGGCAAATCCAGGACAGTATAGCCATCGCAAACGAAATCTTTCATCATCTTAAAGGAAAAAAGAAAGGCAGGATTCCTGAATTGGCAATAAAGATGGACATTATTAAGGCTTATGACAGAGTTGAATGGGATTTTTTGGAAGCAACAATGCTCAAGATGGGATTTGATAGGAATGATAGGCTCTTTAGTCTCCCCAAACCAGGGTGTTTTTGTCCATAACAGGCAAATCTAGGACAGTATGGCCATCGTAAACGAAATCTTTCATCATCTTAAAGGAAAAAAGAGAGGCAGGATTCCTGAATTGGCAATATAGATGGACATTATTAAGGCTTATGACAGAGTTGAATGGGATTTTCTGGAAGCAACAATGCTCAAGAGGGGATTTGATAGGCGTTGGGTAGGGCTTATTATGTACTGTGTTAGTACGGTGTCTTTACAGTTTGCCTTGAATGGGGAAAAAATATGTGAGTTAAGTCCACATAGGGAAATTAGACAGGGAGATCCGTTATCCCCGTATCTGTTTATTTTTGTTGCAGATGTGCTCTCGGCTATGCTTCTGAAAGGAGTTGTGGAAAAAAGATTGTCGGGTTTCAAAATCAAAAGAAGAAACCCTGTCATCTCCTATCTATTCTTTGCTGATGATTCATTGTTTTTTATTAAAATAAAAGAAAGAGAGGTCGTGGAGCTATTAATGATACTGCAAAGTTACTGTGAGGCGTCAGGGCAGTGTGCAAATTATCATAAGTCTGGGATCATCTTTTCTAGAAACACCATTGAAGAGCAAAAAATCTCTTTCTGTAAACTCTTGGGGATACAACCTCTCCTTCATTGTGCTAAGTACCTGGGAATCCCAATTGCCTGGGGAAGTTCAAAGAAAGAGGTTTTTGGATATTTGCTGGAGAGAGTTACGAAAAAACATTAGGGATGGAAGAGTAGTTACTTATCACAGGCTGACACAGAAGTATTGATAAAGGCAATCATTCAGGTTATCCCAAATTATGCGATGTCGGTGGTGGCATTTCCTAAAAATTTTTGCAAAAAGTTGAATAATTATGTTAGGAATTTTTGGTGGAAAGGGAATAAGAATAGGAGTGGTATTTGTTAGAGGAAGTGGGAGAGAATGACAAAATCTAAAGTAACAGGTGGGATGGGATTTAAGGATTTCAAGCTGTTCAATCAGGCTCTTTTGGCAAAACAGTGCTAGAGACTGATTAATTAGCTTGAGTCTTTCTGGGCAAAGTTTATGAAAGCGATTTATTTTCCTGATGTGGACTTGATGAAGGTGACATGTGGATCTAGACCCTTATGGGTTTAGAGGAGCTTGTTGTACGGAAGAGAGTTGTTGGCCCAAGGAATTATGTGGCAGATAGGCGATGGAAAAGAAGTTAGTTTCTAGGATGATAAATGGATCCCTCATTTCCCAAGTCTGGCAATTCAATCGTTGAAGCCGCAGGAGTGCTCTATCATTAAGGTGGTGGGTATCATTTTGAAAAATCCAATTAGATGGAATATTTCTAGATTGACCAGTGTGATCTCAAGGGAAGAGGAGAATGCTATCCAAACCATCCCATTGCCTGTTAGAGGGGGTGAAGATAAGAGAAATAGGTTGGGAAATAAGCTAGCATTGGGTCTATAGGAGGCTAGCCCCTCTTCTTTCATCCATCCTAAGCTGTGGAAGAGTATTTGGAATATGAGGACTGTGCCGAAGGTTAAACACTTTTGGTGGAAGACATGTCATAATACCCTTGCTACACATGATAATCTCTTCAAGAGGAAGTGTGCATCATCCTCTCTTTACCAGATTTGTAACTTGGCCCCTGAGTCCATTGAACATATCTTGTTTGAGTGTTAATGGATCAATAGAGGTTGGTTTGGAATGGAGTTTAATATACAGTGGGAGGAATCAACGTTGTATCGGTGGCCCAAAGAACCTCTATAGTCCTGCAGCTTGTGAAGGATGCTCAAGGTAGACTTGATGTTTTGGGAAAGATGGCTATTGTGGGATGGGTCATCTAGAAGGCAAGGAACTAGTTCATTTTCAATAGGGACGATGTTAATGCCTATGCCACTGTCATTCGAGCACAAGGAATGAGGAATGATCTCTTTAAATCTGGTATTGTGGAAATGTCGAAGAGACAAGAGGAGCCAGTGGTAAGGGAGGAGAAAAAACAAGAAGCTGAAGCTGAGACCCTTATCTACTGCGATGGAGCCTTCAAGCCAAGTTTTGATAAAGTTGCATGTGGAATGGTGGCAAGCAAGGAAAGGGGAGTAATTGTGTTTGGCAGTGCAAAGTCATTCCCAGCAAAATCTAGCATCCTCGCTGAAGTAGAGGCTGTAAGACAAGCTTGCATCCTTGCCGAAGCCCAGTTGATCACCAATGCAACAATCTTGAACGATTGTCTGAACATCATCAAGCTTAGCTCCAATGAAAATGTGCCTTCGTGGGAAGTCAGCATTATTGTTAGTGATATTAGACATTTTGCTAAGTTATACAACCTTAGTTTTTTGCACAAGCCTAGGGCCTGTAACAAGACTGCTCATTGGGTGGTAGCCGCCAAATTAAACAATTCACTCCCGTTGAATTGGATAGGCTCCTCTCTCTCGAGCTAAAGGCTTTTCTTTTGACCGATTGTAATCTTAATATCCCCACTTAATGAAATGATTATGCTGGTTGGTTGATCAAAAAAAAGAAAACACACAATTAAATTGCTTCATATTCCAAGTTTATTGAAGACAACCCCAAGCCCAACACTTAGGACCTCATAGCCCTCGGTCTTGGGAGCATAGAGCTTCCACTAAGTTTGACATTTCTTAGGGCTTGGTCCAGATGTCTAGTGGACTATTCAAGTTGTGCTACAGTCTATACGAAGGGTAAAATTTTTGAGTGGTCCTCAAATATGCATTTATTGCTATTTTATCCTCTAAACTTACAACTATGTCATTTTGTGTCCAAATTATTAATTGATAATTGGTATGTGTCATTTGATGAGAGCTTACATTTGTGACCATCCATTAATTATTTATATAGTAGCTAATGAAAAAAATAATATAATAAAAACTTTAAGAACCAAAAAATGATAGATTATTTTTTAGGGTATGGAGATTAAATGGAGGATAAATTACACTCGCAATTAGGGGTGTCCATGGGCCGGGTTACCCACGGGTCCCGTTACCCGGCCCAAAAAATAAGCCCAATATCTGATAGGCTTAATAATTGGCCCGCCCATTCTCGAGCTCAATATCCTTTAAGAAAGGGCTTGGGTTTACCCCTAAACTCATTATCTGGCCTGAAGCCCGGCCCAATAACTTGCCCACATACCCGTCCTGAAGCCCGGCCTAGCCCAATAACTCGCCCATGAGAATTTGTGATAATTTGGTAGGTGAGATTGAAAGTTAGGTGAGTCAATTTTTTTTCAAATTTGAACTTCTGACCACCACATCAAACTTGAATTGCTGACTGCTGAGCACCACATCCACATCAAATTTAAATGGCTATTGTGTGACTGTCTTAGTTTGTGTATTGTCTTTTCCATCTGTAAGTCTGTCATAGTGACTATCAGCGGCCGAGAATCTGAGACAGTCATAACTCATAAAAATTTTCTTTCTCCTAATATAATCAATGATCATAAATAAACAAGCATTTTTTAATGTATAATTTATAAATACCTTTGCTCTTAACTCACAACTTCACAAGTTATAACTCTCATTTCCTCTCAACTCACAAGTCACAATTGTCAAGTGGTCTCATTTGGTGAGAAAGTTTTTTTACATAATTTAAGTATTTATTTTATTTTTATAGTTTACTTTACGTAATGACTTCATCTCATTCACAAAATACTTTTTATAACGAAATTCTTGAGTTGAATAATAATAATGAGAACATCAATGAGGGTGAAGTGGATGATCTATTTTCAACTCCAGAGATGGATTCTATTGAGAATGTACCATCTAATAAAAGACAAAAGTCCAAGGCCTGTGATCACTTTGAAAAAATCCAAATTAAGAATTCTAATGGAGTCATTACATTAGAAAAGACTATATATAATTATTGTAAAAAAGATTTTGCTGGAAGCTCTAAAAATAGAACTAGTCACTTAAAGACATGTTTATTAAAAGGTCAAACTGATATTAGACAAACAATGTTATCATAATCTGCTAGCACGGGTACACTAAGCACTTTTAGGTATGAACCTGAATCTGCTAAAAAAGTAATTGTTAGATGAATTGTTATAAGAAATCTTCCATTTGTTCTTGTAGACGATGCTGAATTTGAAAGAATGTTGCAAAATAGTTTTAATCCTTCCTTCCAAAATTTTTTTTGTCAAACATGTTAAAGAGATGTTATTAAATATTATGTACAAGAAGAAAATAATTTAATTGCTTATTTTCGTAATCTTAAAAGTAAAATTTGTTTGACTTCTGATATTTGGACTTCTTACCAACAATTAGGATATTTATGTATAAACTGCTCATTTTATTGATGATAATTGGGTTATACAAAAAAGAATTATTACTTTTACAAGGATTGAAGATAATCATAGTGCACAAGTTATTTTTGAAGTTATTTATAATCAGTTACAAATTTATCGTATTCAAGACAAGATTTTTACTATTACTTTAGAAAATGCAAAAAATAGTAGTGGGGTTGTAAGTCATTTAAAATATTATTTAATTTTACCATGTGAATGTAGTTTTTTTCATATAAGATATATGTGTCATATCATAAATCTCATAATACAAAGTGGTCTCCATAATATTAGATGTATAATTGATAAAATTAGACACATTATTTATCATATAATAAGTTCTGAAAATAGACTTAGGACATTTGGAACTATATGTAAAAAGAATAATTTAAAATACAAAAAAATATCATATGGTGTACAACATAGGTGGAACTCCACCTATAAAATGCTAGATGTGGCAGTTAAATATAAAACTGTCTTAAATGACTATATTAGTATAGATACTACCGGTTCATTATCGTGTCCCACCAAAGAGGAATGAGATGTTACTGATAAAATGATATATTTTTTAAAAAAATTTTATGAGTTAACTATGACTTTATCTGGTAATTATTATCTAACTATTACACTTATTTATGTTCATATAGTTAGTATCAGTGATCTTTTTAAACTATATAGTAATGAACCCGAATTTTTTACTATTTTACATAATATGCAATCTAAATTTAATACTTTTGGTTTTGGTATGTTAATTGACCGTCGATTTAAAGAATTTGGCCTTACAAGTGTTTTTATGTCTTTATATGGTAACTTAAATGATGAGCACATGAATCACATGAATAAAATAAAATATTATTTTAAAAATTTTTTTAATGAATATAGTGTAACATTTGGGAATAGTGGTATACTTAATCCCTCCTCAACTTCTAGTAATATTATTGGTAGTAGTAAAGGTAAAGGTAAAACATCTATGCTAGCTCCAATTTTGAACAGAGGAGGTACGTCAACATGTAGGGGGTTAACTGAACTTCAACAATATTACAATGCTCCAATGGTAAGTGTTGAAGATCCTAATTTTGATATTTTGGCTTAGTAGAAAGGATATGAAAGTAGATTTCCAATTTTTTCCACCATGGCTCTTGATATACTAACAGTTCTTATGTCGATTATAGCATCCGAATCTGCTTTTAGTACAGGTGGACGTGTCATTGATGAGCATAGGAGTTGCTTAGGTGGAAAGACAATGGAAGCCCTCATGTGTCTTCAAGATTAGCATGCCGCTGAAGTGAGAGATCAAAATATGAAAATAATTCCTCCAATGCCAGAATTTGAAGTTTTAAAAATTTAGATATTAAGATCGATGTATTTTTTTCATGTACAAAAGCCTTCAATGGATAGAATTGTGCAAATGATAGATAGGTGGGTAGGTACCAACCTAGTTGGGATATACTCATTCTATAGTGATTCAATTTCTCTTCTATTTATAAATAAAATTATTTATTATTTAATTTTTGTCCATTTTAATTTTGATTATACTTTTAATTCAAAAATATAATTTCTAAAAAAATTAAATGAAGTTGTATATTTTTTTAATAGGGCCCAAGAAGCCCGCCCAACAGGCCCAACAAAAGCCCGCCCAGAAAACCCATCCGCAAAGCCCGCCCAATAGCTGACGGGTTGTGCTGCGGGTAGCTACCCCTACCCAAAGCCTGGCCCGCCACTTGCCCAAGACGGGTTTGGGCCTATACTACCCAAGTCCGGGCCGACCCATGAACAACCTAACTCACAATATATGAAATAAGGGAAAATGCTACATAACTCAAATGAAACCCAAATGTATATCAACCCTTGGATGAGTGTGAAAAGAGTTAAAAACAATTAGGATAAATTGTCTTGCTGTCCTAATGGACAAATTTGAACTGTCTTAATTGTATGACACATTCACACTATTGAGTTGTGAAAAAACCAAGTATGATGAATGAATTGATTTAGGGTTAAATAGCTTTGTTATAAATAAAGATATGACACTAATACAAGAAGAACCCAAATTAATACGAGTCCAGAATTAAACAGAACGAACACCCCTGTTGATGACAACTAAATTTCAAGGCTTCAATATACTGATATTGATTTAAGCAAGCCCAAGTCCTAACCGTGAGAACAGCCTTATTTGCAGTGCTTGCTTCTCAGCTCACGCAAATTTCATAAGCTCATGAATAACAAGGGGGCTAATCAACCTTAACCATCTAATCTTTTATACGTTCATGTTAACATGTTTTGTACAAAATTACTCCCCATACAAACATGGTTTGGCCAACCAGTAAGTTTCTATTCCATCTACTCAAAAGTCAGAACATTTGGCAAATTCAGATACGAAGGGAACCAGTTCAGTATATGAAGAAACACTTTATACAATTACACATATGGAAGATTTGCTACACTCAAATGACATTGGTCCTCCTTCCAAAACAACAACAGAAAACATCAACCCATGCTGGAGCTTCCAGAATAGAAAAAGGCAAATAAATAATGCAGGAGAAATACTGAATCAAGTGTTCTTATCTTTTCTTACATTTGGGGATGACCTAAACCATGGAATCCACACTGATGTTGTCTTCTGGTAAAGTTTGTATGCTTCAGCCCTGTAATCTTGTTGCAGCATCCTCTGCTCCACAAGCAGGGTGACATATGCCAAGCACATGCTATTGACCAGAGGCCCAAGAAAGATCCAGCCACAACCCAGGTTCCATCCAAATATGGCCAACCCCCACCACCATAGTTGCTCCCCAAAGTAGTTTGGGTGCCGGGAGCACTGCCACAGGCCCTGCTCAAGATTGGGCACCAATGGCTTTCCAAGCTCTTTTAAGTGGCTGTTTCTGTTCACAAAATTGTATAGCTGTGTGTCGGCAAAATAGGCAATAACAATGCCAGGCACGCAGATGAACATGGCGACAATGTCCCAGATGTTCCATGGCTTGTCCACTGAGTGAACAACATAGAGAGGCAGGCACACTCCGAAGAGGAAGACCTGCAAAGTTCTAAATTTAGAGGCAGCGGAAAGTGGAAAAAACTCTTGCTCACAAGGCACCCATTCAGCAATCAAGGTGCTAAAGCATCCAATCCAAAACTGATTGTAGAGAAATGGCCATGTAAATCAACCTTGGGTCCCCTTAATTTTTCAAGATGAGGTAACTCTTCAGATAAACAAATCTAGTAATTCAACAATACGACACACTAAAACTACGCATACTATGTTAGACTATCCAATGTAAAACTAATTGGCAATAAATAGAGTGTCCTCAATATATAAACCAACCTTGGATCTACTTAATTGCTTGATGATAGCTCTCTTCAAAAAGGGAAAGTTCATTCAGGCAATATATCAAACAGCTATGCGGAATCGAAACTTTCTTGGTTTCAATCCTTTTTCCGAGTCAAAATATTTGAAAATTAGCAAGGTAGGAAAAGGAACAACAGAATTACCTGTTGAGGGAAATAAACGGTGAAAAAAGAAACCCACCACCAGTTTTTGCCGTACTGGTGGCGCATATCGGTGAATCTCCAGTCTTCCCTGGCACCCCACTGCCACCTTTCCCGGCGAAAGTAGTTGTGGCTGAGCCTAATAGCCCAAACCCAGGTCAACAAGATAACAATCCTCGACCTCCAAATGTCACACTGCCCCAGAGGGTGAGTGGCATAGTAATGGGCGAGCAAAACCGGTATCACAGTCCAATAAACATCGATCATCTACACTCAGTCAACAAATCGAACAAATACATAAGAGAACCATGACAAATCAAAGGAAAATGCATCAAATGAGAAGAGAATGAGTCAACTTGCATATAATAAGCCACCACCCACCCAGTGGCTAGATTGGATCAGACCAATGACCCAGAAGAGGACATTAACGTTGAGGAAGAAAAGGAGGATGGCTAACAGTATAGGGTGGCTATAGCACCATGTCCACAGAGAGGAGAGAGAATCTCCATCACCAGTTATAATAGGATGATCATGGAAATGGCGGAGGAAGGAGAGGTAGAATAGAATGGAGGGAAGAGGAACCAGAAACGCTATAACCGCGTTCTTCAAGTTTCCGGCTGCACCACCGGTGGGATTAGTTCCATTGGCGTCCATGGTTTGCGAAATGCCTAGCCACTAAGGACCCAACGACGCCCTTTTTATAGCTTTTGTTGATGGCAAAGTTCCAAACGGAAAGTGTCCTTGTGCAATTCCCCCCTTTGCATTTTGAAATTGTTCTACTATATCTTTCGTTCTTTTGGTACTTTATTTGGATTTTGTTTTATTTTTTGACGTATAGATGAGAATTAGGCTGCATATGTTTAGTAAAATCTATGAGTCGATTACGAAAACAAGACCCATTAATTCAAGGGTGTCGATTTATTTTTGCTGATTGCAAAATTTTGGACCTTATTTAAATCTCTAATATCGCTTACTACTTGCATAGATTTGAATGACAAATAGACATTGAAAATGTGAGTTATAAAAGTTCTTATTTATTCTATTTTTTAGCAGTTCTCACGTTTCAAATGTGTTCTAATAATATTAATGTTCATTTGGAGAAAATATGCACTTGAATATACATTTCGTTCTTTCTTTTTGATGTAATTGTCTTTATTGCCTTAAGAATTTTGCTTCAAAAAACTTTATCTGGTACAAAACTTATTCAAGTATTTTCCTTCAAATAGGAGCAAATTGAGAAAAAGCTTGATATACTACACTACCATGTGTATAGACCATACACACTCACAAAATTGACTCACATGTATAGTTAAAATGCTATACAAATTCAAAATATTGAGTCACATTTTTTTATTCTTATATTTCAATGACCAAAGTTTAATTTATCAGCAAATGACATTAGCATATACAAATGATAAGGCAATTTTCTGAGTGTTTATACTATCCGTTATTAAATATCTGTCGTTTTATGAAATCAAAGCATAATTAATATTTTTTCTTTCAAATTTACTCTTATCTCTATTTTTTAATAAGTGTTTAATAGATTAAATGTAGGCTAAGTGTCTTTCACATTATTTTTCTTCCCAATACATATTAAATAAGAGTATTTTAGTCTTGTACAATTATTTTTTACTCATATTAGAGTTATTTAATAATTTTTTTAATTCCTTTGTAAAAACTTTAAACGACAGAAATTTAGGAACGAAGGGAGTAACATTTTACTCCAATAATGTTGATTCAATGCCACATGGGCTTTACTCATTAGGCCGCATGGTTTTACTCTTTTTTTTTTTTTGGTCCACAAAGGGAACACAAGCCGTAAAGCTATGATTGGTTGGAAATGGTGTTAGGATTTAGGCGGACCATGCTGAGACTGAGAGTATAATATAGGCAAACTTCACTTTACTCCTTTTTGATTTAATTCATTTGCATATGACCTCCCTACAGTTTAAAAATGGCACATGACATATTTGTTGTTGTTGGAGAAAAATGCACCGTTAAATTTTTCATTAATTTTAACGATTTATATATGTCACACTCCTATTATGCAATTTAGTATAAAAAAATGCATGCCAAAAAAAAAAAACTCTGAACACCGTTGTCTCTTTCTTTCTGTCTCTCTCTCTTATTACGACAAGTGATAACCATGACCGCCATCCACCTCTTCAGTTACCGATCACCACCACCACCAAACTCCTCTTTTCGTCCAGAGTCTCTACCACCCACCTCATATTTCTATTGTTTAACCACAACCCTCCTCATGTTCTCCAAGTTTTCGATTTTTATTCACGATACATTACTCTTTCTTTTATTTTTAATTTGATTTCAATTTTGATTTGATTATGATTTTCTATTTTTGTTTCAAGATTGATTTTCCTGTTGTGTGTTTGATTTTTAGTTTTTATTTCCATCTCGATTTTCAATTTGATTCTAATTTCACTTTAATGCTTTTACTTATGATTAGATTCTTGGTGAAGAAAAGTGGGATTGGGATGTTGAGATATAAATTTTGAGTTGTGTTGAGGTTAAATTTTGAAAGCATAATAGTCCTTATGGTGCAAGCGATGGATTGCCATGGGTGGTGATAGCGCATTGAATGTCGGAGTTGGGGGGATTGCTAAGCTACCATATTTAATGGTGACGACGATGATGCCTGGGCTGTCAGAGCTATTTTTTGATAATGTTTTTAATTAAAAAATAAATTGATGGGTATTAAGGCCATTTTATTATCATTATTTACAGAATTAATTGTGCATTTTAGTGTAACAAAGGGGGTTATATGTCATTTTTGAACTGCAGGGAGTTGATGTAGACACAGATTAAATCAGAAAGGATAAAGTTGAAGATTATCTTATTATATATCTAATATTCAACATTTAGACATCTTTCTTGAACAAAAAAAAGGAAAAAATCTTGAGACATATCTTCAATAATTAAATTTAGAGGGGGGAATTTGGGCTGCCATACAAATCCAGATTAATGGTGTGCCTTTAATGATATAGCATGCAACTTTAAGAGATTCCATAGCATGCTGGTTGTGCCTTTAATGATTTTTGCCGCCTCTAATGGTGTGCCTAATGATAAGTCCGGGTACCACTCACACCGTGCCCACGTGTTACTTTATATAAACCGATTGGATTTGGATCCTTATCAATATCAAACGTTATCATTTTAAAAAACTTTTCAACCGTTGAATAAGGATCCTCTCTCACACTCTCTCCACTCTAATGTCCAGACAGAATCATATGTGCACAATTTTACTCGCAAAATTATGATTTTTACAATTCAAACACATGGTATTTATAATATAAATCAGGGTAAGTTTTAAAAAATTTATTTGACGATCTCAAATAGACTTATCCAACGATCACCAATATCCATTTTAAAATCATTCACATTACACTTTATCTTCAGGTATCTATCCTTAGTCTAAGTTATATTAAGATTTGTACTTAATAAAATTTAATCATATATTGATAAAATTTAAATTAGGAGTGTCAACCCTGTTGTATCGTGTTCAATTGTTTTATTTTAAGTTCGTGTTTTATATCAATACAAAATTACTTCTAAAGCAACTCATATGATATTATGTAACAAAAGTTTAAAAAAAGTTATAAAATATTACCGTCATGTCATTCTAAATTAAGTGTTAGTATTGGTGTTAATAAAAAAAAAACATTTAATTTTATAACAACCCAAATGATACTATTTAATTTTTTTTTTATATAAGATACTCATTTTTTTGCTGAAGGTACCAAGTAACCTTATTTTTTTATTCATTCAACTTTAAAGTGAGTCATTTATTATATGTTTTTAATGGATCGTAATAATTTCGTGTCATTTTAAATTTACGTATAATAGGAAAAAATTGATATTCCCTTTTCTCGTGGCACTTCCTCAATCGGCGCCAAAAAAGTCAAACCATGGCACAGTGCGAAGCTACTACCACCGTTGAGGTGGGGGAACAATAATTGCCATCAATTGTTAACTCACATCACTTACAGCAATTTATATGGACAACATGGGGTCCACGAGGTACATATATAATTTCCATTTCTCTCTCCTCTCCCTCTCCTTAGCATGCAGTGACAGGCCAGCCAGGGAGACTCCCCTTGTTAAGAGACAGCAATGGATTACGAGTGCTCACAAAATGATGCACCCTCGTTTTGCTTTCGGCTCCCTTAAGGAATCAAAACTAAAGAAAATAAAGAGCGTGTTTGGTTTGTAATTGAAAAATTATTTTTTGTTTTTAAAAATTTAAAAACACCCAAAATTTATTTTCTTAGTATTTTTGTTCTCATTTTTTTGAAAAAAAATAAAATTTGAAATACAAAAATAGAAAATAAGTTAAACTTGTTTTTACAGTGTTCTTTGAAATTTTTGGAAACACAGAAACAAGCTAAATGAGGTCGCAGCTTTGAGTCCCCTTAACAACAAACAACGTCTTCTTTTTTTTCCTTCCTCTCTCTCTCCACTTTGCCCAACATCCTCATCTCCGGCGTCTTCACTGTATTTCTCCGGCGTCTTCACTGTGCTTCAGATCTTCCTATTTCTTCTCTCTCTCCACTGTGCGTCAGATCTGCCCTCTCTCTCTCTCTCGCAAAACTACATATCTGTGTGGGTCTGTGTATGTGTGTGTGTGTCTGCATGTATATGGCTGCGTGTGTGTGTGTTTTGTATCTGCGTGTGTGTTTGTTTTGTGTCTGCGTGTGTATGTGTGTGTATCTTTGCCTGTGTGTGTATGTACGCATGTATGTGTGACTGTTCTTGTGAGAAGATAATGTGGAGAGTGAGAACGAGAGAGAGAGAAAGGAAGAAGACTCTAGATGGTGGGCACCGTCGGACTGCTTGAGAGATAAGTGTGATTTTTTTTTTATTTTGGTCAAAAGTAATAAGTTAAAAATTAGTTTTGTGGATTATTGGCCAAACATATTTTTTTATTTTTTGTTCTTTAAAACTATTTTCAAAAATATATAACTAAACAAGTTTTGCAATCTAAAAATTTTCAAAAATATTTTCTTAAAATTCTTCTCAAAAACTATTTTCAAATACTGTTTTTTGAGATGCAAACCAAACAGGCCCAAAAACTCCTTCTTTGTTTTTCATTCTTCTAAATTGGACCCAGACTTATGGCTCAAGTCAGTTTAATATGAATGACTTTCTTTCTCTCTAATTTTTTTGTTATTTCTACTACTTTGATTGTGCTTAGATTTTTTTTTCATTTAGTCATTAAAATTTGTTATTCATCAACAACTAATTTGTTCTTAAATGATTAACCTCATGCCTAAACTAATTGAGTGGGCTTATTTCCACCCCACAAATATCCTTCCCCACCCCATTAAACTCTCAATTATAAAACTAATACCTACCCCTACTATTCCCACCCCACTACAACCTAAGTCCACCCCCATTCTATATCCATTAATGACTAAACTCACTTCTAATCATTCCATGTGAATTTATCTTTAAGAAAAAGAAATAAAATAAGTTCATATATATATATATATATATATAGTAAAACAAGATTGAACTTGAATTTTATCCCACTATATTTTTCCCCCTAAATTAACACAACCCAAACATTACATCCAACCCAACTTAGCCCAACCCACGCAACGGCTACCTGCAAACACAATCACTTCCCCAAAACCCTGCTACCTGCAAACACGGCTAGGCTCTCTCTCAGTCTCTTCTCTCCTAGGCGGTGAGTCACTTTCCCAAAATCTGTTAGTCTCATCTCTCTCAGGCGGCCAGTTAGTTCCCCTAAAATCATGCCAGTCTCTTCTCCCTCCCCTCATCCCTCTTCTGCACAAACACCATCCCCTCCCCTCTTTCTGATTCTCCCTCCCCTCAATCACTACCTCCTCTCTCTCTCACGCTCGCCCAGCTCCAACAAGTACGATTCATCACCTCTTTCTCTCCCCTCTTTGTTTGTTTTTGCTCTTCATTATCGTATGTTCGTCTCCCTGCCCACAAGTTGTTCGATAAAATGCCCATGACATACATTCCCTATCAAAGGCACCCTCTGAATCATTCTCTGTTTTTCAGGTAGTGTTCTGTATCTGTTTATTTGCTTGGACTGCATTTAACATTTAGCATTTGCTTGATTTGTCATTGATCATATAGTTTTGTTTGCTACTTAAGTTGACATTGATGGGTCATGTGTGTAGGCGACTTTTCTTGGGTTTGGATTAGGGACAAAGTGAGACTTCTAGGTTTTACAAATCATCACCCTTGATCGTGGTCTCCTCCTTCCACGGTTCCATTCTAATATTCTGAGGTATTGGGCTTTTTCCAATTATTTAGGCTCTTTACAAAAAGTTGCAACGATTTAGCATATTCAGGGATCCTATTCCTGTTAAATTTGCTTGTCATGCCTACATGTTGGTATTTTGAGTTTCCTTTCTAATTTGTTGTTAAAGAATGCAACTTTGCATTTTTCTTCATTTTTTTGGTAATGTGTACAAATTTTCTGATCGATTGCTCAAAAAGTCGGTGAGCCTCTATTTTTCTTGGGCCTCTATTTTGTATTGTTCTCCATTTTTTTTAAAGGGAAGCTTAACTTAAAGAAGTTAGTAAAAGAGTTGGTTCGATTTGTGAAGTTTTTGTATTTTTTATTTTGAATGTGTGAAAAAAGTAGGATACCATGAATATGTTGAATATGCAAATTAATATATGTGCTATATATGGTTTGTTTTACTCAGACTTTACTCTTCATTTAAAGAAAAAAAGTTATTTTGCAATTATAGTGCATGGAGAATCAATGGTTTTCACAGAGGTGTAAATTGGAGAATCAATGATTCTGTGAAAATCATATATTTTTTTCCTTTGAGATCTAAAGTATTGATTTTTGTTATTATTTATGGTACATTTGTTTTCAGATTCTTGACTTTGCAAAATGACTATGAGTTCCAAGTATGTGAAGCACTTTCGAGGAAACTTAGGGTCTGTTTGGTAATCGCTTTTGTCCTGTGTTTTGTGTTTTTGTTTTCAATTTTTGTCAAAAATATGTTTGGGTATTGTTTTGGTTTTGTTTTGTTTTGTTTTAGTTGTATTGGAGACAGAGACAAAAAAATGAGAACAAAAAATTTGTGTTTCAAGAAACACGAGAAACACAAAACACGCGCGATTGATATTAATGAGGTCTCAACTTTGACTCCTCTTAGCTACAAAATACCACTCCATATGAGAGAGTATATATAAGTGGTCTTAATCATTTGGTTCTCAGAACTCAAACGACTCAGCATCGGCTCTCTTCTCTTCTCTGTCTCAGCGCCTCTCTTCTCCTCTATCTCAGCGAGCTCTCTCAGAAGATCGATCGAAGAAAGCTTACCTCAAGAGAAAGGACTTCCAGTCACAGATCGACGAAGAAGGAGCTTCCTTTCGCTGTGAAGGTAAGTGTAATCTCTTTGTTTGTATAGATATATGCATAGATCTACATACATCTGTACATGACAACCCCCATTTTTTGTTTTATTTGTATATATATGCATAGATCTTCCTTTTTTTTTTTGTTAATTATATTTATTTTTTATAATCGTTTTCAGTTTGTTTAGTGACTTTTCATTACAAGTGCATTACCTTTAATCTGCCTGCTTATAGGTGGCCCTTTTCAGCTTGTTTTGTTTATAGCATGGTTGAATATATGATGAGGATTAACTTCGCAACATGGTAGTGCAACCAATGCAGAAATTATGGCACATTTGAATTTGACTTGGTTTTACATTAGGATCTGAGAATAAAATGTGTAGAATCTTCAAAGTCAGCTGCTTAGAGTTTCTTTTAAGCTCTTTTAATCGCTTTTACGATTGTGACTCATCAATCTTTACTCCACTTTGGTATTGTTTGGGACATTCCTAACTCAAACTTCTTGTATGCTGCCTGATTCATACTCTGTTGCATGAAGTGTGCGATTATTAAGTCGGAGATCATAGTCCACAGGATGCCTGGGCAATGACTATCAGGCCGTATGGTTTGGCATGAGGAGGGAATTGAGGTATTCCTTTATTTCCCTGGAGTTTCCATTTGTTCCCTCATATTGGTGTTTTTCTAGCTCAGAAAAGGTAAATACACATTTGAGTGTTTGAAAAAAGAGAATTATTGCTCCTCTGTGTTCTTTGTATTAGGGTTCTTTGATCTAATTAGATCTGACCAAATCATAAAGGTTCTTGTTCTTTGGGTCATGTGGAGGAAATAGGACTAAAACACGAATCTTTTAAAACTATTGAATGACATTCTCCAGCTTTGGACTATCTAAAACAACCTGGAAAGTAGAAGAGCCTTAACAAGCTCAGAGTAGAGAGGATAGAGGCTGACCTGATGGATATTGTTTTTTTTATTGATGGACTTTAAAGTCGCTAGTTTGAATTTTGTCGTCACTTTTTTGTTAAACAGATTTTCTGTTTTAGTTTGATCCTTGTTGAACAGAATCTATCTGGATTCAGCTGGGAAGAGAGGTTTTGGGTTATATCAGGACATAGAGGTGTTGTCTGATGTGCCAGGAGCTGATTTGCATTGGTTAGGATGATCAGGGAGGTTTTTGTGTATCAATGGTGATATGATATTATCAATGGAGGATGTTTTAAGAGCTAGGAGCTGAACTGAGAAGTCCAGAAGATGTAGAAATTTCATCAAAATTGGTTTTGGTCCTCTTGAAGGATTAAAGCCAATTTCCTTTTTTTGGCAGATTTTTGAGTTGTGTTGTGAAGATGGGATGATGTGCAGTTTCTCAGTCTATACAGTATGGTACAATCTGTTGAGGAAAGTTTTATAGCTAGATGGTGTTGTGGTACTGCATGTTAATGCACTTCTTTGTATGCCTGATATGTTGCTATGCAGCACTGTTATGCTGCTAGCATTGCTTGTTGTTATGCTGCTTTGCAACACTATTACGCTGATGTGCTTTGTCTGCTGGTTTGTATGAAGCTGATATCTGATGGATTGAGGTGGAATGTTGAAGGACTATTTGCAGTTGGTTCAGATTTAGACTGTTTCTACAGTCTAAATTGGGACTGTTCTAGAAGTCGGGTTGTTCTGCATTAGCCTATTTCTAAGTATGGAATGGGGCATGCAGGCAGGAGCTTTTTAAAAATCAAGGGGGGTCATAAATGTAATTAGAAATAGTTTAATCCATCTGGGCTGGTGCTGTGCTGATTTGTGCTGGAGCTTGGTGCTGGTAGATCTAAGGCATGGAGCTTGATTGCAAGAGCTTGGTGCTGGTAGATCTAAGGCTGGTTTTGTTTCTTTTAAAAGGATCTATCAAGGCTGTTTTTGTTTCTTTTAAAATTGTCCAAGTGTTGATATGTGAATAAAGCTTCTACTTACTATGGTTTGAAGCTTATCATAATGCAGATTCTATTATCCTTCAGTGTTTATAATATGTTAATGAAGTGAAACAGATGTCAGACAAAAGAATTGAGAGTGAATATCCATTTGATGACACTCATACAAGTCAATTATCTGATAATTTACGTTGTCAATTTGCCATCAGTTGTCTTTTAATTACATAGTTTTGATCTTGCCCCAAAATATTATAAAGCATATTTAGAATAAAACATGAAGTAGTTATCAAACATGTTTTTTATTTTTTATTCTCATAATTTGATAGATAAAAATGACATCCAAACATGTTTTATGTTTCAGTATTTATCACAAAATAGAGACAAAAATTATCTTTGTTTTTAATTGATTTGAAGACGCGAAAACGAAAACATTACCAAATGACCCCTTAGTTTTAGTTATCTTTGCAAGTGTTCTGACTTAGTTGTGTTGTGTAGAATGAAATTGAGGTCATTGAATAATAACTGTGCACATTTCCTAATTGTTGTTGTCCCTTTGTTATTTTTGGTTTTTTTGAGTTGCATAGGTTTTATGAGAATTTTTTATTTTGAGTTTTGTTGTACATATGATGGCTTTTTAGGCAGTAGTTTGTGATTAGTTTTTGTGTGGTTGTCATATATGTTTATTAATTTTTTGTTTGTTTAATTGCTATATTTGTTGTGTGTGTGTTTTTTTTTTATAAGTATAGGAGATTGGTTTATAAATATTTTGTCATTTGTAGTGTCATACCTTAGGGAAAAAATGGTGTTTTTTTAGTGGGTTTGATATAAAAAAGGGCATTCGTTACTTATGATTTTAGCTTTGTAATGTAGTGTTTTGGCCGAAATCAGATATGAATTGTTTTTGATAAAGGTTAAGAGAGTTTAATTGTAAGCCAGAGGATTAGATAGAGTCATGTGGGCGGATAGGGGAGATGTAGATTGGTTTGCATATGATTTGCTGTGTTTTTCACCATTGATGCTGCCTTCTTAAATAAACTTGGAAAAAATTTTTAAGTTAGAATTTTCGATGGTTGGTTGTATTGTCTCCATTTGTACCTTTTTTTCATGAGCATAAAGTTGTTATATGTAGTATATGTTCATTTAGGTAATACTTTTTTAATCATCTATATAAAACACGGGTGTATTGAAGGATGCATTTTTAGGCTTTCAACTTATTTTTCAATTAGCTTTAATTTTTTGGTTTGAGCTTTAATTAGTTTAAATTATTATGCGGTACCTATGCTTATTGTCCAATTTATGTATTTTTTCAGTGAACTTCACAATGAAAAGTGATCATCGGCATTACAGCTTCAGCGACGACACAACTCAAGTGACGACGGTGATCTCTTATGTATTTTGTCAAAACTTTGATATGTTGCTGTTGTTTTAGTCCACTCTTCTATCCATGTCTCTTTTTCTGTATTTTAACGTGTGAGTTGGATTTTCATGACTTGGATAGAGTTTTTAAATTCAGGTTATGTGATTTTTGTAAGAAATAGGTTGTGATTGCATTGAACCTAAATCTTCATGGCCCAAAGGTATTAGTATGCCCATTAATTTAATTACGCACATTTCTTTTAAGACCTAGATTAGGTTATTTTTACGAAGAAAGGTATGCAGCTTCGACGACGATACATAGTTGGATTTCAGTTTGCATATGACATGATTTGATTATGATTATGAAATATATAAGTTTTGTAAACAGGTTGATATATTTTTAGCATCATATTTTCAGAGGATACTCTGTCGAAAAATTGAAAGTTCCTTACAGAGTATCCACATTTTGACCCCTTTTATATCACTGAAGTCATTCATTGTTTAATTATTTTGTGTTTAAAAACTACGTACAATACATTTAGACACGTGATATAGAGCGTGTCCAAGTTCAGTGTTTGATTATTTCGCTTTTAAATTCAATGTTCAATTTTTTTTAGTTGCACCGCGCTTTCAGGCACGGGTTATCCCTAATGTGTGTATATATATATATATAAACAAAATGACTTTTACTATTCGCGATTGAGATCGCTTTAAATTTTACTTTAAAGTTAAACTTACGGCTAATATTAACACGCTAAATTTAATAGGAAAAATAGGCTCTTCAGGATGTGTTTGGAGTGACTTTTTAAAATATTTTTAGAAATTATTTCTCATAAATACTTAAAAAAAAATAACATTTGAAACCGTCCCACCACTATTTTTACCACCGTTGCCACCACTACTACAACCACCGCCGCCACCACCACCACCACCACTGCCATCGTCGTCGCCACTATCGCCACCATGACCACCGCCACCATTACCACCATTGTCATCGCCACGTCGCCGCCACCACCACCGCCACCACCCCACCACCCCCATCGTCGCCACCGTCACTTTCCCTGCCACCCACGCCGCCACACCCATCACCACCACCGCTGCCACATCCACCGCCACGCCCACCACCACTATCGTCGCCGCCACCACTACCCTCGCCACTGTCACCGCCACCACGGTTATTGCTACCTACTACAACTATTACTGTCACTTACCACCACCACCACTGTCGCTTACCACCTCTCACCCTCACTGCAAACCGATGTTTAAATTTATTTATTTCTTCTCTATATTTGTAATTTGATTTTGGATATAAATACAAATATATTTATTGTTTATCATTTTTTATTACTACACAGACAATAACTAGTATATATATATATATATTATACACAAATTTTAAATGGCAACCATTGATATTAATACAAAAAAAATACATACAGCAAAAATAAAATAAACTTGAAACCAATACCAACTTCAATATCACTTGAGAAAACTATACTAAAGAATCAAGTTGAATATATTTCTATATAGGGGTGTGTAAGATAGAATATAAAAATAAAATCTAAAAGTAAAGATTAAGATAAGTTTAGTCAATAGTGAATGTGAATATAAAATGAAATGATCTTAATTACTAGTGATGTGAGTATAAAAGAAATGAGCTTAAAAATTTTATAATTAAAAGTTTAATGAGGGTGAAAACGAAGATTTGTTATTGTGAAATTCCTCTCCGTCATCAGCCATATCTCTGTCAATCGGATGCAGGCAGACAACTTACACGAAGCGACCTTTCCGGGCCAAGTGTATTTTTATTTGCTTTGTTTGGTTAAGTGTGGAATTGGAGAGAAAACAGTGTCTCACTTCCCACTCCTGCAATGGCAACTTTAAGCTTGGACTTGTGGAACGATTTCTATTGGCATATGTAAACCCAAGAGCGAATGTCCCAAGCATCCCTGGCTCCGACTCCGACTACTCCAGTGCTCGGTCTGGAGCTCGTTTTAAGTCTGCAAAAACCATCTTTTTCCGTGACCGGCTCACACCCATATTCGTGTGCACGCCACGCTCCGTATTAAAGACACCTCAAAAAAGGCCCTAGGTCACGAGTCAAGGGGTCTTTTTTTTTGGCAACAAGGGGTCTGTTCAATGCTGTTTTTTTTCCTAGTACAACTGTGGCATAAGTCTTTCTCCATATGTGCTCATCAATTTTTGGTTAAAGCGACTTCAAACAGTTAAAAGAAGCTATAAATGATATGCCCTCGTCAATGAGTAGGTGATTTTGCATTGGCTCCTGGGGCTTCACATTGAATGTTTTACTTTTTCAAACTTGTTAAATGCTACTCTTCAAATCTCTATTACTTTTTGGACGACGGGTATTTGCAAAGTAAATACCACCGACAAACTATGCCCAGGATTAGCTAGCTTAGCACAGCCTCTCTCACGGACTTGGATCACAGATCACTATAGCTTATTACCTGGTTAATTCTTTATGCAGATCAGAACAGAGAAGCCAAGCCTCCTATGGATATACATCGTAACAAGCCAGTCCCCCCCCCCCCCGGCCTCCGGTGAGGGCCCAAAAAACACCCAGAAAAAGTTGTTGGGGATTGGGGGTGAACAAAACAAAAGGAAGTACCAGCGATATGGTACAATTAACAAAAGATGTCAAAAATCAAGAATCCCGTGAAGTCTCATTGTTTTTTTGTTTTTTGTTTTTCGAACCCTAGTTTCTTACTCTTAATTTTGTAAAAATAAATACAATAACAATCAAAGTATATAAATTGCCCCGACCGTGTGCAAACCATACGTTCACAGAACCTGTTGAAATCAAAAGAAACCATAGCGAAGTGTCGTTGCTTCGAGTCAACTTAACTAGGCACATTGATTTATCTTCTGAGGTTTAAATGTTTACTTTTTTTTTCGAAGAATATGAGCGATCTGAGCTGCTGTTGTGTGTTTCATGCTTTGTTTTATTATAAAGACTCAAAAAAAAAAGGGCAACAATCGAACTCACATCATTGTGTCGGTGGGACAAATCAATCTTATCCGTCACATTAGAGTCTCAGGTACCAAAACATATAATAAATTCATTTTAGTCATAGATGCACCGCAAAGGCCAGCCTTTCAGCGATCAACGCTTCCTATAGTTTACAAAGGTTCATTTCAGTCATGTTCCCAAAGGTCAAAATGAATTTCAAAAGTTGTCAGCACAACCAATGAGATAATGATATTAAACACTTTAACCATATTATGAAATGCAGCAGCATTCAGAGAATCTGATGCCTAATTACGCTGAAAAAATTTGGCATACCTTTTTTCACCTTGGGGAGAGCTCTTAAATTCCATGTTTAAATCCACAACCTTCAGCTCCATTACTCTTGTTCCTCCAATACATCACCAAACAAGTCTAACCTTCTGGTGATATCACTTGCTTTCAACAATTTTTGTAAGGGTCTGTTTGCAAAATAAGGTAGGATGTCCCAGGCCAACAAGATCAATCCTACTCATAAATGAAACTCCCATACAAAGAGTGAAAGCCTTCACAAAAAATGAAACTGAAGCCAGTTGATTGAGTAAAGAAGCATAGAACATGTTTACTAGCAACCATCTTACATGGATCTTTTCAATTTTGGACATGTGCAAAACTTGGTATCACTACAACAATCAATCTCTACAAACCTGTACATTCAGGACTTCGGGCTAATGAGGAAGCCGCGCACTCTGCAAATGCGGCGGTGGCACATTATGAAACTGTGTTGATCCCACATTATGAAATAATGCTGGTACTACATCGTGTAATTGTGCTGGCACCTCATCATGTAACTGTGTTGGCCTCATGTTAGGCAGTTCCTGCAACAAGTATAAAAAGACCATTAAAATAAAACTATGGCATCACACCGCACAAATAGCACTAGAAATGTTTCACTTATCCAATTGTGTCACACATCTTTTTCCAAATTAGTTCTCCACCCATTCAACTAAAACTAGTAAATGACTGAAGTTCAAGTTTGTTACAACTTCCCTGCAGAAATCTAAACCCCTTACAATAATTTAGATCATCATTACATTTGTGCACATGCAAATGTTAGCATGCGGGTGCATGTGTCTTTGTGTGCCTATATATTTTTTCTTGTGTGTGTGTGTGTGTGTGAGAGAGAGAGAGAGAGAGTTTTCCACTGCTCTGTCTACTTGCCCTAATGCGCACCATAGTAAGGCATCAGGTAGGTGCTATACTCCACCAACAAGAGGTCCCAATCCCAAAGTATCTACTTTTGCTTATCTTGGTTCAAACTCAACCGCCAACGCACTATTACTATGCTGATGAGATATATTGCATATTACCTTCCGATATGCGAGATGTATTGTGTGTTACGTAGAAATATCAGACACACTGAAAAGAAATTCAATTTGGTGACCTTACAGCTAAATTTATTTTGTCAAGAAGTTGATATCGAAAATTTTATCGTTCTAGCTTATAAAGGAAAAATAGATGGGCAGCCAAGGTTCTTTAATAAAATTAGATCACTCATATTCTATTAAAGGGGAAAAAAGAATAAATATAACACAAGTCACGGAAGATCAATTGTACAAGCATTTGAACCATGAAAAATTCTACAGTTTAGTTTAGAAGAATTAGAAGCAGATATATGCAGCAGACTAGGATGAAGAAGAGAGTCGAACACACCATTTGATGAAAGCTGCCTTGTGCCCCAAAACTTGAAACTTCTGCCTCTGCCATAAGCTGATGCATATATATGAAGAATATTTAATAGTTCATTTAAATCTAGAAGACCTAACAGTAACACAAACAGCATAAAGAAATTAACAGTCGATTGTACTAACCTTCCCTTTTTTGTTTGCATTATTATCATTAGCTGCTTTTTCTTTACCAGACCCTGCCCTCCTAGAAGCCTTGCTCGTCTTGTTCACTGCAAAACTAGGCACCTGCTCTTTAAATGATGAAGCGCCACCATGATTCTCTTCCTTGGTACCACAAATTGCAAGAGTTACTGGCGTATCAGGTCTCTCACCCGCAGTCAAGTTATGCACATTGGCACATTGCTTCAAAGCTTCTTTAATGGCATCCAATGCAACATTGTAACTCTCTTGAGAAAGAGACCCCTCTTCACCCAATATTATTGCTCGTCGACATAAATCATTGTAGCGACGAACCTTAGATTGTACTTCATCCAATCTTTCACTAATGGAATGCTTGCTTGTAGCAGCATTTGTCCATCTTTGCAGTATGTATTTAAACGGTATACAGAAAACACCAGACATTTGGAGAATCAAAATAGCATGTCTACAAAGATATCCTTTAAATTCAAATAAACGGCATGAACAATATATATCCAACTTCAATTCATTCCATTCAACTATAAAATCTTGATTGCCTTCAAAGTCTTTAACAGAATATGTTATAGTACTTGCTTCTTCTTTTTCTTTCTTAAGATGACATGCAGCTGCTCCCAAAACCTCAACTTGAAACTTCTTGAAAATTTCATGACTGTACACTAATGACACTTGTTTTTCAAAAGGTGAAGGAGACTTCAATTCCGGTGTTTCATGCCATGCATCAAAATCTGCTTTGGCTTGCTCTTCATACCTATCTTCAAGGACTACTTTGTATTGTTCGATAAAGTCTCTCAACGATGTTTCTCCATTGACATATGTGTCAAAAAATGAGTTCAAACTTTCAGATCGAGAAGCCGTAGATAAACCAGCAAAGGATATCTCTCTCATAAAAGCAGGCACCCAAATTTTGCGATCTTCATACAATGATTGTATCCATCCATCCTCTCTGAGATTGAATCTGTCAATCAATTTCCACCACCTCTTTTCAAATTGTTCCTCATTCCATGACTTGTAAACACATTTATCAAATTTTTCCATAAAAGAATCAAGCCACAAGCCCAAATAATCCAGCTGCCTAGGTATCTTTTCCAATACATGCCACAGACAAAAACAATGCCGTGTGTCCGGAAAAACTGTTGCAATAGCTGCTTTGATGGCATTGTTTTGGTCAGTAAGTATCACTCGTGGAGCTCGTCCACCCATCGATAAACTCCATGTTTGCATTAACCAAACAAACGTATATACCGTCTCATCTGCAATCAAAGCACAACCAAGCAACGTGGGTTGAACATGATGGTTTACTCCAATAAAGAAAACTAACGGTATCTTATATTTGTTCATGAAATACGTGGTGTCAAAAGAAACTACATCCCAAAAGTGAGTATAATCATCCATGCCTTTGGCATCAACCCAAAACGCATTCCTCAGTCGATGCTCTTCATTCAAGTCTATGGAGTAGAAAAATTTTGGACTTTCTTCCTGCATATGCACAAAAAGTTCAAGCAACACTTGAGCATCTCCTGCTTCTAAAGTCAAATTCCGGCCCCTATCATGCTGATTTCGAATGTAATTCTCCAAAGAACCACTGTATTGATATGCACCATATTGTTTGGACACCGCAGCTAAGATCTTCCTCCTCCGCATTCTAGCATCATTCTTAAGTGGATCTGTATTTCTGTGGCTTCGGAAAAAATGTGCTTGGGCTGGTAAAAGATCATGGTTATGCTCCTTTATAAAACTATGCACAAACCACTTTCCATTCGGCCTTCTCTTCACATGCATGCTTGCTTTACAACCTATCTTTGGCGAAGGTCGTGGGTTAATAGCATCATCAGACTGCTGCTTGTTTCCATATCGTATGCATGAAAATTTTGCATCAATGAATTCCTTTGACGCCCTGGAACGACGACTGCTCAACTTGGCTGTACCGAACCCCACAGACTTCGCATATTCTTTATAAAATTCATAAGCAGCCTCGTTTGAATCAAATTCCATATCATCTCGAGGCTCTAAATTTGTATTCCTGACAGTGACACTGGACTCCATTACGGGGGCTGGAAAATCCAGATCCATTGAGGATCCACCTTACACTCACTGCTAGACTCGGCACAAATATGGTCCACCTCACATCATATAAATTTACTTAGATGCTCCGACATTGGATAAAGTGAAAATATGATGAACCTCAAGAATTCCATTGCAGCATTACCTAAAAGTTTTAAAAAAAAAATTGGATCAACGGAATTAACTATATAAGCAGGTTCCAAATTTCACAAATTATTTGTGCACTGAATTTTCTCTGATTAATAACCAAAGCATCTCCAGGTTTCAACTTTTCTGTGCCTCTGTACAACACACATAATAAAAATCAATGCCCACAGGAACAATATCCATGCACAAATGTATCAACAACCAAACATAATAAAATGCTCCCAAACTCTGCCACATAACAGTTAATCAAGCACCTGTTGTTTACATAGGATTAGGGGCATACTTGTCACTTTTCAAATGCCTTTGGAACGATATCTCGGGTAAAATTTTTCAAATTTTCAGAATTGCTTACATTGCTTTTAAGAGCAAGACTCAAATCTTGGAAAAGGACATTTTTGTGGAAAAATCATGGTGGACTATCAGTACAGGAAAGGAGTAGGGAGAAGATGTAGTGAGAAAGTTAGATCATGGTCACCAGAATTGTGAGCTGATCTGGTACGGGTAAACATTACAACACTTTCTCAAACACGCAATGCGATGGGTATAGATTTAGTTCATATGTCATTCTCCGTCGCACTTCATTTTGAAACTCTAACCTAGATCACTTCCACTATTATACAAACTTATATGTAATTGTCCATTGATACACACACAGTGAATTAAAATTTGTTTTACACTTGTGATAGCTTTCCTATTATCCATATAATTATCCACCCAAACACGCGTAGTCAATTATCATCTTCATATTTGTTATACAAGTTACAAAGTGAATCAACTTGGAGTTAAGTTTACAATTTGGGGTTGAAAATCTAGGTGATTGGGATTCCAAACCCACCATGTTTGTGGTCATTTTACCTAGATTGTCGGTCATATGAGGCCGAGGTATATCAGGTGACTATAGGTTAAATATTCTCATCGAGTAGATTATGCAGGGCCATTAAAGTGAGGTGGAGCTAATTTACCTATCTCACTCAATTTGTCGTTAGAAATGGGATCATTATTAGAATTTGGTAGAATACCGGGGCCGATGGAGCTTAGACCGGAATTTCCTAAGTTGAACAAGATTGCCATTGATATCAAAAGCTTGGTGAGTAATTGGCTCCCCCTTACAAAAAATAACGTAGTTTAGACTCCAAAAAACCATAGAGAGGCTCAAAATTGGGAGCTTTGATAGGTTACATTCCAATAGTTCAAGGTCGCAGTATGTAAGGCATTGATACACATTGGTCGCGACATAGCATCGTCCGATATGCGCAAAATGCTAAATAGAAGGCCTAATTTTTTTTTTAAAAATAATGAAAAAATCTAAGACAATGTAAAAAACAATATGCATGTATGATATGCCCATAATACATTATCTAGCACATTAAACATAGCGAAGTGAAATATGAGTGCTACTGCAAATATTTATCACCATCAATGTATAAATAATATATGGATAATTATAGATTGAAAAATATATATATGTCCACTGGTATTAGGAAAAAAAAATTAATAAAATATGATTAATTTTTAAATAAACATATACTATAGATAATAGGTTCAAGGTATCGGCCGAGTCGTATCCGCCTCGGCTTCTATCGATACGATATCAAAAGACTAGTCTGCCGATACTCAGAAACCCATGTGAAACTTAACCGGACATGGCAGAAACCACATGAAATTGGTAACCTAAACCCCTCTTTTTCAACTATAAAAACCAAGAGGACTAAGGATTTACGACATACCTCTTGATCGAACGAAATAGGGTCTGCAATCTGCATCTTCTTCTTCTGTTTTATCTTCGTTCTTCTTTCTCCTTTGCTGATCTTCTTCGGTGCTGTGACGATAGGCAAAGAATCGCTGTTGCTGTGACGATCGGAGTGGTTCTCCCTGTCTGCCTCTCTTTCTCTCATCCGAGACTACTGTGCAGGTAAGTAAGGAAAAAGAAAAATCTTCTTACCTTTTTTTTTTTTTTAACTGAATCTTTAAATATTTAATTTGGCCTTTAAAATCGTCAAAAAGCAATTAGATCTGGTAGGTATTCAGGTTCCTATAAAAGCATAGTTTCGGCTGTGGTTTTGTGCCGAGTGTAGTAGTAAAATCATATAAAAGCAATCCGGAAGTCGTAAGTTCATTCTTATATCCTGCTGTGTCTTTTTTCCTGTTTTATCTGGCTGTTCAGGCTTTTTAGTGAGTCTTTAAATATATTTATTGGTATTTCAATTAATATAAAAGCAATAGGTTAGCTGGTAGAGGTGCATGTTTTCCAAACTGAAAGTCATAGGTTCTCAATGCCAATGCCCTTCAACAGGCAGTTTTTTTTTCTGAAGTATAAAATGGGGGTTGCTATTATTATTATTATTATTTTTTTATGGCTGCTGCTGTGTTATTTTTTTTTTCAAACTATTTTTTTTTGGTGGTAAACAAAGTATCAATGTAAAAATTAAATACATTAATATTTTATAATAATAATTAAAAAATAAGTATTTTTTTAAATTTAATATAATTAGTAGATATATGTTATATTTCAAATTATGTAATATTAAATGTTACAATTACATTAATTTTATATTTAAATTACTTATTTATTGAATAAATATTTCAAGTATTATTTTTAATAATCAAAAAAATTATAAGTGAAAAACTAAAACAGAAAAAAGAAATTTCTGAAATTTTTAAACCAATCAATTGCATGTTATTTATTTAATTATTTAAAATTTATGACATTGTAAAATGACTCTTAAATAACATGACATTAATTGAGAACACGCAATACCGGGTTGGTGGTGATCAAAGGATTACAAAGTACAACTATTGTAGAAAAATAGTTTATGACGATATTACTCGAAACAATTATCTATTGGATTGTTATACAACTTAAAATTATTATTGCGTAGTGTTTCTGTTACGCCCAGTATTTACTCTTATAAAACAGTAAACAATTACTAAAATACCCAAACTTTTACACGTGGCACTATTACAAGACGAGTGGCTTTAGAGTAAAACCCAAAGCGAGTCTTGGAAAAACAGTCGAAGCCATTTAACCTTCTTCCCCAAAAATTCAACTTCACGCACAGAGAAACCCTAAACGAGGTCCCGTGCCTCCGGAAAACACCAAATCTCAATTAGTCACTCTATTGCTCTAGAATTTAGTTGTGCTCTGATTGGAAGCCCTAGTTGCGTTTCTGAATTTTTTCACGAATTCTTTGGATTTATCCAAGCGAAATTTCGCTAATATAAAGGTGATTTCTCTTCACTATTAGGCTGTTTAATTTGTTAGATCTGATTCATTATATTTTTTATTCACATTTTAATAGTTTCCTATCAGTTTAAATCAATCAATTTATATTGAATTTTGATACACTGTACGGTAAAATATGGTCTAATTTATAAGTGTGTGTGAAAAAAAATATGACCTCCAGCGAATGAGATTATATATAAATGGTTAAAAAAGTTTCGGCTGGTGTTTACTATAGGTATCGAGCCTTGAATTGAATTTAGCTAGATGCTATTTGGTTTCAGGTCTGCCAAGTTCGCTTCTGCTTCTGCTTCTTAGACCCAGAAATGCATTTTTCCCCTCCTGCCACATGTTGGGTTGGGGAGGTTGGGTTGGGGTTTCAGGTGGAATAGGCTACTAGCTGATAATATGTTTGATTCACCGGGTCCGATTGATAACACCAGTGTTTGGTGAACTTGTCTAGAGAATGCCAGCACTGAATCTTTTGAAATTGGACCGAGATTTCCATTTCTTTCACTTAGAATGCTGTCCATCTGTTACTGGCACTTAATGTGCATTTGAATCGAGTAATGTAATGAAGCAGATCCGTCAGTTGTGAAATTGAACCTAGCTTTTGTTCTTCTAAGTAGTTGTGCTTTTTATATTTTTGGGGGTTTTGACCAGTGGATTGTATTTTCATCATTATGAATTGTACTCCACATTGACCTTACAGTTCTTAGAATTTGTAGAATTGAACTTTATATGCGCATAGCATGAATGAATTTCAACAAATTGATCACATGAATTAGCAGGTTCAAAATTTGATTAGACAGTAAAAACTTAGAAATAGCTAGAAACATGATGAACTTATCAAACAAAGAAATCTATCACAAGGTTAGTTACTGCCGTCTGGACCTAATAGCAATTAAATGTACAAGAAAAATATTCTCTAGATATTAAGCATATGGCCCCTCTTTCGATTCATCACAAAACAATACTTATTAAAAGACCATATAGAGGAATGCCAACTTGTGGAACTAGTCAATAATTTGACCCCGCGGCTCAACATGCAGTTTTGCCCTTAGTCATTCGAAGAGTACACACACACACACACACATTATTTATATACGTACTAGTTATTGCACGTGAACTCTTTTCAAGGAGTTTTGTTATGATTAAGCCTATTAAGGGCCCTAGCATAAATTAGTAACTTTCCCTATTGTTGTGCATGGAGAATGGTCATTGTTATCTTTCGTCCCTATAGTGAAGTCTATGGAGAATGGAATGGTCATTGTTATCTTTGGTAAATAACCATCTCTTGTAACTTGAGAAAAGTAGATAACCAACAAAAACAAGCAAGACAATCCATGATCTGTGTTCTCTTTTCATAAATGGGTTCCTCCTACACATAAACACCCACAAACAAGTGAATGGTTAAACCTTTTAGAAAAAAACGAATGGTTAAACAATTTGAAATTGCAAGATTTTAAAAAATCCCATACACAGAAAATACAAAAGGAATACCAACACAAAAATAAATTGATTCTCAGGACTAATAGAATATAAGACCAAGTATCACAAAAAGCTAAGACATTGTTGACCGACCCAAAATACTTAGCCACCCAAAGACAAGTTGAGGCTCACACTCTGCAACAAAGGATGAAAGGAAGAGAAGAATATGAAAAAAAAAAAAAAAAAGGCCTGCCATAAAATGTTCCAAAAGCACATGTGAAATATGTTGGACCAACTATTACAATCCTTCAGACAAACGATTCCAATCCCTAATTGGAATAATAATATTCCAATGGAAAAATCATGAAAAATTTAAAATCAGAAAAAACTACCAAAAAACAATAAGGAAGACAAAGTAGTAAGACACATAATTGAAAATCATATATTCCCAAGACAGCTTGTAATAGCTTGAGTTTTGATCAAAAGGTAATTGTTCAATGCAATCTTTACCAAGGAGAGAAAATTTTCAGTAGTCCTCTTTCACATCAAGCACTGTGATTAGAGTTTTGGATGTATAATTAGTTCTTTGTGATGCAAGAGCAAGAGTTGTCTTTCTTCCTCTTCATCTTTGAAGGGACACTCGGCTAAAACTGTATCACATATTGTAAGAAAGGAAAATTATCACATTGACACTAAATTAGTGCATTGTCTTTGCATTTAATACCTTAGGTCAGCCTTCTGACCAAGTAAAATAGAAGAATGAAGTTAAATAAATTAACTATTGAGAAAAAGGGATAAGAACGTAACACATTTTCTTCTCAAAGTTAACAAATGAAAAGAACCACCTCAAGTATGAAGCCGAGTAATGATATTATCCAAATATGTTATATTAAAAATATTGAATTTTGACATTGCCTTGTTAACTTTAAAGCAATTCTTAACGGTTTTGGTTTGGGATAATAAGATCACAAGAGGTTAAGTGTAAGGGTATGAAGGTAATATTTTATTGTGTCAAACCAATAAGAAATATTTGATACTTTTTCTCCAAAAGAAAATACTCAGTGTTTTCTTGAAGTTCTTTGTATTTTCTTGGTCCTCAAAAGGGTATGCTCCCACCAGTATATCATATAATGTCACCCTGTTTGACCCTACATCAGCCTACGGAACAAACAAACCAAAATCAAACAAAACATACTAATTGGTAAAAGATACATGTTTCTGCTCCACATACATTCACATACACATACACATACATATAGAGAGACTAAAAGAAGTTGAGCACTTTGTTTCAACATTGATGTTATTTCCCTGCAAGTTGTTGATTTATACTACGACCTTACTATGAAGCTTTATCCAACAATTTCTGGACTGAACTTCCACTAATGTGGCAGCTAATGTAATATTTTTTTACAGTGAGAGAAAAAAATACTTGAATTACGAACAAGGAGAAGCAGATGGAGCAATTCATCAATCTCTGCAAAATTGGTTCCTAGTCTAGATGCATATTTGGTCAGATAAACAATTATTTTAAAAAAGATAGTCAGACAATCAAAGATCTTAGGCTAACCTTAAAATTAAGTATTCTTCGTGTTTGGGCTACAATAGAAAAAAAAATATTTAATATTTCATTAACGTAACTGCATCCAGATAAAACAAACCACATGCCTAGAACCAAAATCAATTTTGAAGCAATAACATTGAAATCCTTAAATTATATGGAAAAGCATTAAAGTCACATGTCTTCTAGATTTAAATATATGCATTGCTCCTTTCACTAATTGATTTTCAAGTGGAATTTAACAGTTATCATTTCCCCCAGCAGGTTTTTCATATGTTTGCTTTGAGTAGCTTGTCTCAAGCAATAGGAACTATAATTTCAATGTTTACCGAAGGATTTTCCTCCTCTTAATAGATGTTCATGACAAAAGGAACTTGAAAACTATCCAATGCACCAACCATACATACATTTCTTCTTCTAGCTATTTATCAGGGATGCTTGGACAGTCCCATAAACCACCTAAAGACCTATGAAAGGAGATACGTCAAGGCTTCTAGTAATGGATGATCTAATTGCTCTAAGGTTCCATTATCGCAAACATTAGAGAAAACTTTACACTTCCACCTCCCTAAGCAAGTTGTACAAGCACCAAAAATGTAATTGAGCTATAATATGAGTGAAAAAATACAGCTAGAAAATAGAAAGAAAGACAGAAATATGTCCAAACAAATGTTTCCCCCCCTCCCAAAAAAAAAAACAAAAAACAAAAATAAAAGAAGTCAACAACTTCATAGAAACTCTCAAATCCTAACGCTAAGAAATCAGCCCAATTCATTGACCCTTGCAAGACTAACAAAATTGTGCTGTCAAATTAACAAAAACAAGAGTTCAGCTAGGGTCTTCTTAGAAGCCTTGGAAGATCTTCTTAGTCATCTTCGGTCTCCACCTAACAATCACTCTTGGCACATAATTTACTTGTATCAATGACTAAAATTATAATTAACTAACTTTCTACTATGTCTAAAATTATAATTAATGAACTTTCCATGGTCTAAAATTGTAATTAACTAACTTTACGAACAGAAGTTTTAATTGGCTTCTACCTAAATAAATCTAATACTACAACTATCTAGCTAAGCAGAGAACACCAGAATTGGTGTTCAAAAAACAAAAATAGAAAAAGGCATAGAAAGAGAAAAAAATTGAAAAGATTCAGTAACCACTTGGTACAAAGGACACAAAATCATTGCATGCATACTCTAAGTAACCAGAAAAAGAAAGTATCGATAAATCCCCATAAATGGGTTCTATCGATGGAACCCATAATTAATCATTTTATGAACATTACAAAATAACACTATGCAACCATGAATAATAACAATAACAAATATACAGTTAATGAAGCAAGAAAAACTGTGGAATTGCGTTATATAACAAAAAGCTAATTGACAAAAACGCCAAGAATAATACCAAAGAACTGAACACAAGAACTAAAAACTAATTACAAATACAAAGCCCCAAAACCCAGAACTACAAAACGTGCAAACCTTGAGATTCTCACTGAGTTGAGAGCATAAGAATCAATATTCCATTTCATCGAGTTGAGAACATAAAAATCGATGCTCAAGTTTCTGTCCGTTCATACCTTTTCTCAAACAACCAAACAGGAGAGTGATTCAAATAAAATTAGAAATAAAATCAATTACACAAACAAAAATTGAAGGAATTATAAGTTATACCTGAAGGAATCGGCAATTGGATGCGTTGGCGATTGAATGGGGGTCCACTTGAGGACGCGTCAGAGGCTAGTCTTGAATGATAGTCAACAGTTGGGTCGAGTTTCGTTCCTTACTCAGACACCATTGCCATGTGGAGAGACGGAAGGGAAAAAGTTGATCAATCCAAAGAAGGTGGACGGATAGAGAGAGAAAGAGGAGTGATTACAAGGGTGGCAGTGTCCGTTGGATAAGCTGAAGTAGTTTTGGACGCTGAGAGTTAAGGTATGTGACAGTAGATGAAACGACACAAAGGAATTCTGTAATTGAATTCATGTAATTGGAATAAATTTGGTAGAGGACAATGACCGAAGGTATAGAACCGAAGCTGTATGGAGAATCCATTGATGCTGTACAACTGTAGGGCCAATAATGGAGAATTAATAAGAGGCAGAAGGAAAGGGGAAGGTGAACAGACAACACAACAGAGGGAGCCTGGCTGATGATTTAAGTTTAGGATGACATTAATTTTGAAGAAGAAATATGGCATATTTATATTATTGGAGGGTAACGGTGGTATTTTAAAATAATATAGATGTACACGCGCATAAGTCAAAACCTTATGATTTAGATTTGACTGCCTAGGCTCCACGCTGGTCTTGCCTATTTTTTAAGAAAGGAAAAATACAAAAGTCTCTCAACTGTTTTCTAATTTTGGTTTTGCAACCTCTGAAATGAATTACTAAAGAATAATTGTTTTCCTTTTGTTTTTGTTTCTGTAACAAGTGTTGAATCACGCTTGATTGTCAGATCAAGCAAGTGAGTAGATGATAAAGGCACCATATATTTTTATAAATAGAAAAAACTGTCGGCAAAATTTTCTTTAATTTGTTTCAAGGTTTTATTGAAAAATGGGAGGAAGGAGCTAAACTCGCCTACAATCTGAGTATATCACCGAAAACTAATATTTATGTTAGGTGCCTATCACCTCAATAAACTTGAAAGGAAATTTAGTTCCCAAGAGCGTTTAGAACTTCACCCAACCTGTAGTTTGTCATCTATAAATCTTCAAAGCTCTGGCATTTCTACTGTGCCACTTAAGCACAAAGGCATTGTCTCCCATTTTCTAATCGCCCTTCTCTTTCTGTCTTTTCCTGGGGCAGAACCAGCTATCCACCAACTATTTTGATGATTTTGGCGTGACCGTCAGTTAGCTATGGTTCAAAGTCGCGGTGTCGGTTATTAATTCAAAAGGTGTTGATACATATCGGTCGCGGCGTTGTGGTGCAGTATCGGCCGATACGCTCAAAACGCAAGTTAGAAACTCTAAAAAAAATTAAAAAAATTTTAAAAATATAAACATCATCATTCATGCATCATATGTCCACAAGACATCCAAAAACACATTAAACATAATTAAATTGAAACATAAAATCGCTACCGAAAATATTTATCATTATTGATTTTCAATGTAGGGATTTAAGAACATATTGAGCTATAATCATTGTAATATTGAATGACGATGGACTCAAAATCGTCGTTATTGTCTCTAGAATAATACAAATTAAGATACTGTCCACCATAAGGATAAGAGTACAAGTGTGAATACGGGTCTGATTAGGTTAGTTGAGTTGACTGACTAGATGACTCATAATCAAAGTAGTGTGACTATGGATGTTGTACTGGCTAGTTCTCATGCTGAAAGTACCAATAACCACGATATTCACGGCCACTACTAGTAGAACACTGATCATATCCATAAAAGTTGACACTATCCGATGTCGTGTTAGAAGATCCATCATGATGTCTCCTTAGAATATGATCATAGTAGCCACCAGTACTAGTACTGGTAGATCTCTCAAGATGCGTAGGTCGATGGCCATAATGCTCAACACTATTAGTACTAGTAAATCTCGGAAGTTGTGAAGAGATACTATATCCATATGATCCATGTGCATAGGTAGATTCTATACCACTACTTTGATAATGTCTGTAAGGCATGTATCCTTCATGTGATGTCAATCTCAAACTCTGCATATGATCATTAATATCTTGCCGACCAAGTGAATGATGGTGGCGTCTATTAGAATAATCATCACCAATAGAAGAGTTTAAATTCCTCCATTGTTTTATTGCCCTTAGTCGATATTCATGGTCTGTATCTTGTGTAGCATAATAATTGTCTTGCCCCTGTGCCAATGACATACCGTCAACTAGCTGAGTATCACCACCATCAACAGTAGTCCTTCTACCACCACTCTTGTTGCCCTCATCATTATCTCCACTATAATTACTAGCATCAGTATCATTAGTACTACTACTACCACCACCACCACCTCCACCATAAGTATCAACAACATTGTCATCATCATCATCATCATCAGAAGAAGAAGAAGAATCACTAGAACTGACAAAAATTCTCATAGCCTTTGTACCCTTATTGGTTGGCCTCGTATCTTTTCTAGATTTTCTAGTAGTGGCATAGTTGCTAGATGTTGGAGTTGTGTTAGTGTCACCTTTATCAATTGCATCTCGTCCATTTCCACCTTCTTCAATGTCACGAATACCTTCATCCAGCCAACTTAAGTTATCAAGTGGTAAAACTGATTCCTCCCCTTCTCTTATCCACTCATCTAATATATCTTCATCATTAAAAATGTAGTTCAAATCAATTGGATTATTAAAATCATCATTTTTACGTTGATATGTCAAATTTCTAACTCGCAACCGCATATTGTAGTGCACAAAAATTAGCTTATGTTGCTTTTTCATTGCCAATCAATTGCGAAGTTTTATATGGATTAGCGACCATGTACTCCAATTTCTTTCACACCCTGATGATGAACATGTTTGACTTAAGACTTTGACTGCAATTTTTTGTAGATGGGAGCTTCTTCACCATAATTGATCTACCATTCAGCTACAAAAAAAAATGTACAACATTAGTATTTGTTCATAAGAGTAACAAATGATACTTTAATAAATACATATAATTTAAATAATAAATCTGGAAGAGAGGCACATACAGCTTTCTTAGTGAGTGCATTTCCAAACTCACCATGTTTGTCAGTATATAATTTGATCTGCAATTTATTGTGTAATATATTACGTATGTGATCAATATATATACATATTATAATAAATATTATCAAAAATCGTCATGCCTCATTCATTGCCCTTGCTTGTTTATTCAAATCTGATTTCAATCTTTTAATAACCTCTTTCAAACCAGATCTTACCTTATGATGGTCGGAAAATTGATTAGAATACTGAAAAATTGGATTTAAGAAATAAGCTGCAAAATTTTTGACAATTAAATGTAAGTTAGTGGAAAACTATAATATTTTACAAGCTAATACTCAATAAAAAATTTATATTTTTAAACACTTTTACCTGCTGCATGCAAGTGTCTGTGGGTCTCTCATCTTTTGTCAATCACGACCCAGTATTTTCTCCAATTTTTGACTAAATATTGTATGGCTAATATAGTCCCGTCCATTGCCTCATAGACAATTGATAAAGTCAATTTTTTTGTCTTGATCAAACTATCTTTAAGACCCTAACAAGAGACTCCATGACAGATTGAACTTCTCTAACCTTCTTCCAAAATTGGTCAGTCAAAATAAGGTTTGAAACTATATCTCTTGTTTTTCTTCTCATCTTGTCTTTGTTGAACTCACATCATTCATTGGTGGTGCACATTATTTTCAAGTCCGATTCATAACGAATAAGACTTTCAATGGCGATGAATTCAGTGGCAAATCATGTTATACCTGGTCTTAATAAATCTCTCTCTCTTGTATGTTGTTTCATTAAGTTCACCACATTGAGGTTGTTGTAGATAAAGGATGTATCATCTTAGCATCATCTATGGTCTTTTTGATTGCTTTCATATAACTAATATTTTTTAGCATCAAATCGATACAATGGGTTGCACAAGGAGACCAAAATAAATGTTTTCTTTTATCCATCAACATCTTACTAGCAGCTTTAAAGTTTGCCTTATTGTCAGTTACTATATGAACCACATTTTCTTCTCCAATTTCATCAACAATTTTATCCATAAGAGAGAAAATATAGTTGGCAGTTTTTGAAATGTTGGTGGTATCAACAGAAGTATGATAAATCATATTACGATCACAATAAATCATGAAATTGATAATGGATTTATTTGTTCTAAAACTCTACCCATCAGACATGATTGTGCAACCATACTAAGGCTATTTTACCTTCATCGAGAATATATAAATGTCAACCTCTTGAACCTCCTCCTCCAAATAAGAACTACCAACTTGATATCCTGTAGGGCCCTTTATTCCTGGGCTTGCATCCTCAATAGTGTCAATCATTGATTGATAGTAAGGCCCACTATCAGCTGCATTGAATGATATTGCATTGAAGAGGAAGAACTTTGAAATAGTTTTTCCCACTTTTTTCAGGTTCTCACTTGAGAACATGTCTTTTACTGACTTTTGTTTAGACGGGAACATGTACAGATTAATGCTACTTACAGGCACGTTGACACCTTCCTTTACACTATTGCTACGTGGTGGTCAGTGCTTGATTCCTAAGCCAAATGGTTGTGATGATCCAGTACCAAAAAAATGACCCTTAGTAGAACGACTACTTGCATTTGATACAGCGTGCCTACGACCCTCTTCCTCCATCCAAGCCATTTGACGGTTTTTCTTCATTGCTTGGTTTAACTGTCTTCTTTCAAAATCACCCTCTTTAATTTTATTCTGACCATCATCATCATCCAGGCTGTAAAAAACTTTATCTCGTAATGATTGTACAATTAGTTCTTTTTTCTTCTTTCTAGAAGCCCTTTCTTTACTACGATCACTGAGATGTTGTTTGAACAATTGTGACACTTCTTTTGGTGCACTTGAACATCCTTCCACCTGACTGGATACATGTCCAATATGCTGCTTCATTCGAGTAATACCGACATGAACTATTTTTCCACAATAGTTACACTTTATAATTCTTCGATCACCACCAACTGGTGTTGCGTGTTCCCAACCAATGTCATGTTGTTTAGGAGTCATTCTACAATATCACAAATTTCAAATAATTAAATACATAACATGCAATTGATTGATTTAAAAATTTCAAAAATATGTGGTTGTATTTTTCTTTTTTCTATTTTAGTTTTTCACTTATAATTTTTTTGATTATTAAAAATAATACTTGAAATATTTATTCAATAAATAAGTAATTTAAATATAAAACTAATGTAATTGTAACATTTAGTTTTACATAATTTGAAATAGAACATATATCCACTCATTATATTAAATTTTAAAAAATACTTATTTTTTAATTGTTATTATAAAATATTAATGTATCTAATTTTTACATTGAGACTTTGTTTACCACAAAAAAAAAAACACAGCAGCATCCAAAAAAAAAACAGCATAAAAAAAACATAGCAGCCTGCAAAAAAAAAAAAAAAATAGCAGCATCCATTAAAAAAAATAGTAGCACCCATTTTATACTTTAGAAAAAAAAATGCCTGTTGAAGGACATATGAATTGCACTTATGACTTCCAGTTTGGTAACATGCACCTCTACCAACTAACCTATTGTTTTTATATGACTTGAAAGACAAATAAATATATTTACAGACTCAGTAAAAAGTCTGGAAAAAAAAAATAGCAGCCAGATAAAACAGGAAAAAAAACACAGCATGTTAAGGGATATAGGAATCGAACTTATGACTTCCCGATTAGCAACCTAAATATCTACCACTTGATCTATTGCTTTTATATGATTTTAAAGGCAAAAATAAATATTTAAAGACTCAGTAAAAAAAAAGATCTACTTTTTAAGTTAGATTTTTATTTTTCCATACTTACCTGCACAGTAGTCTCAGATGAGAGAAAGGGAGAGGCAGACAGGGAGAACCACTCTGATCGTCACAGCAACAATGATTCTTTGCCTATCATCACGACACCGAAGAAGATCAGCAAAGGAGAAAAAAGAACGAAGATAAAACAAAAGAAGAAGATGCATATTACAAACCCTATTTCATTCGATCAAGAGGTATGTCATAAATCCTTAGTCCTCTTGGTTTTTATAGTTGAAAAAGAGGGGTTTAGGTTACCAATTTCATGTGGTGTCTGCCATGTTCGGTTAAGTTTCACATGAGTTTTTGAGTATCGACAGACTAGTCTTTTGATTCTTTGCTTTATTTCCCATCCTTTCTTTGCTTTCTTTCCCATCCTCCTTTTTTTTTTTTTTTTTTGTTCAGCCTGAAAAAATGAGTGACTGATTTTTAGGCTTTTACAGATTTTAGGAGATTGTTCTGGATCTTCTCCCTATGGCTAATGACAACTGCACTTGTTGCCTCTTGGGTTACTGCAAGATATAGATATAGAGGTGCCCCTTCCTCTGGTCTTACTAGGACTTGTAGCTTACTGATTTGCTCCTTGGGTGCTTGGAAGGTGTCTTCACACTCTGAAGTCCACTTGAAGGCTTTTTTTAGTACTTTAAAGAAAGGAAGGCACTTGTCATTCACCCTGGAGATGAATCTGTCCAACGCTGCTACCCTACCCATTAGCACATGGACCTCTTTGATATTTCATAGGGACCTCATTTCGAATAGTGTTTTGATTTTTTTTTTTTTGGGTTAGCCTGTATTCCTCTTTGAGTTTCCATAAATCACAAGAATTTCCTTGAGGACACACCAAAGGCGCACTCAGCCGAATTAAGCCTCATGTTTTACCTTCTAAGGGTGTCAAAGGTCTTCTTCAAATGTTCAATGTGCTCAATGGCTCAGAGGCTTTTGATGAGCATGTCATCAACATACATCTCTATTGCATGGCCAATGAGTTCCCTGAACATGTGATTTACCAGTCTCTGGTAAGTAGCTCCTGCATTTTTCAGTCCAATTGGCGTAACCTTATAGTAATAGGTTACTTTCTTTTGTTATGAAAGAGTCTTCATGATCTAGTAGTATCCTTAGAATGTGTCCATAAAGGAGAGCAGTTCATACCCAGCAGTGGCGTCGACTAGAATGTTGATCCTTGGTAACGGAAAGCATTCTTTTGGGCATGCCTTGGTTAAGTCAGTAAAATCTACACAAAGTCCCCCCTTCCTATTTGTCTTCTTTACCAACAAAACATTGGCTAGCCACAGTGGGTATTGTACCTCTCTTATAGACTTCACATCCAAGAGCTTCGTTATTTCTTCCTTAATGGCCCGATTTCACTCAGGGGCGAAGCTTTGGTGTTTCTATCGAATTGGTCTGAAGCTTGGGTTGACATTTAGCTTGTGTACAATTACGGTGGGGTCTAATCCACTCATATTAGACTGTATCCAAGAAAATGCAACCTTATTAGAGTTCAAGAACTCTATTAATGAAGCCATCAGGTTTTCTTTGAGCATCCTTTTGACATAGGTGACTTATTCAGGGCCACCTCCTATCTAGATAGGTTCTAGGTCCTTCAACAGTTGCAAGCACTCCAGCTCTCCTCTATGATGTAGATAGTCAACTTGAAGAGCCTCTTGTTGTTTCCCCTTCATGAAGGATACATAACACTCGCAGGCTTCTCCCTAGTCCCTACGCACTTCTCCAATTTCTTCCTTAGTTGGGAATTGCATGAGGAGGTGATATTGTAAACCCCCACATGCTTATCTTAATATAGCAATGTAATTATTTTTGAATGCTAATATATTTGATAATGTATGCATGAACTAAGTGGATTAAAAAAGTATAAATAAAAAATATTAGGCGAGGTAATAGGGTATGGATTGGAAGTTAGGAGGTAGTCCGGAGTTCAAACACATTTTAGATAAAATTTGAGTAGAAAGGATTTTAGACACTGCTTAGTATTTGGACCATAAAGTTGTATCCTTATGTCCATTTGAGCTGAAATTTGTACAATAGATAGTAGACTTTCAAGGCTACAAAAGTGTATTTTTTGAATATTTTTCAAATCGATCTCTAAATAGGCCAAAACTTCACTGAAAGTTTTAGCAGAAATAAGAAGTACATTCGAACGTGAAAGTCCGTTCTAATGATAGTGCGTTCCAGTAATTTTTGTTGGATGGAAAAACAAAAGTACTGAGATCAAAGGACGTTCGAACGTGAGTTTATGAATTCAGACCTTCAGAATCGTGCACAAGAGGCCACTTCTCACCCTGTAAATACATAAGGGCACTTCTTTTAGCCTCCATACACCATTTACAACCCTAGAAAGCTTTGAGAAACAATAAAGGAGGGTAGAAAACATAAGATCAAGAGGGATTTGCACCTTGAAGTTGATCAAAATCTCAAGTTTTTCAAGAACACTAAGGAAGAAGAAGGTAGGGTTTTCTTCCACTCTTGTTCATTGATCTAGGGCTTATATATATACATGTTTTGACTCTAAATCTTATATATATGTATTGATATCCTTGATTCTTGATATTCTTGCAACTATTACCATGTTTTGAGTGAAGTTATGATTGATAGCCATAAAACCCTTGTTCTTCACGTCAAAACCTAGTTTTTGAGAAACATGAAATCTTCTTCTTGATTTTTCCTTTGTTCTCGTTTTAAAAACTCTAGTGCTTTGTATTGAGCAATAAAATAATATTTTTAATGATCTCTTACATATTTGCTTAAATTGTTCTATTGGAATAATACATGTGAAATTTAAATTTTTGAATTTACTTTGTGATTTGAGGAAATTGATTGGGTATTGTATCTTTTGTAGATGTTTGGATGACCATAGGTGGCTATTGACCGGATATTAGAAAGTGAATAGATGCGTTTCTTACTTCGTGCGGGTTTAAATTTTTTCTACCACTCGTAGTGAAGTTGGTGCCTTGTGAGAACCAAACTACTATTTGCTCACGGGTACCGAGACTGAGGGTTGGTATACTATTCCTGGATTAGATTCGTCACTATCGATGCGTTGGTACATGCCCTTCCTAAAGATTGAGAATCCTTGCGAGAATTGGGTATGTGTGTATGTGTGAGCCAAGATATTCTCAATATATTTATTCATGCGATGTCATACATCATACCTGAGATACAAGTACATACACATATACATACTGTTGTGAAAGATACAAGTTATTGTTTGATATACATTGTTGGAAATTGTACAAATTGTGGATAGTGTTTGTTGTTGGGGAAATGGTTTATGATTGGAAATAGCTTATTGTTGAAAATTAGTTTTATCTCTTTTAATTTATTGATATTGCTTAAACCTTGAGATCGGATGAACTGCCACTGTTTTCTTTCAAAAGTTATATATGATATTTGTGAAATGAGACTGACTTGTTTTATATGTTTGCAAAACCTTGTCCAAGTTTGGGGTGATTTTTCAATAAAGCTTAGTGCTCACCCCTACAAATAATATTTATTTTCAAATTTCGGTTTAAAGGAAGAGCTTAGAGTTGATGAGCAGGTGAATTGGGAAGCTAAAGTGGATGGGCATGTGGATCCGGAGGGGATGTCTAGAATTGTTATTTTTATGTACTAAACTAAAGTTTCATGTTGCGATAATGCTCATGTTAATACTTTCTTTATTCTGCTGCGAGATAATAGTTTGAGAATATTCTTTTGGGTGTAATTGCCATTGTTTAGCATATTCTTTTGGATGTAATGGCCATGATTGACATATTCTTTTGGATGATATTTTTATATATTAGGGATGATGAATGAAATTATCTTTATTTATGGATTTTATTAGTTGCTCTCGTGATGTGAATGATTTTTAGATAATAATGTCATCCAGGTGGATTTTGGGGCGTTATAAGATTTGGTATTAGAGCTTAGAAATTAGGTCTTATATGGGAGTTGTAGGTTATGGATTACCATTAGAGCAATAGGATTAGGTCGAACGAATTGTTTACTTAAAGCTTATACAAGCCTTATGCTTTAGATTAAAGTAATAGCTAGGATGTCTTGTACATCAAGGAAACTAAATTATGAATCGATGTGCAGGATGGACGGTGAACGTGGACATGGTCGTGGAGGTCAAGCAAACCCACCACCTCTCGATGCCGTGAATGGCATTTATCAATACCTAAGGGAGCTACCCACTCTGGTTCAACACCAGAATGGAAACAACAACCACAGCGGGGGGGGTCATCCATTAGCTCATGTACCGGGTAACAGGGACGAAAATTGAAGGATGGTAGTTTTTCGAGAATTTATGCGGTAACACCCACCTACTTTCCAAGGAATCTCTCACTCATTGGATACGGATAAATGGATTCGCTGGGTGAAAGAAATGTGTGATGGCATGGGAGTAGCCGAGGATTTGTGGGTTGGCTTAGCTACATATCTGCTAGAGGGGGAGGCAGATCATTGGTGGGACTCGGTGAAGAGAAGGAGGAACACGAATGCTCTTACCTGGGAGGAGTTTGATCAAATCTTCCAAGAGATATATTTTCCTTAATTAGTCAGGGACAAGATGAGTGCCGACTTTCTCGCTCTACGACAGGGTAGCATGGCAGTGGCCTTGTATGGGAGGAAGTTTGATGAGCTATTCCACTATGCCACGGAGTTCATATCTACTAAGGCCAGGAGGGCCAAATGCTTTGAGCAGGGCTTGAGGCCTACTATTAGGGAGAAGCTTGTGGCTCATAAGATTTGGGACTATGAGGATCTTGTTGACAGAGCTGCACTGGTGGAGAGAGACACAGGGGACAACCAGCGGTGACAGAACTTCGCAAGGGGAGGTCCGATCCAGACGGGTGCTAGCAGTAGTGGAGTGTAAAGGGCGGCACCATACCGTCGACCAGACCAGGTGGTTAGATAAAGACTTCAGATAGTTCGAGGAGATGGGGCTACACATAATAGGGCATGCACTGACCCATGTCAATGGTTCGCATGTGGAGGGTTCGGGCACTTCAAAAATAACTGTCTTTCGCTTTCAACCAAGAACAATCAAGCAGCAGGACAAGTAAATGCAAACAAGCCACCACTATAGCAGAGACCTGTTAGGAGCTCTAGCCCCAGGTAGTGCCAATCAAGGAAGAGTGTTTGTTTTGATCCAACCGGAGGAAGAAGTTTCCAATGTAGTTGTGGAAGGTATCATTCTTCTTTATAATTCTTGGGCCCCAATTTTATTTGATTTTGGTGCGACTCATTCATTCATACACTCTATATATGCTCTTAATTTGGGATTAAAATTTGAGAAGTTAGAACATGTTTTGAGTATTGACATACCTAAGGGAGAATGGTTGGATACTAGAAAGGTGTGTAAAGGTTGTGTGCTTTGAATTGGGGAGCAAGAATTAATTGTAGATTTGGTTGCATTAGACATAAAGGGGTATGACATAATATTTGGGATGAACTTAATGTCTACTTTCTGTGCAGTAATGGATTATTTTCGTAAACGGATTTCATTTCAATTACCGGGAGGGGTAGTTTTCAGTTTCATGAATGAACGAAATTATTCCCATCCATTTCTTACTAAGGGTAGTAGATTCTTGAAAGCTAAGGCGGGGAGCCGTTTGAGTTTCTTAGCTAGCTTGATGGGAGATGATCAAGATAGATCCCAATCAGATGTGGTATTGATAGTGTCGGAGTTTTCAGATATCTTGCCAGATGAACTACTAGGGTTACCCCCACAGAGAGAGATTGAGTTTACTATTGATCTCTATTCGAGAATCGAACCCATATCCATTACTCCCTATTGGATGACACCTTTGGAGTTAAAGGAGCAAAGGAAACAATTGGACCATCTCTTGACTATTGGGTTTATCCATTTAGGTACTTCTCCTTGGGGAGCCCCGGTTCTTTTTGTGAAGAAGAATGATGAAACACTTCGGTTATGCACGGACTACCGAAGGTTGGATCGAGTGACAGTCAAGAATAAATACCTATTGCCAGGAGTTGATGATTTATTCGATCAGCTGAGGGGTTCTAAGTATTGTTCCAAGATTGATCTTCGTACAGGGTACCATCAACTACGGATCAAGGAGGAGGATATTCCTAAGATAGCTTTTTGTACCCAGTATGGTCACTTCGAATATACAGTACTGCCATTTGGACTGACTAATGCTCATGTAGCCATCATGGATTTGATGCACAGGATATTTTGGTTGTATCTAGATCAGTTTGTTATTATGTTTATTGATGACATATTAATCTATTCACGGACACAAGGGGAACATAAAAACCATCTTTCGGTAGTGCTACAGACATTGAGAGAGCATAAGTTATATGCTAAGATGAGTAAATATGAATTTTGGATAAAGGAAGTGTAATTTCTTGGCCATGTTGTGTCCGAAAAGGGTGTAGTTGTTGACCCCGCAAAGATTGAAGTCGTGATAAAATGGGAACCACCGAGGAATGTGATCGAAATTCATACTTTTCTAGGATTAGCAAACTACTACCGGAGGTTTGTGGAAGGGTTCTCAAAACTAGCGATTCCAATGACTCGCCTTGCAAAGAAGGGGGAAAGATTCTTGTGGACTCAAGAGTGTGAGCTAACTTTTCGCACCTTGAAGGAAAGGTTGATAACAGCTTTTGTCCACATTATTCCAAGTAATGGGGAAAGATACGATGTTTACACAGATGCTCCATTACGAGGCTTGGGATGTGTGCTAATGCGAGAAGGTAAGGTAGTTGCTTATAGCTCGAGGCAACTCAAGTTTCATGAGCAAAATTATCTCACTCATGACTTGGAGCATGCCGTTGTGGTTTTTGCTCTTAAGTTGTGGAGGTGTTACCTTTATGGAGAAAAGTTTCAAGTGTTTTCAGATCATAAGAGCCTTAAGGATATCTTCACACAGAAAGACTTGAATCTTCGGCAAAGAAGGTGGATTGAATATCTAGAAGACTACGATTTCATACTCAACTACCATCCGGGAAAGGCTAATGTAGTAGCAGATGCACTTAGCCGAAAGTCCTGGGGTGAAATCAATGTTCTTTTTATTCATAGGTGGAAGATGATTGTTGCTTTGGAGGAGTTTGATCTATTGGTGGATAGACAGGAAGATCGGCCATGCTTATTTAACCTTGTAGCTCAACCAATTCTCCGAAAAAGGATTGTGGAGTTGCAACAATTAGATACCAAATTGAAAACTATCCGGGGTAGATTGGAAAGGAATGAGGCTATTGAGAATTGGTCTATACATGATGATGAGTTACCGAGGCTTAAACTGGTCAAAGCCAAGATCAGTGAACTTCTCATGGGCTTGCTCTTCAAAGTTGAAGAACCCATCCACAAAGGCTTTGGCAGCTTCCCTTTTTGTCCTTTCAATCTCCTTTCTCTACTTATTGACCAATTGTCGCTCTGAGCTTAGGGAGTCCTCTAGGTCGACAATGACTGCATGAGATTGGGCCAACTGGGCCTTTAGTTCCATGTTGTTGTCTTGCGAGTTGACCAACTCATCCAATTACTGGCTCAACCGATCTCTAAAGTGGTGGCAGCAATCAACTGGCGAAAGAACTGAAGCTCAGCAAGCCTTGCCTCCCTCTTGTTGGCCTCCAACTTCAGATGATGGATCTCCTCGCCAAACGTACAGACATGCCTCGTAACCTACAACCAAGTTAAGTGGATAGGCGTTTTTACGACCAAGGCTAGAGGAGGCGAAAATGACATATCCTACATTAAGAAAAGCATGCAAGAAGTCTCAAGTTCTTGCCTTGAAAGGTTGGTTGACAGAGAAAATGAGGTCAACTTGAGGGATCAACTCCATGAAAGCTCGGCCACCTCTAGCCACGTAGTCCAAAAGACTAGCCCCAGAGGTACTGACCACAACTAGCTCGGGATGCCTCAAGTTGGAACCTTCCATACCCCCGAGAAGAGATCAGTGTCGAATTGGTCCCACCTTAGGATTAATAGACACAACTCTGACCGTGACTCCCCCAATAGTCGAGCGGGATTGGGGGCACGGCGGGAGGACTCAATGTGGGGCTATCCTTGACTACCCTCGCCTTCTTCACAGGAGGCCCTAATGCCCGTGCTAACCTTCTTTGACCCATCTGCTCCACGATCACATCCTTCTCATTGACCAGGTACGTAGGGACTAAAGAAATAAGACAATCAAAGCAGTAGATCAGGAAGATTTATTAAAGACAACGTACTCAAACCTTATAAGAATACTAGAAACCTATGGCTTGGGATGTCAGACGGGTCATGCCCTATCAGTTCAACATAGGAGAAAGGGAATCGAGTCTGAGCCTGATCAACCCGAACTTGCGCGTCCCCATTTAAGCTCAGGTATTCATCTTTAAAAAAAATAGAAGAAAGAGAGACAAAGTTAGAGCCCTAGAAGCACAAGATGGGCAGCTTGGTAGAGGAAAACTCACCAAGATGAGCATGTCTCCTCCAGACCGTGGGAACCTGAATTGACGAGATTACCTAGGACGTGAACTCCCAGCCTGTTCCAGACACAAAGAAGTACCTTCGCCTCCAACCTTCAGGCTCGAGAGGAAGATCAGAAATATGGGCTTTTCCACCTCTTCTCCCCATAAAATAATAGAGCCCAGAAAACTCCACAGGGTGAAAAAGGTTGAGAAACTCAGATAAAGTGGCACCCGACAGCATAAATAGACACTCCCATAGGACTGGGAATGCCAAAAGAACTACCCAGACAGTCGGTAATAGCATGGCTAGACAAAAGCTAAAGAAATATAGAACCTCTCTCACAAAGGGCGAAAAAGGAAACCTAAGGCCCAGCTGGAAGAGAGCCTCAAAAAAACAAACCCAGCTAGCTAAGAATCAGTGATAAGGGTCATTGCCTGTAGCATGAACTGTTACCCCCACTGGGAAAATTGTAGCGGCTAGATAGCGTCTAAGCCCCCGTTGCATCGATCTCACTAACTTCGACATCTGGAAAAGTCTCTCTTTGGGCGTTGTAGTCAGAAGCAGAGGGTTGTGCTATGGAAAAAAAAATTAAAAAAAGGGTTTAGAAAATTGAAGTAGGAACTTAGAGAATGAAGAAGAAAACACTCAAGCACTAGTGACAAGAACCTGCAAATGAGGTGTGCTATTTAAAGGGATTTTAGGCGGTACGCATCCCTCTGCAAAGAAGCAATAAATGCATGTCCATCGCACTAATTGCACCGGCCACGTGTTGTAAATCAAGGGAGTGGGTGCTACTTTTGGAGAGACACCCACTCCTCCATAGGCACATAGCCTCGACTAAAAAAAATCGTCAAACTTAGGATACACAAAAAGACGGGAAGAAAATTCTAAAATAACCTGGGTGATCTAGAACAGCTTGGGTGAGACTTCCCAGCTAGGGACTCTTGTAATGCAACCTAGTCACAAGTAAAACTATGAGCACATATAACAACTTGGGATATCGCTACCACAATGAATGAAAGTCAGTGCAACTAAAAGAAATGAAGTTCACCCCACCCAACCCTCCAAGGCTAAGAGCCAAGAGGGGTGCCAAAAAAAAAAGAGAAGAGGAAATAAAAGAAAGATAAACAAGGAAACATACAAAAACATCCAAGGCAAAAAGGGTGGTACATAGGAAGTGTTGACAACCAAGAACAGAGTTTTGGATACACAACCTTGATAAAAAGAACAAATACAGTCCACCACAATATACAACAATTCACGGATATAAACTAAGAAACAGATTCCCCGACCTCTTCAGTATGCTTAATAGTAGCTTCCTTAGGCTTCAAGGCCTCAATCTCCAGCATGAAAAAGTCTAGGTCAAGGTCGGGATATGTTCTCTTGACTAGATCCTAGAAGTTCATGAACTCTTGCACAAAGGTAGAAGTGTTCACCTTAATGAGCACAGTAATCTTCTCATCTCGAGACTTTAGCTCTACCACTTTTGCCTTCAACTCCTCATCCTTCACTCTCAACTCGGCATTTTTTTTCGTGACAGGTCCAAATCGGCGTAAGCTCTCTTCATCTTCGCCAACTCGACGATCAGGACATTACTCTTCTCCTCAGCTTGAACTTTTCCCTCCTTGGCAGCAACAATGGCATCTAGTGCCCCTTCACGCTCCTTTGTAGCCATATCGTCCCTTAGCTACCGCTTGACAAGTTTGATCTTCTCAAGTTCAAAACGCAAGGGGGCCTGGTCGAAAGATTGACCAGTTAGTTCACTCAAAACACGCCGATGATGAAACTCCATCATCTTGATACATGTCGAAGCCAAGTAACAGAGGCATGTACTATACCAGGGAAATGGGGAGAATCTCGAAACAATATTTTAAAGGGGCGGCAAGAGAGAACAATACCTCAACCAAGCTTTGGATGGCTTGTTTGGTCTTTCTTCTAAAGCTGACCTTTATAGCCTCCTCGGGGTCAAAGGTGGGGACTACCTCGGCCAATTGCGTCCACAGCTGCTGCAGGATCGCACAGGAACCCACTGCCTTGCGTACCCGTCTTGGGAAGATCCTGCTCGAACTTTTTCCCCTCGAAGAATGTTATCAGATGAGAAGCTAAAGTTGTCTCAATAAGCTCATCTCCTTTAGCCGGGGGCTCATTCTTAGATGGCGGCTCGATGAGCTCGCCTCTTTTCACTAGTTGTCCATATTTGAATGGCAGCTTGGGAGGTAAGGAAGGAGGAAGGATGGTTTCAGGAAAAATTAAATCCTCGTGTTTATGCCCCGAGGTGATACCCGTCGGCTTCAATTTTTTCAAAGAACGAAGCTTGAAAGTTTTCACCGGCTTCCTCCTCTTCCTCTTCCTCTCATCACTAAATGTTGCCATAATGAGGTTAGAATCCATCTGGTCAAGAGACTCCACAGACAATGATTCAGCGGTCTAGCTAGGCAATGTCTCCACAAGGGGACCAAGCTCGTACTTCGCAAGCTTCTCCATATTCACCAAAGTAGAAAAAGACTTAAAATCCATAGGCTTCAACCAAAGCCACCCGTCCAGCCTTCGAAGTGTCAAGGGAAGGGTGAAAACTTGTGCACAAACCAAAAGTCAAGCTTAGAACCACGAAAAGTTCACATTCAATGATCAAGTATTTAATTATCACTCTTACATGTGTTCCTCAGGATCCCCCAGGACTAGGGAATATGGGGAATATCACCAAGAACTCCCAGCAATCACCCCGAACAAAGAAGAACTTTGGATTCAACCTTTTGTTAGAAAAAGGAAGCCCAAATATCAAATGTTTTACCTTCACCCGCTTGGAAAAATAGAAAAAGCCCAACACCAGAGAAGATTTAAGCTGAAAAAGGTGGGCGAACTCATGAATAGTAGTTGGAGAAGTGTTTCCACTCTAGCACCAGTGAACGAGAAAGCAGACCATTAAGCCCCAGCCATTTGAGGAAACCCTAACTAGGCATACGTTATAGAAGGAAAGGACGTCTCGAACGAAGAGATGAACGGGGAACCTAATACCAATGCGGAATGCTAAAGTGAAGAAGTAGGTCATCCAAAGAATAGGTGAATTACATCTCTTATTTTCCCTAGGAGAGTGATGAGTGAGTTTTATACATACGAATTGAGTACTTTCGATTTAATGAAATTGCAAGTTTTCAATTATTTTATGCTTTTTTTTTTTTTTTTTTTGTGTGTTTTAATGTTATTTTGTACGAATCATCATTTGGAAGAAAACATGATCATTTGGAAGGAAACAAAGTCAATTTGGAGCCTAAATGTTAGATTTTTGAAGGCTAAGCAACAAGGGCAACTTTAAGCTTAAAAGGGAACCTACGCCCCTGTGCCAAAAAAATAGTAACTCAGTGCCCCTACATTGATTTTCAGCGTTGTTACGCGTGTGTTGGGTGTTGACACGAAATTTGACTCGAAATTGAACCATAATGCTACATAGATGCTAGGGTTTGAGTGGGGATATAAATAGACTAATTTTGGGGGTTGAAAACATTAGAGAAAGACCAAGGATTGAAAGAAAATTGAAGACAAGAATCGAAGGAATTGACAAGAAGAAGATTGGACTTGAAGGCTAGAGAGAGATTGAAGATTGCAACTAAGTTTTCATTCTTTTCTCTTACTTTTACTTCTTAATTTTCTGAGATGTTGTTTAATTTAAGAATGATGTTTTTCAATTATGTTATGAACTAAATTTTTATTAAGATTGCAATAGAACCTAATTCTAGTTAAATTGATCTACTCTCGATTCTAGTTCTATTGATCGTATATAAGTTGTTTGTCATATTTTGTGTTTAATATATGATTGTTTGGCTACCAATTAATTTGATAATCTAGATGAAATTAGAAGATGAATTCTAGGTTTAGATTTGAATATGATAACATGCGTCTAGTTAATTCTTCTTAGGATTGAATAGTTGGATTTGTGTATAGGATAAGAATATACCTATTTGTCGTGTGTAACTTTTATGAGAGTTTGAACCTAATGAATCGATTCTAAAATATTTTGCATAGGAATATAGTAATTTAATTAGGAAAGATAATTTTATCTAACTATCGGAAGAAGTTTGATAAATAACTTTGAGTTTTCAGTTGACAATTTATTTTGATCGATTAACTGGAAAGATTGTTAGAAAGATTTATACAAAGCATTAAAGGAAGTTGTAATCTTAACTTCTTTTAGCCAGTAAATTCAGCCCTTGATTATTAAGTTTAGGTCTAGTTTGAAATTAGTAATTTCATAGTTTAATTCCAATTGTTTAAATAAAATTGAATTGATATAAAGTTAGTACTTGGAAGTTATTAGTAATAAGTCTTCGTGGGAATGATACTTTACTTATCACTTTTTTACTTGTTGATCGTGTATACTTGCACATTAATTGTCAATACCAAATTCGGACAACAAGTTTTTGGCACTGTTGCCGAGAATTTATTCTAGTAATTATTTCAATATTAATTTCAATCAATTTCATCTTAGTTTAAATTTATTTAATTTTCTGTTTTAATTACTCTCGCAAGCACTTTTGAATTTTGTATACAAACAAGATCTACAGGTTCGGAGCTACTACCGTACGAAGACGAAATTGAAAAAAGGCTCCGAAACTTGCGAAAACATTCTCAAGAAGTAAATAATCAAGAAACCATGGCTGAAGATGAACATAAATCGCTAAGGGATTATAATATGCCGCTTGTTACGGAAAAACAATCGACCATTCAAAGACCCGCAATTCAAGCAAATATTTTTGAGATCAAGCCAAGTACCATCCAAATGATTCAGAATTCAGTGCAGCTTGGGGGTTTGCCCAACGATGACCTAAACGATCATTTGGTGAGTTTTCTAGAGATTTGTGACACGTTCAAATATAACGGGGTTTTTGAAGATGCGATTAGACTCTAACTTTTCCCTTTTACACTTTGTGATAAGGCAAAGAGTTGATTGCATTCATTGTCGTCGAGTTCTATTTACCACGTGGACAGATTTAGCTCAAAAAATTTTAGCTAAATTCTTTCCACCGGCTAAAACTGCAAGGATGAGGAATGACATCACTTTATTTGCACAACATAATTCTGAGACTCTATATGAAGCTTGGGAGTGATTCAAGGATTTACTCAAAAAATTCTCTCACCATTGTATTCGTAAGTGGTTGCAAGTTCTAACATTCTACAACGGGTTGTTTAGTACTACTCGGACTACTATTGACGCAGCTACAGGTGGGGCATTGATGGAAAAAAATTTTGATGAAGCATACGAGTTATTGGAGATGATGACTATCAACAATTATCAGTGGCCTTCTACAAGAATCAATCAACCAAAAGTAGCAGGAATTTATGAAGTTGATGCGGTTATTGCATTGGCTGCACAGGTTGCTACACTGACAAAGAAGATTAATGCTCTAGGGGTGCATCCTATTTAGAGTGTGGCAGTTATTTGTGAATTGTGTGTTGGGAACCATCTGAGTGATCAATGTGTAATTAATTTGGAGTCAGTACAATACGTTTGTGATTTCAACAGGCAGTAACATGACAATAATTTCAACAATTATAACCCTGGTCGGAGGACTCATCTGAACTTTTCATGGAATAATAATCAAGCCCAAACTTCTACTCCAATACAATCATACTCACCAGGCTTTCAGAATCAAGCTCCACCACAGCAGGGAAAAAAGTCAAATTTGGAGGAGCTGCTTCTAGGTACATAGCATAGAATGAAACAAGGATGAACAGTATGGAAGTATCAATCCGAAACCTAGAAAACCAAATGGGTCAGCTTGTTAATGCCATTAACAATTGACCTCAAGACACTTTATCTAGTGATACAGAGATCAATCTTAAGAGGGAAGGTAAGGAGTACTACAATGCTATTACATTACGAAGCGGAAAAGAGATACTTGAGTTTATTGGTGGAACTCCAAAACAATCACATGGAGATGATAGTGAGGGTAAAAAAAAGGATAGCAAGGATGTGGAACGTGAAAAGAAAGAAGAAGATCCAGTTGCATGTTTTAATGGAGATAATCAGAGACTTATTATGCCTCCCGTGCCGTTTCCACAATGTTTGCAAAAATAGAAATTGGATAAATAGTTCTCTAAATTTTTGGAAGTGTTCAAGAAGCTCCAAAATTAATATCCCTTTTGCAAAAGCAGTGGAGAAAATGCCTAATTATGTGAAATGTTTGAAAAAAAATTTGTCAAATAAGATAAAACTAGATGATTTTGAGACAGTGGCACTTACGGAGGAGTGCAGTGCATTTCTTCAAAAGAAGCTAACACCAAAGCTCAAAGATCCGAGTAATTTTACAATTCCATGTACAATAGGCAGCTAGTTTTTCGGGAAAGCATTGTGTGATTTGGGAGCTAGTATCAACTTGATGTCACTCTCAATTTATCAGCAATTGGATTTGAAGGAAGCAAAACCTACTAATGTTATATTGCAGCTTGCAGAGAGATCACTCACTTATCCAAGGGGCATAGTTGAGGACGTTCTTGTTAAAGTGGATAAGTTCATTTTTCTGATGATTTCATAGTCTTAGATTGTGAGGAAGATAGGAAAATACATATTATTCTTGGGCAACCATTCTTAGCAACGAAAAGAACATTTATCGATGTACAAAAAGGTGAGCTAACTATGCGAGTCCAAGATCAAAAGGTAACATTCAATGTATTTTTTGCTATGAAATTGCCAAAGGAAGTGGAAGAATGTTTTCAGGTTGATTTGGTGGAATATGAAATGAAAGAGGTATTTGTAGGAAGTTGCATTTCAGATCCTTTTAAGAACGACAAGCTATATAAAGAGGAGATGTTCCCACATGGAGCGGTTGAAGGCACAGTTGAAGAAGCCAATTTGAAAAGAACTTTCAAGGTGAACAGGCAGAGACTAAAGCAATATTGAGGCGACAATGATCATGAAAAGGCCTTAATTACCCTTGTTGACCCGAGATGAAACAGGAAGTAGTCAGGCTGAAAACTATAAAACAAATGCTAATTGGGAGGGAACCCAAATTTTAGTTTCTAAGTTTTATTTTATTTTAGTTTTTTATAAGAAATAATGTAGTTAGTTAGTTGGAGTATTTTAATTGGTATGTCAATTGCTTGCAGGTCCCAAGGATTGAACATAAAGTTGGAGCTCACACAAAGCCTTACTAGGAGCCAAGAACAGCCCACTCGTGTTTCCCAAATACACTCCCGACTCAGCGGACAACGAGGACGCTGACGACGATGCCAACTAGTGAAATCTCACGGAAGTCCTCTGTCTTAATTTTTCCTACTTTATACATTGAAGACAATGTTTAGTTTAAGTTTGGGGGTGTTTTCTTGCTTGCATTTGCATTATTAGGTATACATTTAGATAACATGTATTGATAATAAAAAAAATAACAACTTGAGCAATGAGTTGATTGAATTTGATTTATGGCCAATGATGAATGGGATTAATTGTCAATTCAATGGAAATTGATGAATATGTTGAGTCTGTAGTTGGACATACTAGTTGATTTTTTACACTGTTTGTGATCTTTTCATTCATGAGCACATATCCATCTGTTTGGTTAGTTATGATTTAAAGAATTTATTTGGTTAAATGTTTGTGGGATATATCATTGAAACTTTAGAAAACTTATTTAAACATCATTCAAAGTGAATTGAAGTTTTCATATAAGTTTGGGAAAAATATTGGTTATAATGGGTTAGTATAAAAAAACAGAGAAAAAAAGAAAATTTTTCAAAATTATTTTGATTTGATCCTTCATGAGTTAGATGAAAAAACAAAAAAACAAAAGAAAGGGGCATATGGTGAGTAGAGATGGAGAGTAAAACACACTCACTCATAAACACATGTTAAGAACGAGATGGAGCGTAAAACGCACTCACTCAATAGGAGGTGAGATAGAACATAAAATGCACTCACCGAAAGAAGGAAAAGAGAAAGAAGAAAAAAAAAGTGAGAGAGAGAAAAAAATCTTTGGACCTTCTGGTTATATGGTTGCTTAATAAGAAGAGGTTAATGTGAAACGTATGTTCATAGAGTTGATATTGAGTATCTCCTATGAAGCATTTGATTACGTAAATGTATTTGGGTGATGATTAGCTTGATAGTTTGGATATGTACATGTATTTAAAGGGTCATAAGTGGAGATAAAATTAAGGAGTATGTTGAATTGACAGACATTGCACTGTTTTGAAGTTTTCCGTGAATTATTATTTGTAGTAACTTTTGGGGCCATTATTTAGATTCATATTGATCCATTGTTTGAGTAGTTGGTTGATTAATATTTATAGTTTTTGTTCTTAGTATTTTGCTTAAGGATAAGCAAAGATTTAAGTTTGCGGGTATTTGATGAGTGAGTTTTATACTTACGAATTGAGTACTTTCAATTTAATGAAATTGCAAGTTTTCAATTATTTTATGTTCTTTTTTTTTTTTTTTTTTTGTGTTTTGATGTTATTTTGTAGAGATCATCATTTGGAAGGAAACATGATCATTTAGAAGGAAACAATGTCAATTTAGAGTCCAAGTGTTGAATTTTTGAATGCTAAGCAACAAGGGCAACTTTAGGCTTAAAAGGGGACCTGTGCCCTTGCACCAAAACCAGCGCCCCTTGCACCAAAAAAATAGTAACTCAGCACCCTTGCACTAATTTTCAGCGCTGCTGCGCGTGTGTTGGGTCTTGACGCGAAATTTGACTTGTTTTTGACCTGAAATTGAACCCTAATGCTACATAGATGCTAGGGTTTGAGTGGGGATATAAATAGACTGATTTTGGGGGCTGAAAATATTAGAGAAAGACCAAAGATTGAAAGAAAATTGAAGACAAAAATCGAAGGAATCGACACGAAGTAGATTGGACTTGAAGACTAGAGAGAGATTGAAGATTGCAACTAAGTTTTCATTCTTTTCTCTTACTTTTACTTCTTAATTTTCTAAGATGTTGTTTAATTTAAGAATAATGTTTTTCAATTATGTTATGAACTAAATTTTTATTAAGATTGCCACGGAACCTAATTCTAGTTAAATTGATCTACTCTCGATTCTAGTTCTATTGATCATATATGAGTTGTTTGTCATATTTTGAAAATGATTGTTTGACTACCAATTAATTTGATAACCTAGATGAAATTGGAAGATGAATTCTAGATTTAGATTTGAATATAATGACATGCGTCTGATTAATTCTTCTTAGGATTGAATAGTTGGATTTGTGTATAGGATAGGAATATACCTGCATGCCGTGTGTAACTTTTATGAGAGTTTGAACTTAATGAATCGATTCCAAACTATTTTGCATAGGAATATAGTAATTTAATTGAGAGAGATAGTTTTATCTAACTATCAGAAGAAGTTTAATAAATAATTTTGAGTTTTCAATTAACAACTTATTTTGATCGATTAACTGGAAAGAGAGTTAGAAAAATTTATACAAAACCTGAAATTTATTGTAATCTTAACTTCTTTTATCCGGTAAATTCAACCCTTTATTATTAAGTTTAGGTTTAGTTTGAAATTAGTAATTTCATAGTTTAATTCCAATTTTTTAAATAAAATTGAATTGATATAAAGTTAGTACTTGGAAGTTATTAGTAATAAGTCTCCGTGGGAACGATACTTTACTTATTACTTTATTACTTGTTGATCGTGTATACTTGCACGTTAATTGTCAATACCAAATTCGGACAATAGAGAGCGGAGCAAAACAGAATTTGAAAATGATTATTCTTCCCTCAAGGCCTTCAAGTCGTCCTTGTTGATGCGGCTAGAGGTCGACTCGACATAACAAGTAAGATCAGACAAGTCTCATTAGACTTTTTTTCTTTTGGGGGCAAAAGAAGATGGATCACCTTTGAACCCCTCTTTTTTTGGTAAGACTCGAGGAAACAGGGGGCAATGCCAAGGGAGGCTCAGCAGAGTGACATGAAGTTGAAGCCTCGGGAATCGATCTTGGGCCCCCCACATCTAACACCCTACGACAAAACTCAAATTTCTTTGCTAAAGCTAATAAAAATTGGTCACCTCAACCAGGACACTGTCTTTGGCAAGGGGCTCCTCACCACCAAGGGAGAAGAGGCCTCCTCAACACAATCGCTAGAATGGGAAGCTGAAACCTCCTCAAGTCTCTAATCACTCCCATCGCCGGTCACACAATTAGAAGGGGTATCGAGAACCATTCTCTCCATTGGGGGCTCAAATTGTAACCCAGAATACAAAGAAGGCAAGTGCAAAGTGCAATTCATCAGAAATAAAGGGACTAAACACCAGGATATGACCCAGGATAACCTCAATATGAGAGAATAATCTACAAATCGCAAAAGAAAAGTAGAACTACTAGAATGATTCCAAAAGTAGCTAAACCTCCAAATAATGAAACGAAACACGTAGCCCCATTAGGGGGGTTAAAAGGATCTAGAACGCAGGAGAAAAGGCTAGGACATACCTAATAAGGAGCTAAGGTCGATTTGTAGAAGAAAAAAAGCCCTAAAATCTCAAAACCACCAGCACGAAGTAGCCACCTAGAGTCCAAAAGGAGAGGAAATGAGCGCAAAAAGACTGAAATTTGAAATTTCAGTAAAAAGGCTAAGCGATTACCCCTTTTTATAACATTTATTACCACAATGAGACATGGAAAAAGACATATAGGAGGAGCCGTATAGGAGCAGCCCTCTCCAAGCGATGTGTGTCCTTGCACGTCTCTCTCATTGGAGCAAATATGGGGAAATTGAGGGCCTGTTTGTTTAATGTTTCTATTTCATAGTTTATATTTTTGTTTTCAGTTTTTGCCCAAAAAAAATAAATAAATACATGTTTGGTAATTGCTTTTGTTTTTTGTTTCAAATTAATTGTCTTGGAAACAAGTCAAAAAATGGGAACAAAAAAATTTTGTTCCAGGAAACACGAAACACGCATTTTGGCAAAAAAGAATTTTAATGAGGTCTCAACTTCAACTTTTGTTAGCCACAAAAGATCACATCATGCGATGAACTATAACTATGGGACCTTTTGGCTTTTTTTCATTTTCATTCTATCATCCTCTCTCTCTGAACGAGTCTCTTTTTTCCTCTCTCTCTCTCTCTCTCTCTCTCTCTCTCTCTCTCTCAACGACTCTCTTCTCTTCCACAATGGCATGAGCCTAGTAGCTGGGACGAAGAAGAAGATTGCAGATCTTCACATAAAACTCAACCCCCCCCCACACACATACACACACACACACACACATCTATGTTACCTTACATTCACAGATCTGACATATATTTGAATGGATCTAACATATATTTGAATAGATACATTTACCTTACATTCACAGTGACAGATAAATCGATGGAGGAGATAGATTCGGGGGAGAACATTTTCAAATACTTTAATCGTGTTCTAAAAGCAGTTTGTAGGCTTGGAGTTGATATCATTAGCCCTCTCGATTTTAGTATGGTTCAACATCAGATTCGTTTCAATCCAAGATATTAGCCTTTCTTTAAGGTAAGTGATAGTAATTTGAAATATATTTTGTAACAAAATGCTACTTTCAATGTAATTCATTTATTTTTTTTCTTTGAAGAATTGTGTTGGCACCATTGATAGAACCCACGTTGATGCATGTGTTCTGGCGAATTCCTAGATACCATACCATGAAAAGTGTGTAATATCAACTCAAAATATAATTTGTGCATGTTCCTTTAACATGCGCTTTGTATTTGTGATGAGTGGGTGAGAGGGTATTGCTCATGAATCAAGAGTATTTGTTGAGTGTGTTGCAAATCCAGCCAACAAGTTTCCAATGCCGCCAGAGGGTAAGCCTAATCATGGAATTTAGAATACTTATACATAAAACTGGACAATAGATCTTACAATTAAAAATTTTGACAGATAAATACTATGTTCTAGATTTGGGGTACACAAGCATGCCTGATTTTTTGTTCCCATATCGTGGTGAGAGATATCACATACATGAGTATAGAGGTAGGGGTCGACAACCAGCAGGAGAAGAAAACTTCAATTATCGTCACTCTTCACTTCAGAATGTGATAGAGTGTTGCTTTGAAGTTCTAAAGACTCATTTTCCAATTCTGAAGCTAATGCCTTCATATCCATTAAGAACACAAAAATACATTCCCACAACATGTTGTATAGTCCATAACTTCATAAGAACGCATTATCGGCAAGATCTGTTATTTGACGACTGGGAACGAAGGGAAGTTGTTGATAATGACAGAGTTGTTGCAGGATCAAGTTCATAGGCCCCAATTGAATTAGACATAAGTTTGAGTCAGCTGCGTCAAATGACTCGTGTCAGAGATACAATTGCTAATTAATTGTGGGCAACAACTCACCATTGATACATGCCCTAATGTTATTATTTATTATAATGGTATAAATGTTTTGATACTTGCATTGTTATATTGAATTTAATGTACATATGACTAATTTTTACATGTTCATGTTAATGTAATTAGGTGTACTACAATGGCACGTATTGGTCCTCCATGCTCGTGTGGATCTGGGAACATGATTATTTTGGTCGCAATGACCAAAAGAAACAATGGGTGAGCTTTTTATCGTTATCCACGATGGCGTGAGCATGATAATTATTTTATATGGGTTGATGAATACAAAGCAATTACAAATGAACATCATGTGATTCCCCATGCCCAATCAAGATGCAGAGAGAAGAAATGAATCACTATTTTCATACTTGCTTGTTGTGGTTTTAATTTGTGCATTATTATTCGTGAAATTTGTACTAATTATTGGGATTTTAGTTAAATGATATGACTTATTAATGTATGTGTTTGGTTGTTTGTTGAACAATATGATGTATGAATGTGATTAATGACTTATGTAAGCCAGTTATCTTTTTTTATGTGTTTTTTGATGAATTAGTGGATGTGCTTGGGTTAGGAATTTTTGGGTTTGTATTTTGTTGTATGAGATATTATAACACATATTTAGGATATAATAAAGTATATTTTAGTATATAACTTGAATTAGTTACCAAACATGTTTTTTTATTTTTATTCTCATAATTTGATAAACGCAAATGACTCTCAAACATGTTTTCTGTGGTTATTACAAAATATAGACAAAAATTATCTCTGTTTTCACATTTTTTGAAAACGCAAAAACAAAAAAGTTACCAAATGGGCATATCGCGACACGTGGACTAGAGATAAGGGCACAATACTTGATAATCCTAACGAACGAATATTCGTCGACAATGGAGATGGCTCACGTATTTCGTTCAAGGCGTAGTGGGTGTAGAAAAATGTCAAGAATGGTAGGACCAGCTACAGGACAAACAAGGAGAAGACCACAAAATCAGCCAAGATAGGAACCACTGTGAAACCCTAATGATAAGATGTATAAATAACAAACGATAGCATTGTGTAAAGATATATTGAAAAATGTTACCAAGCAGTAATCTGGAAAATATTCTGTAAAAAGGTATCTAGTCAAATCTTCTATAATAGCAATCTTCTTTTTCAAGTAATACAATTCCCCAATGAATAAGAGCCTCCCTTATAGTGGATATAACCTTAGTCCTTCGACTAGGGTAAAATACTCACATTGCTATCTTTGTATCACCAACAACACTTGATATGTTTTCAGTCACATGGGTACATATTCATTCCCTCTGAGCCACACCCTAAATTGGTCTGCAATTGGATCAGTTAATTTCGAGCACCATCAAATACCATAGGTTTATCCTTATACCTAATTTGAAATCTACTTTAATTACTTAATACACCAATCAACCAGACAAAAAAAAGTAGGATTTAAATATTCTCATAAATTATTGATAATTTTCAGCCAATTTCAATTATCTGTTGTTAAATTTGTTATTTCTCTAAGGTTCAGAAGATCGTATGAATTAATGTAATACTCCAATATTGAATTCCAATGAAGTAGAGGAAATTCATAGTTGAGGGGATGCTGATTGACAAGTAGCATAAATTAGATAGTGAATTTCAATCGAAGCAGATGGATGGCCCAAACTTTTTGACAAAACATGTTCATGAACTATGGGTGTCAACTTCTAATTTGACAACATATCAAATTAGTTGTCTTCTTGAGAGAGACAGGAACAGCATACCCTCGCATTCCATAGTTTTTGGTTCATTATTTTCACCCAAAAAAAAGAAAAATTGTTTTGCTAATATTTTTTCTTATGTTAATCCTAAATAAATACTCTCTCCGTTCCTAAATATCTGTCGTTTTACACAATTTTTTTTGTTTTATAATATCTGTCGTTTTATGAAACTAAAGTATAATAAATATTTTTTTTTCAAATTTACCCTTATCTCTATTTTTCAATAAGTGCTTAATAGATTAAGTGTAGACTAAGTGTCTTTTATATTTCTTTTCTTCTCAATACGTATTGAATAAGAGTATTTTAGTCTCGTGTAATTATTTTTTACTCATATTAGAGCTATTTAATAACTTCCTTAATCTCTGTACAAAAATCTTAAACGACAGATATTTAAAAACGGAGGGAGTAGATGATTGACATATGTATAAATTATGAGCTCTCTTTTGGAATACTATTTTTCAAAAAATAAATATAAATAATATTTTTCTAAATTTGTATACTTCCCTCTGTCTTAAATTTAGACTCTTTGGTGGGGAAACCAACTTTTTAAGTGGACAAGCAATCGATGCTTATCATGTAATGAATTTTCAAATATATCCTTCAAAAAGTTAACAATTTATCTTATTTATTTTCAAATAAATATGACAAAATCCATTTTTTTAACTGATCAAAGTGCTTTATTTTTTATTTTTTATTTTTTTTGGGGGGGGGGGGGGGGGAACAGTTATTGGGATTGACGCATAAGTTATAAATGTGTTAGTTGACATAGTCCAATGTAATTTTGATCGGAGCATTTATTATCGCACCAAATGTTTAAATTGTTAGTGAAAGCGCAAAATTTTTTTTCTCCAAAAGTTAAAGCAAAACGTTTTTTTCAACTGAGTCAGCTACCAATGCCTACGAGTTGAGTTGGTTAAACCCTCTACCAGGCAACTGGAAGACTTGATGCACCTCCTCTAGGCAAACATATTGTTATTGTAACTACTAGAACATTTTTTTTGGGATTCTAAAAGTGCTCTCTATTCTGATATAAAAAAATCTTTATAATAAATAACATGGAATGAAGAAAGTATATTTGTCGTCTCTTCATTGAATAGTATCATAGAGAAAACAAGTTTGACCTTCCAAATGTATAAAGTAAAGTTGAACAATCTATTTTTACTACTACAAATAGCGAGATTACTTGGGATAAATTTTTAGGGGTTAACTCTCTAAATGTAAAATTGAATAAGCATAGAGAAATTAAGTGCTCTAAGTTGATTAAACCACACATGTGGTATTCTAATGATTTGTTTGTAATTAATGTGTTAATTACTGGATTATGTGAGTTAACTATGCTCATATGTAATGAGATGGCATCCCCTATTATAACAAATATTCAGTCCTAATTAAACACCATAGCACATGTAACCCAATTGTGATTTTAGGCTTCCATCAATAAAATCACAGTACAAAGGCATACAACTCCTAATAATGATACTAAAAAAATTATTATGTTTTCATAATATTTGTTTTTCAACCAATGAACATGTGACGGCTGTGAAATTTGTATACTTTGTTATTTTACTTTAATTATGCTATTTTTGTGATTAATTATATAAAAAAATTAATTAAAGATCTATAATTTTAATTTATTTTTCTAATATGGTAAATATTTTTGTAAGAAGATTTTTTTGGGGGGTAAATTTAAAATAAAGTAGGGGCAGATGTGAAACTTGACGTTACCTTGACGGCGGGACAATGTCATATCGTGAAGAACGCGGAGTGTTCTATTATTGTTGGCCATGTGGGGACTAATGAGGCAGAGGAGTGTTATTCTGAAAGCTACACTTCCAATAGTTTCCAACATGTTTCCAGATGCTCAGGGTATTTAATTTAACGACGTCAATTTTCTAACCTTAATTTTATACATTTTATTATTTAATATTAATAATTTATATTATTTTTAAATTTTGTGTTATCGTTGTGTCGATGGGTAAAACTAGCAACCCCTTCTTAACAGCCCCCACTCACTCACTCACTCACTTAACTCTCATGCTGTCATGCAGTGCTATTTCCGTTAACTTTCTGTTTAAATGCCAAAAAGGGTAAAAAAGTCCACGGGGACAACAACTCGAAAGCAGAAGGCAAAGGCCGAAAGGCAAATAGTGAAATGCCAAAAAGGGTGAAAAAGTCCACGGGACAATAAGTTTGAAAGCAGAAGGCAAAGACCGAAAGGCAAATAGTGGAGATTCAATTAGGCTATGATTTTAAAACTAAAAACTGTTGTTCTATGTAAAAGGTCTGAAGTGCCCCTATATGGAACAGATATACCAAATTGTGGAATGCCTAGAAAACCCTTTATGGTTTTTTTGGATGATCTTTGAGGAAAGGATTGAATTGCTTTCCTTAAATTCTTTCAAATACAACCCTTACTTTTTTTTTCGTGGGATTTATTGACGAATCTAATTCATACTCGTGTAACCTATACACATGCAAACCCACATATATATCACCATTTATCATTATATATTTGTCCTATAAATAACTATATTGTCTATTAGTAAATTCAATTCATACTCATATTTGTTTAACTTAGGGATACAAATGACATTTATATCACTAATCCGGATATAGCTTGACTAGAACCCACTCCCCGTGGGTTTGATGAAACCCACGTTCAAAAGTTTAAAGTGCCGGGTCAGTTACAGGGCAAGACTACTGTTCATGACTTGAAAAAGGCATCTAAACAAGAAATTTTTTCAGAAAGTACAAATCTAAACAAAGATTTTAAGAGTTCATTGTACTATTTTTCTAAAACCCATTTTGCCAATCTCCCCATACCTATTTACCAAACAATCCCTTAATGCAGCGTGCAACTTGGAAAACCTACATGGCTTTGTTGGATACTTGGATCAAGTTTAATCTAGGACTTTATAAATTTAATATTTAAACCATGACTAATAATATCAATTATTAGGCATAGTGTCTTCTTCAACTTTGAATACTAAGTATTTTTTAATCTTGTTGATAATTGAGTCTCACATGGTCCCTTTAACAACTTAAATCGATTTTTTAATACCTTAGAACCATCTGTTTTGATGTGAATAGTAATGCCCGCTTACAATTAAATTGAAGTGAGAGAAACCTTATAGTTGCATGACGATGCAATAAAAGGAATAGTTAAGGGGTTAGAATATAATTTTTCCTTGATAAAATTTAAAATTGAGTGGCACTGGATCTTTGTGACCTACAATATGCCTAAGATTTGGTGCTAATCATCACAATGTTCTTGTTTATTTTTGGCTGGTTTCACAAATTCTAAAAATAGATGGTGATAGGTGAGATGAGACTTGCTTTATCAATTACTAGTTGCACTACGTTTTTGTTAAACGCCTACATGGAATGAAGTTATGCGAGGTGACACCGGTATTGTGTCAACCAAAGCCTTTCCAATATTTTAGTCAATTATGTTAAACATTTCAATAATAAAAATTAATTATTACGCAAATATGTGTGATTATAATTCTATATATATATTGCTACGAATGAATGTCTTTCCATGAGAACTCATCTTCAAATGAATTTGAATGGATGTCTTTTACACATTTAAAAAAAAATAAGTGCAATTTCATGTATTTGTGTCTTGATATGGAAATTAGTCTCTTGAAAATATATTTTTTCATGAAAATATGTCTATTAGTGAAAAGGTGTCTTTGCATCTCTTCATTATCTATAAATAAAAATGCATTCATCAAATTTCTAATAGACCAAAACATGTATATTCTTCCTCCCAAAACTCCCGTACTTTCTTGTGGCATTATTCTTCTTCTTTCATTCAAGTTCGGGCTATTAGGTTGCCTAAATCTTTCAAATAGTAACATATGAATCTCGATATCCATTGTATCTTGGAGACAATTTGTCTTCTAGGGGTTTTTTTTGCATTTGCAATACTTATTAAAATGGTGACAAACTCGTCTTAAAGATAGTGAATACATTTGTATTGTGGGGATTTAGGTTTTCTCTATTATATTTCACTCAATAATAGATCACTCACATTGTATGGGTAAAAGGAGTCCCACTTAAATTCATATTGTATGCATGATCTATTATTGAGTGAAGTTAAATAAAATTGTAATATAGAATTTCAATTTTGTATTTAGTGATTTTTACTATTATTAGTCAAATTAGGAGAACGTCTACGAGAAGCTATTAGTTGTAGCCCCTTTTCCGAGCTGCAACCATTCTTTGATCCTTATGTGAGACCTTTGGTCATACTTTTCAATGATCTTAGTTTAGAGTTCTAAGAGATCATGAGAGATCACGAGGCAACAAGAATTTCGAAGGTTAGGGTCTCCCAACGCAATTCAATTTGTAACCAAATAGAAGAAGTCTCCCTAAATTGATATATAAAAAGTAATTTTTATCTAATCAATTTAATTCTCGATTGTTAAGTGATCGTGATAAAAAAAAGGAATTCTACATCACAAGGCAAGACATTGTCACAACGTGGTTACGTTAAAACCAAATAATGAGAGGGAAAAAGAAAAAAAAATTTAAAAATAATATTTGTAGATCTATGCTTATTAACTAAAATATAAATATTATTTATTATATTAATTGACACATCATTTAATTTTTTTTTATATTTTATTATTTGGTTAGTGTAGGATTACCCAACTTATAATGGCAAAAACCTTACAAGTATGGTGCTTTAATTGATAATATGGTGGTTCTAAACATTGCATAGGTTAAAGGAACAGTGGAAGTTCGATATTAGGTCACATCAACGTTAATTAAACTTAATCACTTTTGGCTTTTGGTGCCAGTGCCACCCAAATATGACATATTATTCAAAAAAGCACAAATTTTCAAGTCCATATGGTCTTGATTTTGTTATTTTGTGTACCCCAAAGTCTTTCATGAAGATATGGGGATTTGGATTCTTTCAATTTTAAAAGTTACTCAATATTTTCCTCCATTTCAATCACCCACATTAGTAGTGGAATCCATGAGTTATAAGTTAAAGTAATTTAAAGTCTCAACCAGACTGAAAGACTCTGATTCGCTAGAAACTATAATATAATAATTAATTCTTAGTTGGCATAATCCTTCGTTTAAATCACTATCAATTTGGGGATAATCAAGAAGAGACAAAACGTGCATCAACCATATTGAGTTATATATTTTGGAAGCCATATGCTTCAATTGAGACTAAGATATTTGCACAGGTAAAAACATAAAACAACCTTCTTAGGCTCTTTACTCATAGGATTAAATTTAAGATGTTAGTCACTGGTTCAAATGACACATGCTAAAGTTTTTGATCATAAAAATAAATAAATAATTATAAATGACTTAGACCATTTGTTTGATTTTTTAATTTTATTCTAATAGATAATATGATTGTATAATAATTATAATTTTTTAAGAAAAAATTAGATTTTTATTTTTAATTTTATTTTAATAAATGATACAATATAACATAAATTTTAGCTGTAAAATTTAAAATATTTGATATTCTATTTTTAATTTAAATTTTTTTAGTTTAAGTATAACATTTTAAACTTAAAGAGTTTAAGTATTATACGCATATAAGCTTCAGGGAATCGGGATATAAATTACTAACATATATACTAAGAAGATCGAGGTAGGGATGACAATGGAATGGGTAAAAATTGGTATTCATCCAAACCAATCCCGTTTGGACCGGGGATGGACCATACGTATTGAACGATATACGTATATGAAGATACCCATATAAAACCGTACGGGGATGAAGGCGGAGATGGGCTGACACTTATCCCCTCCTCGCCCCTCCCACTCCGCTTTACTCATTATTTTTATTATATATACATGTTGTTATGAATACAAATCTACATATTATTGAAAGATTTTTTCTTTTGAATTTTTTTTTTGACTTTTTTTTTTTTCATGTTTTTGACTTGTTAAAATGTAGATCTTTGTGTTTTTGTATTTTTTTTATGTTGGATTATATTATATTGCATTATATTATGTTGGATTATATTATATTGCATTATATTATGTTGGATTTGCACGGGAGATGAGATTTTAATTATATTATGTTGAATTATGTTGTAAATGACAAATTTTTAATTATGTTATAATATTCTATAATTATGTTGAATTATTCAAAATGTTAAATTTATTTATAATTTTAGATTAAGTTGGCTTGGATTTAGGTGGGTAAGGTGGACGAGGGGCGGAGATTATAAATTTATCTACAGACGGAGATGAGGATGAAAAATATATCTGTTAACGAGGGTGGATAGAGGATGCGCAAAATTTTTTTAAGCGGGTACGAGGATAGAGACTATATCCCCCGCCCCTACTTCGGTTCACTGTCTTTCCTAAGTAGGGGTTAAAATATTATATGTGTATAAATTTCAGGGATTTATATAAAATATTTTAAATGTCACAAAATCTGGATGTTTAAGTGAAATCTGAGGGTCCGGTTATAATTATCCAAAAAAAAACAAAAAAGGCAAGAAGTCTGGTTATCGATAGTTCTTATTGGCCGCACTGACAGAAGAGGAAAGTGAGAGTTGTTTCGATTGCATCAACTCCTTCTACCGGTCACTACCACTTTCTCTCTCTTCTTTATCTCACCACTGTCATCAACTCCACCTCCACTTCCGCTTCCACTCACACTTACACTCAACCACATCTTTAGCTCAGCTCTAGAGGAAAAAAAACAATAGTTGGAGAGAAAATAGGTAGACATATGTATATAACCATACTGATTGAGAAAGAGTGGTTTTGTGCTCTGTATTTTGTTCTTTTGTGTTATATTATATATTCTCTTTTTAACTGGTGATAGTTAAAATTATCCTCTTCTCTCGATATGGGCAATTTTGATTTTTGAGGTCGTACAAATGTTATTATGCGCTACACATACAGTGTTTTGTGTTGTAAACATAGGTTAAAAGCTTCACTACTGTTGCTTCCTTAGGATTTATGGTGGGGAATTGAAGCAGAATCTGCTGTTAGTTCTCATTGGTTCTCTGTTTTTCTCTGTTCTGGGTCTCTGAATCTGCTTAATACCAGAGTAATTTTAGTTGTAGTCAAGCTATACATACATATACATACATATATATATATATATATCACATGCTTGTGGTGATTTGGACGAAGATCTGTTAGAAGTATTTAAAGTCTTGATTGATGCATGTTTTGTGAATGAAGAAAAGCCAAGGAGAGATGTATGAGATTCTTCTGTTCTTGTGCTTTATATTGGTTTTGATCTGTTTGATCTTTCTTCAACTTTCTTGATTACTAGAAAATCAATGGACTCAGATTTCCCTCATCATCATCAGCAGCAACAACAACAGATGAATTCTAGTTTGACGCGGTATAAATCCGCCCCAAGTTCCTATTTTGCAAATCTGGTGAATAAAGGTGGCTATGGAGGAGAAGATTTGGAACAGTTGTTGAATCCTCGGGCTACTATTCCTGAAACGGAGCGAATTTTCCCAAGATTTGTGTCTGAAACTGGTTCAGAAAACTCAAACTCTCATATGTATGGTATCGGACAAAATTCCTCATCAAATGGACCGGCTCAATCACAAATTGTGGCGCCATTGAAGCGCGAAACAGAGTTTCATCATCATCAGCAGCAACAACCACAACAACAGCAGAGCAATAATTATGCTTCAGGTTCTCGGATGATTTATCAGAGCCAATCTCAAGCGCATCATGACTCAGAGGCCTCCAATTCGGGTATTGATAACTCGTATAGATTGCCTAGTTCGCTGGCCATGGATGGTTTGCCTTATATGAAGATGGGTGGTGGAAGTAACTCAAATCTTATTCGTCATAGCAGCTCACCTGCTGGATTATTCTCCCACATCAATGTTGAAAATGGTATCCTTTTTAGCAACCTGATCCCATGTTTCTTTTGGGTTCTTCTAATCCATGTTTTGAGGTTAGAAAAAATATTGCATGTATTGTTGCTTAGAGACTTACGACTTAAAGAGTCAAATTCTAGTTGATTATTTCATTTCCTGGTAGATCAAGTATAGGTAGGGCTAATGATTACCCATTTCATTTTTCTTCATATGATGTGTGTTATGTGAACTTTGTTTTTACTTCAAATAAGCAAGTTGCTTGATAATTGTAATGGATGTGAGGACAAGACATAGAGGCATAGATGTAAACATAGGGGAGAGAGTAAGTTGCTTGGAGTGTATTTTCAACGGCACCACATAAATGAAATAAAAAATAAACCAGAGTAAAAATTTTATATGTGACCATAGGTTCTTGGACTTAATTTGGGGCTAAATTCCATGTGTTTTGAATATGACATGAATTGGAGGATGTTGCTAAAAATGTTTTAGCAATTTGCAGGCTATGGTTTAGTAAGAGGCATGGAGAGTTTTGGACCTGGTGATAATACTAATGCCGAAGCATCATTTTCCTCTACAAGCAGGTTGAAGGGTCAAATGGATATCTCATCAGGGCTGCCTTCATCTTCAGGGCTAATGTCTCATACCTCCGAGATTGGGAGCAAAAACATGGTAGAGATACTAGAGAATAGTCCTGGAGATGGAAATTTTGGTGAAGGCCGGAAAAACCATGGTGGTTACATTACAGGTTTCCCAATTACTTCTTGGGATGATTCAGCAATTTTGTCTGATGACTTCCTGAAAGGGGTTGGCGATAATGACAGAAAGGTTTTTTGTAATTTGAATGCTTCAGAAAATCAGGTATAATTTTTTTAATCCAATGTTGTTTTGATTTCTAATCATGTCTGGTGACTATTAATCTGATCATAGGTCTTCATTGTGATTAGAATGGCCAAGGTGAAAATCAATCTCCCACTATGTTGTCTCGTCACTTGAGTTTGCCAACAAGTTCAGCAGAGATGGAAAAGCTACTGCAGCTTCAAGATTCTATACCTTGTAAGATAAGAGCCAAGAGGGGTTGTGCAACTCATCCAAGGAGTATTGCCGAGAGGGTAAATCATTCTAAGTCCTAAACATCTCATGTGCTGACCATTGGCTGCCCTCGCCTTACTTAAAAAATACTTGTTTATTTTTTTCCTGGTAAAAAAGCCACATGGTTGGAGTTTGCATTGCATTAATGAATGCGTGTGATTTAAATAATATTTTGAAAACATCTGCACCCTGCAATTAATGTTTCAGGTGAGAAGAACCCGAATTAGTGAAAGGATGAGGAAACTACAAGAACTTGTCCCCAATATGGACAAGGTAAAGTCCTGATTTCTATCTCTTCTTTATATGTATTTGCAAGCTCAGCAATTTTGTTTGTTCCTTTATATTTGCAGCAAACAAATACGTCAGACATGTTGGATTTAGCTGTTAACTACATTAAAGGCCTTCAGAAACAAGTCCAAGTAAACATTACGATGCATAATTTATGAAGGATTCGAATCTAAACCGAAAAAGCCTTTGAAATATCTCTATTTGTTCTAAAATCTATTCATGTTTGAATTTTTGCAGACCCTATCAGATAATCGAGCAAAGTGTACATGTCCAGATAAGGAGAAACCATAGCCTAGAAGGCCCAAGTATGCTATGGTTTGTTTCTGTACAGGAAAAAGGAAATATAAGTAGATGGATCCACTTTGGTTCTGAAATCAAGAAGAGTGAGTGGATTAGTATTTTGTGTCAAGGGAAATACAGAAATGCCACGTTAGTTTTTTCTTAAATGGAAGTTGTATATTATTAATTTTCAAATGTATTTAACTTGTGTTTTTGATATATAGATCAACCACCATTAGTTACATAGCTCAACCAACTACAGCAATTTCAATTAGCCGTTTTCTGCTCTTCATTAGCCATTTCAACTAGGAACAAATATTTTTGAAACAGTTAATGAATCATAAGTCGTAATTCTCTTCGAAATCAGTCCTCGGCCTCGTGACACTTTGCAGACCTCCTTATTAGCAGAAAATATTTAATGTAAAGGTAATATCGCCTCAGCATTATCACATCGGCTGTATACTTTTTCATTGTAGTCAATAACTATCTGCATGGGATTTATTTTATCCAATTAATATTTTTTTAAAAAAAAATTATAGGGCAATAATGGCACGAGATCACTTCACATTTAATATTTACTCCCTTATAATTGAGTCTTCTGTTTTTCTCAAGTCAGTTTCGTATGTTTTAACTCGTCATTTTAATAACGATCCAATGCATTGCATCTGCCTTTTGGTCAGAGATGCATGTCTTGTGCCGTGTCCTGTCGTCTAAATTCACGTGTCTTAATCTACAATGTTGACACCACGGCTAAAAGAATGTTACATTGGGGTAAAATGCTTATTTACAATGTTGACACCTCAGCTAAAGCAACGTCTAACATTGGGGTAAAATGCTTATCTACAATGTTGACATCTCGGCTAAAGCAACTTTTAAAAAAAAATTCATTTGCAATTCATGAATCATTCCTGGAATTAGGCATGTGAATCGTATCAAGTAAGACAAGTTCATGTCGGATTTTAACAAGTTCATGTTAAAAAATATTTCATTCATAATCGATTCATTTATTAATTCGTATCTAACGAATCACGTGTAATCATTATACAAACGAGTTTTTTTTTATATTTAATAAAACGAGTAACTAAAGAAAAATTTAAACTTTTTATTATTATATCATATTAATAAGTTTTGCTGAAAAAATACTTATATTTGGCTGCATCTCCAGTAGTGAGTGCCACGTCATGGATGACGGACTCATGCCCTTCCTTGTCCTCTAACTTTTCTCTGGTTGCGTCAAAGGGCACAATTCCTTCTGGCTTTGTGGCAGTGAGGGCACATTATGGCAATGGATTGTCTTGTAGTGCCTCCATGTACCTTTTAATTGAGATGTGACTGTGAGTACTTTCTCAGCCACGGGAAGCATCTCTGATTGTTCGCTTGTCGTGTGAGAGAAGGAGTCTTGGCTTCGAGTCTGGAACCAAAGCAACCCCCTTTACAAAAACAAAAACACTAAAGAATCCCAACAAAGATAGCCAAATAGGATTTCATGCAAGTGTAATCTGACTTTTAATAAAATTAATTTAGTATAGGTTAGTATTTTTTACCAATAATATAAATTCGAGACTGACATCCTAAATTCAAGTTCAATGTTTTAATATATGATTTGATTTTGATTCAATCTAAATAAGATCTATATCTTTAAAACTTTAAGATGAAATTGAAATAAAATTTAACTTAATTAAGTTATTCGGAGTGGTTTTTTGTTTTCAAAAGATATGAATTTAAACTGCAAAAATAAATCCATTCGGTTGTAAAATGAGATTTGAATTTAAATTGGATTTTGGCGGATACAAATTCAAGGGCTCTACTATGAAAACTTAGGCATGTGAATAGCCACCGGGCTTGCTACGGACTCAATTTTAGCCCAGTCTCACTTGAACTCAAACTAAGTTTTATTTTGTTGGAATTTGGACTTAATTAAGTTAAACTACATTAAAGAAATTTATTTGGTATTAAGTGTATTTTTTTAGAAAAAGACCATTCATTGTTGTCTCCCTTACTCTCTCTTCCCTATTGTTTTTCTATCTCTCTCTTCATTACTTTTTCTATATACTAGAGATGACAGTTGACCAAAGGAGGGGGCGGGGAATGTAATCTCTATTTTTTTACCCGTTTAAAAAAATTTCGTCCATTTTCGGTCCACCCCTGTTAAAGGGTATAGTTTTCATCTTCATATTTGTCCGCGAGTAAATTTGTAATTCCCACCCTATCCTTGCCTTCACCTCAAGCCCAAGTCCAAGTCCAAGCCCAACATAATTCAACATTGTAAATAATCCAAAAAATAAAAAAAATTGCATGTCACCAATTGAAAATTATAACATAATTTTTCTCATTAATAAGGACTAGCATTTGGTGAAGTGAGCAGGCAAGAAGTCTATTCAATACTTTTCAAGTAAAAAGTCTATTTAACAATTTTCAAAGAGCAACAACCATATCCAAGTAGCATAAACTCAAAAATCAGCTAAAAAACATATCTAACACTATAATCAGAATTCAACAAAGACTATATTCAAGTAGCATAAAATCAGAAATTTAGAATATTGCATATCTAATACAGAAAATCAGATGTAGCACTGAAAAATTATAGAATTAACACAAAAAAAAAAAACAAAAATAGAACAAGCAATATCTAAAAATCTTGTATCTAACACACCATAGATCCGAAACAAAAGCCCTCAATAGCTAATACAACACAGACACTTAGATTTAATAAAATACATCAAAAATCTAACAAAAAATATCACATATCTAATGAAAACCATCAAAAAGATCACAAATGTAATAGATCTTACTTTTTTAGACAAAGAAAAAGAAGTGGGCTACTAAATTTTAAAATTAACTTTATTGGTGGTTGGGAATGAGATTAGGGTTTATATATACATATATATATAGGTTAGCGGGGGTGGAGTGGGGGTAAGTGTTAGTCCATCCCCGTTTTCATCCCTATGCGGATTTATATGAGTATTCTAGTATATGTCTATCGTCCAATGCGTATGGTCTATCGTCAATCCAACTGGAGCAGATTTGGACTAATACCCATTTTCCCCGGTCCACAGTCATCTCTATATATATCCCCTATTTTCTCTCTCCCTCTTTCTCTCTCTACTCCATTGATAATTTTTTTTTGAAATATGTAAAGATTTGATTTGATTTGTTTATCTCTCTTTCCCCTATTTTCGCTCTCTCCTTATATCAACGTTACAATAATATAATTACATCAATTAGTTGTAATTATCTTATAATACACCAAATAGTTACTCATGTGTTCTAATAAACTAAACAGTTATGCCAAATAATTATACAAAATTACAATACCAACTCAATTTGTCATTCAGTTATTTACATAATACATATTTTGGTATCGCGAAATGGTTACACCAATTATATAAACCAAATTAGGCTTATTATTACACAAAAGAGTTTATATTACACCAAATTTGATGCATATAATTGGTGTAACCATGTCGTTATACTAAATGGTGCAACACATGTTGGCCCAACAACCAATCTAGGAGGGGAGTGAATTAATTTTTCTAATTGTTACCCAATTTAAAATCTCAATTTTCACTATTTGTGAAATTGATAAATATAGATTACTAGATGTTGGTTAGATAGTAAGAGAGTGACAGTGTGTGAATAAACAATAAACGCAAATCAAAGTAAAGAGATAAGAAGAAAGCAAATACAAGGATGTATAGAAGTTGACCCCAACTCTTGGCCAACATCCTCTCTTCCATCTCCCTTAGAGATTCCTTTTTTTCTCTTTCACTTGAACTCTTCAATGGGTGAGATCAAAACCCTTATACTTTTTTTCCTTGAGTACAAGATGGTATTCGTCATCATAGTATATAACTCAAGAAGAGAGATTTTGACCAAAGGTAGCCCCTATGAAATCTTTATTTCCAAACTCAGTCAGTTTTAAACTTATTTTTCAAACATAGTCTTTTCCTAAAAACATCATTTTAAAATTAACACTTCTTAGGTGAAAATGTCATTTATCGTTTGAATTAGTTAAAATTAAATCTAAATTCTTTCATTTGAGAAAAAAAAATTCATATGCAATTCATGAATCATTCCTAGAATTAAGCCTGCGAGTCGTGTCATATGAGACGAGTTCATGTTGGATTTTAACAAGTTCATGTTAGAAAGTACTTCACTCATACTTGATTCATTTATTAATTCATGTCTAACGAATAGTATGTAATTAGTATAGAAACGAGTCGTTTCGTACATATATATTTTTTTGATTAGTTTTAGTCATGTCCAATTCGTTTATTATTCGTATCGTATTAGTTCTACTCATTTAACAAAACGAGTAACTAAAAAAAAACTCAAACTCTCTATTATTATATCGTATTTTTATTGTGTTAACGAATCGAATTATATTTTAACGAAAAATACTTTTATTTGGCTGCGTCTCTAGTAGTGAGTGCCAGGTCATAGATGGCGGAATCATGCCCTTCCTTGTCCACTAACTTTTGTTTAGTTGAACCTTCCGTAACTTTTGTTTAGTTGCGTCAGAAGGCACAATTCCTTCTGGCTTTGAGGTAGTGAGGGCACATTACGGCAATGGATTGTTATGTAGGGCTTCCATGTACCTTTTAAGTGAGAAGTGATTGTGAGTACTTTCTCAGCCGTACAAAACATCTCTGATTGTGGACATGTGCGTGTGAGAGAGGGAGCCTTTGACTTTGAGTTTGGAACCTGATGGGACTCGTCTGAAAAGCCCTAAGATGAAGACACGTGTCCTCAGGTTTTTTGGAACAGTGTTGCTCGGAGGTAAACACCATCGGCGAAGGGGGTCCCCTCCCCCGAGGTACCTCTCATAGGATCATGCATTCGGTGTATTATACAACACGTGTCCTCGGTCACCCGTGTACCTCGGAAACTTACCACCCTCGGTCCCCGAGGTTAGCCTTTCCTCGGTGCCGAGAGTCACTCCATCCTGGACGCTTCCCATACACCCGGATAGAGCTACTGACGTACGGGTCATCAGCCTATGCCAGTCTAGACTACTCATCATGACCTCGTCTTACACAAGTAATGTCAGAGCATACCGAAATACAGTAATCACAGCCAGTAAGGGATGGACGCATGGCAAATGATGTCACATCAAAGACAGACAAACTGCACGCCGTTACTGACACATGGCTTGGGAAGGCAAACAATTAATTGCACCCTTCTGTTGACGAGACCGCATTCAATGCGGTAAGGTCAGGATATGAAAGACAATAAATACTCCTATTACAGAGCATTTATTACATCCTTCCCGAAAGGAGCATATTGTGCCGTCGGCGTCCCGACTACTCAGCATTGATTGTTCGGGACCCCGAGCAGTCAATTAGAGAAGACATTCCTCATCAAATCAATACACACGCTACCTGTGCCTGATGATCACCTACTGACCGCACTGACAGCAATCATGAGCTTTTAAGGTATAAATACTCCTCCCAAAAGGCTAAGCGGGATGCAATGACAAACTCTCTACTACAATACAGATTTTCAGTGTTTTCTTCTTCCTCTCTCTCATTCAAAGACTGACTAGACCGTCGGAGGGGATACGCCGGAACACACTCCGGCACCCTTCTAACTTGTTCCTCTCTATTCCAGGAAAACTTTTCATACATACAGGACCTTTCTTCCTTTCCCAGGATCTTCTTTTGCCGTTCCAGGTTGCCACCGTACCTTGCAGGCTGTTTCAAGCAGCGTGTTTGGCCACTCAACCGGCTCACTCAGAGTTCACCAGGGGAGAGATCTGTTCTCAATATTTTTTATATTGTGCAGGATCTTGCACGCACAATCTGGCGCCGTCTGTGGGAAACGACTAGTTTTCCTAGTTTCTCTCTATAAAGAACAGTGACCATGGTGAACACTCGACAAAGAGGGAAAGGACCCCACCAAAGGAGTCTCGAGTTACAAGCTCCCTGCCATCACGAAGGGAGGGATCGCACCAGTACGATTAAAAGTGCCTCTACTCGGTCAAGGGGGGTAACCCTCAAACCAGTATGGGGATCAGGTCAGGAGGGTCAGCCCCCTTGGCCCGTCAGTTGGCAGAGGTGATTGAAGAGAAATTTGGCGAGAGATTACGTCAGCTGGAGAAGGACAATGTAAACGTCCTTAGCCGGCTCGACGAGTTTGCCGCCTCAGGCGGAGGGTCGAGGGATTCATTCCTTTCCCGCGGACTCCCCGTCCATGAGGGGAGACGAAGGATCTAAGAACCACCTAGATCACAAAGCAGAAAGCTCCAGGGCCCCGAAGCGACCCAGAGCCGGCGAATGTCATCTGACAACCATTCCAGGAAAGCGAGGCCATTGGCCCTGGACGACCTCCGGCGAGGTTTGTCCAGACGGAGGAAGGGAGATGAATCCGAGGAGGACTCAACCCAATCTACACGACGCCCAGGAAACGAGGGGCTTACCGATGAACCCAGGGACTTCAGGAGGCATCCCGTAAGGAAGAAGTAGATCTCAGAGCCCGATTAGACTCCAGAAGAAAGGGTAAAACTGTCCAGGACGAGGCCGAGGACGAAGTCATGCAAACACCCTTCACGAGGGAAATCAGTGAGATGGATGTCTCAAGAAAGTTCGTCGTGCCACGGTTCAAGACCTATGATGGGCGATCTGATCCCGAAGCCCATATCAGACAATATAAGCAGATGATGTCCCTCTATCATTCGGACCAACGGTTTCTATGCCGGGTGTTCCCTATGAGCTTGGGGGACTCTGCGATGAGGTGGTTCGAGACGCTTCCCCAAACAGTATTGGGTCCTGGAAAGAATTGACAAGGCAGTTCCTAACCCGATTCATCACGGGGAGTAAGCGCCCCAAGGACATTGGATCATTGTTGACCCTCAGACGGAGGGAATCCGAGACTCTTCGCCAGTACGCCATCCGATACTGGGAAGAAGTCAATGAGGTCGAGGGATGCTCGGAGGTCATGGCAGCAGCATCTTTCCGTCTCGGCTTGGCGAGGGACACGGACCTGTACCGATCCCTGACCAAGAAGACTCCCTCGGATATGGGGGAACTGATGGCCCGGATCAACAAGTACTCCAGGGTCGAGGACGAGATGGGAAGCAACAAAGGCCGAGCCCTCCAACCCAAGAGAAAGGAGAAAGAGCGCGAAGATATTCCCCGAAAGGGATTGCTACCCCACCCAGGGGGTTCGTCCAGAGGAGTTCACACCGTCTTCAAGGAACCCATCTTCAGGTTGCTCCATAAAATCAAACGAGCCGTTCTTCAAATGGCCGCCCAGGATGCAGAGCGACCCCTCCACCCGTGATCAAAAAGTTAGGTGTTCATATCACCGGGATGTCGGGCATCGCACCGAAAGCTGCAGGGTGTTCAAGTCATTCTTGGAAAGCTTGGTCCGAGACGGACATTTGAAAGAATACATAGAGCCTAGGCCAGAAGAGAAACGAGCCCTTGCCCCGACCGAAGAACCGGACAACGTCATAGACGTCATTCATGTATGTCCGCTGGAGCGCCCCACGTCCAAGGAGCTCGAGTCCGACCTCAAGAGGGTGGCTTTTACAAGAAAGGTAGCCGAGGGTGATGTGGGGCCATCAAGTAAAAGGGCCAGGATGGGTGAGCTTGGCATTACGTTCTCTGACGCGGATTTGACAGGCGTGGTGATTCCTCATAACGACGCCCTTGTCTTGACCCTGAAGATAGGGAAATTCGATGTCAAGAGAATTTTGATAGATTCAGGAGCTCCTCGGAGGTGATGTACTTCGAGACTTTGAAGCGGATGGGTTTTGGCCCCAAAGACCTAACCAAAATCAGGACACCCCTCATCGGGTTCAACGGCTCTTTCGCCTTGCCCGTGGGGAAAATCACATTGCCGGTTGCCACCGGTCCCTTCGTCATCGACACAGAGTTTGTGGTGATCGACACGGACTCCCCTACAACGTGATTATGGGGCGAACATGGCTGCATACGTTGGGAGCGGTTCACTCCACTTTCCACCAAAAGTTGAAATTCGCCACGCCCGAGGGAATCATGGAGATCCGGGGGGACCAAGCGTCCGCGAAGAACTGTTTTTATTCGGCCGTCCGAGCCGGGGCGTCCAGCCAGGAGAAGGGGCGAGCACCGGAAGAGATCATGGAAAAATAGCAATTACAGTCCGGGCGTCCGGGGATGGATGACCCCCGGATAGACCCAGCTGAACGATCGGTTGAAGACCTCCGGAAGGTGCCCTTGGTTGAAGGAGAAGAAGAGAAGTATTTCCTAGTTGGGACCTCGATGCCCGCAGCCGAACAGGAGGAGATGATCAGGTTCTTAAGGGGAAATACAGATGTGTTCGCCTGGAACGAAATGGAAATGACAGGAGTAGACCCTGAGATAATCACTCACAGGCTGCATGTTGACCCGTCGCACAAGCCAGTAAAGCAGAGGCCACGACGTATGGCCCCGCATCACACCAACGCGGTCAATGAGGAAATAGACAAACTCCTGAGAGCCGAGCCATTCGAGAGATACAGTTCCCAGAATGGCTGTCCAATACAGTATGCGCAAAGAAGAAAGGGGGGAAATGGCGTGTCTGCGTAGACTTTACAGATCTAAACAAAGCATGTCCAAAGGATGACTACCCCCTGCCAAAGGTGGACCAGCTAGTAGATGCCACAGCCGGTTATGAACGAATGGACTTCCTGGATGCCCGAGCAGGATATCATCAGATCCCCCTCTATGCCCCGGATCAGGAGAAAACGGCATTTATCACTCCCAAGGGAGTTTATTGTTACAAAGTGATGCCGTTTGGGCTGAAGAACGCCGGGGCAACATACCAAAGGCTGATGAATCGGATGTTCAAAAAGCAGATCGGCAACACCATGGAGGTCTACATAGACGATATGCTGGTGAAGAGCAACGGAGTTGTGATCATCTGGCAGACTTGGCAGACACCTTCTCCACCCTCAGGGAGTATGGGCTAAAGCTTAATGCGCGAAGTGCGTTTTCGGAGTGGAGTCAGGAAAATTCCTCGGGTATCTGGTTAGTCAACGAGGAATCGAAGCCAACCCGGATCAGATTAAAGCAATCCTGGACATCCGAAGCCCTCGCACCGTCCGAGAAGTCCAGAAACTCACGGGGATGCTGGCTGCACTTAACCGTTTCGTCTCACGCTCCTCGGATAAATGCAAACCCTTCTTTGGAGCAATCAAGAGTGCTGGAAGAAATATGTGGAGCCAGGGGTGCGAAGACGCCCTGACCGGGATCAAAGAATACCTAAGGACTCTTCCAACCCTGTCCGTCCCCATCCAGGGGGAGATGCTTTCCTGTACTTGGCAGTTTCAGAGTTTGCGGTAAGCGGAGTACTTATCCGTGAGCATGAGCACCGACAGAAGCCGATTTACTACATCAGCAAGGCGCTCCTGGACGCAGAGACAAGATATCTGCCCCTAGAGAAACTGGCTCTGTCCTTGGTCACCACTGCGAGGAAACTGCGGCATTACTTCCAGGCGCACCCAATCACTGTCCTAACTGATCAGCCCTTGAAGGCAATTTTGAGGAAAGCTGAACTCTCCGGAAGGATCTCCAAATGGGCAGTAGAGTTGGGGGAGCACGACATTCATTTCAAACCCCGAACTGCAATAAAAGGACAAATACTGGCAGACTTCATAGCTGAGTTTTCGGGGGAGCATCCTGTTCTAGAAGGACCGCCTCCTCCCAACTTGGCGTCTCCAACAAATGTTGAAGGATCGCCATGGCTTTTGTGTGTGGACGGTTCGTCAAATAGTAAGGGATCTGGAATCGGTGTCTTGCTGACCTCTCCAGATGGGATTATTGCGGAGCAGGCCATCCGGCTGGGATTCAAGGCATCGAATAACGAAGCTGAATATGAGGCACTCATCTCAGGACTTCAGTTAGCTGAGGCAACAGGGGTTACCAATTTGATCGTGCATTGCGATTCTATGCTGGTGGTCAATCAAGTCAATGGAGAATTCGAAACGAGGGACCCTAGGATGAAGGCGTACCATCACCAGGCAACGACCCTAATCCAAAGGTTCGACCGGTTTGAAATCAAGCAGGTGTCCCGCGACAGAAACACACATGCCGATGCCCTGGCTTGTCTAGCCTCGGCAGTGGACTCCTCCCAGTCGCGCAGGATCACCATTGAGTATCTTCCCACATCCTGCATAGACCATACTCTCGAGGCGATGGTCATCCAGGACGCCCCAAGCCGCTCAGTTGGATTGATCCCTTTGTCAAGTTCCTAACAACGGGAGATCTCCCGGAGTGTCCAAAGGAAGCTAGAAAGATAAGGCTCAAAGCTCCAAGATTTTGGGTCTCTTCGGATCAGAAGCTTTACCGGAGGTCTTTCTCAGGGCCTTACTTGCTATGCGTCCAAGAAGATCAGGTGCAAGACCTCCTGTATGAGGTACATGAAGGAATATGTGGGGGGCACTCTGGGGGGCGATCAATGGCGCACCGCATTATGTCTCAGGGTTATTGGTGGCCGCGAATGCAAAGGGATGCGCGGGCATATGTCCAAAAATGCGACCAGTGCCAGAGGTTCTCCCCTGCGATCAGGCAACCTGCGGGGGACTTACACCCCCTCACCAGCCCTTGGCCATTCGCCCAATGGGGGCTCGATTTGGTTGGACCTCTGCCTAAAGCTCCGGGAAATAAAAAGTTCCTCATCGTGCCCACAGATTACTTCACCAAGTGGGTGGAGGCGGAGCCGTTGAGTCACATCCGAGACATAGACGCCAAAAAGTTCGTCTGGGAGAACATAGTCGTCAGATTTGGGATTCCTCGTGCACTGGTATCGGATAACGGGACCCAGTTCACTGGCGGGCGCTTCAAGTCTTTCTGTGAGCATCTCGGGATCCGTAACTTCTACTCCACCCCTGCATACCCTCAAGCCAATGGGCAGGCGGAGGCCACCAACAAGACAATTATCAATGGGATCAAGAAGAGGTTGGAGAAAGCCAAGGGAAAGTGGGCGGAAGAGCTGTTAAACATTTTATGGGTGTACAGGACAACCCCTCGGTCATCGACAGGCGAAACCCCTACTCCCTGGCATACGGGATGGAGGCAATCATACCCCTCGAAGTAGGGCTCCCGACCATAAGGACCAAAGCTTTCGATGAAGGGGGAAATGATCATCAACTGGGATTGGATCTGGACCTACTGGAAGAAAGAAGGGAGGAAACCGCCTTGAGGATAACCAAGTATCAAGAGAAGATCTCCCAACTATACAACAGGAGGGTCAAGACTCGAGAATTCCGGATAGGCGACCTGGTCCTCAGAAGGGTAACGGCCAATACCCGGGATCCAACAGAGGGAAAGATGGGACCTAACTGGGAAGGGCCTTACAAAGTGATATCAATCGGGGGCGCCGGGTCGTACGGATTAGAAGATATGAGTGGAAGACTTGTAATACGACCATGGAATGTTATGAATCTAAAGAAGTATTATTTTTGAAGTACTCTCTCCCTCAAGTGCTTGCCAACAACGAAGATAAAGGGTAAGGCCCTGGGGGCAGAGTTCAAGGACTCTCGTCCCCGAAGTACATACAGGAGCAAGCCTCCTGCAAGGGTATGGCCCTGGGGACAGAGTTCCAAGACTCGTCCCCGAAGTACATACAGGAGCAAGCCTCCTGCAAGGGTATGGCCCTGGGGACAGAGTTCAAGGACTCTCGTCCCTGAAGTACATACAGGAGCAAGCCTCCTGCAAGGGTATGGCCCTGGGGACAGAGTTCTAAGACTCTCGTCCCCGAAGTACATACAGGAGCAAGCCTCCTACAAGGGCAAGGCCCTGGGGGCAGAGTTCAAGGACTCTCGTCCCCGAAGTACATACAGGAGCAAGCCTCCTGCAAGGGTATGGCCCTGGGGACAGAGTTCAAGGACTCTCGTCCCCGAAGCACATACAGGAGCAAGCCTCCTGCAAGGATACGGCCCTGGGGACAGAGTTCAAGGACTCCTGTCCCCGAAGCAAATGCAGGAACAAGCAACCATGAAGAACATGGCCCTGGGAACAAAACACAAGCACTCCAGTCCCCGGAGTAGATACAAGATCTTGCCTCCGGAACGGGCCAGCACGCCCCGAAGACAGTTCAAAAACACTTATGATTTATTCTACACAGAAGTAAAGAAAAGCAAAACACACTGTATACAGAAGAAGGAAAGAAAAGACTTGTTATTTATTTCCAAAAATAGGGGCTTTGCGTCCCCGAAGGCTACAAAAGGAAAGTAGAAGGGGTACAAAAAGGGGAAAAAGAGAAAAGCAGCTTCATCGGGCTCCAGGCACCTCCAGAACTTCGGCCGAGGGCGAGTCAGCAATAAATGGTTGAGAAGCTTCTGGAGCGGGCAGGAGAAGAACTTCGGCAGCGGGAACAGCTTGAACAGTTTGAGCAGCATGAGGTTCAGGAGCATGGTCCGATGGAGCGTCCTCGGACAAGCCACTATCACCGTCTCAGGAGCATCAGTCGAGATCTGCATCGGCATAGGGGCTTCATCCTCGGCAGCAACCTGTGCTTCTGCCTGTGCCATCTCTGCCGAGGGCACATACTTGTGCACTTGGAAGAGAGGGGAGTATGATGGGACTCCAGCAGCCTGGAGTGCCTCGTCCCACCCTTTCTTGAAGAATTCTTTGCTGTTTTCCTCAAGAGCGGGGAGCGCGTCATCGGCAAACTCCTCCAGGAGTTGTTCCTTCGACTTCCGGTTCAGCTCCTCGGCCCTGATCCTGTCTAGCTCCTGGGTAAGGGCTAGACAGCTTTCCTCGGAGCCCACTGCCCTCTCCTCCGCAGCAGAAAGCCGCTGCATTTGCTCGGTTATCCTCCTCTCAGCATCGGCAAGTGCGGCACTTAGTTTTTCAGCGCCCACCTTGGCCGATTCGGCGTCCTTGAGGAGCTGCTCTATTTGGGCAGCCTGCCCCACCAGGGTAGAATCCCTGGCAGCAACATCTTCTGTTGCCCGAGCAAGGGCCGCTTCCGCCTCCGCCTTCTGATCCCGGGCCCTCTGGAGGTCCATCCTAGACGCATGGTACCGAGCAGCAATGATAGAAATCTGCTGGGTAGCCTGCAAAGGAAGGAAAAAGGTGTTAAGTCACAGAAAGGGAAAGCAGGGACGAAGGAACCAAAGAAAAAATAAACTCACCACCAGAGAATTCTGGATCATGGAGCGGAACAACACGTTGGTTGATCGACCCCAATGAGCCGCCATGTCGGCCTCAAAATGCAGTGTCTCACTCACTGCATGGGCGACATGAGGATCCTGCAGGAGGGAATCATCGACCCTGATCACTCGGTTCATGTGATCAGTGGCTCGGGGATTCCACTCCGCGGCCTCCACTGAAGACGGAAGGGAAGGAGTAGTCTGCTGCTGTTGTTGCTGTGGACGAGGCTGTTGCTGCTGCTGCTGTTGTGAGGGAGCGGGGGGTAATCCACGGCCCCTCCCGCTTTGCTGCTGAGCGGGAGGCGCCCTGGGTCCTCGGCTGAGGCCATCGTGCCGATGCTTCACCCTCCTCTCCTCCTCCACCTGGGGGTCCCGGTCTCGCACCTGACCCCGATCAGGAACCCTTGATGATGGGGAAGAACTGGTCCCCGCGGAGGAGGTGCCGCCGGTCGTTCCTCGACCTCTCCCGGCTGCAAGGGCCTGCCTCTGCCTCAAGAACCCGAGGTCGATACGGGGAGTGTTTGACATCGCGACTTCAAGCGCGTCCTCGGCGTCCAGAGATTGAAGAATTTGAAAGTCAAGCCACAAGTCTCCTCCCGGAGTCCCCACCTCGGCGTCTGAAGGAGCAACGTCCTCTCTGACCCCGACCTCTTCAGAAACTCCCTCGACCTCTCCCTCTGAAGCCCGATTCGGGTCCTCCTCCAAGTTCTCCTCGACCTCTAGCCTCGCCGCCTGATCGAAGAGCTCTGACCACTGCGAAGGCTCGAAAGGTTGAGGAAGCTGTGAGAACTTCTTATACCCGGGGGTATAGTACAGCAGATTATGAGCAGCTCGGCCGAACCCGTCGGCACCCGTGAAACTCCAAACCGTAACTAGGTCGGCAAAGTTCACCAGCGACCGAGGAGGTGGAGCTGTTTCCCGAGAAGGAATATCTGCACAACAAAAAAGATTGTCATAAACATGAGAAGTCCCGAGAAACAAATAAAGAACCCGAAGGAACCGACGTACTTGTCGTTCTCCATTCCAGAGGGCAAAATAAGTCATTGTACTCGGGACCAACACCCCTCTGCCAACATCCCTTGAAGATTAAGATGTCATCCTTGTACCCCTTGTCCGAGTCAGGAAGATGGGTTACAAGGTACATGGAGGGGTCCCTGGCTTTAAGGTAGAAGTGTTGGTGAGACATGACTCTTAGCAGGGAGTAACAGAAAAGGAGATCATTGAGCCCAATATTCACCCCGAGGCGTCTATTGAGCTCTAAGACCCCCATGATTATTCGAAAAACATTAAGGCAGCATTGCCCGGGGAAGAGGCGAAAGCGAGACAGGAACTGAAGAAGTAGGGGGGTAAAGGAAACCTAATTCCACCCTCTATGATGGCCTTGGTAAAGAAAGGCATGGCATCCTCGGCCCCGAAGGTAGGAGAGTTCAACAATGGGTTAAAATCCACTACGTCTACACTCGGGGGAATGCCGTACTTGACCCTGAACCTATCGATCTGCTCCTCGCCTTTCACCTTGTATTTCCCTGACCCCGAGGGACCAGCCGATGGATTCTCGGGAGCAGGGCGACGACGAGGCATCTCTAAAAGAAAAGGAAGAAAAAGGTATTTACCCTTGAAAACCTGAGGAAGTTCCCCGAGGGCTTAAATCAAAGACGTACCGACCGGATGACACCACCGTTCAATCGGAAAACAAAAAGGCTAGGAGGACGATTAAGAAGAAGATTGTGAAACTCACCCGAAACGTCGAAAACAGAGTTTTTCAGGAAAAACTTTAAAACCACTCGCACCAGAAAGTCCAGGAATCAACAATGGGTTTGCTGGCTCTGTGATTTTGAGAGAGAGCAGTCGACGATGGCAGAGGAAACTAGATTTCCGGCGAAAGATCAGGAAAGGCGTACTCTGGGTGAAGGATCGAAATAGCAAAACGATGGAAACCAGAGAAGAACCCCCTTTATATAGGGGGAAATTGTCATCATTGGGCGGGAGAACCAAAACAGCGCATTTAATGCGCACGACGTCCCAAGCCGGGGAAAGCTGCTCGAGGCCATAATGAAGGACGGATGGCAGTTGGAAAACCCTTTGTCTCCTTACGACGCGTGTCCTCGATGTCAGAAGATCGAAGGCTGGGGGGCAGTTGATGGGACTCGTCTGAAAAGCCCTAAGATGAAGACACGTGTCCTCAGGTTTTTTGGAATAGTGTTGCTCGGAGGTAAGCACCATCGGCGAAGGGGGTCCCCTCCCCCGAGGTACCTCTCATAGGATCATGCATTCGGTGTATTATACAACACGTGTCCTCGGTCACCCGTGTACCTCGGAAACTTACCACCCTCGGTCCCCGAGGTGAGCCTTTCCTCGGTGCCGAGAGTCACTCCATCCTGGACGCTTCCTATACACCCGGATAGAGCTACTGACGTACGGGTCATCAGCCTATGCCAGTCTAGACTACTCATCATGACCTCGTCTTACACAAGTAATGTCAGAGCATACCGAAATACAGTAATCACAGCCAGTAAGGGATGGACGCGTGGCAAATGATGTCACATCAAAGACAGACAAACTGCACGCCGTTACTGACACATGGCTTGGGAAGGCAAACAATTAATTGCACCCTTCTGTTGACGAGACTGCATTCAATGCGGTAAGGTCAGGATATGAAAGACAATAAATGCTCCTATTACAGAGCATTTATTACATCCTTCCCGAAAGGAGCATATTGTGCCGTCGGCGTCCCGACTACTCAGCATTGATTGTTCGGGACCCCGAGCAGTCAATTAGAGAAGACATTCCTCATCAAATCAATACACACGCTACCTGTGCCTGATGATCATCTACTGACCGCACTGACAGCAATCATGAGCTTTTAAGGTATAAATACTCCTCCCACAAGGCCAAGCGGGGATGCAATGACAAACTCTCTACTACAATACAGATTTTCAGTGTTTTCTTCTTCCTCTCTCTCATTCAAAGACTGACTAGACCGTCGGAGGGGATACGCCGGAACACACTCCGGCACCCTTCTAACTTGTTCCTCTCTATTCCAGGAAAACTTTTCATACATACAGGACCTTTCTTCCTTTCCCAGGATCTTCTTTTGCCGTTCCAGGTTGCCACCGTACCTTGCAGGCTGTTTCAAGCAGCGTGTTTGGCCACTCAACCGGCTCACTCAGAGTTCACCAGGGGAGAGATCTGTTCCCAATATTTTTTATATTGTGCAGGATCGTGCACGCACAGAACCAAGCCACCCCTTTTTACAAAAAAAAAATCACCAAATAAAGCAAGTCAAATCCCAACAAAGTTAGCCTAATAGGATTTCATGTAAGTGTAATCTGATTTTTAATAAAAATAATTGAATATAGGTCGGTATTTTTGACCAATAATATAAATCTAAGGCCGACATCCTAAATTCGAGTTCAATGTTTTAATATATGATTTGATTTTGATTCAATCTAAATAAGATCTATATGTTTACATGTGAATAGCCACCGAGCTTGCTTTGGACTCAATTTTAGCTCAGCCTCTCATAAGGTAATTTTAGCCTAGTCTCACTTGAACCAAAACTAAGTTTTTTTCAGGAAATTTAGAAGTCAGTACAAAATTTAGACTTAATTAAGGTAAACTATATTAAGGAAACTTATTTGGTTCTAAGTGCATTTTTTTGAAAAAAGACTAAAAGATCACTCATTACTCCATCACTCTCCCTCTCTTCCCTATTTTTTTTCTCTCTCTCCTCTCCCCTCCATTGATAATTTTTTTTAATATGTAAAGATTTAATTTAATTTTTTCATCTTTATCTCTTCGATTTTCTCTCTCTCTCCTTATATCAAGGTTACAACAATACAATTACACCAATCAGTTACACCAATTAGTTACAAGCAGTTACATCAATACATCAAATAGTTACTCGTGTGTTCTAATAAACTAAACAGTTACACTAAATAATTACACAAAATAACAACACCAACCCAATATGTCATTTAGTTGTTTACATAAACCAAAGAGTTACACCTTTTGGTATCATGAAATGGTTACACCAATTGTATACATCAAATTGAGTTTATCATTACACAAAAGAGTTTACCATTACATCAAATTTGGTGTATACAATTGGTGTAACTTTATCGTGATACTAAATGGTGTAACACTTGTTGTCCCCAAAAGCAATCTAATAGGGGGAGTGAATTAAGTTGTTTAATTGTTGTCCAATTTAAAATTTCAATTTTACTATTTGTGAAATTGTTAAATATGGATTACTAGATGTTGGTTAGATAGTAAGAGAGTGATAGTGTGTGAATAAGCAATAAACATAAATCAAAGTAAAGAGATAAGAAGAAAACAAACCCAAGGATGTATAGAGGTTCGACCCCAACTCTTGGCCTACATCCTTTCTTCCGTGTCCCCTTGGAGGTTCCATTTTTCTCTTTCACTTGAATTCTTCAATGGGTGAGATCAAAACCTTTACACTTTTTTCCCTTGAGTACAAGATGATATTCCTCACTATAATATGTCACTCAAGAAGACAATAATCAATCATCTCTCTTGCTTTACAAAGATTCTCTCTCAAATCAAGAATAGAAGCAAGAGGAAGAAATTTAACACTTTAAATCTCTTTACAATGAAATAAATTACTCAAAAATGATTAAACTCTCTTTGGCTTCTAGCTCATCAATACAAGGTAGCAAACGTTCTCACAAATGCAATGAAGACACCTATCTATACTTGGACCCAAAACCCTAGAATTTCTTCAAAAATTCTAGCCATTACTATGCCTAATGGTCTTCAACCGGTATGCCAATTCCCAAGCCTGCATACTGGATCATCAACAACCAAGGCAAAGCTCCTACCAGATGTTGAACCGGCATGCCGGATGCCTGCGGACACTTCTAGATTAGCAAGGCACAGAAGATGTTACTGAACCGACATGCTGGTTCCTCATTATCTGGCATACTGGATTAGCTGTAGACCCTGCCGGTTCAACCTTCCCATGCCAAAATTTTGTGATCTACAAGGGCCGATTCCATATCTAGCATGCCGGATGTCCTACAGTCCCTGCCAGTTTAGCTTTGCACTTTGTCTCTTCTGCACTTCTTCCTTTCTTGCACATCTTTCATTCAATTTACTACATATCTAATTTACACATTAGATCATAGTGTAGATGCTTTTATCATCATCAAAACCATGCTTAAGTAAGTAATAGGTCAACATTCTCACCATTTTTTATGATGACAAAACATCTACAATCTCAAAAACATAAACCAGCCAACATGCTAAGCAATAATATTATATTCAACATGCATATGGTCCCCCTAAATTTATGCATACATCTAAAAGTATTTTCGAGGTCATTGAGTGAGGCTCCCCCTCAACTTATGCACGTATCAAACATGATTTTCTTCCAAAATGTTTTAAAAAAGTTTGTTTTGAGTACAAACATGTGTATGTATGTATCTCATTTGAAAGTGTAGTATCAAACAACAATACATAATGATACATATACACATATTTCTCCCCCTTTGGCATTATCAAAATGAAAATACACATGGGTTACAATCACTTGTCAAAGGTAGGCGCATTACACATAAAAATGTGATTGTTTTTGAAGAGGATCAAATATATTATATGTTTGAGGATTTAATTTCACACTTAAAAATAAAAATATTTCACAATTTTTTAATTCAGTGTGTGTGACAATTAAAATACATCACTTAAAAAACACCTCTTAAGAATATGTCAAAATTTCAAGTTGCTAATTACTTATAAGAATTTTTGAAACTTTTCATAATGAACAAATTTACCCTCCAATATTTTTATCTCATCCACCTTATTACACTCCAACTTTCCACCTCAAATCACGCTCACCCCCACCATCAATTTTGCAACTACTGTCACCAATACCAACAAACAATTACCATCATCACCACCATGAACACCGTCCCATACATCCACCACCACCACCCACCATACCACAACATCCACCACCACCCCACCACCAACAACGACAACTAAATGCCTTACAAGTGGCATAAAACACCATTGCCTCACAACCACCACCATTGCCACTACCATCACCCCATAACCACCATTATTAGCACCACTTCTAACCAATCGCCATCACCTCTGCTATCACCACCACTACCACGACCACCTTACTACTTTCACAAATGTTGCAACTACCACAACCACCTTACTGTTTCCACAAATGTTGCCACCAAACACTACCAATCGACCACTATCACCACTGTAAAAACCACTATTACCCTACATTCACCACTCCTAGCAAAATTACCACCCTCATCACTAACTCGTTATCACTATTACCTCACCCCATCCCACCAACATCATTGCCACTATGATCTCCCGTTACCACCTCATCACTGTTGTCATCATTCCACAAAAGCATTGTTATCACCGCCACTACCACGTCACCATTATTGCCACCACCACCCTTAGTTATTACCGACACCACAATTAGGTTTTTAGAATTGATCAATGAGAATAGAGAAGACAAAAAGAGAATAGATTATTCATTGTAATTCATATCTCAACCTAGAAATACACAAAGTAATCCTTATATAGTAGGGCAACACAACATAAAAAAAAATGTCTAAACTAACCTTATTATGAATACTCTAACACCTCCTCTCAAACTCATGATGTGGTAGAAAATATCAAGAGTTTGCCAAGAAAAAATCTAAAATGTGCTATGGTATGAGACTTCGTAAAAAAATCCACTATCTGCATTGTGGAAGGAAGAAAGGGGAGAGTGATAGTTCCCTGCTGCAAATGATGATGCACAAAGTGACAATCAATCTCAATGTGTTTTGTGCGCTCATGAAAGATTGAGTTATGAGCAATCTGAATAGCATTGGTGTTGTCGCAGAACATAGGAGTTGGAGATGATTCCGAAATGCCAAGATCAGCAAGAGCCATCGTAACCAGACTATCTCAGTTGTAGTAGATGCCATAACACGATACTCAGCTTCAGCAGAAGAACGAGCAACATCAGTTTGTTTCTTACTTTTCTAAGAAATAAGAGAATCCCCAAGAAACAGAAAGAAACCAGTGGTGGACTTGAGATTCATAGAGTTACTAGCCCAGTCAGCATCAGAGTAAGCCCTGAGTTCCATAGATGAAGAGTGAGAAAAGAATAAACTCTGATATAGAGTACCACGGAGATACCGAAGAATGCGAAGAACAGCAGCCTAGTGAACAGTGGTGGGTGAGACAACAAATTGACTCACAATGTGAACAACATAAGAGATATCCGGATGAGTGACTGTAAGATATACTAAACTCCCAACAATAATCCGATAGAGGGTTGGGTCAGATAAGAGAGTACCGTTAGACGAAGAGTAATGAACATTGAGTTCTAAAGGTATCTCAACTGTTCGTTTATTTGATAAACGAGCTTGTTCAATAACATCTGAAATATTCTTGGATTGAGAGAGAAGATACCCTTTAGAAGAGGAAGCAATCTTAATACCCAAGAAATATCTAAGTTGCCCCAAGTCTTTCATCTCAAAATGGTCCTGCAATTGAGTTTTCAATAAGCAGATGCCAGCAGTGGCATTACCCGTAATAATCATATCATCAACATATAGTAAGAGAATAATAGAACCTGAGGAAGTAGACCGTAAAAAGATAGCAAAATCATGGTCACTGACACAAAAACCCAAGTCACAGATGATCGAAGAAAATTTGGCAAATCATGCTCTGGGAGCCTGTTTAAGACCATATAATGCACGATGAAGTCAACATACTTGACCAGAACTATAAGATAATCCACAGAGAAGTGTCATAAAAACCTCTTTAGTCAAATCTCCATGTAGAAATGTATTTTTCACATCCATTTGAGACAAACTCCATTGTCGAAAGGCAGCAACTGTAATCGTGGAGCGAACAGTAGTCATCTTGGCAATAGAAGCAAAAGTCTCATCATAATCTAGACCATATTCTTGAGCAAACCCCTTGGCTACTAATTGAGCTTTATATTGTTCCATAGAACCATCTGACTTGGTTTTTATCTTATAAACTCACTTACAACCAATGGTGCGTTTATCAGGAGGTAAAGACACTAGTTCCCAGACTCTGGTCTTATGTAAGGCAGACAACTCCTCATCCATAGCCTGGTTCTAAAGTGGATCGAATAATGCCTCCTTGTAGGAGGAGGGTTCAAATAGAGAATGAATAGAAGTAAGGAAAGAACAAAATTCAGAAGAATAACAAGTATTTACTCCAACCAAACCTGTCTAAACATTTGCGAGAGCGTTGAGGATAGTGCGGGGTATGATCCATAGTGTCTGAACCTGATTGGGCGACCGGAGAAGAAAGGGGAGGCACTGCATCCGGAGAGGAGATAACTGGAGTCCTGCAAACATATGTATGCACAATAGAGGGATGAGTAATAGTCGACGAGTAATAGTCGACTCAGAAGATAAAGGATCTGACACAGGTATATTACCAACATATGTATCATGAGAAACATTGGTAGGAAATGGATCAATGTATAGCAGGTCAGACTTATTCAATGAGGAAGAGCTAGATGAAATTGAGAAGAAGGAAATATGCTCCATAAAAACAACATGACGAGAGACATAAAGTTTGCGGGTGATGGGATCATAGCAACGATACCCTTTTTGACCCTCACCATAACCAAGAAATACACATAAAGCTAAACAAATAAAAAGTTTGGTATGAAGAACACTAGGGAGTAAAACAAAACAAGTACAACCAAACACACGTAAAGAAAAATAGTTAGGTGACTTACCACATAACTTTTCAAATGGAGAGACTCCAGAGGTAAGCATAGTAGGAATGATGTTGATCAAATGAACTGCTGTCAAAACTGTTTCCCCCAAAATGAGCTGAGAACATGTGCTGATAAAAGAAGGGAACGTGTTGTCTCTAGAATATGACGGTGTTTTCGTTCGGCAACACCATTCTGCTCAGGTGTGTCAATGCAAGAAGATTGATAACGTGTACCATCAGATTTCAACAGATCATGAAAAGAAGTAAGAGTATATTCACCGCCCTGATCACATCAAAAATATTTAATGACTGCGGAATATTGAGTGCGTACCATGTTACGAAAGGTAGTAAAGATAGAAAAAAATTTAGACTGACGTTTCATCAAGAATACCTAACAGTACCTCATGTAATCATCAATAAATGAAACATAATATTTGGACCCTCCTTGTGTAGGAATAGGAGTCGATCCCCATATATCAGAGTGAACAAGATCAAATGGTGTAAGAGAAAAAGTAACCTTTTATTGAATGACAATGCATTAAATTTAGCCAACTTGCATCCACTACAATCAGAAATGTCATGGCTTTCTAAACTACCCAAACTATCAGTCGAAACTAAAAATTTTAAACGAGAATAAGAAACATGACCAATACGAGAATGTTATAAATAAAAATTAGATGACTTTGGACTCAAACGAAAAGAAGATAAATCAAAGTAGAAGCAGTAGCATCAGCAACTGGGACATGCAGCTCCTCCAACACATATTACCTGCCCTGTCTACAACCAGTCCCAATTTGCTTCTTGGACCGTGGATCCTGCACAACACAACCAGAGGAAGAGAAATGAACCAAAAATCTAGAATTAAATAGTTGACTGACTGAAAGTAAATTCAAAGTAAGTTGAGGAATATAATAAACATCGAAAAGTGTAATGTGGGAAGAAATAATTGTCCCAACACCAGCTAATGCCATGTGAGAACCATTGGCAACAAGCACAGATAAAGAGGGAAGAGAAACAATAAATGCAAACAAAGAGGAGTCACTGGTCATATGATGTGTTACACCTGAGTCAAAGACCCAGGCAGTTTGAGAAATACCTAAAGGACCTGAGCTGAATGAACCTATAATGGGAGAAACTGTGAGAGCACCAGGCTAATGAAGAGAGAGAAACTTTTGTAGCTGATCTGCAAGCATAGTCAGGTTGGGAGCTGATGAAGCTGAATCATCCACTGGTGGCGCTACGGCCGTTGTATGACAATCTCTAGACCTAAATGACTGATTTTGAGATCCTCGTGTATTCTTGTTCATTAACTTTGGATATTGGGCCTTCTAGTGGCCCTTTTCACGACAGAAGTTACACTCATCAGAAACAACTCAACCTTGATATTTATTTTGGGAATTAGAGGCCACTTTGAAAAGAACAGTCAAGACAGTCTGATTTGGTAGTGGAAGAAGACCCTTTCCAGAAAGGTTTTTAAGGCGAACCTCTTCAGCTAAGATCTCATTAACAACATCATCCACTAAGGGGAGTGAGTGATGATGAAGAATGGAACCACGAAGTCCCTCGAAGTCATCCCTAAGGGCCATCAAGAGTTGCACCAGCCTTTATTCCTCTCTGAAGGTGCGATATGCCAGATTAGTGCTCAACTCAGTGGGTTCAATAAGTGCTTACTGATCCTAGAAGCCAGTCATAACAGAGTAGAATTCTTGGATGATTTTGTCCTCTTGTTGCGCATCTCGAATCTCATGCTCTAGTTGATACCTCTTTACAAAATTAGACTGAACAAAGTGTAGCCAAATAATCCTAAATTTCTTTAGCAGTTGTATACTTTGATAGATGAACCTCAATGGTCTGATCAACTGAGTTATTAATTCAGGTGATAATTTTCGCATTATTGATATCTCAAGTACTCTTCAAATCAGCATAATTTTTTGCCTTAGCATCAGTTGGAGGCTGTACAACACCACTAATATAATTTCACATGTCTTTCCCCAACAAATTTTTTTTCATAATATAAACCCAATAAACATAATTTCCACTAATTAGTCTCACACTAATGGCTTGAAGTGAATCAGAGTGATCACTTGCCATTGTAGTAACAATTATCAATATGCAACACAGTTAAATTCAAACTCAGTAGCCCAAAGAAGCAATAACACCAAATAAGCAAAAAACCCAGCAGAGCAAAAAACCAACTACCGAAACAAGCAAAAAACCCAGAGTGCCAAAATAGGCCAACCAAATCAAACTGCCGTAGCACTACCAGTCCAGAACGCCGAAGCCACAACAAGAAAATAGCAACAATCCAACAACCCAGGCACAATCCAGCAAATTAAATCAATAAACAACTAGAGAGTATCAATCACAAACCAATCGGTGCACTGTGAAGGCATTGTCAAGCCAAGAGACCATAAGAGACTAAGCCAGTCGGTGCACATGCACTTGGAACCAGTCAAGTCGAGAAAACAGCGGAGAAAAGACAGTTGGTGCACTTGGAACCAGTCAAGCCAAGGAACAGAGGAGAGGAGGCAGTTGGTACACCGAACAAGTTTAGTCAGTGCACTTGGAACCAGTCAAGCCAAGGAAGCAGAGAAGAGGAGGCAGTCGGTACACCGAATAGAGCACCGAACACGTTCAGACCAACCAAATCTCATCCCAAATGGTTGGTTATCGTCGGTGGTCTTTTTCTAGACTTCAATCATGTATATTATTTGGGTTTAGGGATCATAACATGCTTTGATACCATGTTAGAATTGATCAATGAGAATAGAGAAGAGAAAAAGAGAATAAATTATTCATTGTAATTCACAACTCAACCTAGAAATACACAAAGTAACCTTTATATAGTAGAGCAACACAACATAAAAAAAATGCCTAAACTACTCTTATTATGAATACTTTAACAAGTTTGACCAATACTCTCTTTGTGACATCCACACTAGAAGTGATAGTGGTGGAGGGATGATAGTGGCAACAATAACGATGGTGATAGTAATGGTGGCAATTGTAATGTTATGATGGATGTGGTGGTGGGAAAAAATGATGGTTATGGTAAAGTTAGTGGCCCTGGGTGATGGTGACAATGGTGGTGATAGAATTTGGTGGTAAAAGACAATGAATCAAGGGGAAGGGGGTGACGAGATGATGGTGGAGGGTGGTGACGACAATAGTGAAGTGTTGGTTATTATGACAGTGAGGAAAGACATTGGTGGTGTGGTGAGAGGGGGAAAAGAAAAATTAGAAATTAATAAATTTCAAGCTTCAACTAATCAAGCAATATTATACAATTCAATGCTTCAATTTAATAGATACCAAATAGTTCGTAGATTAAAAAAAATTCAACATTCAACATGCATTCAACTTGTAACACTTAATTTTCAGTTTTTTCAAACACCACCTAAGAAATAAAATTTTGGTCTTTAATTTAATAGAGACTAGTTCAGCGCCCCCCCCCCCCCCCCCCCCCCCCATACACACTTCATCTATGGCGATGTTTGAACCTTACACTTCTATTGATAGGTGAAGCCTTAGTCATCCGGGCTATTAATTTTTCACATTTTTCATTAGATGCCTCATCATCATTAAAATGCCATGGTTTGTGAAATTATGTTAAGTGAATTGAGAAATTGGATACAAAAACAGGTTTGCTTGACAAATTTTCCCAAGAGAGGTGACACTGGTTGTCGGTTGAGCAGGTTTTAGAGAATAACTTGGGCTCAAGCCATGTTTTAAAATTGTCAAATTGAACCCTATTTAACTCAGAATCATTGAAACCAATCATTGTTATTTGTTGAAAATTTTAAATTTAGTTTAAAATCGAGTTCAATTTAAATTTAATTACGTGTTACAAAATTTGAACTGAGATTCGAGTTTACTTGGGTTTAGTTTGGGTTTAAGTCTCTCATTATAAACTTGCAAAAAAAAATCTTGCATAACACACGTCAAACTAAATTCAGATTCAATTTCAAGTTGAATACACGTTACAGTTTTGTTGAGTGTATAGTTTGAGTTGGGCTTAGTGTAAATGAAAACCTCTGATCCAACCAGAGCATTGTTAGAATTTAAATCGAATAGAAATTTTTTGCGTAAGTTCAACCAACTATCAAAACTGTCTAACCAAAACTTTCAAGTTGGACACAAGCAGAGTTGGTCAAAATAAATTGTTTTGGAAAGTTTTGGGTAAGGGCATCTTCAAACTTTATTCAAATTTACACTCAAATTTAAATTTGAGTAAAAAAATTTAAAAAATTTGCTCCAACTTTTAACTCAAACTTATATTAAATTAAAAAAACTCATTTTTTTACTCAAATCATGGAAGACTCAAATCTTTAATAGTGAGATTTCACAATCTTTTAAAGATTCAATGGTCATCTTTACACCCTTTTAAATTTGGGTCTCTTATTTTTAAATTTGAATTTGTCCATTAGAGTTCTTTATATAAAATCAAATTTTTTACTCAGATATTAATTTAAATTTAAGTAAAAATTTAAATCATAGTTAAAAACGCTCTCATAAATATTCCTGTGATCTTTACCAAATAGTCCTACTTCTACTTAATTTAAATCTTGTTTTACTTTCAAATTTTAAAAACCCAACGGCTAGCAAAAATCCAAAAGCCATTTTTGCCCATGCAGAGTACACGTGCCAGAATTCCACTATCTCCCAAAAACGTTCACCTTCTATATTCTCTTCACTTTCCCTCCCAAAATTAAATTTCGAAAATACACACTTTTACACCGTAAAAATACACTCAAAATACAGTAGCTTCAATCACGCACTCTCTCTCTCTCCCCATGGAAGACGACGAAGAATGTGGCTTCGACTCCGCTTTAGCTGCTCAGTCGCCGGCTCTGGTCACGCTCTCTCCATTCTCGCCTTCCATCGCGCACTCCACGCGCCGGCTCTCGAGTTGTTTCACAGAACCAAGACGACCAATAAGAGCTTCAAGACAGCTGGCTTGGGTCTCTCTTCAGGGTCGACTCGTCGGTGCCGAAGAAGCCAGCTCGGCTAAGACTATAGGTGGTAATTTGAGGCCCGAAGAAGCCGTGGCTTGGGAGCTTTTCAGCCCCATTCATCGGATTCTTATAGTTGCTGTCGTTGCCGTCGCCGCCGCCAATTCGAAGAAAAATAAACAGATTTGTCAGCTCAAAAAATCTGTTGAACTTAGGGTTAGTAAACTTTCTTTTTTAATTCTTCAATTTTTTTAATGTCATTTGTATTTATTGACGGGTTCTGTAAATGTTTTTGCGGTTAGCAATTATTGTCAGCTTTATGTGAGTAGGGCTTGTAATATTAATTAGTTTTGGATTTAGTATCTGTTTATTGTGGATTTAATTCAATGTATTTATATGCGTTAGAGTTTCGGGTGTTTAATGGTTCTAATTTCTGGGTTTGTTTAATACAAATGAGTATGCACTTATTAGATGTTATTACGCTCAAGATTTTCAACTTCTGCATTGAGTAACACTATCAAAAAATAAGTGATCACGTCAAGGGTTTAAGTCATGGAAATAGACTCTTCGCATTCGAGGAAAACCCTCCCAGATCTGCAATAGTGAGAGCCTTATGCCTTGGGGCCCCTTTTCTTTTTAATTTTTAATTAATACCCTGGGAATGGTAGGTTTTGCTTAGCAAGATGCCATTTTGAGTTTCTTAAGTTCTTTTTTTTCTTTTTCATTATATGGGGATCCTTTTTGGCATTGTCAATTGTCTAGTTTATTGTAAGACATCGTAATTTGTGATTTTTTCTTAAATGCATTATCTCAACTTTAGAATTTTGCCCTTCAGTTATTGAAATCTCTAGTAAATATTCATATGCCTCAATAAGCTGTCAAGCCTGTTAACATTTGTTTTTATTCAATCTCCAGGATCAAGTGCTTTTGAGCATGCAACAGAAGCTAGACAAACTATGTGAACAGATGAACTATTTCAAAGATCAGCCAGAATGTGTCACTGGCTTATCTTTAACCAAGAAACTGGAATTGCCATTCCGTGAAGCTTCCTCTGATGAAAATTTATCTTTTGGATGTGGTTGTCAGCTGTGCGAGCAACATAAGCCTCCATCAAGTGACTCTGTTGTAAGAATTATTTTACAGCCAGTTTCTTTTTCTTGGGATGGCATTTCGGAATTACAGATGTTATTGACTATAGGTTGTGATTTCGACATCATTATAAGACCTAAGTTTGGTTGGCCATGAAATGCCTTTTTTTTTTTTTTTTTTTTCTCAGGCTATTTCGGTTGTGAAAGCATCTGGTGGTGATGACATGTTCAAGTACAAAATCCCTCCTGCAAATGAGGCAGAACCAGAGGAGCGTCGCATGTCTGATTTGTCAGATTTGTCTCCTAGCATTTCCTCCTCAGTAGATATTCAGGTAATTGGATATTTAGAAGCATGTCTTATTTTGTAGATTTGGCATAGGTCTGCCAGTTATCATGGGTACTTGGACACAGAAGAATGTTGAGCTTTATGTAGCATCAGCTTGGTTTGGCTAGCCTTCCTTGTGGCTAGTAGTCTAGTATGATCTATGGACTCTATATGCCTACTCTTTTCTGAGAATTATTCTTTAGTAAACACCTCTGTGCCCACTAAAATAATAGGTTACACATTAGTTTCTATATTGTAGGAACTCGTGTTTGGTTGCTATTTGGGACCCTTTCTCCTTAGTTAATGGTTATAGCCAAAGGAGCCCCGAAAATTCTAAAAAATATCGTCATTAATATATGCCTTCAATAAGCATTACTATCTGTACTCATTAATAATGCTACAATCTGTTTGAATATATGGTTCATAGTTATTGATTTTCTTAGTGGAAGTGCAATCTTTTGCGAGAATGAGGTTATACATGGCCCATTAAGAGGCACTGGATGTTTTCTGTTATTCCAAGTATGTTTGATTGGAAGCGAGTCTGTAATTTTTAGGATGAATCGGAATCTGCAGATTATTTTCCAGTCCCAACCTTTGCACAACCTGGGTAATTATTAAAAATGGCTGTTGGTCTTACTAGCTAGATGATATTTAGTTTGTCGTTAGTGCGGAAATTTTGGCTAACAAATGGGGCCCTGATTTCTACTGGATCTAGCACTCTTTACTCCTTAATGGTGCGCCACTTTAGGAGGATGATGCAACCAAGCAAGTTATAATGCCGGGAATGTACAAGTCATGTGATTGTCCCTTATGCGAGATTACATAATTGGATTGGTCTGGGTCAATGTGTGTTTGCCTTGATGGAGAGGAGAGCTTTGCAATTGAATATTGAGCTTGGACCTTGGGAAATATAACCTCATTCTCTGCCGACAGTGCAGACTTCAGAGCTTAGTGTTCTTCGCCCTCTTTCTTCTTTCTCAGTTAACCCACATATCTCGTAAATGAATGTCAGCACTCTTAGTGCTGGGCTAGTGCTACAACACCTTTGGTCAGACCTTTAGTATTCTGATATTATAATGAATGATTTTTTTCTTGCATGGAGCCAATACTTGGCTCATTTAATTTTTTTTCATTTTCATTTTTACATACTTCCAACGTTATTTTATCTCTGTAACTATCAACCTGGTCATGTGAAAAGGAGGAACTCATATGGATTTAGTCTTTTGAGGATGTTCGGGATCAAACAATGTTTTTTAAACCAAAATTTGGGACAATGTTATTGTATGCTCTTGTGCTGATGTGGATAGTTTCGTCGATTAGAGCAGAAAAATGTTGAAATGTTCAGAGTGAAGATGGTTTTTGCCTTTCCTTTTTTCAAATTAATAAGCTTTCTCAATTACAAAAACCTCGATTTCGTGAATTAATCAGTAAGCTAGAGTAAGCTAGAGTAATTGAACAAGATATCTACAACCTGACACAAGTAATCTCACATTGTGTTTTTCTCGCAGTTGAATACATTAGCAATTGAACAAGATATCTACAACCTCCGCAAAGAATGTGAAGAAAAGGAAGCCACCATAAAGGAGCTGTCCATTTTTGTTCACTCATCTCAAGTTGTAGATTCAAAGGTATTAATTTTTTTTATAGCAGTTAGAGTCTCCAATACAAAAGCATTGTCTCAGTCAGTTTGGTCTTCTTTTTGCGTCTAACAGAGGATTGTGGAGTTAGAAGACATCATCCGAAGGAAGAATATGATCATTACAAAACTGAGGAAAGACATGTTGGTTCTTGAACAGAAGGTAAGAATGCCATCAAATCCTGATGGTATATGTTCAATGAAGTTCAACCACCATATACTATTGAGACAAAAGATGATGCAAATTTTAAAAAATAGAAGCCTGTGCAATCTTCATTTCTGACTTCAAATATTCCAGCACCGACAGCTTTTCTTCCTCTGCTTCCATTGAGAAACTTGACATTCTTGAATTACAGAAATGGAAATCAAGAAGATTTTGCCGCAGTTGTAAAGCCCATCTACCTCCCATGTTTTTTGCATTTAAAACTTTTTGGAATCGTAAAGAAGTGAAACAAACTTGATAGAATTTCTTAAACCAATTGCGTTGAACCATCTTAGACATTAAGATTTAAATCAAACCAGGAACTGCAAGAATGGCAGATAAAAGAAAAATATGTATGAAAATGTTTTTCAACTGTGTTGTAAAGCAATGCATGTTACAGAGAATATGCATACGTTATCATTCTTCAACAATTGTAGGCTTGTAGCAATCAAGCAACATATTTGGTACACTTTATGGTTTGTGTTATTCTTGTGTATGGTAGAGCCTAATATTGTGCCTCACATACTGAACATAAAAAGTATGACAATTATGAGTATACAACTGATTCCAGGTGGTGAATCTAACAAGACTTCGAAGACCTTCTTTCTCTACCGCAAGCTCGAATGAGAGGCGTCTTCCAATGATGGCAGATAATGTCCTTTATGATATGGATAGTACAACTAGTCCTTCATCTTCTGATTCAGATTGCTCCCCTGGTAATTGTCCTCAAACTCCTATTATGAGAAGTCAGGACGCCACTGTTCAAAATAATAACTTTGCTTCAAGGGAAGACCAGAAATTGGGACAGGCCAAAAGCTGTACTTCGTCAGTGAAACCAAATGATCAGCATCAAAAGTCCCGACCAGTAAGTCCTCTCAAAGAGAGATCAATGAATCAGACACCTGATTTGGTCAACATTTTGAGACCAAAGCAGTCACTATCTACCAGTGGAAATTCTAGAAGTAAGAGACGAGCTCCTGCCCGATCTAAGGATGCTGCCCTACCAAAGAGATGGGTATAGAGGTAATCCACAATTACTTCAGCATAACAAAGGCTATTTCTTGCTTCACAAAGCCACCTCTTGGCTTCCATACCCTTTTGCAGATGTAATAAAATAAGGACAGCATGTTGAAACAAGAACGATTTTGCTGCACTCACATGAATATGCATGCATGAAATGAACTAGATAGCGCACATACACAAGTACATACTAGTTGGCATGTATGTCCATCAGATTCTTTATCATGTTCATATTTCAGTTTTTTGAATACTGTTTTGGCTTCTCTCATGCTTAAGGCAATGATAGAGAACATTTTGGTTGCACACTTGTATGATATGATTGACATTTTTTGTTCTTGCTTTGTCTAGGTTATGGGGGATGTATGTCTTCAATCTAATATGTGAATATTTATGGGTAAAGAAATTGCAGGATGGGAAGAATGTGTCTCCTGAAGTTGTTGCAAAGAAGATGGAGGGGTTTTGATTGTAAAAGCTTTATGAGTAAGGTGGCTAGTTCTGCGCTACCAAAGTTGTTGCAAGGAGGATCTGGAACATTAGATGATATACCTTTAAGTACAAAACACATTTAGGTTCATGTTACTTTGTTCTTGTTGAACTTGTGATATTTCAATCTACAATCTCAAATTTGGTTAAGACAGAATTTACTATTTGTTGACCATCGCTTCACTCCTGTATGTATTTCATATGCCTGCAATAATTTACTATCTTCCCTATAGGCGCACAACTCAGTTGAAAATTTTGGTGTTAAATTGGTCGCCATGACTTGAATTGAACCACCTCATTGTTTGTACAGCCATACTCAAGTTGTGTCAACTACCAATGACATCGACAATTAATCTCGAAGAAAACATAACTTTGGTGTCAATTGCAATAATACTTAAATAAAACACTATCATCTTGTTGACTGCACTAATTATAAAAAACAAACATGGTTTCAAGCAGATAGGTTTGAGATGAGCATTTATACTAGAATCATGGGCTGCCATTTGCTTGCTTATTATTGTAAAACTCACACTACATTCTTATTTGTTTCTTTTGGTAAAGGTCTCAACATAAGATATCCAGGCAAATTATTCTTCTTCCAATTGGTCTGTGATGTGATGACGAAGGACTATTTTGTTTCATTGCCATAAGTACTTCTGGTGGATCCTGACTCCACAGTCAATCTAATACCTATGTGCCCTGTTGAAGAAATAGGCATTCCCACTGCAGGAGCACCTATGGAAGTATATAATTTTAGTTTTCAATTTTTTGTAAGATTCTAGATGCAAACAACTGAATTGCAACTTCCTTGCACAGTCCAAAGAAATGAGAGACTTAACTATACTAATTGTGATAGCGATGAATCCAGTTTTTTTTTCTTTTTTCTTTTTTCTTTTTAAGTTTGAACGATAATATGGATAGTTTATGTTTGTTGGATTCTTTACAAAGATGTCATGGTAAAACCAAGAAGAACCAAAAAGCCTAATTTGATAACTAAGGTAGAGAAGATGAAATAAATGCAATGGGCTTGTCAAGTTTAAGAGTAACTGCATGCCTATTCTTTTCCTTAGTTCCAGGTAATGGCAACATAATGGAATTTGAAAATTCTTTTATAATCTCCAATGTAAAATACCACAAGGACTAGCAGTATGACAAACAAGTTAATTGGATTCAATGATTAGCTATTTCGATGATGCTATATTCTTAGACTTAGCAGTATGGACAAATTATCTGTCGGATGTGCTAGCGATTGTTTCTAAATTATTACCAGCAAAATGTGTGAGAATTGAAATATATTTTGAGTCTTTTTGGTTAATCGTAAGTGTTGATACCAGAAATTGCTCTTCGAGCTCCTTCGATGAAATCGCTTTCTGAACGACCAAGGGGAGTACCTGCAAGAACAAGTTGAAGACCGATGTATTACGCCATTTAAGGAATTGAGGATGAAGAATATTGAGCTAGTGTTGTGATTGCTTACCTTGGCTAATTTCCATTCTTCCCCTTTTATAGACCAATTAATCATGCCGTTGGGGGAGCTCCTTACAGTCCAAGCATGTGCTCGAACTCCCATCATCAATTGCCCCCGTTTAACTCAGCGTGGCTTGCACGTGGTCTGCATTTAATGCATTTGTCCGTTAGTGCCTTGGGAAGCGAGATTGTGACTCGTGCTGATGTAATCGCTATAGAACCGGTTGGTATTTAAACAATTCTCATCTCTTGTGTCCAACATGCTTCAGAAACCACCAAGAACCCAAGTATGCCTTTTCTTCCTCATATGGATCTTCTTTCCTCTTTCTGTTTCACTTGAACTATCCAAGCTGGAGCATATAGGGTGTACTCATACCTTTCAATTTCACTTCTATCGTTTTTTGTTTTCTTCAATGGAAGGGCCGTTATCTTGATCACTTAGGGTTTTGGTTGATAGGTCGTCTAGAGTCCGGCTTGAATCTGTCTTCGATTCTTGCTTGTCTATAGATAGAATATATGTCATTTTCTTTTTGTCAACAAAATATTTCATTGTTTCATAAAAAATTACCTTAATTCAAGAACTGTCTATGGTTGCATCTGCAAAGCTCATCGGTCTTTTCGGTTGAAATGAAGAACCACTTCTCCTTCGCCACAGAAGAGACGCCCGATTTGATCCCATGTCGAAAGCCTCAATTCTATTTATAAACTCAATCCTGCCGCGAGAAACTCTAAAATGCTCTAGAAGCGCGATAGAAGGGCATCTAACGCGCATTGAGCGAGCTGTTGATAAGATTATCGTACAGTAACGCCCCTTCTTATTTTGATTACCATATTTTTAAATTAGTAATTACAAAAAATTTGTTTAATTAAAATTTTGAAGTATTTTTATTTATATATATATTTAATGGGTAGCAGGGGAGAGGGAATGCAGGGACGGGGCGGGAGTAAGGGTAAGTCCATCTCCGCCTTCATCTTCATACGAGTTTATACGGATATCTCTGTATACGTCTACTGTTCAATACATACAGTTTATTCCGATCAAACAGATTTAAACGAATACCCGTTTTTCTCTGGTCCACTGTCGTCCCTAATAGTACTAGTTGCCTTTCCCCTCCAAATCTATACATCAACCACCATTGCTTTACAAAGGGGCAAATTCAGAATTTTATTCAGAGGGGGGCTGAATAGTGTCGTAGTCAAAAATTTTTATTCAATAGAACCATTCAATAAGCTATAGTTAGCGTCCAATTTTTGGTTGTATAGAAACTATGAAAATAACTTTCACACGATGAATTATAGTATGATTAATTTTCAAAAAATCAAAACATTAATTGAAATTTGTCAAATCAATTACATGCAAGACTATTTTAGATTCATTCATAAAAAATAAAAAAATTTAGTTTGATTTCATCCGATAATCAATTAGTACAACTAAATTTTATTATGTCGGCTCAACGTGTGAAAATTTGAACAAAATTAGATAAGAGTGTGTGCTTATCTTTGAAATATATATTCTATATAACATTGGATCCTGCACATAAGGTTTGGAGATATTATATTTTGTCCTCTTAAATTATTACTTTGATTTCTTTTTTTTTTTCTTCGATTATTAAATTGACATCATTCCACCATTTATCATTCAAATAACTAACTTTTTTCATGAATTTTTAAATTTTGATTCTGCTCTAATTGTTACATTTTGGACTAAGATAGTTCACAAGACTATTTTGTTTAGGGTGCAATGTGTATAAATCAATAGTTAAGGGGTAAAGCAAAATCAAGATCATAATTTAAGGATTTAAAATATAACTTTGATGACGTGAGGTGCCATGTAAAGTGAAAAATAAGAATATAGTATAATTTTGAAAGTTGTGGGGGCCATTGCCCCCCTCCCCCTAAAATTTCAAAATTATACGCCAAAGCTGGGCTCTGCCACTGGCTTTACTGCCATGGCCCGTGATTCGGAGTGAACTCTGTCTGAGAGAATTCATTTTCTTGTATCCGAGGCCGACAAGGCCAATAATGATTCTGATTCTATTCTGAAGATCGCCTCATCATCAATCAAAGTTGTGGGGGCAAAACAAGTCAAGAACTCTCTTGATGAGAAGGATTTGAATGAGATTAGAGGGTAATACCAAATTCTTGATTCTGTTTGATAGCACTCATTCGTTCAGTCTGGTTCTTCTTTGGACTACTAGCTCTTTCATTTTTGCTTGGTTGGTTGTGTCTTTTCCTCTCCTCCTGTTTGTCCTCCTGGCTCCTACAAGCAAGAAGGGCGTCTTCTACATTCATATGAATCTGTGCTCTTAAGAGCAACTCACGCATACTTTGTGGTGGATGTTTTGACAGGGATAAGAAGAACTGAGAGGGCAAAAATCCTCCAATAAAAGCAACGAGTGCTCTTATTTCACCTCTACTTTATGTTTAGGAGATAAGTGGGGGGCCTTCTGTGTGTTTTTTATCCAATGAAGTGGGAGGTGAACGAGGTACTGAGCTCTACGAAAGAGATAATTGAATTGGGTTTCAGCTAGTTAAACAAGTGTCGCCTTAAGGGTTGTTGCAAAGACCCTACACATAATTTGATCCGAGACACTGTGGAGCATTATTATAGAATTCTCTAGGTGGTTGGGCAAATCTTTTAGTCCATCAAAACTTTCGATGGCCGACATCTTGAATCTTGATGGGGGATGTTTGTCTGAAACATCAGTAGTAAAAGGAGACTCCGTGTGTTGCAGTAAAGCCTCCACCACCACTGGAACTCGAGCTTTTAAGGTGTTAATGACACTGTTAATCTTGTCATTGGCCTCCTAAAACTTTTGTTTTCATCAGTCATTGACTTGTGGACGGATGACCTCATTTTTGCTTTGTCCTTCATTCTATTGGTTCTCATTGCAATGCCCCTGGATCTGAGACAAATTCTTGTCTGGGAGCTATTGGGCGGTGAGAAGTTTAAGGATTTGTCGATTTTGGTAAACTTACTCCCCCATAGTTTTATTCAACTTCTTTACTCTCGCTGCTCCCTTTTTCGGCGGGGCTGGTTTCCACCAGTCAACTGGGTGTGACCTTGGCCGTTCATTCTCATGAGTTTGGTCTCTAGCTTGTGATGGCCATTGGTTCCAACTAACTTAAGGATGGAAACTTTTCGGTTGCAAATAGCTGAAGGATGGAAAACTTTGCGGTTCCAAATAGCTGAAGGATGGAAAACTTTGTCGTTTCAAATATTTTGAGGATGAAAAACTTAGCGTTTCTCATAGATAGCGTTTCTCACAGCTCCTTGGATGAAATTGCCTTCTGAAGACATAAGGGCTTCGGGGGTCAACCGATGCTTAAGTCATATAAGGAATTGAGGATGTAGGATATTGAGCTAGATTTGTGATTGCTGACCCTTTTATAGGCCAATTAATCATTCCGTTGGGGGATCCTTATCCTCTTATTCAAATGAAGGTAATTACACTATGAGCGGTGGAAGTGGTCTACTTATTTGAGTCAAGGCTTTAGTTGAGTTGAACTAGTCAATATCGTGAAAGGACTGGACTCTACCGAGCTAGGCGACAGGAGCGCTAAGGATGGAGGTATTGGTGGGTTGAAGCCCAGAGTAAAAAAAAAAGAAAATAATAATCACTTTTATACAAGGCTACCAGCCCACTAAAAACATCCCATCCAACCCAACCCCTGCCCACTAAAAGCATCCCCACGGCTACCTGCAAATTCCTCAAAATCAATCTCTTCTCTCTCTCAGACGGGTCTCTCTCAGTCTTTTCTCTTAGTCACGTCCCCCAAAATCATGCTGATTACATGCTGGCAATATCTTCTCTCTCAGGCGGTCAGTCAGTTCTCCCAAAATCATGCCAGTCTCTTCTCTCTTAGGTTGCCACTTCAACGCAAACACCCTCCCCCCATCCGGCCATCCCTCTTCTGCGCAAACACCATCCTCTCTCTCGCGCACGCCCAACCCTAACAGGTACGATTCATCACCTCCTTCTCTCCCCTCTTTGTTTAGTTTTGCTCTTCGTTTTCGTATGTCTATCTCCCTGCCTTTATTTGTTTGGTTTTGCTCTTCATTCAAATGCCGCCCACAAGCTGTTCGATCAAATGCCCCTGAATCACACACACATCTATTTTTCAGGCAGTTGTTCGAATCAAATGCCGCCTACAAGCTGTGTAGCTATTATCAGCCTATGTCGTTGTTGTCTTCGTCATTGGTGTTACAATGGGGAAAGAAATGGTTGAGGACTGGAGGCGAAAAAAGCAGGTAACAGGATTTTGATTGCATGATTTAGTGGACACTCATTCTAATGATGAACCTCTTTATTTGTGGCTTTATTAGTTCCTTGGGGCATTTTTATATAGTAGTGCTAATTCCATATTGTTTGAGTGATTTTTTTTATGTGGCTGAATCAACTTTAATAAAGTTGGTAAATTTATGGGTAGGGAGCTCTTTATTGTTATATTATATGGCAGAATAGTAGGTGGGAAAGTGATGGAGCTAATCAACAATTCAATGAGTAATCTTCAGGATAATGTCAACTTGTCAAAATATTGTCATTTGGGGTTAGGAACAAGTGATTTTTAGTCAAGGGATTGGATAAGCATGAGGGGTATCAGGGTGTGTGTGGAGGAGTTAATCTCCATGAGCTGATTCAAGCTGGCTTTGCAACTCAGATTTGATTGCAGTTCAGACAGTGATGTGCTTGGATTCAATTTTGGTTTGCTGGAGTGTGACTGATGGTTTTCTGATTTCTATGCTGGGAGGTGTTTTGAGGATAACTGTTGTTGCTGGTCTGTGATTATTTGATTTGTTTTAGATGCTTTCTGCTATTCTGGTAGTTTGTTTTTGTGAGCTAATCTGTATGACTGGAGCTAGAATTGAGCTATGAGGTTTAACAATGAAATTATTTGGTTTTAGTCCTTTTGAAGGATTAAAGCCAACTCTGTGGAGTTAAAATTTTAATTACTATATGCTGAGGCTACTGTGCTGTGGAATGGTCTGACGGATGCTGCTGCAGTCTGTGTTGTGTTGCAGATTGTGGCTGGGGCAGGTTGTTGCAGATGGAGGAAGTCGATCAGGCAGGGCAGTAGCTGAGCTGCAAGGCCAGGAAACAGTTACTGTACGAATTTTCTTGTTGATAACATGATGTTTGTTTTGTACAATATATTGTTTTGCTTGTTAAAACAGTTACTGATTTGCTTATCAGTTTCTGTTTTTTGTTTCTTGTAATTTTTGATTTTTCATGAAATAAATTTTCTCTTTTTAAAAAAAATTATAAAAAAAAAATGCTTAGCTTAGCTCAGGATAAACAAAAATCCTGGCTCCGCCCTTGAGGAGAGCTGGCGAACTGAAGCTCTTCCATGCTTCAAACTCCTTAGTCCAAGCACGTGCTCGAGCTCCCATTATCAATTAGCTTCCCTTCCTTTTTCTTAGGAACAAAATACAAATCATTATAGGCAACGAATAACACCACGTGCAAAGGTGATTGATATGGATGTCTCTCCAAAACCTATTGTTATCGACAGAGGAGACTTAATCGACAAACAGTTCTCAGGCGATTGCTTGTGATGAATTCAATCTTCTTATTTCAGGACTTCTTAGGATGAATTTTAAAGGGATAAACACATAGAACACTGAACTAATAAAATAGAATTCCTTTATTAATCCATTTGAAGAAATTTCAGTTACAAAAAGACTGAATTAACAACTTTGATTATAGTAGTAACTACTTCCGAAAATTAACTTAACATTACTTATAAAAATGCGTAGATCATGGTTCTTGTGAGGGTTTGAATACATCCTCTAACCTCCTCCTTATCTTCCTTTTATAACCGCTATCTTTGATGGTTCAATCTCCATCGATGGTTATCTGTCTCATAACTCCCAGAAAATTTTCTCCTCTTCAAATAGGGTTGTGGTTGGTTATTTTTCGTCTTTCTTTAGATTTTGCCATGTGACATTTCTTTAAAGTCCTCCAATTTGCCAAATGTCAATATTGATAGAGTTATATACTAAAAGCTTATTTTTTGTAGTGAAATTCATTTTATTAATTAATAGAAATTTGGTTTTTTCATTTTATTGAGAATTTATGTGGGCAAAATATTTGCATTATATTTAATATATGGTATGCATGTGTGTCTTATATTTTATATTGTAGATAATCTGGTATGTAGAGTTCAGCTTATGCACAAAAGACCAGATTATCGACTTATTGTATAATATAAATATAGGTTTACAATCCTAGATAGAGTTTGACATACCATCAATATGATTGTAGTGTAATGTTCTAGCATAGTCAATATTGACTATAAGAGACTGGTTGATGTCTCAAATTATTGCATTAGTACACTTTGTGTATTGAACAAACTCATGTTAAAGTTATTATCTTTTACTGATTGAATAAGATGATAAATATTTCATGATTATTATGATAGCTTATACTCTTAATTCTGAGATATTTAATTGTCACGTGCATATAATGATTATCACTTTAATTCATCAAAGAGTGAGATTCATATTAAGTCCATAAGCTCGGTGAATTAGGAGATGCTATTATTTGTATGATGAAAATTAATTATCAAAAGAAACCATGTCTTAGTATTTAAATTGGTTGATGATGTCCTTTTAAAGAAACTCATAAGTTTTGTCCATGTCAAACCTTATAGATGGATTTAATTATCCAACATGACAAATAAGTTGAGTGATAAGGTCTCAAGGAATAAAAGAAATCAATTAAATATAATTATCTGTAATTTATTTAATTGATGGACATCTATAATATTAAACGTAGGGAGATTATTAAACATTTAATAATAAGGAGTTCAAAATGTAATTTTGAGATAAGTCTCAACAGATCAATAATAAGTTTTTAGTGGACTAACTTATTATTAATGGACTACAGGATGTTTGTTTTAGGTTGAACATAGGAATCCTAGGCCCATTGGAAGCTTGATCCTTATTTCTCCTTAGGGTTTTTGTTGTAGTCTATATATAGATGTCTAGGCTCTCTAAATGAACATCACCTTTTTTACTCACGTTTTGAGGGAGGCTGAGAGAGAGAGAGAGAGAGAGAGAGCAAAAATTTGGAACTCTTTCTCGCCCACACTGCATCCGAATTTTGGCGTTAGGGATATACGACAGAAGATCGTGAGGTTAATCGAGCTTTCTTCAGCATCTGTGTTTAAATTTTGCATTCGTGCTGAGGTGAGAGCAATCCAGAGTGAACTCAACGGTAAACCCAAGTTCCACTTTGTATGGTTTTAATGAAAGATTTTTGTATTTGATATATATGCGCTATCAATGATTCTTGAGACTTCCGTTCTAACAAATGCATCAACCATTCTTATAATTTTTTATTTTAGGTCCAAACAATGCCCCCTCATTTAATTGAATTTAATCTTAATTCACTCAAATAAATGAAAAATAATTGCCATTGGGTTCCTTAAACACTTAAAGAGTTTTGACGATTGAACTATTCACTTCGCTTTTCTTTGTCTGCGTCCTTTTTCTTACCCTTATCATTTCTGGCGATTTTTCTTCTGATATTCCAAATGGCTCTAGAGAAACATAATCCCCCATCGTTAACCACTTATGAAATTCTTTTTTCATTAAGGTTTCCAATTGACATTAAGTAAGTCGCAAGTGATTTTGGAGAATATAGGGCTTTGATTCCTACCCCCAATTCGAGTGAGGTTCTTATTCTTGATCCCTCTTTCAAGTCGTATTTTTGCGAAGGATTCTCTAACTGTTACCCAGTTCACAAAGTCAAAACCCTAATGCTGAAACAATCCTAACTCCTATGGAAATCATGGAGTCAAGAAACTAACCCACTTTATTCATGGATCAATCCCGACCAATGTTGGGTCGATTGGGTAGTAAAGATTGAGACCCACTATGTCTCCCAATGGATATGTTTGGGTAGTCTTGAAATGATCAAGCTCTTCACCTATGATTTGCACATGAATTGGTGGCTATTCAGTGTTGCCAAATGCTTCTAGTCTTAATCATGCAATGCCATGCTTCTTCATATGGACATGATGTCCCCAACCATATTAGACATTGTTCACCTAAAAGGACTTCCATCGACATATATAAAAGTAAATGCTTGCCTTTCTATTGACACCGGTCGTGATTTTTAACATCCTTTCTAGCATAGGATATAGTGACCTTGCTAGATGTTTCTTTGTTTCTCAATCCTCTACTCCTTTGTTCGTAGAGCACGTCACCTTCCTCGTCCATTGACTCAGTTGATTTGTCCTGACTTTAAGGTGACTAGAGAATACATTGGAGTGGCCATCTCAATAAAAAGAAACTTGCCTTGGCTCCCTTCGTCTTGGGGGCACTGTACAAAGGCATTTTCATTTTGACTGAGAACAAGATCACTGTCAGTTATGGAGGACCTTTTTGGATTTTCCAAGCATGGCTCTATGCTTACTTCCTTGAGGTTTGGCCTCTTGAAACTTTGCCTGGCCTCTAGTACCAACCTTTAGCAAGGATAGGGTAGACTCTCTGTACACTTCTTTCTATGTATTCTCTATTCTTCTTCCTTTCTTGAGCCATTGTTTGTTGACCTAGAAACTACTTCAAATGATGCCAAAGAGCTGCAATGTATCTGCCTCCAAGTTTTCCAGCTGTAGTTTTGAAAGCTATAGTCCTATCCAATTTGCTAGGCAATTTGGTCTGACCCAAAACACCCTACCATATATTTATCCTTTTCTAGACAGACTTGCAAGTGAGAGAATGAAAATAAAGTCTAATGTTTTGGTCCAGCAAATCTACTGTGCTTATGAAAAACTACTGGAGACTTTCAAATTCTTTTACTTCATCTCTAATCCATCCCAATCCTCCTTCTATCTAAAGTGGTGGTAGAACATTTCAGCCATGATCTTTATTCACGCTGTAGAGGAATATATGTCTAGGTTTTGTTTCGATAATAGGCAGACAAATGAGACTTCTACCAGTTGAAAGAAAAGGATGATTGAGGTTCTTGCTGCCACTTCTTCTCCTCTTGCTCACCCATATAAAGGCAAGGCCACCTAATCGAAGAGCCAAAGAAGAAAAGGCCAAGAGTCACTTTCTCAAAATTGCTGCAGTATTCCATTGATGCACACGACATTGCCACTTATTCATCAAAGAAAGTGAGAACCTTTCAAGTAGATGTCAATGACTGCTCTTTGGAATGTTCAAAAAGAAGCAGTTCCCGTAAAAGAGACTCCATCACCCATGCCAATTGAATCCTTCTAGAAAAGAACAAAGAGACCATCCTTTTTTCCTTATGATAGTGGGGATATGTTGATTAGTAGACTTATCCCTACTTCAAAGTAGACTGGTAAAAGGTTCATGGTAGCTGCAAAGGTAAAAATCATATCTTCCAAGTCTGTTGCTGTATTCCTCTTTTGAATGTGTTCTCTAAGATCTTAAAACTTTCCTTGCAGAGAGGGAACATAAAACTGATTGTGCCATTAAGATATAATAACCCTAAGGATCCTCTCACATCTTCTTTAGGGCAAGAAGAAAGTACCTCTCCAAGGGATCAATGAGACAACACCATGGCGATCATAGTAGTTGTTACTCCTGTGAGTAAATTCATACCATTTCTGCCTATTGAACTTCAACTAATAGCCATTCGAAAAGACCCCTTTGCTGCTATTGGTACTGATCCTTAGAAACTTGCCCATGAAGATTCTACTATTCCATCCTCCATGCCCCATGTTAAGAATCAATTTGATTTTCCTCGACAAGAGATCTCTTAGTAGAATGCTAGCTTCTACTAACCCAAATCCTGTTCATGAAGAGGTTACCTATGAAGGTTCTGCTGCACTAGCGCCTCTTAACAATCCCATGGCCAAACCTAATAGCCAAGCAAATTAGCTAAAGAAATCTCTATCATTTGCTTTTTCTGTTAACCAGGTAACTCTCTTACAATCTTCACATCCCTTTGTCTTCTTTATATCTATTCACTAATCCCTTCTTTTCCTTTCTGCAATTAATGCTTGAATCTATATCCTATGCCTCAACCTCTGACTTTGATATTGACGTCATCTATCAGAGGGCAGATGAGTTTTTATGGGCAGTCAATTTTGTGTCTATCGCTAGTATCTCTCTCCCACCCATCGAAGAAGCTATGAAACAAGAATTCTCACAATTTTTCAAGCTACTAGAGCTTTCTTTTGACCAATTTATTTAGGTTGATCTCGTTGTTTTGACCTGTTGCCTCGCCAAGATTGTTGCTGCTTCATCCACCTATTTCATAGAACAACAACAACAACGCAACAAGTGGGTTACATGAGTGCTCATCTTCAGACTAAGATCTCTCAAGCCTGCTATTTCTAAGATGAAGTGAAGACCAAGATAGGCTTCATCAACTCTATAAAAGACTTTTCTCCTCAACTTACTTCAAACAAATAGAATGAGGAGAAGTTGAAACAACAGGATGCCATTTTACTTGAGGAGGAGATAGAGCTCAGATAGAAGTTTTCAAAGGTGGTGGAACAGACAGCTAGATAAGGCAAGAAAGGGAAAGCTTGCTTTTGAGCACCAAGGACCTACCAAGATGGAAGTGGCAAATTATTGGCTGCAGCAGAAAGCTTGAAGCATGCCCGACAACAACTAAGATTACTATCGAATGATTGGGATACCTTCAAGCAGTATTTTCCTCTATAGAATCATTGTAGCCTTAGTGCCTCCTTTTTGTTTTTCATTCTTTGTACAATTAACTTGGCCACTTGGTCTTATACTATAAATTTTTATCTTTTTTGTCTATGGTCCACATGTCTTTGTTTGGTTTTATTTGTTTCGTAAGGTTAATTTATCATTTCCAAAGGACCATGTGGCTTTTGGTAGCCCCACTCAACTGTAGCCTGACAATTAGGTCTCTAATTAATATAAAAACCTCTTTATGGCCCATGAACTAATCCATTATATAGCCAAAGTATTCAGAACCATCGAATAGTAGTTAACATTATAAAGGAACATAAGCTAGATTTTCTATTCCATGTCTGAAAGAGATACAACTAGAATACAACTTTATGATATAGAAGACATACACTTAGGGTTATTCCAAGCACTAACGAGCTTATCTCTGATTCCCCGTGGCTTCCATTCTTGGAGGGTTCATCAAGTATTTTTCCACCTTTTGGACAAGCTTTGGTGTACAACTAATATCTAAATCTGCCTAGTTATCTTCTCTTGTAGCCATTTTCCTTAGTTTTGTTTAACAATGCACAACATTGTTAAATCAATCAACAAAGGCAACAACTATTTTCTTCAATTTTATCACTTTGTACCCTAGACATTCCTTCTACTCTAACTTCATTCATTACCACTTGCAATTCCAAGACATCTTAGAGGTCTCATTGATACTCTTCTGGTAGCCACTCTGTACCCTAGATAAATATGATATTTGTTTCTAGGCTTATTGAATCTGCCAACGAACTACTTTGTAGATTCATTCAACCTTTGTCTTAGTCTTGAAAGATCTGCAATCAAACTTTTGGTTCATTTCTAAAGAACTGAGTATGGAATTGCTCTTCCATCTCTTGCCACATTTGGACTGAATTCACATGCAAATTTATGAACAATGCAAAGACTATTTTTCTTAGTGATTGTGGGAATAACTTCATTTTAAAATTTCCTTTGTTTTCAACTTCCCCACATTGAAAAATGAATCTTCCTACGTGTACTATTGTAGATTGATTCTTTTTTTCCTGAGGAAATATGGAATTCTGGGATCTTATATCGCATTGGGAATTCTTCGTAGTCAATCCATGGTAGGTAAGGCTTTCTGAACACAAGTCTCTCGATTTTTCTAAGGCCTGGACCATAAAGATCTTGAATCATCTCCGCCCATTGATTTCTATTGAAAGTCATGTTTTGGTGGCCTTCCATGTGTTTCATTTTGTCTAAGGGTTGGCCCCTGCCCTTGGGTTAAATTCCTCTATAGGTTCCATTAGGGGCATATCATGTCTTTTATAAAATTCAGGGGCCATCATTGTTCTATTCCTTCCCCTAGGATTTCTCCATGTGAAGAAATTTGGGAATACTTCAATAGGCTCCCCATCGAACACCATGTTAAAATGGTTTTCTCTAATAAGCCAAGTCTTTTGTTGGTGACTACTGGTGGTGTTCTTTTGGTTTATACAGGGAATACCACATGGCTGATATTTCCTTCCTCTACCACTTTGTTTCTAAGTGCAATGTTTGATTTATGATTGATTGATCCCAACATTAGTGTTTGAACATTCATTAACTCATGCATGACATTAACTAACTCTTGTCTAATGTCAGAATTAGGATTTGGCAATACATGTTTTAAATTCTGCACAAACTCGTGTCTGCAAACTATCTTGGCCATTGGATTGGCCATTCCCTAGATTTGAAGACTCCATTGGATTAGTACTCGAACTTACTTTATGATTTCTATTAGTTGGCATCATTTCCAAAGTTTTGTTAGTCCCAATCACAATCTCATCTTGTTTCCTTGTTCTCACCATTTTCCTTGATCCAACTTAGGAATGTGGTCCTACCAGATGTGTCAAAAGATTATTGCTCCAAAACTTCTTGTTATTGACAGAGGAGACTCAATCGATAGATAGTTCTCAAGTGATTGCTTGTGATGGGTTCAATTACCTTGTTTTAGTACTTCCTTGTGTGAATTTTAAAGGGATAAAAACATAAAACAATAAATTAATAAAAGAGAATTCCTTTATTAATCCATTCGAAGGGATTTCAGTTACAAAAAAAAACTAAATTAACAATCTTGATTACAGGGGTAACTATTTCTTAAAATTAACTTAGTACTACTCCTAAAAATGCCCAAATCGTGGATCTTGTAGAGTTTGAATGTATCCTCTAACCTCCTCCTTATCTGCATTTTATTACCACTATCTTTGATGGTTTTGTTTTCCTCGATGGTTATCTGATTCATAACTTCTAGGTAGTTATCTCCTTTTCAAATAAGGTTGTGGTTAATCATTTCTTGCCTTTCTTTAGATTCTTCCATTTGACATTTCTTTAATATCCTCCAATTCGTCATATGTCAATGCATTGAACATTCTTATAATTTTGTATTTTAGATCCAAACATTGGAGAATAAATTCGAACGAACACATTTTTTTAATATGTCTGCCTAGTTTATCCGATTCGTTTAACTTGTCAATTGTGTCAAGTTAGCATTGAGAATTATCATATAGTGGTTGTGTCTTACATGCTTTGAAAGGGCAGTCTAGTGTACGAGTCTCTTGTTATTGATGGGTTTGAGAAGGATCAAATGTGCACAGTCTTGCCCCTCTCTACATGCATGAAGATTGTTTTTATGATTTGAACCTTCATACCAATGACATAAAGTCCACCCTAATGAGATTGTATCTTGTCTTAATTTTTGTAAGATAAAGTCCACCCTGATGAGATTGTATCTTGTCTTAATTTTTGTAAGACTTATCGTATCAAAATTCATTCAACTTGACAGTGTAATTTACGCGGTTGTGTAGCAGAGCTCGGGGCTCAAAATGGGAGAAATAGATTGGAGATTCATAAGGAATGTTAATGGAGTTCATTGAATACCAGTATGAGCTATTAGGCTCTTAATGGTTAAACAATTGACAAAAGGATAATAACAGAGAATGAAAATCAATAAATAGGAAATTTACAGTGGTTTACCAACTTGGGAGTTTAGCTAGTCCACTCTAATGAGATTTTTTTCTCTTGGAAAATTTTCTATTGCCTGGGGAATACAATTACAATGCTCTAGAGAGTCAATTCATAGATATTTGATCCGTTACAATGTGAGGGATTGATCCCTATTTATAGTGTGTAGGAGCATGGTCCTTGTGTAATCAACGTGAACCCTTTGGGATTGTTACAACCCATGTGATGGAATATTTGGCCATTGGAGGCTACATTCCCTAGGCGTAACGTGGCCTTCTAGAATATGTCGTTGTCGTAGTGTGCACGAGGGTCATGTTGATGCTGACTCCTGATCTGCGGTTCTTGAGCTAGGAATCATGAGCTTTGAGGTCTGAACTGGGGTCACAAGTTGGGCAACTAAGGGGGTCACATGCTGGGCAGTTAGTTGTCTTGAACTGGAACCCAAATTCTAACATCATCATTTGGGCCCCTGTTACGGGCATGTCTCTGAGCTGCTTCTTGGCGAGCTTAACCTTTGATAATTTTTGTTATTATCAGTTGTCCCCTAGTCCTGAGCCAGGTCTGCCTTGCCTAACGTTGATTGGGAGTGACTTGTGCTTTTGGTTGTGGATAAGCTCGATTCGTATTTACTTAGAATACTACTTGTGTATGGGGCCAAGTCTAAGGTCTTTGTGGCCCCCTTGACTTGGGCTCATCAAAAATTTATGACCTTGAAGAGCTCATCATATGCTTACGAGCTGAATAGCTCATTGTATGCTTTTATAAGGTGAATAGCTCATCTTATGTTTATGAGCTTAAGAACTCATCATATGTTTATAAGTTGAAAGTTCATCGTACGTTTATGAGCTTAACAACTCATTTTTTATGTTTATGAGCTTAATAGCTTATTGCATGTTTATGAGCTGAAGAACTCATCTTATGTTTATAAGCATACGACCTCATCAAGTGTTTATGAGCTGAAGAACTCATCTTGAGTTCATCGTCTGTTTATGAGCTGAATAGCTTATTGTTTGTTTATAAGCTTTAGAGCTCATCAAATGTTTATAAGTTGAAGAGCTCATCGAGTGTTTATGAGCTCTCAACGTCTGTTTATGAGCTAAATATCTCATCGTATGTTTATGAGCTTAAGAGCTCATAGTTAGTTTATGAGCTTAAGAACTCATCGTATGTTTATGAGCTTCAGAGCTTAGCTTATGTTTATGAGTTGAAAAACTTACATTGAGTTTATGAGTTGAATAGCTCATCGTATGTTTATGAGTTTAAGGATTCATCGTAAGTTTATGAGCTGAAGAGCTAATTTTATGTGTATGAGCTGAAGAGCTCATTTTATGTGTATGAGCTGAAAAACTCATCCTGAGTTTATAAGCTTAAGAGATTATTGAGTATTTATGAGCTCATCTTGAGTTTATAAGCTTAAGAGTTCATCGTATGTTTATAAGCTGAAGGACTCATCTTCTTTTTATTAGCTGAATAGCTCATTGTATGTTTTTGAGCTTAAGAGCTCATCGTATATTTATAAGCTTAAGAGCTCATCATATATTTATGAGCTAAAAAACTTATCTTATGTTTTTGAGATGAAGAGCTCAACTTACGTTTTTGATCTGAAGATGTCATCTTGAGTTATGAGTTGAATAGCTCATCTTGAGTTTATGAGCTTAAGACCTCATCGAGTATTTATGAATTGAAGAGTTTATCTTGAGTTTATAAGCTTAAGAGCTCATCATCTAAGCCCTTCAGAGTGATGGTGAAGGCCCAATAGTGCACTAGATCATGGTATCCATGTTATTCTATTTGATTATTATACGTGTTGAGGTGGTCCATGAGATCTTTCATCCTTTCAATTGATTCAATTTGAGCCATTTTGAATTTTTGGGGAAGAGGAAAGAGTATCACCTCAGATATGAATGGTGACTCTGTTTGTTGAACCAAAGAATCCACAGTCATAGGAGTTTTGCCTCTCACTGTCTCTTTCTTGTGGCCTAGCTCCTCCTAGATCTCCCTAAAACATAGCTCCCAGAATTGACCTCTCCCATTTTGTTGGGGAGGAGCTGGGATGCGCTCGTCTCTATGGACTCCTCTGATTTGATTATAGACCTCATATTCTTCCCCATTTCCTGGGGCTCTACAATGCACTTTATCAGTAGAGTGACTAAGATCATTCTCTTTTGTAATCTCCTTCTAGGGATTCTGACTATGATGTTCTCCATATGGGAGGTCATCCTGAGCTAGTTGTGCCCTCCAAAGATTTTGAGCGGATAAGAACTAGATCCCCATTTTGCTTAAGGAGGTGCTAATTGGCTTGACGCAACGCTTCCAGTTCGTTGTGTGGAGGGTTGCCATTGGCAGACTGTCTTTTGGGTTCAGTAGTGGGTTTGCTGGAATTCTTTGTTGTCTCATGACATTAGCTTCTTGCTAGTTCTACAAACGTACTAGATTTTCCTGAGTTTTGCTCATGTTACACGTAGAGACCATCAATTACTGAAAGATCAGTAGAATTTTAGCAAGAGTCGAAACAATCGGTCTCACTGATGGTGTAATTTACGCAGTTGTGTAGCAGAGCTCGGGGCCCAAAATGGGGGAATAGATTGGAGATCCGTAAGGGACGTTAATGGAGTTCACTAGAATACCCAGTCGGAGCAACTAGGCACTCGATAGTTAAACAATTGACACAAGGATAATAACACAGAATGGAAAACAACAGACATGGGTTTTATAGTGGTTTACAAAAGCTTGTGAAGTTGGTTAGTCCACTCTAATGAAGTCTCTTGCTCTTGGGGGAGTTCACTCTAATCGAGGGTCACGTTGGTGCTGACTCCCGATTCTCGAGCTAGCAATCATGAGCTGGGAGGTCCGAGCTGGAGTTACAAGTTGGGCAGGTAGGGAGGTCACGAGTTGGGCAGTTAGTTTTCTCTAATTGGAACTCAGATTCTAACATCATCATGCTAGCCCCTATTAGGGGGCATGTCTCCGAGCTGTTTCTAATATGAGTTTAACCTTGAATAATTTTGGCATCATCACAACTCATACACATTTAATTTTTAAACAAATTTCATGGGTAAATCCGCTAATAACCCAAACCTCCCAAGACTAAAATCTTGTAGTAGACACTACAAGAATTTAGGGTTTTTTGCATCACTTTTTTTTTGCAACGAAATATTCACAGTGGCAAAAATATTTTTTTTGCAACAGTTCTTGATGCTGATGTTTAAAATGGTATATTTGCAATAGAAAATCGTTGTCGTGGTAAAAAGTAAAATTTTTTAATTTTCTTTTCTCTTTTTGTGTTGGTTTTTTTTCCTCTTGTAAAATGCCTATATGAAAACGACGTTTTATTAGTTCTAATTACCAAAATGACGTCATTTAATCTTTAAACAACTGATTATTAAAAAGGGTAAATTACATCATGAACTTTGTCACTAAGACATATTACACTGACACCCCCCAAAGTTTTTATGCGTATAACACATAAATCCCTACCATTACAAACCGTTTGAAACACTGTCAAACTATGATTATGTTACCGTATTTTAAGAATTTAATTTCCAAAATAGCCTTATAGAAATAATTAAAATCAACTCACTTAATTCTATCAAGTGTGCTTGGCAGTTGTTACTGATAGGGGGTGTCAATATAATATGTTATACTTGAGGGGGTCTATGTATTTTAATTACAAAGTTCAAGGGATGTAAATGTAAGTTACCGTATTAAAAACCCTGCTTTCTTTTTCATCCAATATGGATAAGGAATTTCTCAAGTTTGCATACACTGATCAAGCGGAAGATGTAACGATTTATTGTCCGTGCAGGTTATGTTTAATCGTTATTTTGTTAAACAAGAGGTTGTGCCGACGGTAACGTGATCTTTTGAGTCGGTAAATTGCCGATGCAAAAAACTCTTTTTCTTGTAGTGAGATGATTATGTCCTATACCCGTAATTGTAGATGCTACATGTGCTTGAAAAGAACTACATCATGATCACACAATTAATTATAATACAGGTTGCTTCTAAATGTTATGCAATTGATTAGTATGAAGTCCAACTTGATATATGAAATGCACGACTCATGACGTTTGTTGATGAAACTATTAAAAAAGTAAACTGAAAATAATTTATTTTAGATATGTTCAGAGGAGACATTACTAGTGCTGCCTAGTTTGTTGGGGTTTGCAATGAAATAATAAAGTAATCCGTGTCAATAAGAAAAAAGCAAGACTCAAGAGAAAGGATCGACTTCTAAGTGATCAAATCAAACAAATGCACACACAGAAACAGAAGTTGAGTCCCCAGATAACAACATTGTGAGACTCAGAAAATGACCGTGTTCAAATAAATGGGTTGACAGCTTCACACTCTATGCAAAAGTTGATTTATTGGGGTTCACATGAGTGGTATGTGAATGTGTCAATTCATTTAAGATGAATTTTTTTGAATACAAGTTGGGTAGCCTAACATTTCTAAATACCTTCTATTTCAGTTGACATTTTTAAAAATTCCCTAAGTTTGAGAAATAATTTCAAAACTATCTCACTTTAAAAATAATTTTGCCAAACCACCTCGGTAAAAAGTTCCGTGTAAGAGAGTTCATCTTAAAATATCTCTATCACACTAGTAGCGACCCAAGCACAAAAAAAATTTAAATGTAGTCTTATTAATATCTGGTATAATAACATAGATACAACTATAACATTATAAAAGTGTCAAAATAGATATTTATGTACTTTTAACACCTTTTTGAAATGAAGAACTAGTAATTTGGTGTTTGTATTTACGTTTTATTAATAAATCATTTCAGTTCATAATATGATTCATTTATTCAATCTTTTAATGATATTCTATAGTTCAAAAAAAAAAATTGATATTTTACAGGCAATGCTTATATTTTCGGAAGTGGGTCGAACCCTTTTCTTTTTTTTTTAATTGTTTCAATGGAATGTGTTTTGATGGTGTGTTCTTCGTGGTAAAGCAGAGACGAATGATTGGAGATCTTGTTAAGGATGATGATGAAGTTTATTGGGATATTCGGTAATAGCTCCTGAACTGTTGAGGTTTGAACAATTAATTTTGGAGTTAAATAAATACGAACAAAAAAATTAAAAAATTATAGTGGTTCATCAGCTTAGCTAGTCCACTTTAATAGAGTCTCTTACTTTTATAAAATTTTCTATTACTTGGGGGAAGAAAGTTACACAATCACACAGAGTTAATGGCACTGCTGCTTGATCTTTTACGATGCGAGGGATTTGATCCCTATTTATTGTACATTGTTGCCTTGTATGATTTCTGTAATCCTCTTGTAACCAATGCAATCCTTGAATAATCAGCGCGATCCTCTTGAGGCTGTTACGACTCATCTGTCGGAATCTTTGGTCGTTAAAGATTATATTCCCTAAGCATGACACAATTTTTGGAAAGTGCGAGCTGTCACCGCACCATGTGTATGAGGGTCACGTTGGTGATGATTTTCGACATGTGTCTTCTGAGCCAATGATCATGAACTGAGAGATCCGAGTTGAGATGTCCGACCTAAGAGGTATGAACTTATTCTTGACTGATTTTTGGTATTTTCATGTTTAGTTACTGTGTAAAAATTTCTTTCAATGATAGTGTTTAGATTCTTTTGAGAATTTCATTTCTCGCAATAAATCTAAACATCAATAGGAAAAAATAGGTAATGTTTTGGAAAAAGTTCAATGCCACGGCTTTTTTGGCCTAACTATCATCATGTAAAGATTTTCTAGCCTGCTTAAAAGCATAAAAATTTCCACATTTCCTAGGTTGTTCAAACTTAATCCGAATTAAAGAAGTAAGTTGACATCGTATCTCTATCACGTGTTATAAAAAATAATGATTATATATATACATATATATATTCAATCTTACATTAAAAAAATCGAATAAGACAAAAACCGAGTTAACCTGGGGGGCCTACAAATCATATGGGGAGTCTAATACAAAAGCATATTTAATGCACTTTTATGTGCGGCTCTCGGTGTTATTGTTAGAAACTGTAGGGGTGTCGGTGTTATTAAATCCTTTCTGTAAACGTCACTCGCTCGTTGTACTACTTGGTCTGCCCACGTTCCGCCCATTACGCTCCAATACCCTCTATATATGACGCCAGTGGCTTAAAACAATTTGGCTACGACTGGAAATTGACTTAACGGAGCAAAATAGGGCCCCAGTCGTTTTTCGGTATTCTCTTTCACTTTTCGACCCATAAAAATATTTCATGGACTAAGTTCAAATGCCGAACTCATGTTATAAGTTTAGTTCAAATATATAGTTCGATTTCAAGAAATTCAGCAAATTCAGCCCAGTGTGATCAATTCGGTCAAACTCATCAGTTCAACCCGTTCAAGCTCATCAGTGTGGTCAGCCCGATCAAGCTCAGCAGCTCAAGGAGCTAAGGGAGCAAGCAAGGTCATCCAAAGTCTTATCCTCGCTGCCCTGAAAATGGTTAACACCCCACCTCATCATTTGACCGAATCTCATTGAGAGCACCGCAACTGCCTTGCACATTGAGAAGAGCTCGTCAGATCTAACAAACTAGCAAACTATTTACTAATATCTTGCCCAAATCTGTTAGGAGGGGGACTATAAATTGTAAGCCCCACTAACACTTGAGGGACAAATCATACTTTACCTGAGCATGACTCTCTCCTCTCCCTCAAAGCTTGTACTCTCTGTTCTCCACACCCTTGAGTTAATAAAATAACCGACAACTAGAACCATTAAAAAGTGGACGTAGGTCGAACTGATCGAACCACTATAAATTGCTCGTGTCTTTCCATCTCATGATATTATTTTCTTGAATTTATTATTCACACTTGACAAGTGGTGTACAAAATTATTTTATGCATCATCACAACTATATATATATTTTTTTATTTTATAATTTTATAATTAATAATTTTAAATTATTCAATTCAAAATTGATAACTATGATCAATGAAGACACCAAATCAACTCTGTATTGTAGACCTTACCCAAAAGAAAGAGGGGTGTCTCTAAATCTATACTCTATTCTAAAGCGCGTGGATTGCATTTTGTCATTTTTCAGTTACATATAGTAACGTGACACATGTTTACTAGATCCGAAATGAATAAATATTCAATGTAACATATATACGGGATAACTATTATATCTTAAGAATGACTGGTTATCGAATTTTGAAAAATCACTCATTTATTCACTTGTTATAGAAAGGTGACACCTCCTTGTTGAGTGAACTACTAAAATGATAAATACAAAATATGCAAATAAAATTTTAAAATGATATTTTTACTAAATTTACAATAGACAATAAGAAGTATAGAGGGTATCTTAATATTATCAGTGTGATAATCAATTGATCGTTTCAATCCATATAAGACTTATTTGTTGTTATAATTGAGAAAAAGGTTAATACTAGCGATATACAAACATTAGACTTGTGCAATGTAAGAAAATATTCGTAAAAAATATCGGAAATTTTTTTTCTAAAATGTCTACTTCAAGCCATATTTTGAATCTCTCTAAATAAAAAAGAGAATCATACGGTATTGAACAAATTTCGGCAACGAATTACTAAATTTGACAAATTTTATGGGTTGAGATATAAGCTTTTGAATTTGTTTACAATAAAAAAATAATATCAATTTTTGGGATCATTTTATAGCTTTTATGGTTTATAACTGGTTATTTATAACTTTTTGGGATTGCTTGGCAACTCACAAGATATGTAAAACTTGAATTTTGAATAAATAACAATGAGACTAAAAGCAACATTAGTGTGGTGCCACGTTATTTGATTCTTATTTTTTGTCATATTTTTTCAATAGTATAATCACTGGTGAATTTTTTAGTGGGGTAGCGGGGTAGTAGGGGCAACTGCCCCGAGTGTATTATTAAAGTGAAAGAGAGAAAATAAGAGAGATAGACGTAGATTTGTAAAGTTTTTTAATATTGGAGATTGTGTTTGTTAAATTGTCTGACATTAGAAATCGTACATAAAAATAAATTTTTTAACAGGAACAACACTTTCGATAAATTTTATACCATTATATCAAAATCGATAAAAATTAAATTAATTTTAATTGTTATTGTGCTTTGATAAATTAATAATACAGCTTTGTAATATTAGATAGATTGTGCTTAGTCCGATTCTATCATGTTTATCTAATAAAATATATTTTTTTGGGTCAACTTATTTATTAGTGGAGCACTTAAACGTAAATCAATATTTCCTAAACTATATTGATTTGACATCTAGATGAGGAGACATATCAATAATTAGTAACAGCCCGTGCTTAAAAATATTTTATAATAAAATACAATCAGTTAATTTGAAATATTTTTTTCTTAATTGTTTTAACTAAAGAAATTGAAATAAATCTAGTGCCCACAATTTTTTAAAAATTTTCGGCAAAATTTCTTCATAAATAGAAGCTCAAAGAAATCTGAACTTGCATCTAAAACTCAGAATTATACATAACAATTATCATAATGCACAATAATATTCTATTTCTCCCAAAATCATCATTCTATACCCAACCACTACAACCATCAATTCACATCAAACCAAACATATCCTCATAAGCATGTGTAATTAGTTCACTATACTAAAAATGGAACAAACAAAATACATGCAAAATGGACACACTCAAAACACACATGTTCACAAAGAGAGAAACAACTTTCATCAACTTCATCTTCTTTATAGCTAACAACCACCAATGAATTGTTTCATTGATAAGAGGGACTTTAATGTCTTGTAGATGTTGTGTCACTTGAAGTTAACCTCTAGCTTGCGTTCATGTATACCTAAATATATTGAAATATAAAAATTATCAAAATATGAGATAAAACAAAGCAAATGAAAATCCAAAACATGCGACCCCTTTCTTTTCTCGTTAGTTGGAATCAATATAATTATTATCATCAATTCCATTATCATGAATTATCCCAAAAAAAAAAAAACCTAATGAACACACACACATTTGTATGGGAGGGGGAATTAGATAGATTGATTGATAGGTATACATGAAGGTACATCATCTATCACCATCATTAAATCTTTTGTTAGAGTCCTCTTGTCCACCACTCTCATTAGATCGATTGGCAATAATATATATATCTCTCTCTCTTTCCTATTTTAGGATTGAGTCTATTGGCAGATTAGCTGATACTTGATACTAACTTGATATTGAATATGAAATTAAGAGCATTACTTAAGTATCAATTCAAAAAATTATGCAATTAGGAATTGGAGGAGATGAAATTAAGGTTTTAATCTGTTTGATTGGGAGTTGGTGAAGATGAAATCTTATTGCCTAATTAAGCATGGGTTTTTTATTGATGAATTTGGGGTTTTTGCCTGATGTAATACATATTAAGTATACTATTTTCATAATTATTTATGATTTTTTAGCCTATTTATTATTATTTATAATTTTTATTTTTATTATATTACCGGTTCGACAGTAACTCAACGGTTGAATTAGTAACCCATTGACCAGATCTCTTTTCTTGGTTAATGTCTGAGTTAGGTTTTAAAACTATGATTTTGATGCAACAACGTAAGAGTAAAGTTACCTGATTATTATGGCTCCATCCACTGAGGTCAATTGTATATATTTTATTGATCTATCTGGCAAGTTTACTCTAATCCTAAAAAGATTGAACCTCATTGTAAAATTAAAAGTTAAAATATTGAAAAGATTATATAATCAGTAGAAATAAACTTGTTTAAACTATACCATTCACTTGTCATGAGAATCTTATAACAGAATTTCAGGGTAAACAATATTTATGATGCAATTTGACCTATCTTTCAGGAGGAAGACAATAACAATATCCGAAGATATACATCTAGATAGTGTCACATAAAGGTGTCCATGACTAAAAATAGGTCTATGTAAATCAACTCCAACGAACTTGCTAGATTACCTTGGGCTTGTGATAGCAAAAATTAATCGGACATAAATTGCGGTCTTGTCATTTGAAAAAAGGCAAGTCCAAAATGTTGGTACCAATGATATGTTCAAAATGAAGATCAAATTGTTAATTTTATCTCCATTTAATAGCTGAGCTTTGATTACCTTTAAGGCACATCTAACAACCATCAATCGCGTGTTATTACAAAGTTCATCTTTTGGTGCAAATATTTCTCAACAACATTATTTGGCATCCAACTTTCGACTTCAATTTAAACAGTGGCAACTTTGAAGGATTCAGCGCATTAAAGTACTAATTAGGATATCGATTTGTAATGGCACGATCAAGCTTATCACTTTTAGACATTTTATCCGCAGCTAAAAAAGTAATTGTCTTTCCTGGAGAAATATTCAGTGCTACAACATTTATATCACTGACGCCATCATTGCGAATAGACAGAATTGTGAGTTCAGTGAGAAAGTTCAGAGTCACTATACCAGCCACATCTAATTGTGGATAAATTCTAAATATCAATTCATTTAGACTGTGACACGTGTATTATAGGTGAAAGTGACATGATTTCTTGTGAATTGGTCCCAATCTAAATAGTGAAAGTATAATAGTCAAAAAATGAAATATTAATGCAAACCATCATTTCATGAAAGTCAAGGTAAATGGAATATTACATCCATCAAGAATTTAGCAAAATTAGTATTTTCAATATTTGTGGGAGTTAAGCTCATGTTTAAACCCAGAGTCAAAGTATGTATGTCTTTCCATGGCAAATAACATCTCATTGATTCACCCATAAATTGTTCGTGAACTCCTTTTGGTATAATATGCAAGATTTATCAAAAGTCTCCACCTAGAACAACAGTAATACCCAAAAAAGACCTTTTATCATCTCTAATATCTAAAAGTGTGTGATCGACTGCCTCAACACAATATCGATGTTGCATAGGAACTTTGTTCCATATTATTAGCTTTGTTTCTCTAAACAACTTGGAATGCATTAATTGCTTAGTAAACTTACAAATTGAATTCTCAAGCATTTCCAAAAGAATATAAAATGTTGAATGTGTAGTGCTCCCTTTACAAAAGAAAAAGCATCTTTCCTATTCCAGCAACATTACTTAAAAAGAAAGTAGTTCATATACTTTCACATACTGACGATGTGATTATAGTATAAGTAGCAAGTTGTGCATTATAAAGCCCATCAACATTAATTTGTGCATCAGTCTATTTTGCTTCATTATGGAGTTGTTGGTGCTCAAATAGTAGTCTATTGCCAAATATTGCATTCCAATTTTCAATTGGTTTTGGCATAAGTGGGAAGTCAACTAAACTCTTTCCTAACTCGTGGAGCAATTGATCATCAAATATAAACTATAATTTTTAATTTGATTATTAGTTGTATTCAAAACACCAAACATAATACGAATCCTGTGTGATAAATCATCAAATATATTATATTTTATATGGGTAAATAAAATTGGATGAATATTGAATTAATTTCAACTGTTGTTGTACTTGTATAAATGTGCAATTGAAATTAGTATCTTTAATATTAGATAGACAAGCAAGAACTTGTGCTTGAAAACACTTTGCAATACTAAAAATTGAACATTGATCGTACATCATTCATATTTCAAATATCATATTATTATTTTTATTGTCAATTTAATATTAAAGTGAATAAAGATAGAATAAGAGAGATATATTTGGATTAGTGAAGTTGTTTGTCATTGGATGAGGAGGTATATCAATAACTAGTCATTGTTCGCGCCTGAAATCACTATACAACAAACAAAAAAAATCTTAAACAATTACCCAAATCCAAAAGAAATGACCAAAAAAATATCATATACAAATACTTCAGAAAAAAAAATTAACATAACCCATTGAAATTTAAAATTTTTAAGTAATAAATAAAATCTTACTCATTTACAAGACTCAAAAATTTATCACTTTTATTATCACTTAATCCAATAACACAACATAATTATAAACTCAACATGCAATAAATACCTCAAGCCAAAAAAAAAAAACTAACAGAACGCAATCAAATTCAAATATTTAAGCAATAAATAAAATTAATTAAATCTTGTTCATTTATAAAACTCATAAATTTAACACCATTTTACTCCAAATAATACAATATAATTTTAAATTTAATCAACAATGCTCCGTTTGGTATGATGACAAAATCAAAAAATGAAAAGTTGGAGGGATAGATAAAACATCATGTTTGGTAAGGAAGAAAAATAGGAAGGATGAAATAGTGAATGAATGAACTTTCTTTTCAACTCACCAAAATTAATCTCTCCAAAATTAAAAAAAAACTGGATGAAAAGTTAATTATTTATATTCAAATGTATCTTATTTATCTATATATCTTTTGATAGATACATATATTATGTATACATTAATTTCATATATAAATATAATGATAAAATATATATTTATACTTTTTTAAAAAAATTTAAAATAAAAATTTAAAAATTTAAAAATAAAAATAAATAAAAAAATATTTTTTTTATCTTACCAAGCACAAAAAAAAAATTAATCTTTTTTTATTTTTCATCCATCCTATCAAATACAAAAGAAAGAAAATGTATCATTCATACTTTAAAAAGTGTATTCTTTCTATTTTTCATCCCTCTTACATTCTACCGTTTCGATCAAACGAAGAACAAATGTCCAATCATTCACATATAAATATAAATATAAATAGAAATACACTACACACATGTCTTTTTTGGTTACCAGCAAACTCTCCTAACCAATAAATACTTTAGAAATATAATAATTCAAGTTTTTATGATAAAATAATAATAAATTAATGTTTAATTTAAAAATATGGTAAAAAACACGAACATACCTTGAGTTTTGGTAATATTACACGGACACATCCTGAGATTTTATAAATGACACAGAGACGCCATGAGGTTTGAAATTTATCGCACAGAGACCCACTTGTCTCCCTTCCGTCAATGTTGCTAATGAAAATTGATAATTTCATCCAATTTTTTTTTTATTTTTGCAATTGCCCTTCTTCAAATTTGATACAAAAAAATTAAAAATTTAATAAAATCAAATAAAATTTAATTTAGTACATAAAAAATTGAAATAATTTAGTGCTCCAAAAATTTATTAAATGTCAATTTTTGATAAAATTATATATTAATTTTCAATTTAAGGTTCATTTCGTGTTAAATATTATTTGATATTTATAGTCAATATGCTTTTTTTTTATTTATATTAAGCGTTATTTATAAATTAAGAAGTAAGTGGCAAAATACATATAGTCTGATATATAAAAACTTTGAATTAGTTTTATGGAATAAATAATTTCATAACATATATTTTCATCTATTTTATGGAGTAAATAATAACAAAACAACAGAGAAAAAAAAAGAAAGAAAGAAAATAATAGTATGAGAGATAGAGAGAGTAAGATAAATAGATAGAGAGAATTATATTAAGATATGAGTTTTAGAGTTACAAAAAGAATGAAAATTCAATTATGACTATTGGATCAAAACCATCTTAACCGCATAAAAGTTAAGACAAATACTTTAACTATTTTATTATATAGGTTTTAATACAAACTTGCTTCCAAGAGTTTTTTTTAAAAAGAAACACTCTTCTACTTTCTTGTTACGTCGTATTTGTTCCTAAACTGGCCACTTGTGTCAGTCAAATGCTCAATAGCTTTGGTCAAACTTTTTATTTAATAAATAACACATTTTTTTATGCTTTATTATTTATAAGGAGATTTAATGAAAGCTCCACGAGGTGTGATTTTTTTGACTTTAGATCCAACTTTAATAATTTTAATGTCAAAAGTTTATAAAATTAATTATTAACAAAAATACTCTTAGTGAAGGAGGTTACTTAAAAACTTCCACCATTATTTAATTTTTATATTTTTTTACCACTATCATCATCATCACAACGCCACCATCACCACCACCACTACTACCTATCACCACAATGACTTGCCACTTACCACCAGACCACCTATCACTACCTTGACCTGCCAACCACCACCACCACCACCACCACCACCCGTTGCAAACCACCACCACCATAACCGTCACCACTACTACCCATCGCCACAACCACCACTCCCACCCCCTAACACCCCCCACTCATCACCACCGTCACCCACCATCACCATAAACCACCACCACCACCACCTGCCACCCACCCCCACCACCAATCGCTACTAACCACCAACCACAAACCCCACCAACTAATACCCCCTATCGCCACAAACCACCACCACTGTTGTCCCACAACCACCACCCGCCACCCACCATCACCTGTTACCGTCAACCACCACCACCCATCACTGCCAACCACTACCACCCATCATTGCCACCAACCACCACCCGTCGCCACCACCATAACCCACCGCCAACCACCGCTGCCACCAACCTACCCATCACCACTAACCACCACCCACTAACATCCACCACCACCATCACCCACCATTGCCATAAAACCACCACCACCACCACCCATCATTGTTACCAACCACCACCACCAGCCAATACCGTCTAGTAACCACTACCTAGCACCAACCCTTACTCGCCAACCACCATCACCTATCGTTGGCAACCACAACCCATCGCCACAACCACCCACCGTTGCCACTACTATTACCCACAGCCCCCACCCACTAACACCTAACACCCGCCACAACCATCACCCACTAACCACCATCATCCACTATCGTCCACCAACCACCACATGCCACCCACTGTCACCAGCCAACCACCACCACCACCCAACGCCACCACCATCATCACCATCCATCGCCACTAACCCCCACCCACCACTCCTAACCACTAACACCCGTTACCAACCACCGCCATCGCCATAAACCACCACCACTATCACTGCCAACCATTATCATCTACCACAAAAAATAGTAAAAAAAACTAGCCCACCACTGCCAACAACCACCACCACCACAACTATCACCATCGTCACTGTCACCCTACACCACCACCATCACCCGTTGTTCTCCACCAACCACCACCCATCAAACCGCCAACCATTACCACCCATTATCACCGCCAACCACCACCCATTGCCACAAATAGCACCACCTGCCACCACCAATCGCCACTAGCCACCATTCACCAATTAAAACCCACTACTCACCACCACCATCATCGTAAACAACCACCACCCACCATCGTTGCCAACCACTACCACCCAGCACCCAAAATAGTAAAAAATTATCCCATCGCCAACCACAATTGCCGCCAACCACCACTATGTGCCACCCACCACCACCACTCACCACCTGTCACCCACCACCAATAACCACCACCCCACCCACACCTAACATCAACCACTGCCAACCACCACCACTCACCATAACAAATAGTAAAAAAACACCCAACCTTCACCATCGTCGCAAACCACCTCCATCCATCACCCAAAGCAATAGAAAACTAACCCACCACCCAAAATAGTAAAAAATTAACCCACCACTCAGAATAGTAAAAATAACCCACCATCGCCGCCAACCACCTCCATCCACCAAAAAAATTCTAAAAAACTAATCCACCACACAAAACAATAAAAAATCAACCCACCAACCACTACTATAATCCACTACCACCACCACCACCACCAACATCATCATCACCCACACCCTTCGACCACCACCCACCCACCCAAAACAGTGAAAAATTAGTCCACCACCATCTCCACTACCACACACCATCGTCTCACCCACCACACACCATTGCCGCTAACCAGCCCCACCCACCACCCAAAATAGTAAAAAACTTGCTTACCACCACCCACTATCCACCAGTATTGCCAACCACTACTATCGAAAACTCACCATCACCCACCAACGCATCATCGTTGTCATCACCACTCACTATTGCCCCCAACCACCACCACCCATCACCCAAAATAGTAAAAAACTAACATACCACTTGCCACCATCACCTACCACCCGCCACCACCACCAATCATCGCCGCCAACTATCACCACCGATCACCCAAAATAATGAAAAACTAGTCCACCACCACCCACCGCCATTCTCACCACTATCCACCTTCACTGTCAACCATCACCAACCACCTAAAACAGTGAAAGATTAGCTAACCACCCACCACCATGCATCATCACTGCCAACCACCACCACCACCCACCATTGCCTCCAAACACCACCACTCACCATCCAAAATAGTAAAAAACTAGTCCACCACCACTCGTCACCACCACCATAGCCACCAACCATCTCCATCCACCACCCAAAATAGTAAAAAACTAATCCACTACCCAACATCGTTGCCAACCACCACCCATCACCTACCCCCATAATCTGTTACCACCACCAACATCATCACCACCCATACCACCACCAACCATCGTCGCCACCACCACCACCCAAAATAGTGCAAAATAGGGGTGTTCACCCTACCCTAAGGGTAGAAAATATAGTCTTATGCATTCCTACCCGATACTTTGAGAAAGAATTTTTTCTTTGCCTACCCTATCCAATCAAGTGTGGTATTCTTATCCGACTTCTAGCCAAATTAATCGGGTAGGAAGCTAGGTAAACACTTTTATAGTTATTAATTTTTAGATCATTTTAACAATTCAATTAAATAACATGCATAAATTTAACAACACAATAACAATTATTTTAAGTTTAAACCTATGAAACATATTAAAATCATAACTACTCCAATAGATCACCAGTTCACCACAAATCATGTAACCTACCCAAAAAAAAGTCCATGTTTTAGCAAGTCAAACATTCACAACAATAATAATGTTATAATATAAATACTTTTATACCACACAAATACTCTTAGCTTTCTTGCTAGTGTCATTCACCTCTCTTCACTCAAGAGGAATTGCAATTTTCTTTGCAATTATTTCTGAGCTAAAAAAGAGTAAAGAAAAAAATTAGATACGAAGAACTCATCAACAAATAATAAAAAAGTAACAACAAAAGTATAAAAATCTAAATCTATTTTATAGCTTTCTGAATCCTCCAAAACATCTTCATAGTCATAAGCAGTGGATGACGATCGAAGCCAATTTTGTGCACATATGAGACCCTCAACTATTTTGGGTGCCATGCAACTTCAAAAAGGATCTAAAATACGAATCCCAGTGCTAAAATTCAATTCTGATGCCACCGTAGAAATGAGAATAACTAACACATCACGAGCTATTTTGGCAAGGATCAAAAATTTAGAAATATTAACCTTCTGCCAATTCAAAATATCAAAATTGACACTAACAAATTCAACATCCTCCCTCAAATATCGATCCAACTCTGATTTGTTGTCGACATTACCTCGCTCAGCTCTATAATTGCTATTCATGAAATTCGTAGGTACTTGATCTTGAACAGAAATCTTAGTTGAACACACATTTTTCTCATAGTCAACACTTGACCCCACTACACACCCCACACTAAATCTAGTGTACTGTTGGCATAACTGGTTAATGACACTTTTGATCTTTTCAACTAGTTGAAACTTAACTACTTCATCCTCAGCCTTATAATTGTCATTGAGCCAAAATTCTAAAGCATCCAATTTATAGCATGGGTCAAGGACAATAGCAACAAACAACATCAAATTAATATTATCTAAATGACCCCAATACTTATCCTACTTGTTTTCCATTCTCATAGCCATGGTACTTAAAAGATAGTCATCATCTTCACAATAACCTTGCAATTGATGATACACAGTAGAAAGTTATTAAAAAACAAGTTAGATGTGGTATACAATGATCCAGAAATTCACAAAGTGACTTCATAGAAAAGTTTCAAAAATTTCATAAACACACGAACAATGTCCCAATCACCTAATGTAGGTTGCCCTAAACCACTCCACACTCAATTGACTTACAAATTGCCCATCATCTTCTTGCAACAGACCAAATGCACCTTGGTACTATTCAACAACTTTGAGCATCAAATATGTAGAGTTCTATCTTGTTGGAGCATCAAGGCAAATAAGACCCTTTTCACCAATTTTTTGCCTCTCAACACATGACTTAAACTTGTCAGGCCTTGAAGGAGACGACTTCACATATTTAACAACATTTTGTACCTTCAAAATTAATGTGTTCACTTCCTTCAAACCCTCCATGACAATTAGATTCAAAATGTGTGCACAACACCTAACATGCATAAATTCATTTTCTAAGATAGTGCTCTTCTCATCCTTAGTTCGTATTTTTAAATAATCGAGAACACCATCATTAGAAGTAGCATTTTCCACTATAGCAGTAAATATGCTATTTATACCCTTATGATTAGGAACTTTCAGAAAATTGATTATTCGTTTGTGTAACTTTCAATTTTTATCAATGAAATGTGCAGTTAAGGACATATAAGTTAGATTTTGAATAGAGGTCCATGCATCAGTCGTAAGACAAACCCTTTGACTAGATGAGACAAACATATGCTTCAATTTTTCTTTCTCCATCATATATAATTGCACACAATCCCTCATCAAAGTGGTACGGGAAGGTATACGAAATCTAGGTTCAATAGTCGTCATCAAATCTCTAAATCCTTCTCCTTCAACAAACCGGAATGACAATTCATCCACTATAATCATAGTAACAATTTCTTCCCTAATTTTCTTTTCATTGAATTTAGCAACATTAAGGTTACTATTAACACCATCTCCATTTTTTTGAATGCGTCAATTAACTTTAATTAAGATGTGTCCTTCTTATTCACACTCGCTAAATAGGATTTACAATGATCTAAATGATAAAGCAAGGATGAGGTACCTATTTTTCTTGGAAGATAATTGTAAATCTTACTACAATGCTGACATTTAGCTTCATCTGCAACTTCAATCTTTTCAAAATGCTCCCAAACTCTAGATCGTTTTCTTGTATCTTGTCCCTCACCTTGAATGTTATCAGTAACTTGGATGTTACTGTTAGAATCAGCTTGATCATATGAATGTGGAGTAATTCCATCCATAAGGAAATGATTTGTGAACAAAAAAAAAATCAGAACAAAAAAGGTTACACACACATGTATGTAATTTAATTATTTTCTTCCTGCAACCTTTCACAAATGCATCAGAATCTACAATGGAACAAATTCAGAACAAACAAAATGGAACAAATTCAAAATTTCTTAAACAAAATTTTTTAAACAGACAAAATTTTTTTCTTTGAATTCAAGGACACAACCCAAGTTCTAATCAGATCTGTACAAATTTTCTTCCTACTCCTTCCATCGGTCTATCTCCTACGTTACTCTTTCTCTATTGTTTCCATCATCTTTGATTTCTTCATACCATTTTCCTACAAAGTTCTATAAACAATGGTCGCAGATTTGTTCGTGCTCGTTTTTGTGGAGGATTTGCTTCTCTAGGTACTTTCTTTCTCTCCTGATTCCTTTCATATCCCGAGATCTGGGCTATACGTGTATGTGTGTAAACATCTCTACGTGAATATATATGTACTTGTATGTATATTTCTCATTTTTGACGCAAGAGGAAGGATTCTATGTGAGGGGAGTCGATAGAACAGAAAAGACAGAGAGAGAGAGATATCTAAGAGGTCAGGATTTGAACGATGAAGGCTTGAGCTATGGAGGCTTGAGCAATGAAAGTCGATGGAGGCGAGAGGAGTGAGGTGTTTGCTCAGTTAGTCAGTCCTAAATGGCCATCATGTTGTTATGGAGGATGAGATAAACAACCACGAGGAAGACTTGACTCAACCAGAGCCATCTTTGACTCTCCTTTTCTTCTTGATGAAGATGGCCAAGCACTTGCCCGCCTAGCTTATGGAATTGCAGCCCTTCTTTGAGAAGCGAAACTATTGTATAAGCAAATACCAATGAGAGCGACTAGTCAACTGAACTAGCACATCCAAAGTTGCTCCACTCGATCAAGCCATTTTGACTCTCTTCCTTAAGAGCTGGCCAAGATAAACCGCAAGATCACCTATCTCAAGGCTGAACGAGTGGCACTTTTGGAAGAAGCTACATCCATCACAGGTGCTTAGAGGAACTTAATGTTGTTGCGTTGAATCCTGCGACCTTTGTAGTTACAGGCACGACCTTCGTCGAGAATGCTTCGGCTAAATTACAGGCCGTGAATAGGTCACTGTACCAACTAGAAGTTCACTTTTATGATATTGTACAGTTCATAGAAAGATAATAAATGGAAAATAAAAATGGACTTTTTTGCCCCTTATTATTTTCACTCATATCTGTCTTTTCATTTATGTCGTGACGATTGACATGACTGCGAATTGAATGACAATAATTTCCACTTATATCATGGCTTTTCGTCGTTTGATCCATGTGCGTGCATTTCAGCACTTTGATTGCAGTGCAGATTGACGTTTTGTTTCCCCCATTAAAACTGTCATAAATATTTGACTATTTCCGAGGCAAGGCCATAAAGTATTCAATTCCTTCATGGCCTATAAATATTGAAGGACTTATGTTTTCCAAAAGCAAAATGGACTGACACATGTCCACTTCTTTGTGCAATTTATTTGTTGTTCTTTCTGAACCTCCTGACCCAGAAGGGATAAAGTTGGGCAATAACCTTGTTGACTTCCAAACTCTTTCTACCTGCGGTCTTAACCATGGCCTTTGCTATGTATTTTTTTCTCTCACGTCCATTGTTGGGTTTACCAACCTTCTTCATGTTCTCCCTTTGAATGGACACTTCATTTTGCCTCCATCCTTGATTCATTTTGTAGATCATTTTCTTAGGGGTAAGCAACATAGGTTGACAGCATGCACTTGTTAAAGATGGAAGAAGATACTAAATTTGGCTTCCAGTGCATCTGGAAGCCACATTTTGTCTTATTTATTTGATATTCATATTGGCCTTAGGATGAGTATTTTCAGCATTACTTTTGGAAAAAGGAAGTGGTGTGGCTGAGGAAAATTGGCATGTTCAAGAAGATGTTCATGTGAGGTGTCTATACTCTAACTCCGAAAACTCATCAACTTTCTTTAGCTCCTTTCTTTGCTTCCACGATTGCTAGTTGCCATCTTCAAATTCAAGACAACTAAGCCTTCAGATCAAGCTATCTTGATATCGTGCTATTGCAGCACTTCATATTTTGTGTACCATGCAAATTATATTCATTGGAATTGTACAAACTTCTATGAATAAAATTTACTTTGTTGTTTGCTCTTTTCCATTTTCCTTGTTGCATTTTACAACTGTTCAAATGGTAGAACGATTTTCTTGTTAGCTGTTGGCCTGTTCTAGCCCATAGGCTGTGACCCCTTACCTTAAGTGTTTTGCTCGCGTTCTGTGGTCTCCCAACCGTTGGTCTGTAAACCTTCAAGAATTTTCCATTAATAGATTGAAGGTGGCATTCTCCATCCAAATTTCTTAAGTGGTAAACACCGCCTTTCTTGATCTCGAGGACTTCAAATGGTTATTCCCACTTGGCCGTCTATTTGCCAGTCTCAACTTTACTTTCCAAACTGAGTCACCTATGTCAAAGGCTCTGTTCCTGACCCTCTTGTTGTATGCCATGGCAACTCTAAGGTTTTGCAATTTAATGCAATCCAAAGCACCTAGCCGTAATTCGTCCTAATCCTCAGGCTCAGTCATCATGACCTCATTATATTCAGCTGGACTTAGTCTATTATGAAAAGCCACTCATAATGACTTTATGGTGATTTCCATAGGCAAACTAGTTTTGTGCCCATATGTTAGCTTAAATGGCATGATGCCGATGCCGGATCGTTTGGACGTTATGTATGCCTATTGTGCCTTCGATAGGTTGTCGTGTCATCCCCTTGGATTGTCTTCAATCATATTTGTGATAATCCCTTTCATCACCTTATTAGTAGACTCTACTTGGCCGTTTCCTTGCGCTAGTATGGGATTGAGTGGATTATGTTGAAACCAAGCTCCTCTACAAATCCCTCACTAGCCTTTTAATTGGCCTATAAATCCTACTGTGATAAATTTAGCAGGGCTATGGTCTGTATTACGATTAACTTTATAGATATATGCACACATTAAGATTTTATGTAAGATTTGATGAATTACATACTCTGACATACCGTCAATATTCCATTCATAAATAGAAGAAGCATCAGAACTAGTGTGTTCAATAAAGAAAATTTTCTCATATAAAATATCTTGAGGTGTTGATCTTTGATAATAAGCTTTCATAGGAGGTGCTTGAGAATATGTGTTAGTTTGTTTTTTAGGTTTAGAATATCTAATCTTATTTACTTCAAACTGTATTTGACGTTCACTACTTGCAAATATTGTTCCTTGGTCGGGCACTATATACTGGTGAAGCCCAAATCGATGCACAATGTTTTTTTGTATCATTCGTATGATGTCAGTTTGACTAACTGTCCTCATTGGAATGGCCTCTATCCATTTTTTGTTATAGTCGGTGGCCAAAACGATAAAAGAATGTTGCTTCGTAGAAGGGGGGAAAAATATTTCCTATCAAATCCATGATCCAAGCTCTGAACGCCCATGACTTGATTACAAGATTCATTTGTATTGTTGACGCCCTTTGGATAGGCTTGTGGTGTTGACATTCTTGGCAGCCTCTTGACTATTCGATACAAACCTTTAGAATACTTGGCCAATTATAGTCATATCTTCTAATTAACCATCACATCTTAATGCTAGCTTGATGTGCAACACATATGCCCTCATGGCTTTTGGCCATAACCAGGATGGCTTTTTCCCTGTTGATGCATCTTAATAATAAGTCTTCGTGCATTCCTTTCTTATATAATTATTCATCCATGAGTATGTAATTAGTCGCCCATCTTCTAACGGCCTGCTCTACATCCCCACTTGGATACTTTAGAAACTGCATGATGTTGAACCTCTAGTCTTCCTCTTCCACTTCTACTATTAGCTCTTCAAAGTCCATTCCTTTAGTTCTTATGGATGGCATAACTCTCCTTTTGACTTTATCTAATTACTCATCTATGCCTCGAGGAATACTTAGGCCTAATTCCAATTGGGCCAAGTTGTTAACCTGGTCGTTCATATCTCTTAGGACCGCTCACAATATCACGTCGTCAAAATTTGCTAACAACGACATTGCGATGGAGTGTAATGGGCATAACTCTTAACTTTTGTACTTAAAACTGCCTATGATCTGGTTAATGACTAATTGGGAGTCACCGGTTATCTCGACCATTGTTGCTCCCGTCCCCAACAAAACTTCAACCCCAATGATTAATGCCCTGTATTCGACTTGGTTATTAGTACATTCAAAGTCTAGTTTGAATGATAGTTAGGTTTCGTGGCCTTGGGGTTATTCTATAATTACCCCAACCCCTGTAGACTCGCGTGTCATTGAACTATCAAATCTTAATTTACATGAAGTTAATGACACCATGGGCACTCCCAGCAAACCGAGTGATTCCCTCATGCCATGCTCTACTTCCACGCAAAAGTGGTCTACTAAAAATTCAGCCAATGCTTGGCCTTTTACCTCATTCTGTGGCAAGTAATGGAGTGAAAAATTCTATCAAGGCCAGAACCAATTTATTGATTCGGCTCTCATAACTGGTCTTGTTAGCATGTACTTAATTAAATATGTTTGTGTGACTACATACACCACAACTGAAATCATATAGACTCTAAACTTTTGTGATGCAAAGTACAATGCTAAACAAAGTTTCTCGATTGGATTATAATGTTGCTCGACCAGAGTCAATATTCTACTTAAATAATAAATAGCTCATTCTTTTCCTGTATTATTATTTTGAGCTAGCAAACACCCAATAAACTCGTGTGTAGCTGATAAGTACAATAATAATGACCTACCCTTAATGGCTTGCATAAGAACTGATGGACTCACCAAATACTCATTGATCTGATGGAAGGCCTCTTGACGTTGTGCTTTCCATCTAAAATCCTCTACGCCTTTTAGTTTTAAGAGTGGCGAAAACACCTGCACTTTTCCTGCACAATTGGTGATGAATCGTTGAAGAAAATTGACTTGACCAATCAGGTGTTGAAGCTCCTTCTTGGTCTTTGGAGGTGTGGCCTCTATGATGGCCTTCGCCTTAATCTTGTCTACATCAATCCCCTTCTTATGTACCAGGAATCCAAGGAAATTCCTTGCTGTGGCCCCATAGGCGCATTTCAACGGGTTCATCTTTAGCTAGTGAACATGTATCCTTTCAAAGACTAGTTTCAGATCGCTAAGATGCTGTCTTGAGTCTTGACTATAATGTCATCAATATATACCTATGCGATCTTACTTATCATGTCATGGCAGATGGTGTTCATCTGGTATGAAGCTCTTGCATTCTTCAGCCCAAACGACATTACTCTCCATTCGAATGTCCTAATCGATCCAAGACATCGAAAGGTAGTTTTGTACCGATCCTCCTCCGCAATGAAGATTTGATGATAGCCCGCATTGCCGTCTATAAACTACATGATCATATTCATGGCGGCCGCATCTACAAGCTGGTCTACCAACGACATGACATACTCATCTTTGGGAGTTGCCATGTTGAGGTCGTGGTAATTGCAATAAACTCTAATTTTGCTAGTCTTCTTCTTAACTGACATGATGTTGGATACCCATTTTACGCACCATGCTACCTATATGCATTTTGTCTTCAAAAGGCATTTAATCTCCTCCTTCACCAGCAAAGTTAATTCTTAGGACATCAACCTTGGGGCCTGGTTAATCGGCATGTATCCTTCTCTTATCGACAACAGATATTCTACCAATGTCGGATCTAGCCCAAGCGAAGCAGTCGCGATATTCTCTCAGAAGCTGTATAAGTCGTGCTTGGAATTTTGGCTCTAGTAACTTGTTGACAAAGGTTGGTCGATGCTCCCCTGGTCCACCAAGGTTGACTTCTAGTAGGGGATCCTGAACTGCCGCCAAGTTTTCAAGCTTTAACGGGGCTGCATCAATCTTATCAAGTTTGATAAACTCTCGTAAGGTGATCTATTTAGATTCATCATCCTCACACTCTACCAAATTAATGGTGCTTTGTTGTCTGTTGGCCGCATGTAGTGCGATTTCCCTTTTTTCTACTTGGTAAGCTCTTATCCTACTGATGCAAGCCCTTACGGCCTGCCTTTTTTGCTTACTGTTTTCAAGCTCCATCATCACCCGAGATTTCAGGTTCTTCAATGTTATTCGGCCTTTGCACATTAGTGGACCGAAAGACCATTTCCTACATCTGACAGATCTCGTTGGACCTCAAGTCAATTTGAAACACGATTTCTGTTGGCTTTTCGTGCTTATCCTGGCCCTAAAATTTTATCGGCCTTATCCCTTCTTTATAGAGCCAAGTATCAGCCATGTGTACATCCATGACAAAGGATGCTTGATCTACTTCCACAAACTCACAATCTCCCAAACTCCACAGCACCATTGTTGATGGAGAGTTGATGGAATGCACTTACTCAAATGGATCTAGTCCCATCCCAAGAGAGCATTGTAGGACATCGTCATGTCAACCACAAAGAACGACATAATGTTGGTTTTGCTACAGAAAGCTAACTCGATGGGAAGGACTCCCACATTTTTGTTGACTCCTATGAACCGGCTCATCGTTGAATTGGTGTGGAATAGGTCTTCTTCTTTTCTCCCGAGCTTCTTCATAGTCGCTATGGGAAGAATGTTGACAGCCGCACCATTATCCACCAAGACCTTATTGAAAGTTTTTACCTCTAGGAGTGCTCGGATGTATAGTGACTTCAAATGTTGCATCATGGGCTGCATAAGCTTGCTAAACAGTGAACTCTTCATGTTGTTGGGAAATGAATAAAATGATAGGCTGGCTCTGTGAAGAGTATTTATGATTGATCGTGAGATCTCTTTTAGGTAGCCTAGCCTCTATTATTTATAGAGATGACTCTCAATCGTTGATCCATCTTTTTCAGCCATGACCGATGAACATGGTCTTGTCCCTCGAGATACATGAACATGTGTTGAACCATTTCCAACTGACAACTCATAATGTCACATATACTCATTTTTCAGGATTCAAAGAGTCCTATTCCTTTACCAGTCCTATAAATTGTGGACTCTCACAAAATCCCTTTTGATGGTTGAATTCCTTCCACGTGTCACCCTTAAATCTTGCTAATTTTTGGTGTAAATAGGTACATAGGTTGATAATACTAATTTTGAAGGTTAGCATTCCTGATTGTAAGAAATACAGGTGAAAATCAATTAAGATTAATTGATATTGTGTTTGTATAGAAGTGAGATTCACTTTAATATGCATTTACATTGTTTTTTTCTTGACAAGTCATCTATTATGAATTTAAATGGGACCTTTAGTAATACACGATAGGTAATTTGTCAAAAAGGGAAATAGAGTAAATGTGTATTAGAGGATATATCTTAATCCATGTACAATTATAGCATGGTAATTGGTCAGAAGATAGAGAAACCAATTTACCAGCGTGAGTACTGCCCGTTTCTCACGATATTTAAAACTAGAAATAATTCATGCCTAAAGATAGGGACAAAGACAAAATTTTAACTTGAGGGGGGTCAATTGTGTAATCATTAGTTTTTATTCAATGAGTTATCATTAATATTAAATATTTCATTACATACAACCTAAGAAAATAAATTTTCATATGATACACAATAATGTTATCTATTTTTAACAAAATTGAGAAAATTAATCCAAATTTTGTCAAAGTAATTAGATTCAAAATTATTTCAAATCAATTTGTATAAAATCCACAATTTGAACTTGATTTTATTTCATAGTCATTAGATCCCTGTAATATAGTTAAATTTTATTATGTCTATAGAAGAGTGAAAATCTAGACAAAATGAGATAGAGGACGACTAGATTTGCTAAAAATTTATATTACATACGATTTTCAAACCTATAAATGTAAGGTTTGTGTAAATATATTTTGTCATTCGAAATTATGCAATGAATCAATTATTGCTTTGGACATATTACATTGTTGCATTATCAGCCATTCAAATCAGTGATGTTTTACTTAAGTTGGTGAATTTTGATTTTGCACAAAAACTTGAGGGCCTTGGCCAAACTATAGCTTCGTTGTTGGTAACACAAATAAATCGAGCATCAGTAGTGTAGTATAAATATATGAAATAATAATTTATTTTTTCTTCTTTTTCTATAATTATATAACTCCAAATCAATCTTATCCCACCATTTAAAAAAAATTGGGAGATAAGAAAGAGATAAGAGAAAGAAGGCTTTGTTTGACCTTGGTTAGCATGAAAAGGTATAGGGTAGGAGAAATTTTCAACTTTGGAGGGAATCTGGCCTTGATTAGCATGAAAAAATATGGGTTGATTTATGGTATTTTTTTTTTGTGACATTTTGAGCCATTGGATTGAGTGAATGTCAGCCACTCTTGTGTTAAAATAAGTTAAAGGATTCAAAATAGGTCCTATTTTATTATATAGACTAGTAATAACTCGTGCCTAAAGACATTGAATAACACAAATAAATCGAGCATCAGTCGTGTAGTATAAATATATCAAATAGCAATTTTTTTTCTTCATTTTCTATAATTACAAAATTCAAAATCAATCTTGTCCCACCATTTAAAAAAACCATTTGGGAATTAGCCCGAAATTTGGTCTTGAGGACCCACTTGCAACCAATTGGTTTCTTACAAGGAGGAAAATATTCAAGAGTGCAAGTATTATAGGCCTCTAGAGCACTAAGTTTAGAAGATATGGCCTCACGCTAAAGAGAAAAATGGATGGCCTGAGAGTAGGAGGAAGACTCAACAATTGTAGTAAGAACAACTAAAAAGGCAAAGTGAGAAGTAGAAAAACGGGAATAAGAGAGGAAAGAAGTAAGTGAATGAGAAGTACTTGATGATTGTGGAACAGATGAAGGCACAGTGGGCTCTACATGGAGGATAGGATAGATTTAATTATGGTGGTGGAGGGGCAGAGCAATTGTACGTAGTGGATGGGAGGATGGCAAGGACAGAGGAGGTGGCGGTGAAAGTGCCAGGGGGTAGGGTTGGTGATGATATATCAAACAAGGAAGTGGGAGTGATCTGTAGGGTGGGGTAGACATCAAGAGTTTCAAGAATTGAGCAGGGAAGCACAGGAAGTGGAAGGGCAGGAGGATGTGGCGGAGTGGAAAAAGGAAAGATCATTTTCTAGAAGGTCACATTCCTAGAGATTTTTTTCTTTTTTTGGTTATAGTCAAGAGTCAAGATAATAGACACGATAAGCTTTTTTTGAGCTAGGGTAACCTTGGAAGACACATTTCATGATACAAGGTGAAAATTTATCCCGATGAACTTTGAGCGTCTTCATATAGCAAAGACAGCCAAAGACGCATAGATGATCATTAGATGGAGCTTATTAAAAAGTAGTTCAAAGGGGACTTATTTTGTAGATGAGGAGATGGTGTTCGGTTGATTAAGTAGGTTGTAATGAGGACACACTCACCCTAGAACCTAATAGGAAGGTTGGCTTGGAAATGGAGACAACGAGCTACATTCAAAAGGTGTTTGTGTTTGCGTTCAACCACACCATTTTGTTACAGAGTCTTAGCACAAGTACACTCATGAATAATGCCATTGTCACTAAAGAAATGTTGCAAATAATTACACAAAAATTCAACACCATTGTCAGAGCGGACATGTTTAACTTGAGAATGAAATTGAGTCTTGACAAGCATAAAAACAATATTTAAGGCAAGAGAAAATTTCAAATTTAAAGTGCATGAGGTAAATGCAGGTAGTACGTGAAAAATATGGTAATAGTGAGAAAAAAATGCACCACTAGTGGATTGTGTGTGATAACCACCCAAAATATTAACAAAAACTCGATTAAAAACTACTGCATTTTTATTAACAAAATCTAGAAAAGGAGTTTGGGTGTGCTTGGCACGAGCACATACATCACAATTATTAAGAGAACAAGAAAATTTATTAAAACTAGGAATATGAAAAGTAAAGGGATGGGCGAGGAGTTGGTGCCAAAGGGATTTAGTGGGGTGACTACTAGTAGAGGAGGTCGTAGGTGGAGTAAAATGGTAGATGTTAGCCCGTTGCATGCTTCACCCACTCCAATCGTCCTCTTCATGAGAGGGTTTTGAAAAACACAAGAGGAACAAGAAAAAGTAACAACACAACTAAGAGAATGTGTAAGCTTAGGAATAGAAAGAATATTAAATTTAAATGTAGGAACATAAAATACATTCAAAGATGGATAGAAGGAGATAGATGAATATTACCAATTCCTTCAATATGAACCAAATCCCCAGCGGATAAGCAAATGGGATGAGCATTGGTAGGACGGACAACATTACAAAATAAGATATGACTACGAGACATATGATCACTAGAACTGTTATCGATCAACTGGTCATGATTTAGATTTTTGGAAATAGGCAAAGAACAGAAAATACTAACAAAATTGGCTGCAGAGGGTACGGGCGTGAGAAGATCAATTAGTTGCCGAGACTGCTCTGGTGTAAAGCTAGGACCATGGCAGGTGAGGAGGACTACATTGCCAGAACGTGATTGGTAGCTGGTTGGATAGGAGGCCTGTTGAGAATAGACTTGTTGGAATTGCAAGATTTCACACTGGGAGAATCAGAAGATAGAAGATGATAAGGAGAAGAGTCACCTCTGGCAGCTGCTGGTGGAGAGGCGTCGATAAGAGGGGGGTTGGGGTTGGTTGAGGTGCAACCATGTGGTTTTAGAATTTTTTTAGGTCAGGCCATAGAGAAAGAAAGGCTCTAGTACTATTTTAAAAATTGTGGAATGAATTCTTTAATTCTATCATTCATGTGAATGTTTCTTTATAGCACAATAAGGGAAAGACAAAAGGAAAGTCCTAGCTGTACATGAAAACAAATTTTTTTCCTTAATGACAAAAATTTCCTTTATTAATAAAAAGAGATAGGAGATGAAAGACTCTTTTGACATTGGTTAGTGTGAAAATGTACGAGGTATGTGAAATTTTCAACTTTGGAGAGAATCTAGTCTTAATTAGAGTGAAAAAGTATGAACAGATTTAGGAAAAAAAAAATTAGTGACAATTTTGAGTCATTAAATTGAGTGAATTTATCACTCCAATGCTAAGCTAAATTAAAGGATTTAACAATGAGTCATATTTTATTATATAGATTTGCCCCAAAAAAGTTTTCAAGTGTGTGGATAGTTTGAATATCACCACCTTCTAGATATTTTGAATATGATTTTGCAAGTGTGAATGTTCTTGGATAGTTGATAGTTGGTAGGTCCATGCGCAAATACCAACTGTGTATCATATTATCGTTCTCCAAACTTTTTTGACTTTTTGACTTTTTTTAGGTTCACCAATCTCCTCTCGATCCCCTTATTTTCAGATAAGGAGTGCTATCGCCATTAATGCCTGCTTTGCATCCACTAAATAGATAGATAGCTACACATGCTTATATATATTATATGTAATATAGAATAGAGGATAGAGGTAAAAAAAAAATTATTCCTCGTGATTACTGGAGTTGAAACCTTTGAATTCACGAAAAGACCAATTTTTCGAAACTTTATTTTGAGAGTTCTTGTTTCTTCGCATAATCTAGTTAGAAAAACTCTATCTCTAAGTCTTACTGAGCTTAGTCTTGTCTAAAGCCAAAACGAGCAAATTTTTTAAAATATCCGTGTGAGTAACAACGGTGCGGCTTAGTATGGAAAAAAAACATAGAGAAAGAAATATTACTTTTTTTTTAATTGGAAAGAAATATGACAGATGAGTTTGGGAATATAAGAAGATAAAGGGATGTTATAATCTTTTTACACTTTTTCATTATTGTTTATTCTAGGAGAAATTTCACCCATATTTTTTTTTAATGTACAATATCTTCAAAGAGACCTTATTTATTATCGAAAATATCATTGACACCCTTATAGTTTGTATTTAAACATCACTGACACCCATGTCATTAAACCACCATTTCTAACAATTTTTTTTTATCTAAAATACCAAAATTGACCATTCATAAACCACAAATAATCTTTCTACATAAAATTCGAGTCGCTAAAATTTATTTTTTTACATTAAAAAAAAATAAATTTTATATATTAAAATTTGAGCGGCTTAAAATTTATTTTTCTACATATTAAAATTTGAACCAATTAAAATTCAATTTGAGTTGATTAAATTTTATTTGTTTTACGTATTAAAATTTGAATCGATTTGAGCTTAACATGAGCTACTAGTGTCGATTAAAATTCGATTTGAATCAATTAAAATTTATATTTTTTACTTATTAAAATTTGTGGTAATTAAAATTTGATTCAAGTTTATTAAAATTTATTTTTTACGTATTAAAATTTAAGTCGATTAAAATTTATTTTTTTATGTATCAAAATTTGGGTCAATTAAAATTCAATGCGAATTGATTAAAATTTGATTTGAACTAATTAAAAATAAATTTTAATTTGCTTAAATCGAATATTAATCTGCCCGAATTTTGATACAAAAAAAATTCATAAAACAAAGGTAGTTTCATTGAAGATATGTCTGTCTAGAGGAGGTATGAATGATTTTTTTTCTAAAATATATCATAAATAATTTAGTAAAATTATATTTTAGTTAAAGTCTTTAATCTGACAAGTGGTGTTAATGAAAATTTCAAAAGTAGAGAGAATATCCTTAAAAATATAATAAGCTAGAAGGGGGTGTGGATGACATTTTACCTTTATTTTATTATAGTCTATGGGGGTCAAATGGGTTCTTTTCGAAAGGTTAAGTGTAATTGTAACATTGTATTGGTCAGAAGAAGATAAATAAGCCAATTTACTAGGGTGGGGGTAACTTAATTTTCCTGATATTTTAAATTGAACATGAACATTTGATTGCACGAGAATCATTGTAATGAATGTTCTTGGAAACTTTGTAGTTTGTAGTGCCATACGCAAATAGCAACTGTCTACCATTATTATTCTCCAAGGTTTTTGACTATTAAGCCTTACCAGTCTTTTCTCTCTCCTCTTCTCTGCAAACAAGCACTCCTAGCTCCATCAACTCTATATACACATATGTTTACAAACACACACTAAATAATAAATTCTAGAGAGAGAAACTTTAGAGCTGAAACCTTCGAATTTACAGAAACCAATTTTTTCAATCGTTGTTTGGAGAGTTCATCTTTCTCGACAGAATTTAGCTATACAAACCCAAGAATTCTGAAGCTTAATTTTTCGCACTGAAATGCTCAGTTGATTGAAAAACCATCAGGTTCTTCAAATTTTCATTCATTTCTCATCAAAATCGAAGAAAAAATGCCCATGGACCGTACAAATTCATCGGAATTCCAATCGGGAAGCTCCAAAGGCTCGCTGGTCTTGTCAATCGAATGCTTAAAAGGAAGCTCCAAAGCCGACGAATGGACCGGTGACATGTTACAGACCGGCGACATAGTGGAAGAGATAAAGATCGGAAACCTAACGATCCGGTCGCCGTTCAAGAACGGGAAGGCCGGAGTGCAGAAGATACTGCACAACTCGTTCAAGTCGAAGGAGACGTCGATTCAGGTCCGAGTCCGACGCGGATCGGACGAGTTCGCCGAGTTACAGGCGTGTATTGTACCGAATGAGTTTTCTGGGAAGAAGCAGTACATGCTTAGGGCTATTGATGATCCGAATTATGCTGTTGGGTTCTTTGATCGGACGGAGACCGATTGCTTGGCTCTGCAAGGTACGACGTTGACTTTTCAGTGACTTGTTCTCGGGGTGGGGGTTGCTGGTTAGTCACACGAGAGATATTATTACACGCGTATGAGGGCACGGTTGGAAAGAATGTGCACTGTAATTTGGACATTGAACAATCTAGCAATTATACGTGTGACATGTTCTATTCCCATGGCTAGCCTTTTTTGGGAGGCGATGCTAAAGTTAGTAAGATGAAACACAAGAGAAAATGGTTAAAATAAATGCGGTCGACTGCACGAGGTTTTCGTCGGAGAGAGTCGTGTGTAGCATGTATAAATTGAATTTTAAAAAAAAAAAAGTATTTTGAGTCTACAAAATCTTATTCCAACTATGTTGTGGATTTTGTTTCCATCTACTACTTTGTTTTTTTGTGGTTTTGGGGATTAATTGCTCAACTGATCAATTACGTGCATATGGGAATTTCTCATTATTACTAGGCCTACCACCATATGGGAATCCATCAAATGTGCATGAATCATGGTATGGAGTAGTTTTGAAGGAGATTGTGGCATGGCCATGAAAGATTGTTTTGCACTTGGGGCTCTTGACAAAACTTGCAGTATCCAGGCTTCGAGCTTCTCATCAATGGTGATTCAATGCCTAGACACAAATAACACGCAAAAACTAAACCTAACCAACGAGACCTGAGGGTGATGAGATTACTGTCACTTAGATTAACAAGAATTGACTGACTTGGAGATGGTGACAGCTTGGAATTGTGTTTTGTTTAGGCTGTTGAAATCTAGTCAGATAGAGAGGGATTGTTCCATTGAGATGAATTGGTCACTCACGTTTGGTTGGGTTGAGCATTTTTTATTTAGCTTTTGTATTCAGACTTGCCGATTGGTACGTGTCATTTTGAAGTGGGTGTTTCCCATTCATAAGTAGCAGGTGTCCCACGGCTTTCAACTGCCTGATTCTGAACCTTGGTAACATGCAGTTTTACTCCCACACATCAGAGAAAGTGGAATAATTCTTTTTTTGTTCTGGGGTTGTAGGCAGTTGTATGCTGACAGTCCTCAGGTTTTTTCTTTGTTTGGAACAAAAAATTTATTCCAATGTTCTATTTTCACATGCTAGATGAACCTTATGTTCTTCTTATGAGCATATATCCTCAGATTTGAGTGTATGAGCCACGGTTATAAAAAGTACAACGAATAAATGAGTTACATTGGAATGTTTCCCATGCAAAAATCTCTGACCAGTCAAATAACCCTATTTTATTACAACATTCAATATTTGTTTATCCCTTGGCTGTGCTACTCTCCTCGAGTTAATGTCCGCCATAAAAAGATTACATTTTCTAGCAATTGGAAGGCACTTTAAACAGATTTTAAGGATCACAATATGCTGATATAAAATTCTCGGGTGTAACTCATCACAGTGTCAAAACCAAAAAACTGGTTTACAGTCAACATTTTTGGGTAGGCTTAGATCTTTCTTAGCAGCAAAGAGATGCCACTTTTCTATCAATGTTTCACCCATCTATTGTCTCTTGTTGTCTTACTCGGCCCTTAGAATTGGTATTGAAGACCATATTAACTGCAATTTTGATCTATTCCTCCTCCTATTACGAATCCATTTCCTGAACACCCTGTGACTGGCCACAACACTAGTTTAAACATGCATACTTCCTGTCCTTTGCCTACTGTGACCGGCTTAAGTTCTTAACCTCTTAACCTGAGGTCACCTCTGGGACAACTGTTAATACGCAGCTTACCCAGATTCTTTGGCATGTGAACAGCACTCAGTTAGGCTTCTTCTATTTTCATCCATGATTTGTTAAACTATGACTCGTGTGCAGCTTCAAGGACCTCTAGGATGGTGAGTGCATTAACTATGACTCAATTGCAAGATGGATATGTCTCATATTCGTGGGAAAGGAGAATGCAGGAGTTGCTGTCTGTTCCCAATTCAAGCTGCTTTTTTTCTATGCTGCTCCTTCCAAAAGCCTCAGAGAGAACTGCTTTCCGCTACAATGACCTGGAGGACACCCTGGCCAGAGCAAATGCATGGCTTAATGCTTCTCAGGCATCTGGAGTCCCTGTTGTCTTCATGAACATCCAGACTGAATCCCTACTCACCAAGGTAAGCTCAACAAAGCACCATGAGAAAAGACCTTTACTGATTTGGCTTCTTAGACAATTGTCATTAATGCATAGTGTGGCTATTGAATATATTGAATGGTGGTATGCACCAAACTACTTGGAGAGTGGTCATTATTGGGCTTGCAAACATACTGGTTACTGGGATACGGGCATTATCTCTGCGTTTTCAGTAAATAACTTAGTTTCTATGAGAAGGCAGAGACATATTTGCATGACCGATGTCATAGTAAGGGTGACACAAAGTTCAAGTTATCTTCCTACCTATGTTTTAGGTGCCGTCATATTCATACTCCGTGTTGAGAATGCTTTGGTTCTTTACGTATCCTGTAAAGGAGAGCCTTTTTAACAAGTCACCCATGTTCTGATGTAGCTCTATGTAAGAAGGGCTTCGGATGTGTCTATTAACATATTTCAAACAATTAAAGGAGCTCCCTGGTTATAATATTTTACTCAAGTTATGCATCCCTCACTACAGCACAACTAATTTTTTCTGTGGTATGTTACGTTTGGAATTTTATGTTGGACTCGTTAAGTTCAAGTTTTAGTCTCAAAACCATACTTTTCTTTGTCCCCTACTAGATAAATATATCAACTTGCTTTTGCAAGCCTAAAAATGCCATTTCTGCTTGACACATGCTACTAAAAATGCAGTGTATGGTGGATTCTATAATAGGGGAAAAATTACAGTCATAGATTGGGGAAAAGAATCAGAATTTTGTTTTTGTCTCCATAGAAACAACTAAAATGTTTTGGTTTCGGGGGAAATAGAAATGAATCAGGGATTGAATATTGAAATTCCTATGTTTCTGAGTGTTTTGACAAATTTCAAAATTTCTCCAAATGTTTTGGAATCAAAGTTTCAGATATTTCTGAAACTTTTCCGAAATATTTCCCCTGAACTAATCAAAACTATGCACAGAACTAAAGGTTTGATCCTTGATCTGGTTTGAGTAAGGAGTGAATGTATGACCACCCGCGAGTAGAATGGACCCGGTTGCCATTGGAACTTTGTGTCCTTCAAGAACGGATAACTTGTATAATCTGACTGTGGCACAAGAAGATAATTTTCTTCTGTTTTTTTGGACCTGACTGACTGACCATTTGAGATTATTGGCCTTATTGCTGATGAAATATTTGTTCAACTTTCTAAAGCTGTTGACCCTTGTTTGTATTGAAAAATTTCACTGCATGTTTCTTCTTCCATTCTGGTACAGATATCTGGGGAGACAGCTTCTTGTACTGTGAATGCTGGGTCACTTTCTGACTTGTCAAATCTTGCAAATGCAAGCCTATATGGTTTTGAGGATTACCATGGGGTGGACATTGGTGTAGTCAGGGCAGTCCGTCTCTGGTTTTCCCCTCTCGGAGGGGAGGTTGGGATCGAGATCAAAATAAAAGAAAGTGACACAAAACTTGGTTTTGCCATTAGTAGAACAGAAGAGGTTTGTAGTTTATCCTCCTGGTTCTTATTTACTATAAGAAATTGTAAATTTACGAGTTAAATGTCCCGATGTATTTTACATGACACTTCAACCTACGATTGGTTCACAATGCATCTTCAAAGTTAAAAGTTCAACTCCTCTTCAGAATGGATTCTCAAACTGAAATGTCTTTTATCCATTCATTTGTTGCCTCCATTGTTGTTATACGTCATTCGTTCTTGCTCACCTTTCATCTACAATTGCCAGGGATTCATCTACATTTCTTCAGTTATTGAAGGTGATGATAATGCACCTTCGACACGATCAGGACTCAGCAATCTGTATAAAGAGGCAACCAGAGCATGTAAACTCCTGGCGGTCTCAAGAATATCTAATCAGAAAGTTCTTCCTTGGATGGTTTCTCCAACAGGAGCAATCCGATGCTTTGATACTGTTTCCTTAAGCCAGAAGCTGTCATTGCACCGGCATGCGAGGGTTCCTATCCTCATTCACGTTTTTTTATGGGACCGAGCAGCAGTTTCTTTCAGTGGCGGAAACAACAGGCTTAGGGCGGCCTCCCCTCCTGCGTTGTCACTACCTCCTGAAGTTCAATTGGCATGCCCCCTAAATGAGAATCAAGCAATGCCGTTGCCATCTGAACTTTCAAATGAAAGTAGAGTTCTCAGTGATGGACCAGAGCTCCTGCTTGAGAGAGATACTGCAGGAGAATCCTCCTTTCGGTTTCATGACTTCTCACTTCCAAACAATTGGGTATGATTTTCATTTGATTTTCAGTTTTTTGGTTCCTTGTGCTCTCTTACGCTGTGTATATAGAGAAGTGTATATTCTTCTACACATGGAGTTAGTACGTGATCATTTCCTTGATTCACATTGTACACCATAGTTTACATAACTCTTCACAGGAAATGTGACTTTTCCCTTTTTCATGTCGACATATTAACATGGGAGTCCGTTATCGTGGCAGCACTGCACATCTCACCTTTGGAATATTCAATTCTTTTAGCAGCCACCCCTTTGGATTTTGTTCCTAAAAACTGCGGGCATTCCAGTCGTCTTAATGATGGTCGCACATGCGATGGGCACGAGATTAGTTTGATTATGAGCCCAGGGATGCAAATACAGCACCGCAACTTGCGTCTTTCCCAGTCTAAGGGACATTGTAGAATGAATTTACCCAGTTTTATCCGAATCTTTTTAGATAAGGAGGGAACAACTTCTTGGTTCCATGTTGGTTTTCCTATCCCGAGGATGGTCTTTCCAATTACTCGACTCAACGAGAATATTTCCTCGTCGCTTGCATGGCCTATTGTTCCCTGATTGACACTCCACAACCGTTAATTACCCTAAGTTCTGTCTGAATATCTCTAGAAATAGATGAGTCACATAAGTCATTATCTCTTCATTTGAGACCGTGATTGAAAGAAATTTTTTAGGCAGCTGTGCCAAGCTCAGGTGAAATAAAAAAGAGACCAAAGAAAAGTTGTAGTGGGTAAATGTGTTCCAAGAAGTCACATGCATATTATTATTATTTTTTTTTGATACCTCTCTGATTAGGCATAAAAAATTGTTTATCGGGCAGGCAATGTTATTAAAATCGGACCGGTCTGAATCGGGGCTAAACTGGTCCGGTTCTTGCATTAGATAGACTATGTAATTAAATCTGAAAAAAACAATAAAATTGATCGATTTTTGATAAAACCAGTGTACCGGACGATTTTGTCAAACCGGATTATCAATTTTGCCCTATAATCAGTTGCTCTCCACCCCATTGACCCAGTCCATTTCTTCTTCCCTCTAGTATCCTTCGGTCCTCCTCTTCTCCAGGTGCTGTGAACAGACATTTCTTCTGTCGATCTCTCTTTGCTCTGCTCCAGCCTCCAGCACAGCAGTCTAGTTTTCGTCCGTAGCTCAGCGCCTCAAGCTACTAGGCAGCCACTCGATCAGTCGATCTGAGGCTCTCTGCTCCTCCAGCCTTCTGAAAGTCTCTCTCTCTCTCTCTCTCACGATTCACGACAAGTCTCTCACTCACTCGGTCACTCTCCGAGTCTCTCTCTTTCTTGTCACTCCCTTTGTTCGAAAGAAGTGGTAATTATTGATTGTAATTTCATTTAAACGTCAATAATGGTTAAAACTGGTGATTTGATCGTTGTCTATAAACACAGACATTTTCTTTGGAACACATTTTTAATTCGATATTTTAATGTTTTGAACTGAAGTGAGATACTCTCTAATTAGTTTTCTCTCTGTTTTCCATTTTGGCAATGGTTTTTGAGAGTTCAAATGGAACTTAGTGTATGCAAGTGAAATCCTCACTCATCAATGAAAGAATAATTTATAAAAAATGAGAATAAATAAAAATATTGGAGGAATTTTATGATAAATTGTATGCATTGGGAATATGTTTTATTTTTTTTTAGCTAAATTATTATATTTTATTTTTTTAATATATGATCAATCCAGTCAGTTGATCCAATGATTGAACTAATAAACTATTGATCCAATACCTTTGCTAATTTGATATCTAGTCTAATTCTGATAACAATGTTATCGAGCACATAATTTTGCCACGCCATCAAACTATAAGAGTAAGGCCCTTGTGGCACGGTTTTAATGTTGTTTTATAATTAAATGTGGTGTCATCGAAAAATAGAACCATCCATTTAAAAATTTGAAATATAAATGAAGCGATCAAACCAGTTTGAGGTTTCATGGTAGACTGGGATCCACAGAGCTGCTACCTACGTTTTTCATTTTTTGAGTAGGAGCAGGTATCAATTATGCGGTCGGGATCGAACACAACTTTCTTATTTGAGAAAACGAAGACTAAGGTCGACGTTGATTTAGATTTTATCAATTTTATATAAATCGATAGAAATTCTATAGTTAAAAGTTACAGTTATTATTAAGGTTGATAATTATACCACAAAGAAAGGATTATCAGATCTCAGTGGGTTGTCAAAAATCACTCGGTCCATACACAGCTGGCAGTGGCGGAGTTAGGAATTTGTGTCTGATTGGATACTTTAGTCCACAAATTGCAAGAGCATGATGTGCTCTATATTTGAAAGTGAGAGATGATTTGTAAATGAGTCTAATACATTCATGTCATTTGCAAAACACATTAAAGTAAAAGGGAAACGCAGGTTAAGTGCCAATAATTTTACATTCAGATAAATACAAATCAGGGTCAATTGCAAAGAGCTATAATTATTGGCCAATTGTATTTCATATCATTAGAAAAGCATTATTGAAACAAAAAAAACAAACTTAATGCAGAAAAACACAAATCATGATTATAAGTGCAAAAAGTTAACCAAAAAAAATTGTTGGTAATAGTGTTATTGACTCACCGTAATTCAAATAAAGATAAATTACAACCCACCAAAGCAATCGAAGTATAGGATAGTTGTTGATCGCTTCTTCTTCTTTTTTTTTTGCTTTTTAATTTCTCTTTAAATCTCTCGGTCCCTCTTTCAATTTTGTTTGGTAAGAATAATCTCATTAGACAATATATGTTGTAAAAGTGTTATTTTAAGTCTAAATGTTTTACAATTTTACGTCACAATCATGTTTTTATATACTTGCTATACAGTCTTTTATTTTATTGCATAATGACCCTAATTTATACAAAATAACATTGATGTATTACAAACTTATTCAAACATATTCAAAGTGTGACCATAAGCCATCATAGATATTTGCATTTAGACCCATACGAAAATGATAAGGTGGACATAGTCATATATATATTCACAGAATATTGAAAATGATATATTTCGAGATTTTGAGAGTGGGGCAAGGACCACCTTGGCTCCTCCGTAAATTTGCTAGTGATGATTTGCTTACTAAACGGGTGAAAATTACAAAATCAATCACAACTTGTGTTAATAATTGACTTGTTTTCCAAGCAGTACATGGAGTATTGATTTGAGTTTGTTTTGTACACAAACTCTTGGACGCCTTTTGCACATGGAAGGCTATTGGCTTAGCATACCAATTTGAGGATACATGAGATAAGTGTTGAAAAGTCCAACACATAATTGCTTGGTGAAGTTTTTTACTTCTTGGACTTAATGAACTATTTGACCTAGTCTACTATGAGTTTGATACCTTAATGCAAAGGTTTTCTTCAGAAGCTTTAAAGTCGCAGCAACGTGATCAGTGACATCTATGGGATTGACGACGACGATTGTCCTTTATGAAGATTTGGATATGCTTTATTTTAGTTTAATATAAATATTGTAATAGAGCATGTTGATGTTCTCTTGTCTTTATTTTGAGAACTCTGTAATTTTCAATCATTAATAGTGAAATCTAGTTCTTGTGTTTTGTTCATGGATGTAGGTTTTCTTGATAAGCCGAACCGTATAAATCTCTTGTGTTATATTTTTCCATTTCGTTGTGTTATTATTTTGCTTGTAACTTTAGTTTGTAACAAACTAGTATCGGAACTATTGGTTTTGGGATGGCTACAACAAAATTCGAAATATAAAAATTTGATCGTTAGAACAATTTCAATTTATGACAGATTAAGATGAAAGACATTGCTTCGTTAGAAGGGTCTGACAAAGGCCATTGATGGATCTCTATTCAAGGAGACAAATTAAACCAAAGTTGTTGATATTGAAGAAAAAACACATAGTGCAATTCAGTTGTTTCTTGCTAATGAAGTTCTTCCTGAGGTCGTCGATGAAGACAAAGGTAAAGGGCTATGAAAAATGTTGAAGAGTTTATAAATGAAGAAACCTCTCACCAACCACTTACATCTAAAGAAACGGTTGTATACACTCAAGATGAAAGAAGGTACACTCATTAATGAACATTTTGATGAATTTAACAAAATTATTATTAACTTGAAAAATATTGATATTAAAATTGGGAATGAATATCAAGCTCTAATTGTGATATGCCCGCTACCTGATTCGTTTGATAATTTTGTTAATTCGATGTTGTATGGGAGAGACTCAATCTTCTTAGTTGATGTGAAATCCTCTTTGAATTCTAAGAAGTTGTGTACTAAATTTAACGGTAAGGATAGTGATGCTCAGTCCAAGGGTTTGTTTGTGAAGGGTCGGTCATCATGATAATTTGCCTAGTAATAATAAAGGTCGATCTGTTAAAAGAAATTCAGATAAAGAAAGAGAAAAATATGAATATTAATCATAGTCTAGAAAGAAACAAAATAATGTTGAATGTTTCTATTATCATAAAATTAGTCATTGTAAGCGTAATTGTTTTAAGTTGAAAAGTAAAGGGGGACAGAAAAAATCAATCCTTCTGATTCCTCTAGTGTTGCTGGTGTTGTAGAAGATAAATCTGATGATTCAGATAATATCCTTATAGTTGTTGTTTCTGATGGACATTTTAATGATGAATGGATTTTTGATCATATGTGCCCTAATAAGGATTGATTTACCACCTATGAATCAATCAATGATGATTCAGTCTTCATGGGAAATAATATTGCTTGTAAGACTGTTGGAATATTTACTATCTGAATTAAGACACTGGATGAGCTTGTGAGGACTTTGACAGATGTACGATATATTCTAGAATTCAAGAAGAATTTGATTTTCTTAGGTACTTTAGATTCCATTGGTTGCAGGTTTTCTACTGAAAGTGGAGTTATGAAAGTTTGCAGAGGTTCCCTGCTTGTGATGAAATGTAAAAATATCAACGGTCTTTATGTTCTGCAAGGTGATACTGTGGTTGGTGCAGCTGATGTGTTATCTTAAGAAATTCTAAATTCAGATACTACCCAATTATGACATATGCGTTTGGGCTGCATGAGCAAGAGGGGTATAGAAGTCATGTATAAACAGGATTTGCTTGACAAACAGGAAAATGAAAAAGTTGATTTTTTTGAGCATTATATTTTCGGGAAGCGAGTCAAGTTCAATACATCTATTCACATGACTAAAGGTATAAATTGATTATAGTCATTTAGACCTTTGGGGTCTTTCTCAGGTTCCATCTAAGGTGGTGCTCGATTACTTTTGACCTTTATTGATGATTATTCAAGCAAGGTTTAGTTGTATGTTATGAAATACAATAGTGATATTTTTAGGATTTTCAAGCAATGGAACGCTTTGATTGAGAAACAGACAGTCAATAAAGTCAAGCGTCTCAAAACAGATAATGATTTGAAATTTTATGGAGGTGAATTTAATGAGTTCTGTAGAGATGAAGACATTGTCGGGCATTGTACTGTCCGGTCTACTCCATAGCCAATAGGGTTGTAGAGAGGATGAGCAAGATTTTTTTGGGGGAGCACATGATATGCTCTTTAATGCATGATTGTTTAAAGATTTTTGGGTTGAGGCTGTCAACACTGCTTAATATTTAATTAATTGTTCTCAATCCACTACTATTGAGTTAAAGACTCCGCATGAGGTACGGTCTGATACTCCTACTGATTATTCTGATTTAAAAATATTTAGTTGCACTGCTTATTATCATATGAATGATGACAAGTTTGAGCCTAAGGCTAAAAAGTGCATATTTATTGCTTATGCTAATGGTGTAGAAGGATATAGATTGTGATGTTATGATCTGAAATTACCTAAGTTTATAGTCACTAGGAATGTTGTATTTGATGAATCTTCCATGTTTCATCTGGGAAATGAGTTTGTAGTTTCTGCAAGGAAAGAACGAGGTTATAGTAAGGAGGTGGAATTACAGGTGAAAGCTTCACAGAAAGTACTTGAAAGTATTTCAGGTCAATCTATTACAGATTTCACTAGTTCTAATTCTGTTGCTGATCCACAGGAGCAACAGGAATATAGTCTTACAACATGCAGGGAGAGGAGGCAAATTAGACCCCTTTAGAAATATGAGTATGCAGCCTTGGTGGCTTATGCACTAACTATAGTAAAGAAGTTTGGTGTTCAGGAGCCTTCCACATATTCAGAAGCTATCACTGGTAATGAGTCTGCACATTGGGCCGTTGTTATGGTGAAGTTATTGCTGGTATTGAGTTGTTCCACATATTTAGAAGCTATCACTGATAATGAGTTTGCATATTCACTAACTATGCAGACTTGGTGGCTTCTGCACTAACTATAGTAGAGAAGTTTGGTGTTCAGGAGCCTTCCACATATTCAGAAGCTATCACTTGTAATGAGTCTTCACATTGAGCCGTTGTTATGGTGAAAAAATTGAATCTCTTCATAAGAACCAGACTTGGGAATTAATGAAGTTGCCTATGGGCATGAAAACTGTTGGTTGTAAATGGGTCTTCAAGAAAAAGGAACGAATTTCAGGAGTTGAATCTGCAAAGTATAAGGCATGATTGGTTCCAAAGGGCTACAGTAACAAATAGGATGTGGACTTCAATGAAGTTTTCTTACTAATTGTGAAACATAACTTTATTCGTGTATTACTTGCCATGATTGCTTCACTCAATCTAAAGCTTTAGCTACTTGATGTAAAGACAGCTTTTCTATATGGTGAGCTTGAGGAAACAATCTGAATGCATCAACCAGAGGGATTTATTGTTCAAGGTAAAGAAGATCATGTTTGCTTATTGAAGAAATCATTATATGGTTTAAACCAGTCTTCAAGGCAGTGGTACAAAAGTTTTGACACCTTTATGGTAGATCATGGTTACTCTAGAAGATATTTATGGTTGTCAAATGGTTCGTTTAGATATTTATTGGTTTATATGGATGACATGCTTATTATTGCTAATTACAAGTTAGAGATTGACAGGTCAACAAACAGTTGAGTTCAGAATTTGAGATGAAAGATTGGGGTTCCGCAAAGAAAATTTTGGGTATGAGATTCACAGGGATAGTAGAGTAGGTATGTTATATTTATCTCAAAAGACATATATTGAGAAATTTGTTGAGCAGTTTGGGATGCAGAATTCGAAACCTGTGAGTACTCCACTTTCCGCTCACTTTAGGCTTTCAGCAGCTTTATCACTAAAGAGTGAAAATGTGGAGCAGTTTATGTCTCATGTTCCTTATTTTAGTGTAGTTGAAAGCATCATGTATACTATGGTTTGCACTCGTCCAAATATTTCACAGGTAATTAGTGTGGTTAGTCGTTACATGACTAATCCTGGGAAGGTTCATTAGCAGACTGTGTAATGGATACTTTGTTATTTGAGAGGCACTACAGATGTTAACTTAGTATTTGGTAGAAGATATGACATCAATTTTACAGCTGTTGTTGGTTCTGATAATGTGGGTGATCTCGATAAGAGGAAATCTCTAACATGTTATGTTTTTACTCTATTTGGGTACATTATCCTATAGTCTAGAGTGGCCTTGTCTACCACAGAAACAAAATACATGGTTGTAATTAAGAGGTTTGGTTTGTGGCTTGGTTTTGGAAAAGGAAGTAACTACAGTGTTTTGTGATAGTCAAAGTGCAATATTTTTGACCAAAAATCAAATATATCATGAAAGGACCAAGCACATTGATGTTAGGTATCTTTCGTGAGGTTATGACTCAAGGTATTGTTACTATGAAAAATATTCATATAGCGGAGAACCTAGTAAATATATTTACTAAACCGATACCAATGCTCAAGTTCAAGCATTACTTGGACTTGATTGGTGTTTGCACTGTTTGAGATACCCTTCGGGGTACTTGGCAAAAATAGCTGTTAAGTTAACTTTGGTGGAATGACTTGATAGAATACAAGTCAAGGTGAAGATTTGTTAATAATTGACTTGTTTTCCAAGTATTACATGGAGTATTGATTTGAGTTAGTCTTGTACACAAACGCTTGAACGTCTTCTGCACATGGAAGGCTATTGGCTTAAAATACCAATTTGAGGATACATGGGATAAGTGTTGAAAAGTCCAACAAGTAATTGCTTGGTGAAATTTTTTATTTCTTGGACTTAATGACCTATTTGACCTAGTCTACTATGAGTTTGATACCTTAATGCTAAGGTTGTCTCGAGAAGCATTAAAGTGGCAGCAATGTGATCAGTGACTACTAAGGAATTGACGACAATGATTCTTCCTTTACGAAGATTTGGATTTGCTCTATTTTTTGGTCCAATATAAATATTGTAATAGAGCAGGTTGATGTTCTTTTGCCTTTATTTTGAAAACTTTTTAATCTCCAATCTTTAATAGTAAAATCTTATCGCCGTGTTTTGTTCATGGACGTAGAGTTTGCTTGAGCTGAATCACACAAATCTCTTATGTTTTATTGTTTTATTTCTTTATATTATTATTTTTTTTGTACCTTTGGTTCATAACAACTTGTTTATTAAACACATTATACGACATGACTCGTGCAACCCACTACATAAAATGTCATTTTTGGATTCACATGATAGCCCTTTAATGGCCTTAGGGTATCCACGGTGTGGGTTGAGTCGAGAAATGTGTGGGCTTCTAAGATTAAGAGTGAACATGATCAATACCTAGTCTAGTTAGCTTGGAGTCTAGGACAACCAAACTACTATGAGTATACCTATTTATTAATCGGGTAAATGGGTTAAAATATCTCACTTGAACACGGCTTGTTTATGTAGCGGGTTTGACGAGTTTACTTATTAAGGTTAAATCTAAACCTGCTAATTAAGAACCAAAATTTCGTTTCAGTGTATAATTTTTATCAACTCGAGTGAAAAATATTGCAAAAATGGAACAAAATCACTAAAATTTTATTTTCCTAATATTATTCAAAATATTGAGAAATATTTTGAAACCTCATAAAATATTTCAAAATACTAAAAATAATTGAAACTTGTTTAATCACTCATTTAGTCCAAAACACAAACAAGAAAAACTAGATGCATTGAGAAGTCTTGATGAGTGGTTAGACCATTTTCCATCTTATTTTTTTTTAGACTTAAATTTAAATTTAGGTAAAAAACTCTCAAAAAACTTTTTCTAATCCTATACTCAATCCCATAACAAATCAAGAGAAATCCAAACCTAGACTCAAATTGAGAGAGATTCAAAACATAGACCCACGTCAAGAGAGACTCAAAACCTAAACCCAAAACCTAAGGAGAACAAATCCACTTTTCTCTTCTCTTTTGGCCGCTTGAGGTATCTATTTCTCTCTCTCTATCGTATTGTTCTCTTTCTTGGCTCTGCTCTAGATCGACATTGCAGCATCCAGTAAACAAAATTAAGTTGCTTGTGCATTTCATTTCAAATTTACCATGCTTTGTGCTAATGATACAAAATTCCTAGACCAGTAAACAGAGTGGACATGTCGAGGCATGAAATTCCTAGTCCACTTGAAATAAACATGAACTTAGAATCAATTGCAATTCCTACATTGTACTGCTAAAGAGTTAAAATGGTAAGAAGAAATTCAGAGAGCAAGAAATTTGGAGGGAATTAGAGAAAAGAGAAGAGTCAAAAAAATTTTGGATGGAAAAATGAAAGAAAATAACTCTTGGGATGAAGTGAAAATTTCTTCAAACATTTGAGTGCAAAAAAAGGGATTAACCGTTGGAAATACCCATAACAAAGCAAGCTTTTTATCAAATTTTATATTCAAATATGAGTAAAGGTTTGCATCTCATCGAAGATGGTATTAAAGTTTGTTATACACTTTACCCTATCGTTGAGCACCCTTAGTCGTAATCCTTGCCACACCATCTCACCAAATCTCAACCGCTAAACATAACACAACCAATGACCCATATTTATTGTCAAGCAAGAACTATACTCCCCATTGGTCAATTGACACAACAAAACAGATAGTAATCCACGTGAATCTATCTCAAACAAATTCTAGCCATCGATTCCCTCACCAATTCAATGGCCCCTATAACTCCCCGATAAATTTCAAAAGCCCACAAAATACCCTCAATTCCAAATCACGCCCATCAGCAAGCAGGAATTTCTCTCTAAAACTCTGAATTTTTTCTCTCTCCAAAACTATACCCACGTCTTCAATGGCTCGTATGAAGCAGACAGTAAGAAAATCCACTGGAGTAAAGGCGCCTCGAAAGTAGCTGTCGACCAAGGCAGCAAGAAAATTAGGGCCAGTGACGGGAATGGTGAAAAATCCGCTTAGGTTTAGGCCAGGGACGGTGGCTTTGAGATAGATCCGGAAGTACTAGAAGAGCACAGAGTTGTTGATCCGAAAGCTTCGATTTCAAAGGTTGGTGAGAGAGATTGCTTAGGACTTCAAGACCGATCTCAGGTTTCAGAGCTCGAATGTGGTTGCTCTTCAAGAGGCCGTTGAGGTGTATTTGGTGGGTTTGTTTGAGGATACGAATCTATGTGCTATGCATGCAAGAGGGTCACCATTATGCCCAAGGATATGCAACTTGCCAAGAGAATTTGAGGCAAGAGGGCTAAGAAGCTTTGGATTTGTAATCTATTGGGAAAAATGGTTTTTGATAAAGTGTATTTAAGTAACTTTGGGCTTATTAAAGTAGAATTCTGACCTCGAAATTGATGAGATCAAATTTAAACGTGTTCTCTTATACAAAAAGATTAACGTGATATATTTATTTCTCGAAAATCATTAAAATTTAAATGAGAAATTATGTCTTAAAGTGAATTATTTGAAGTGATGAAATAAACTAGGATTGATGTAATGGAATAAGACTTGTCTCACTTTAGAAGAAAAACCAATACTTTAGTGAGTTAATATACTCCTAGTTGAGTTAATGTATTGGGCTCCAAGGAATACCACACTTTTGTGAGCAAAGTTAGCGCCTATACTATCTTGGTTATCACACACACTGCCTACCTGCCTCGCCTCACCACGACTTTGAGCCGGTCGAGCTAGACTTGGGCCTGAGTCAAAAAGATATAATCTTTTTGAGCAAAATTTATTTGTATTTGTATGGGTTATGGGTCAACTCAATCGTAATTACATTTTTAATCGAAATTTAAATCCAATCAAATTTTTAAATTTCCTATTCATTATTTTGAATTTGGTTTCGAAATTGGGTTTGGTTCATTCCAGAGCTTGTGTCTATTCTCTAGAGGTGCATTTTCTTTTTCGTTGTTATTTATGATTAAAGGAATGTCTCTTTGATTCAAACAGGTTGAACGAACAAGGGTGTCTTGTGCCTATTCAGGCGTTCTAAGCAGGTATGAAGGGTCTATAAATAGACTACCCATTGTCATTTTCAATTCATCCCAATTCTATAGTGTAGTATTTAGAATTTATTTTCTCTCTTTGCATATTGTTGTATTAGTCTTTTTTGTTTGGTTAAAGTAGAAAAACATAATTGTGTTCGCTGGAATCTTGGAGATAGAAGTGGTGAATCTTCAAGAACAAAATCCATTATATCTTGAGAGTCAGTTGCTTATCAACCTTAAGTACCAAGAGAGAGCAAATATGTCTTAAGAAAAAAGTGATTACACATGGCTTGTATTATTAATTATTTTCTAGTTTTCTAGATTTGTTTGTGCAGTTCAACGTCACTGTAATTGCATTTTGTTTTATTAAATTGGTTCAAATATAATAGTATACTTAGTGATTCGGAGTTTGATACAATAATTAATGATTAATTCTAATTATATACATATATTAGATAACAATCTTATGGAAAATCTAGATATATAATTATATTAAGTATTGTTATAATCTAAATTAGAATTCTGTAGTATGTTATTTTATTTGCTATACTTTATTAAAATCGAAATGACTACAAATAATTATGCTTCTACAACCATTGTTCCTACTACTGCGCGTGTGTCTTATAGAGAAACATGAGAAATTTAATGGCTCGAATTTCAAATGTTGGTGACGGAAGATTCTTTTCTATCTCACCACACTGAACCTTGCTAAGTTTCTTAGTGAGGATGTCCCTGCACTTGGTAAAATGAAACTGACACAAAGAAGTTGATTGTTGTGGATGCTTAGAGACATTCAAATTTCTTATGCATAAATTATATCTTGAACGAACTAGACAATACATTATACAATGTGTATAGTGTTGTCAATTCTACGAAAAAACTTTGGCACTCTTTGGACAAGAAATACAAGACCGAGGATGCTGGCACAAAGAAATTCATTGTTGGCAAGTTCTTGGATTTCAAAATTGTGTATTCAAAGACTATGATAACTCAAGTTCAAGAACTTCAAGTAATCCTTCATGATATCCATGAAGAGGGTATGTCTTTAAGTGTGAAAAAATTACCACCACTTTGGAAGGATTTCAAGAAATATCTCAAGCGTAAACGCAAGAAGATGAAACTTATAGAGTCAATGGTTCGATTGAGGATTGAGGATGATAACCGTAAATCTGAGAAGAAAAATGGAGTCTTTAATCCATGGAGTTTAAAGCCAACGTTGTGGAAGGTGGGACAAAGACTAACAAAAAGAGGAAGCATAATGGTGAAGGTTCAAGTCAAGGATTGAAGAAATTCAAGGCAATTCAAGGGCAAGTGCTACAACTGTGGCAAAACGGGGCATATTTCAAAAGGCTACCGTAAAGCCAAAGAATTTCGAGAAGCCTAATGCTCAAACAAACATAACTGAATCGAACAGGCTTTCAGTGGTAGTTTTCGACATCAACCTCTTCACAACAATTTTCAAATGTAACTTGATGGGTAACCCAAGTAGTGGTGGGTTGACACCGGCACTACTCGACACATTTGTTCAAACAAATGGATGTTCTCTACTTACAAGATATTAGAGAATGATGAACAACTCTACATGAGAAACTCTTCTACCTCCAAGGTTGAAGGACATAGCAAGGTGATACTCAAGATGACATCCAGGAAGGAACTCACCTTGAATAAAGTGTTTCATGTGCCCAATATTCGCAAGAATTTGGTGTCCACTTCTTTGCTTAGCAAGAATGAGTTTAGGTTACTCTTTGTATCCGATAAGTTTTTGCTTACAAAGAATAAAATGTTTGTAGGGAAGGGATACTTGAATGATGGGTTTTTTAAGCTCAATATAATGACTGTTGTACCCAAAGCTATTATCAATAAGAATGAGAATAATTTTTCTTACTTGCTTGAATCTTCAAATACATGGCATGCTAGGTTAGGACATCTGAATTATGATACAATTAGAAGATTAATAAATATGAATAATTTGCCTAAATGTTCCATTGATCCAAATCATAAGTGTGAGACTTCTGTGGAATCGAAGTTGGCAAGAACATCTTTCAAATCAATTGAAAGAAGTGTCAAATCTCTAGAATTAATTCGCAGTGATGTCTGTGACTTATAATTTGTACAAACTAGAGGTGGTAAAAAGTATTGTATGACTTTTATTGATGATTTCACAAGATACTGTTATGTTTACTTAATTAGAAGTAAAATGCGGCAATTGATATGTTCAAGCAGAAATGAAGTAGAAAATCAACTTAGCAACAAAATTAAGGCATTGAGAAGTGGTAGAAAAGGTGAATATGAATCTCCTTTTGTGGAGTTTTGTTCAATACAAGGAATAATTCATCAAACTACTGCTCTCTATTCATCGTAATCAAATGACGTAACTGAACGCAAAAATTGAACATTAAAAGAAATGATGAACATTATGCTTTCAAGTTTGGGTTCACCTCAAAACTTGTGAGGGAAAGTCTTACTATCTACTAATTATATTCTTAACAAAGTGTCTTATATGAAAACAAATAAGACACCTTATTAATTATGGAAAAGTTAGAATTTTTTTTATAAATACTTAAAAGTATGGGGGTGTCTAGCGAAAGTGGTAATTCCTAAACCTAAAGGGTTAAAATAGAACCTAAAATCATTGATTGGTTATGCATAAATCTAAGAGTTTTTATATGCATATTAATACAATTATTGAATCAAGGAATGCTACATTCTTTGAAATAATTTTCCGTTTAATATTTACATGAATCAAGCTCATTAAAGAGACCAATTGAGGCTATGACTAGTAATGATCAGGTCAATACAGATAAGGATTTCATAGAAGATGAACCTAGATGTAGCAAAAGGACCAAGATTTCAACATCATTTGGTTCTGATTTTCTAACTTATCTAATAGAGAACGATTCTCAAAGTTTCAAAGAAACAATGTCTTTTCCCGAAACTCCTTATTGGAAGGAAATGGTTAATTCATAAATTTAATGTACTACGAAAAATCATACATGGAAATTGGTGGATCGTCCACAAGGTAATAAACCTTTAGTCTATAAATGGATCTTTAAAAAGAAAATGAAAGCCGATGGATCCATTGACAAGTATAAAACAATACTTGTAGCCAAATGATATAAACAAAGGGAATGATTGGATAATTTTGACACTTATTCACCAGTTACTAGAATAACAACATTCATACGGATGTTCATTGCTGTAGCTGCATTGAATGGTCTTGAGATACATCAAATAGATGTAAAGACAACAATCTTAAATGGTGAATTAGATGAATTAATATACATTGAACAACCTGAAGGGTTCATTGCTAATGAACAAGAAAGGAAAGTATGCAAGCTTGTTAAATCTTTTAGTGGTTTAAAACAAGCAGCAAAGTAATAGCATGAGAAATTTGACAAGGCAATGTTGTCAAATGAGTTCAAAATAAATGAGTGTGACAAATGTGTTTATGTCAAAAACACTCATAGTGGATACATTATTGTATGTCTTTATGTAGACTATATGCTAATTTTAGGCAGCAATATTGATGTTATTAAAGCTACCAAATGGATGTTGACTAATATGTTTGAAATGAAAGACCTAGGTATTGCTAATGGTATATTAGGAATTAAAATTTCTATAATGTCGGATGGACTCAAGTTATCTCAATCTCACTATATTGATAAAGTACTCGATAAGTTCAAGAAGTATAAGATAAAACTATAAGAACACTTGTCCATGTTCATATCTATTTTTTTAAGAATAATGACAAAAGTATATCTCAATCAGAATATGCACATATAATTGGTAGTTTAATGTACATCATGAATTATACTCGTCCCGATATAGCATACTCTGTGAGCAAGCTAAGTCGATATACAATTAACCCTAGAAAAGATCATTGCAAAAGCAATAATTAGGGTGTTGGAATATTTAAAATATGACCAAACGTATGGTTTGCATTTCACAAAATACCCAACAGTGCTCGAGTGATATACCGATGCTAATTAGATATCCGATATTAAAGATTTAAAATCCATAAGTGGATATGTCTTTACCATGGGTAATGCAACTGTGTCTTGGAAATCCTCAAAGTAAACATGTATACCTAGATCTACAATGGAATCTGAATTCATTGCTGTAGCTAAAGCTGGAGAAGAAACATAATGAATTTGTAACTTCTTGGAGGATATTCCAAATTGGTTAAAGTTTGTGCCAACAATATGCGCACATTGTGATAGAAAATCTATGATTGGAAAGAGACAAAATTGTATGTACCGATATATACTTCATAGACGCAATACCGTCAGATAATTTCTCTTGATTGATATTATATATATTGACTATGTAAAGTCAATGGACAATATCGCAGATCCGATTACAAAAAGTTTAACTAGAGAACAAGTAAAAAGTTCATAAAGGGGAATTGACTTAAAGCATATTATTTAACCAAGAGTTACCAAAATGGCAACCTAACTTAGTTGATTAGACATCCCAAGATCTAAGTCGAAAGGGACAACAGAGTTACGTGTAACTCCGTACACACTCAGAAGGTTTTTAAACTCCTTCTCATTATTATGATGAGACAGTGCATATCTGTCTCGAGAATTACAATAATTTTACGTTTTTAATGATGTTTTTGTGACTTAGACAAGTCCAAGTAGGGTATAAAATGATATTCTCAATCAGAAATCACCTATGTGAGTACAGAAGGGGGCGTTTCTATGAGAATTGTAGCTCATTACTACTCATGAAATCAAGTGGTATTCAAGGCAAAAAATGAACACAAATGTGAGAACAAACTATGTCCAAAGGAAACTGTGTGAATTCTATTGTCTTGGTTTATACAAATAGCTGATAATTCAAAGGCATCAAGTCCATTGATTAGCTAAGTAAATCCATTAGTCTTTCGCTATAGAAAGTTCAAGGCCACTAGGTTACTTATCCTAATGTAGTAACCTTTGAACTATACTTGAACCAACGTCTACATTATCATACTTTGAATTTTCATTCATGTGGGGGATTGTTGAAAATATGATTTTTGACAAAGTGAATTTAAGAAACTTTGGGCTTGAATTAGAGTGGGATCCACACCTCGAAATTAATGGGACCAAGTCCAAATGTGTTTTCCTCCGCTAGGAGATTAACGTGGTATATTTATTTGTCAAAAATCATTAAGATTTGAATGATAAGTTATGTCTCAAAGCGACTCATTTGAAGTAATGAAATAAACTAAAATTGGTATAGTGGAATAAGACCCTTCCCATATCTGAAAAAGACCAACACTTTGGTGAGTTAATATACTTTTTGTTGGCTTCATGAGTTGGGCCTCAAAGGGTACCACACTTTTGTGAGCGAAACAAGTACCTACACTATCTTGGTTACCACAGGCACATCACCCGTCTCAACATAACCATGAACTGGCCGGGGCCGGGCTTAGGTCAAAAAGATAGTGAAAATTGATGGTGAGTCCTCCTAGATGGACTTATAATGACTTGAGTCATGAAATGAAACTTATTTGGGGGTAAGTCCATATTTAAACGTATATGTGGGTACTTAAGTCCACTTATTTTTTAAATCTCAAAATTATCCCTAACAATATTAGTTTTGTCCAGTTATGAAAAGTCACATAGGTTAGATCATTTACGTATATATGGAAATCCTTTGATTGAGTTATATATGGAAACCGTTTATTAAATATTATGATAATTAATGGAAGTTATATATTCTGATAGTTATATATGGGAAGCCTAATGTAGGAATAAATTGTTGGTCTATTAAGTCAAAATCAGATTACAATTTTTTTTTAACAACAGTAATGCATAATATAAGGAGGTTGAACAATGCCAACAGAGTTCCATAACACGAATGTTGATATATAATAACATTAATGTTACTATATGATTAAAGTTACAATTAGGGTCGTGTTACGAGTACAATTGTATTACTATATTGCTACTAATTTTACCATAGTGAATTTTAACATACAATTGCAAACCTTGAGATGCACATACATTTTAATATTCACAGTAACATCAAAGCTTTGTGCTCAGTAGCACATTACAATTTTTTTACAGTAACATCAACTTTCAAATAATTTTTGTGAAAATACGATCTACAAAATGAACAGTAGTAATACATAATTGACAGTTGAATTACGACACTCAATACCAATTGTGAACATCAAGACATCAAAATTCTAAACTTTATTTTTCGGTTCACATACAATAACATGAATTTTTTCCACAGTACCACAACCAATGAATATTCGATTGTCTTGCGCAACAAAAAAATCAACAAAATCAAAATCTATAACACTTTAATTTAGTACTGATGTATGAGCTCTTTTGAATCTTGGCTACAAGGTTAATGCTTACTTTGACAGAATTAAATCCCTAATTGTTCTTACTTTTTTACCATGATACTATTTTTTGTGAGCATGTTACTATTTTTTTAATGACCATGTTATTGTCTTTGTTGAATATATTACTATAATTATTTTTTAAATATTCATATTCAATATTAATATTTTGTCGATGGAGTCCAAAGTAAACTAGAATAGTAAATTGAAATTGTATTTTATGGAATGTAATAGGTTTGAAATTTGAATATGAACGGTTTTTGATAAATACTGTTTTCTTATTTTTTGGATAAGGAAACATTGTAGATTGAAAGATTGTAGCTGGATATGAAGACGATAATGAAAGAGGTGTATATGGCTGGTTATTGTGTCTATAAACGTCATTTATAACATTCTTACAGGGAAGGGTTATAATAATAAAATTGACAAAAAACAAACTTAAAACTAAATAAGTTTCCTTAACAGACTTATCTCCAAATAAGTCTATATAGGGGGACCGGTCTCTAAATTTTCCAAAGATATATAATCTTTTTGAAAAAAGTTTATTTTGAGTGGTGTGGGTTATGGGTTAACCCAATTTGATCTGAATGTGGATCGTAATTAAATTCCTAATTAAAATTTAAAATCCAATCAGATTTTTAAATTTTTTATTCGTTGTTTTGAATTTGGCGCTGAAATTGGGTCTAGTTCATTCTAGAGCTTGTGTCTGTTCTCCGGAGGTGTCTTCTCCTGATCAACATCTTCTGGAGTTCTTCTTGAACGAATATATTTCTATGGAAAAATAGAATATCTTATAGAAGTCTTTGCTAAGGCTTTTCAGGCCAACCTATGATTGGCGGATGTAACCAAGTGGATCAAGGCAGTGGATTGTGGATCCACCATGCGCGGGTTCAATTCCCGTCGTTCGCCCATAAAATATGTTTAAGATTGAAGGCATGTCTCTTCGATTTGACTAGGTTCAACGAATAGGGGCGTCTTGTGCCTTTTTAAGTGATCCAAACAGGCATGAAAGGTCTATAAATAGACTTACCATTGCTATTTTCAATTTATCCCAATTATGTATTTCAGTATTCATAATTTCTTTTCTTCCTCTGAATATTGCCGCATTAGTCTTTCTTGTTCGGTTCAAGTAGAAATACAAAATTGTGTTTGCTGAAGTCTTGGAGATTGAAGGGCTGCATTTTCAAGAACGAAATCTGTTTATCTTGGGAGACAATTGCTTATCAACCTTAAGCACCAAGAGAGAGTAAATATGTCTTAAGAAAATTGTGATTACACAAGGCTCAAATTATTAATAATTTTATGATTTTCTGGATTTTATTCGTGCAGTTCTGCGTCACCGTAAGTACATTTTGTTTTATTAAATTAGTTCAAATAAAACATTATACTTAGTGATTTAGAGTTTGATACAGTAATTAATAATTAATTCTAATTATATACATACATTGGATAACATAATCATCATATGACTCGTATGTGTTTAGGTATTAAGGGGGAATATAGACATAGTAGATGTCTTTTGTGATGGATATTGTACTTGATTTCTCTCTCTGTGTTTCTCTCTATGTAACATTTTACCCAATAATCATATGTACTTATTTATGTTTTGTTCAAAGAATGGTTTTTGAATCTGCCTAAGCAAATGTGAAAACATTGTAATCAATTTGTTAGAGGGCTTCATTTTGATGTCCATGTTTGTGGTTTGTAGGAATTAGGCTGCCAAATCCAAGGTTTTATTAATTTTGGTCAAGTTAATTACTTCTTATAATTATTGGGTTTCATTATTTATTTTTTCTTTGGGTAAATTTCATTATATAGTTTTAATGGTGCACTTATTGGCAATAATGGTGTTGACATGCTTTCAAATAAGTCATTTGGCAGAGGAGGATTTTGTTTGTCACTTGGTATCCTCTATTTACTAAGCAAATGAAACATATTACATACCTTTGAACAACATCAACATTGAAATTCATCCTGGGATGGTATGAAAAACTATGTAAATCCCAAAAATATATGAATTGAAGCATATGTCATATGGCATTGAGAATGTGCACTGATTGACTAATGACTTCTATCTACATATGTTTTTGTTATAGATCAGTCAACTTGTCACAGTTGATTGCTTAAAGCCTTAAATTGTCTTAAAAAAATTCACTTCTTTATGCCTCTTTATTTTGATAGTTATTCACTCGTCGGTGCTTTCTCTTTTTAGTTTCCTCAATTATCACGGGTGTTTTAGTAATTTAGTACTTCCATGTGCGACACAGTGAAAAGTAATTGCAATATTCCGATAAGGTCTGGAAGAGAGTAGTAATGAAATACCATCACCAAAAATGAATTAAAGACCCTATATGTCACATGCAGACTGCAACAATTCCTACATTTCCTAAGTCAATGGCTGCAAAGTGGGTAGGTCTTCTCGTTCTCAAATGGGTATGTGTTTGTGCTCAACGGGGTGTTGTGCACTTTCAAGTTTTAACCCATTTGCTCTCAATTCTTAGTTGGCTTTTCCCTCTCTCTATTTTAGAGTAGGAATGAATCATACTTTCCCATAGTGAGGATCAATATGTATTAACTTCCATTAAAACTAGTAAGCTTGACTTCTACACATTATCTACAAGTAGATCTTTAAATTATCGTGAGCTAGGAAGCTCAGATAATGTGTAAATATTCACTTATTTATATTAGATATTGTATTGGACATAATACTTGTATGATATTATAGGATAGGCACTCTACAACATAAAATGTGTTTAAAATATTGATCTCACTATACTAAATAGTAAATTTTTTTCCTTTCTTTAATTGTAGAATTTGAAATTAATTTCTATCTATTATTTTTCAAAAAAATTGAATTTTTTTTTCAAAATACATGATTCTTAAAAAAAATAATATATGTACATTATCGTATATGAATAATGTCTGAAATAAAAATTATATTGAGTCACAAATATAATTAAAAATTAAATGAGTCAACTTGTGATAAAAATGAGGAGTGTGATAAAAATATGTGGGGATAAAATTTAAAGTACTAGCTATCTTATTAGATAGATATATATCAGATACACATTATACTATTTGATAATGATTTTTTTAAGTACTTCATCAATACATATCTACAATGCCTATGCTAAGAATACTATAACGCATATGCAAATTAATATTTTTAATTTTTAATTTTAATTCTTATCTTTTCTTCTTGATTTTATAGAATGCATTAAATAAAAAAGTCCATTTGATTTTAAAAACATAGGTATTTCTTAAGGATTCTCTACTATCATATACTAAAAGAAAAGAAAATGAGTTAAAAACACCATATGCCTTTGCAATAATTTTAAAAAAAAAAAAACTATATCAACTAGTTAAATTTTTGTTTTGTTGAACAAAAATAGATTTTTTGTCAACTTTGAGCCTAAATTAAAGTAGAATCCACTATCATTTTGAGTAATTTTCATGAGTTTATGTTTTACTCTATGAGGAGAATAACATAGCATATTTACTTGCTCAAATCGAGTAAAAGGTGAATGATAAAATAGGCTCCAAAGTGATCCTTTGGAATGTAGAAATAGAAGTTGAGACAATGTGTAATTTGACATCAATCCCACATTAATTGGACATGAAAGATTTGATGAACATATATGCCCCAAGTTTGCTCTAAGAGTTGGGCGCCAAGGGACACCCCACTTTTGTGGATAATGATAGGATCTAGATAGACTTGGGTTCGACCACACATGCGCGCACAACTGCCTTGATCGGCTAGGCTCGGATGTGGCTGAGATCCAACCTTATCTTTTTGGAAAAATTCATTTGCTGAATTAGTCCTTAATTTTTTAATCTGAGTTTTAATTTTTGTCCTTTGGAATTCAGAATTTGCACTAGTTTGAATTTGAATTTTCTCCCAGTCTAAATTTGAATTTTGTGTCTATTCATGAATGTGAAAATATGAATAGCATCTTCTGGTTTGTGTCTAATCAATGGTGACTATTTCAAATAGTCATCTTTGCATTTATAAAAAACCCAAACTCATTAGCATTCTGTACTTGAAAAATTCGTGATTACTAGAGTCATTACATTCAACACTTTTCGTCTTTCAGAATCATTATAATAGAGAATACACGACACAATTTTTTTTTTGATAGGCAAACAAATTAGAGTGTTATTTTTTTTTATTTTGTGTGAAGATCATTGTATCTTGGGAAATAGACATCGATATTTCCATTAGCGCCAGTGTGTGGACGAAATATATCTTAAGGATACAGTATCAAACACTAGGCTTGATCTAAACTTTTAATTTTTGTTCCTAGTGTGCATTTGGGTTAGTTTTATTTATTACAATTTTTATGTGTTGCTATTTTATTCTTAATTATATAAACAACATTTTTGTGTTGTTGTTTAGTATATTTACATGTTTAATATCATTCCAGAATCATAATAAGTAATCTGCCATATTGATATCGTACTCCAACAATCTTAAGATAGATTCTCATATAATTAGTTATTGTGTTTCTGATTCGTGTTGTTAGTATTATAAATTGTTTAAATACTACAATTGTTAAGTACTTGAATTTTACAATCTTTAATATTTTGTTGTTGCTTGAAATATTCGGTGTAAAGCTACATTATGTTTATGTGCAAAAAGTTATAATCTATTTATTTATTTTACTGCAAAAAGTGTTTTTAGTTTTGAAGTAGTAATAGTAACATAAGACAATAACAGTAACATTGAGCAGTAACAATAATACCAAATAGTCACATAAAATAGCAACATCGGATAGTAACATAAAATAGTAACATTTGACAGTAACATAAAAGATTGACATTGGACAGCAATATCCGTTATCTCTGTTTTAGTAACTAGTTTTATAAAGTTTTACTATTTTTCTACATACGATTTTGTTTGCAAGTCTATTTATCATAGTAATAATGTATGACATGGTAGATTAGAATATGCTAATTTTATGTTATGCATAGATTAATTAATTTAGAATTGTTACCTAAATTTTATATTGATACAAATTATAAATGTGAAACATTTTTAGAATCAAAATTAACTAGAGCATCTTTTTTATCCCATTGAAAGAAGCTCTGAGCCTCTATAATTAATTCATAGTGATACATGCAATTTGAAATATATTTAACTAGAGGAAAAAGAAATAATTTGTTATTTTATTAATGATTGCATAAGATACTGTTATGTGTATTTGTTAAGAAGTAAATATGAAATATTAGAAATGTTTATGCATTACAAAAATACGATTGAGAACCAATTTGGCAAAATGATTAAGACATAAGAAATTATCGAAGTGGTGAATATGATGCATCACTTATGTGCCTTATACATCTCAGCAAAATGGGATTGTTGAATGTAAAAATAGAATATTGAAATAAATGATGAATCTCATGTTGATTAATTGAGGATCACCTTAGAACTTATGAGTGAAAGCCTTGATTTAAGTGAACTATATTCTTGATAAGTTACCCCGCAAGAAATTAAACAAGAACCTTTATGAATTACGGAAAAGTCGAAGGCCTTCCCATAAATACTTAAAAATGTAAGGGTGTTTGGCTAAGGTGGCGATTCTTATTTCCAAAAAGATTAAAATAGGACCAAAGACCATTGATCGCATATTCATTGGTTATACAATTAATAGTAGTTTATATCATTTTCTTATACATCAATTTAATGCTCTTGATAGACATGTCAATACTATTATTGAATCTAGAAATACATCCTTTTTTGAAAATATATTTATTTATAATAATGCATGTGATATGAATTCTCTTAGAAAAAGCTTATGATATTGTGAGTAGTAATATATACTATGAGTTTATAGATGAAGAAAGTGATGAGACACATAGACACTGTAAAAGGGTAAGGAGATTTGCAAGTCCTATGGGCCTGATTTTCTAATTTGCTAGAAAATGATACTCAAAGTTTCAAGGAAGTGATGTCCACTCTTGAAGCACATTTTTAGAAAGAAGATGTTATTAGTGAAATTGAAACATCATGCAAAATCACACTTAGGAGTTGGTAGATCTTCTTTCTGAAAATAAATCATTAGGGTGTAAATAAATTTTAAAGAGGAAAATAAAAACTGATAGAACAATTGATAAGTATAAGACTAAACTTATAGTTAAAGATTACGAGCAAAATGAAGGTCTTGTAATATTTTGATACATATTCTCCGGTTATGAGAATAACATCCATTCACATGTTAATAGGTATTGCAGTATTTCATAATTTTGAGATACACAAAATATATGTGAAAACAACTATCCTAAATGGTAACTTAATCAAAAAAATTTATAGGTGCAAGTCAAATGGTTCATTGATTCGGGACAAGAGAATAAAGCATCTAGGCTTGTTAAATCATTTTTATGGATTAAAGCAATCACCAAAATAATGACTTGAGGCATTTGACAAAGTTATGATATCAAATGAATTCAGAATTAATGAATGTGATAAATGTGTTTATGTCAAAGACACAAATAACGGATATGTTATTATTTGCCAATATATTGATGATATGCTTATTTGAGGTAATAATGATGATATCATTAAAGATGCCAAAATGTTGTCCAATAAGTTTGACGTTAAGGATTTGAGTGTTGCATGTGTTACACTAGGAATTAAAATTTGTAGAACATCTGCTGGACTTAAATTATCTCAATCACATTGTATTTAGAAAATATTTGAGAAGTTCAATAAAGATGATAACAGTGTAGCTAGAACACATGTTGATATAAACATTCATCTAGCTTAAAATACTAGTTAAGGCATATCTCAATTGGAATATTCCCCGAATAATTGATAGTCTATTGTATGCTATGAACTATACTAGACCTGATATAGCGTACTTAGTTAGTAAATTGAGTATATATACGAGTAATCTGGGAGTAAACCATTAGAATGCAATTATCAGAGTTCTTAGATACTTTAGATATACCTTGACTTTTGAACAACATTGTACAAGATATCTACATGTGCTTGAAGAGTGTAGTGATAACAACTGGATATCCGATATAAATGATACAAAGTCCACAAGTGATTATGTTTTTACACTTGGTGGTATAACTATATTTTCGAAATCCTCTAACAAAAGTGTTTGTCAAATCCATGATGAAACCTTAATTTGTTGCTTTAGATAAAATAGGAGAGGAAGCTGAGTGGCTTCTCCAATTTATAGATGATATTCTAATATGACCTAAACTTATGCCATCAATTTGTATATATTGCGATCGTAATCTGCAATTGGGATGACACAAAGTGATATGTATAATGGTAAGTCTAAACATATTTATCATAGATGTAATACCATTAAATAATTGCTATTAAATGAGATAATTTCAATTGACTGTATAAAATCAAAAGAAAATCTAGTGGATTTGCTTACTAAAGTTTTGATAAGAGAACAAGTAAAAAGAACTTCGGACTTAAGAGTCACCTTGATGACAACCCAACTTAGCTGACTAAAGATCCGAAGATCTAGGTTCAAATGGATAACATAATTAGGCATGATTCAAAAGAAGCGCTATGGAGAGAATCTTTCCTACATCTATTATGATAAACTAGTGCTACCTGTAGGGTTTATTAGGGTAAGTTATGATTTTAATGACTCTTTTATCTTGGGAGGCAGATATCAGCATTTCAATGAGCAGTTGTGTGTGGGGAAGGGGGGGGGGGGGGGCAAAATCTGCCTTTACGATATAGAGTCAAACACTGGCTTTCATCTAAAATTTTAATTTTTGTTCCTGGTATGCATTTAAGTCAATTTTATTTATTGCAGTTTTTATATGTTACTACTTTGTTCTTATGTGTTACTGTTTTATTCTTAATTATATAAACCATTTTTTGTATTGCTGTGTAGTATATTTGCATGTTTAATATGATTTCAGAATCATGATAAGTAATCTATTATATTGATATCATTCTTCGAGCAGGTTTTACATTTACTTTATCAATATATCATAACGAGACGATTTATACTTTCATGAAATAAAGATTACAAAACATTTTGCAATCTTGTTGAAGAATTCATTTGAAATTATAATTATCATGTTTCTAGCCAATCATAGAAATAAAATATATATTTTATTATAAATGTATTCTGATCATATCGATATCTTAATTTTTTAAGTCTTATTTTATTGTTATATTGGTATTGAATTGTATCCTATAGTCATTTACTTCTTAGATTAGAGAATCCCTATTGTGCACTTCTAATGAAACCTCCTTGCCAGCTCCCCCTTTTCCCAAGTTTGAAATTTTACCTTGCTCTCTATCTCATGGGTTTGGATAACTTTTTTTTATTACAGGAGGTGGTCAAAAAAAAAGTTCAACTTTTGAAACTCAGCTTGCGACAATACCCAACGAAAATAATGAGTGGAAATACGTGTGGCGAATGAAAATAAAAGTAAAGTTGGTACGAAATTTGCACAAGATGAAGAACTTTGGTTATTAGGGGTTGTTTGGTAAGTGGGTATGGAAGACCTTGGCAAGATGAATTTGGGAAACATAGTCCAATAGACTCTAAAATTCTTGTTTGGATGACTTTTTGAATCTATAGACAATAGTCTCGTCCTGTAGTTAGCCCAACACCTTAAACTCTTAAATGTGGGTTTCATCAAATTCATGGGGGGTGGGTTTCGGTCAAGCCATACCTAGATTAGTGAAGCAAATGTCATTTGTACCTCTAAGTTAAACAAACATGAGTATAGATTGAATTAACTAATGAGCAATATAGTCATTTGCAAGACAAATATAGTATAATAAT